>BDMV01000005.1:31024277-31218271 GCA_008326285.1 Oryza officinalis
AGCCGAACCACACCTACCTGCTAGACGAGAACAAGCTACCGGCACATGTTCAGGTGATGACACGGCAAGAGAGGGACGCATATATAGAACAAAGGCATCAGGAAAAGATTCTCGATGTTGCTACTTATGTAGCTATAGCACTTGAATCTACGCAGGACAAGGAATGTGTTTACGCGCCATACGCCTTTGAGTAAGTTTTCATATCAACTACGAGTATATACATATAATCACGGCTGGACTAACCATTTCTTTTGCAGCGACCATTGGATAGTATTTCTTCTCTATCCAAAGTACAATGAAGTCGTCGTCTTGGATTCTCTTGATAAAGATAGCAATACATATCAAGAAATGCTCAGAATTATCGATCTGTAAGTTATATGCATGGACGTTTCTTATTCTTATATATTCTCATGACGTGTTGTTATCTTTGACGAATTTAAATTAATTATCTCTCCAAACAGTGCATATAAAAGGTATTACCAGCAAGGCGGACAACGGAAAAACTCCAGACAACGCATACTCATCCGCAATAAGTGGCCGGTAAGTAAATTTGGATGCCAAACAATACTACTTAATTTTTATAAATGCATGTGTTTTTCCATTTAATTAACTAATATACTTTATAATTGATGTTGAAAGTGTCATAAGCAACCGGTGGGAACCGTACTATGCGGATATTACACCTGCGAATACCTTAAGGTCAATGGGAGATATTGCGCGAATTACGACGATGTAAGTACAAACCGTCAATACTCTTGTTAAGTTAATCGCTAACTTGCATTACTGTGAACAATTTCGTAATTTGTCATGATCTCGATCCAGCTTCCAAAAATTCCCAAGTCTGAAAGGGAGCTCGATGATAAATCCATTGAGAACATACAACGGGACATGTGCTACTTCATCCACCGTGAGTGCGCACATCAGCTTGGGAGGTTTTTCGACCACGATGGAGTTTTGGCCCTGCCGGAGAACGAATGTCTGTCTAACTGGAGCAGGAGTATAATATAGATAGGTTTCACGCGTATGTATATCGCTCGGGTTGTAAGACATTCAACTACTTGTATATGTGGTGTCGGTCCAATTCTATCTATATAGGTGCTTAGATATTGTGTGTATATATATATATATATGTATATATTAATCTTCATATATTATTTCCGCGTGCATGTATATTAATCATCAATGGCGGCTGCACGAAAGAGAACATACTTTATCGATAGCTCGATTAGTTATATCATCCACGTGTGACTCTAAAATACATGAACAAAGGTAAGAAAAAAATAATATATAATATTTTTTTATAAATATTGCATCTTCGCAGGCGGGCCACGTGTCAAAAATATGACGATGTCCTATTTTTACTGGCGGGCCATGTGCCTTCTCCAGAAACTATGGGCTTTTTTCCTAGCGGGCCACGTGTCCAAAAAGAGTGTAAGCCGCCAGAGAAGAACATTTTCGCTGGCGGCTGTCTTAAGCCAGCGGCCAGCGAAGATTTGGCTTCGCTGGCGGCTGACGTAAATTGGCCGCCAGAGAAAATATTTCTTCGCTGGCGGCCTACATAAAGCGACCGCTAGCGAAGATATTTCTTTGCTGGCGGTCTATAACCGCTAGCGAAGATCTTGATCTTCACTGGCCTTTGCTTTGTGGCGGCCCCAATTGCCGCCAGCGAAGACCCAAAATGGCCGCCACGAAAAACTGTTTCCGTTGTTTCCGTAGTAGTGATCAATGAGCCTCTCAAAACACATTTTTTTAGAGTACGGTCTGAACAGATTCATGAAGGCTTAAAATATGCATGTTTGGTCCAGGAAGTACATTTTCGTGTCTTTTAACTGTTCTCTATGATTACTTATGTTAGTACTCTCTTTCTTTTACCATTCATATTTAGACTTTAACAATTTATCTTTTTAAAGAAATTCTTATAAATTAATATTAAAAACATTGTATTCTCAAGGTGTGTTCCACTCTAAGCATGAGTAATCTTTCGTTCGTCGTAAGCTTATCATTTAAATATTGTTAACACTTAAAGTTAAAATGGTGCTATTTGGAAATGAAGGAAATATTTAAAAGATACTACTACCTCCGTCCTAAAATAAATTTATTTTTCACTTATCCTACAGATACCAGTACAAAACCTAAAAGACTATAATATTCTTCATTTTATCAAATCTTAATACAATTGTTTATCTTTTTATCTATTCCCGATATATTTATACCTTAGTTTCAAAAGTTCTGATGCAATGACTATTAAAGATAAACTTATTTTGGATAAATAGAAAGGACTAAGGGGTTGTTTGGTACCCAGCCATCATCTGCCACGCCTAACCTTAAGTCTGCCACGTGAATTTTGGTAGTTGTTTGGTTCATAATACATGTATGGCACGCCATCGTCACGGAACCCGCTCGCCATAGATTTTCGCCGCAAAACTATGGCGGCAATTTTGTCGCCGCGAGGCCCGTGGTGCGCCAAACTTTGGTTTCCCATATAATAAAACAGCCCTCACCGCTCTCCCCTATCCACTCCCTCAGAATCCTCCTGTCCAACTGACCGCCGCCCCTCCGACGCCGCGCCCAGGGGGCCAGGCCGGCGTGCGCCCAAGGGGCAGCGCCGCCGCACGCCCAGGGTCTGGCTGTCGTGTGCCCAAGGGCGGCCGCCGCGCCCATCTCCAGTCTAGCCTCTCCACTGTCTTCTTTCCCCTCGCGTCGTCGTTCTTAGTAAGCACGGGCTGCATCTCCTTCCACACAGGTGATGTCCACCTTCTCATCTTCCATCTCAGTCATATTGCTTTTTCCCTTCCTGTCATCATGTGTGTAGACCTCTGATTTTTCTCTAGGTGTGCAGATCTGGAACAAAACAGTGAATCAGGTGAAAGGTCCATTCATCCCGTGGTGTTGGGTTATGCGCAGCAATCAGTCCCTGCAGCTAAAGAAGATTCAGGCACGGCAACCTCCTGCAGCCAAACAAGGTATAAATTCATTTTTTCCCCTTTGCCATTGATTATCTGTGACTGTGAACCAAACAAGCTTGCAGCCAAGCACGGCAACCTGTTGCTTTTTATGCAGTAGTGCTCAATAATTCCTAACTGACTACTCTGGTGAATGCACCAAGAACATCTAGTAGGGCTGACCTTATAATTATATATGTGGCAATGCAAATATGTATTTTATTTTATTTCGATGTGGAAAGATCTATTGTTGTGAATCACGATGCTTCGCCAAGTTTCTTAGCTATTTGAAATGACATAATGGATTTTTGTTTTGATCAAACGAACCTGTATTAAAGGTCAGGTGTTAGATGATATTTTTTTCTTGACAAAATGAGATCATAACTTTGATCTTCCAAAGCTATTCTAGCTGTACGCTTCAGTGTTTGTAGTTTATTACTGATTTCATTTTTTTCTGAACATATGTTTTAGATGGGTCAAAGAAAATTGCAATTGCAGTATTACTTGGACTACTGCCATTATATGTGGAGGAGAAGATTAATTGCTGGTATTCTTGTGTGTCTGGCCATGCATATGTATAGGATTAAATCAAGAAAAAGAAGAAGGGCCATAACTTATGCTCCGATGATAGATAGAGATGTTGAAAGATTGTCACGTCTAAATCGTTTGTATCATGGTACGGAGGCCCATTGCATAAGTGAGTTGCGTATGAGGAAAGCTGTCTTCCATAGACTATGTGATGAACTTAGATCACGTGCCTTGCTAGAGAAGACTTTTCATGTCACAATAGAGGAACAAGTCGCCATGTTTATCCATTGTGTTGGGCACCATTGGTCAAACAGATCAATTGGTTTTGAGTTCATTAGGTCAAGTGAAACTGTTAGTAGGTATTTTCCATCATGTTTTAGATGCCCTCCGTACCCTTGCTCGTGACCTCATATGCATCAGATCTATTGAGACACATTCAAAGATTACAAGTTCTCCTGGCAGATTTCACCCTTACTTTGAGGTACATCAAAATTGATAATCAATGTTTCGAGTTTACTTTATGTGTCATGATCATCTAATTTTTTAAAAAAAAAATTATTTTCGTAGGGATGCATAGGAACCTTGGATGGTACACATATACCAGCATGTGTACCTTTCCATATGCAAGATCGGTTTAGGGGTAGAAAATCAATTACCACCCAAAATGTGCTAGCAGCAATTGATTTTGACCTAAGATTTATATATGTTCTTGCTGGATGGGAGGGCTCAGCCCATGATTCCTATGTGCTTCAAGATGCTTTATCACGTCCTAATGGGCTTAAAATACTAGAAGGTAGGAATACCCCATTATGTCCTAATAGCTCTAATATGAAACTTCGCCTATATTGTTAGCTAATAAATATGTTAAAAACAATGATGTAGGCAAATATTTCCTAGCTGATGCTGGATATGCAGCAAGGCCTGGTATATTACCCCCATACCGTGGTACCCGATATCACCTAAAAGAGTTTAGGGGGGACAAGGGAGCCTGAGAACCCGAAAGAATTATTCAATCTTCGCCATTCCTCACTTAGAACTACTGTTGAACGAACATTTGGTACCCTCAAGAATCGTTTCAAAATATTTGCAAGTCTGCCATTCTTCCCTTTGAAAACACAAGTCAAAATTGTGATGGCTTGTTGTGCACTTCACAATTGGATCTTACAAGACGGTCCTGATGAGTATGTTTATGATGATGCTACTTGGTACACAACCTTGCCTCGAAGTGTAAGAAATCGTAGTGATATACACCAAGAAAATGAGGCATGGGCAAGAAAAAGAGATGGGATGGCTCAAAGGATGTGGGAAGATAAAGTACGAGCAGCTCTAAATTAGGTTCAAAAAATTTATGTAACTAATGTGCTGCTATCTTTGTATAATTTCTTCTATGTATGGAACATATATATAGTATAATGTTTTCTTTCGTCTTCACTAGTATACTTGTGGCATGCTTTATATGTACATTTTCCTTTCCCCTGCTTTACATTAAACCTATGTATCACTAGTACACAAACAGCTATAGGTGCCAGTTGGGAACCGGTAATAGATGCCGGTTTCCCAGCCGGCACCAATTGTCATTGGTGTTGGTCGTAGAACCGGCACCTATGTCCTCTCCCGGATTCAAAAAAAAAAAGCCGGCTCCTAGCCGAGCCGATGCTTTCATAGATGCACTAACCGTCGCGAGGTCGTCGCCGAGGCCATCGCCGGCCGACGAGCCCCTCTCCGTGCCGAGGTCGTCGCCGGTCGCCGAGCCCCTCTCCGTGCCGAGGTCGCTGCCGGCCGCTGGGTCCCTCTTCGCACCGAGGTCGCCGCTGGGGTCCCGAGATCGTGGGGAGGCCGCTCGTCGTGGGCGACGCTGCTCGCCGGCTAGGAGAGGGGGCGCAGGGAGAAGAGGAGGGGAGGGCGAGGGGGAGGGGAAGGAGGGAAGGGAAGGCGCGGCGGACAGAGGAGGGGAGGCGGGCGCGGCGGACGNGAGGGGAGGGAGGGGAGGGTAGGCGCCGCGAATGTGGATAAGGGGTCGAGGTGTGTGGTGGAGGTGGATCGCAGCCGGCCGACTCGGCTCGGCAGGGTCGGCTCGGTTTTTGTTATAGGTGCCGGTTTTTTAAAAGAACCGGTACCTATAATATATTATAGGTTCCGGTTTTTTTAACTAGCACCTATAATATATTATAGGTGTCGGTTCTTTTAAAAAACCGGTACCTATAGTATTGGTACCGGTTTTAACTAATGAACCGGCACCTATATTCTTTAAAGGTGCCGGTTCTTTATTTTTTCAATGTGCGAAGGTGAGAAAAGGCCTATAGGTGCCGGTTTGAAGTGAACCGGTACCTATAAGACCGGTCCCTATATGGGTTTTTGTAGTAGTGTATATTCATAATTTTGGTCGTACTGTACGTGCGTGAGGCATGTTGAAATTTATCTCTATTCTGTACATTTCCTTGCTGCTTGCTGATTTAAACTGTATGCTATTAATTTAATATTTCTTGCATGTGCAACAGTTATGGCCAAGGGAAAGGCTAAGGCTGATGCTTTTGCATCCTCTCGTGAGAGGTCTGTGAACTGGCATAAGGATCAAACAAAGTTCATGCTGGAGTGGTGCATGGAGTATTTGAAAAAACAGCATACCGGATTTAAGTTCAAGAAGTCACATCTCTTGTTATGTGCCAATGAGTTAAACAAGAAGTTTGCTATGGGGGTGACTGTTGATCAAGTGGACCGTCACTACAGGTACCATAAAGAAAATTGGAAGTTCATTGCAACAGCATTGAGCAATAGTGGCAATACATTTGATGAGACAAGATGCATGGTGAATATTTTAGAATATGAAAAAGCAACTTTATGTGTACGTTATTGACACTGAATTCAATTGTTCACATAGATGTATTCTATTTTATAATCTGAAATCAATTCATTTGTTCGCATGAATATAACATGAATTTCACTAATCACATGAATGCAGGACAGAGCAAGACGCCTGCTTGCTAAGCCCATCAAGTTCTTCAATGAGACGAGAGAACTATTCATAGGATCCAATGCTAATGGATGTTTGTCTATGGACCAGAACACATGCATGGATGCTGATGATGGCTCAGATAGTGATGACTCAAGGGAACTATTTGACCTCAATAACTACACACAGCCAAAAGATATAGAAGGTGAGGATTCAGACACTTTGCCAACTCCAACTAGGCTTGCAAGGGTTGACAATACATCTTCCAGCAGTAGTCAAGCTAGTAGGAAACGTCCAAAAGCCAACAACTCACCAACTAAGAAGCCAAAAAAGAGTCGTTTTGCAAATTCCACTGATGAAATTAGTGCTACAATGAAGTCACTTCGGGAAACACTTGCTGCCACTGCCCCTCCTCCAATGCCACAGCTTAGTGATCCTCATGTAGCATTATGGCAAAAACTAGAGGCAATCCCAATGACACCAGATCAGAGGGTTCTTGTTGGTGAACATTTGTCTACCAAGGAGAATAAAGGTAAGCATGGCTGGTTGTGTAATGCGAGTGCTAATACTCTGCATGCTTGGGTGTTCAAGTTCTTATGTGAGAAGGAAGAAATTAACCTGTAAAACTTAGTTTGTGAAGGTGGCTGTTCATATTTTGTGGTGTCCTCAAGAACTTGGTTGTGTGATTATTTTGGTGATGGCTGATGGTTTGGTTTGCCGCCGTAATAATATAGTTGGATGTGTCCTTATTTTGGCTGATTCATCCATGGCTGGCTGCTGATTTTGTAATTAATATTTTAATATAAAACTCGTAGAATGTATTTATAAAGCTTATCTTTCATGCTTATTATATTGTTGAAACATATGTCAGTTTCTTTTTAATGTTGTTAGAATTGGATGTATGACATTGAGGTGTGTTTTACTCATATGTGGCTGCAAACCAAACATATGCCACAACATTTTGCCAAGTTTTTATGGCAGTGATCCAAATAGCAGTCATGCTTATTTTGCCAAGCCTTAGTCACCAACCAAACAACTTATTTTTGTCACAGATTATGGCAAGCCACACATGTGACTGGTACCTAACATTAGTCATGGCAAATGGTGACCGGGAACCAAACATCCCTTAAAAATAAATTCATTATAAGATGAAAAAAGTATAATGATTTTTCCAAAAACATATTTTATCCTCTATAATTAATTTCATATTTCTTCCGTAAAAAAACCAACTTTTTCACGGAGGGAATACTTTATATTTTGTATATACCGGAGTGTCGACATATCCACATGGCTTGCGCGCGCACGAGCTCCGATGCACACGTCGGGCAAATTAAGGCGACGTGAATTCACTCATGTATCATACATAACCCTGTCAAATCACAGCCGTACCTGCGCTCTCCTGATTTGACGCAACGTGGGTATGTGCAGGCCCTCGAGATGGGCGCCTCATGAACGCGAGCTGCGAATTCGTACGTACGTGCGATCGAGGACTGGAGATGGATGGAATATGATGGAGCATCTTGTCCTCCTCACGCCTCTAGGTTAAAACACTCAAACATACTCTCGTTTCTTATAGTTATAAAAAAAATTAAAAAATTTTGATAACATATATTAATATAAAATATTTCACCCACAAATATACAAGACTAAATTCATTTTTTATAAGTTATAACGAAAGAACAAATTAAACTAAAAATAGTTAAGATATATTCACAATTATATTTATCATTTTGTAGAAGTTAAATTTAAAGTTGTATATTTGCAAGTGACATATATCATATTAATTTATCTTGTCGATTTTTTTTAAAAATATTTTATAACTATTTAGGTGATATGTAAAAAACAAGAGATATTTTTTCGAGGGATGAAAACACTCGAAATATATATATATATATATATATATATATATATATATATATATATATATATATATATATATATATATATATGAGGATATAGCTCCACAAGACAACTTTGTGACAGCGGACTAAACATCATCATAGTGAGTGTCTAACACTGACGTGTTCTTAGGTTAATTTTAGCCTGATCAGCTGATATTGATAGTTGTGGAGTTAACTAGGGATGCAAGCGGGGTGGGCAAATGAGATTTTTTTTTGCCAGTTTATTCTACTTGTAGTTTATTTTTTCTTTTAAAATTTATATTACCATATGAGAAATGAACTAGCATCCCTAGAATTAACTCACTAGTGCTTTACTATTATGCTGTGGGTCCCCTTATGCAATTCACATTTACTGAACGCATGATATATGCACAGTGGAAGTGGACTAGTCCCCTAGTACAGTTTTGTTCCCTCTCTGGGTACTCACGCACTCGATCAAATCGTGGACAAACGACAGTGAGATACACACAACAGTAGAGTACTACTCTCTTTGTCCATAATAATATTCACAATCTCATTGTTGGTTATGGACTATGGACAAACAGAAGCAGTTAAACAGTGAGTTACTACCATGGGCACACATGCTTAGTGGTACTGTTAGCTCGTACTCATAGGAGTAGGCTGCTAGAGAGACAAGAAAGGGTAGGATAAAGCTAGGTGCTTTTGTTTGGTATGAGACCATGAATGCAGGGAGGACGTACGTATGTATATCTAGCATTGAATATCATGTCCTGCACAAGCACAACGATCGGCATTTTTTGGGAGAGACCTGATGCTCACCTCACCTCACCTGCCTTCATTCAAGGCTCTCCCGGCCTCCCCTTCAATTCCTCACTCCCTCTTGCTCTTGTTTTGTCTTCTGTCACCCCTGCAAAATGCCTTCTGCCTCCTCAAAAGAAAATTATGAAAAACTACTACTACTACTTCAGAGTACAGACTCTCTCTCACAGAGAGAGATCTAGAGAGATCAGAGAGATGTGTGCAAACGTTGCTAAGCTAGCTACTACTTTTTCGTCCTAAAATATAAAAAAATTTGGTTGGATAGGATTTTGAGATGGAGAGAGTAGTAGCCAGTAGCTGTGTGTTACGCGTGCATGCACTGTAGTAGTATGTATTATGATCACTACTAGTTCACTGAAATAGTTTCGAGCTGTTTTTTTTATTTGTTTTGTCATATACTTCCTCCTCCAAGCAAAAATTCACTGCTGACGACTGTATTAATTTAGACATAGCATATACATTTTTTTTAATGATAGATAGAAATAAAAAAAATGTGTAGGCTATGTGTCCGGATACATATATGCCCATACGGCCATACGTACTGAGTACTGATCAATCAATTCATCGTGATTCTCCGAAGTTATCAAAAGAAAACATTTTTACGAGTACATACCAATCTACAGTTCTACACACACTGACCTGTGTAAATAGAAAATCGGTCGAATTAAACTTTTACATTGCTCTGGCCGGTGCAGTGGTGCATGCATGCCACACACTACAGCAGCTAGCTAGCTCACATAATAAGCTCACTTGCCGAGTTGCCCTCGCTAGGCTCTTGTAGGAGTATCAAGCAGCTGAGCTGCTGCAGTGCCTGTCGTGTGTTCATATCAGTCTGTATATATGCATGCACACACACACCTACAGAGCCGCTCTGGTACAAGCAAAGTGCATATAGCGATATATATATATATATATATATATATATATATATATATATATATATATATATATATATATATATATATATATACTNATATTAGCTCTGCTTCTAGATAATTTTTTTTTCAGAAAGTCAATAGCCATGTACAGTACTCAGGATTTATATATATCTCTCCATGGATGCAAAGCTATAGCTAGCTGAGTAGGAGTATATATAACTCATCGTGAGACTAATGAGCATATGCACCTTTTGTTCGATCTACTGTGCGACCGTAGTAGCTATCTAGCTTTTGTCCGCAAGTTAGAGAAGAAGCTTCTCCAGTTCTCCTACTTTTAACTTTCAATATTACATGACATTGTTACTTTTGAACCGTCTTAATTAATATATTTTATTAAAAACTATGTAAATGTTATTTATTTATTATTATTAAATATATTTTAAGGAGAAATATATTTTGCATCTTTCACTAAATTTTTAATAAAACAAATGATCAAATGTTATGTAAAAAGTCAACAATCATATATTAGAAAACAGAGTTAATAATAAAAATACATATACTATGTATCATGTTGTATATTTATTATATTATATAATTAGAGGTACATATACCTATGTAGTGGCGGAGCCACCGCTCGGCAACCGCGTGCAGCAAGGGTTTGTCAGCGCACACACCGTATATATTTTTTATATTATTGTAAGAATAAAAGTAAAATTTAGTAGTAAATACTCAATGTATTTAGATTTGCTCAGGCTCTAAATTTTTTTCTAACTCCACTACTGTACCACGTGTATGAATGCATGCAGGGTAGTCGTATATATGGTGGAAAACTCAGGGACGAGCTTGAAAACAGTCTAAATCACAATCAAATGTAGCAAGCCACACTAATTAATTAAGGATAGTACATATGCGTGGTTCGTCTCTGTGAACGGAGAAAAAAAAAGATAAACATGAACAAATGAAACAAGCAGTATTGCTAATGTAACAACACATTTTCTTCTGCATGTAAAGTGGTGGTAAACATAAGCCCTCCTAGCTAAGGGTCTTTGGGATATTAATAGTAATTCACCAGTTTAGTCTTCAGCTCTTGGTTATTTGTCCTCAATTCATTTACCTGGGATATATATAAGTGCCAGAAAGTTACATTAATAGGGTGTCAGAAAAATGGAGCAAAAAAATTATCACTAATCAATTAAACCGCTTCATCAGTTGTTCTATTGAAGAATGCTACCTATACTGAAAAATTTTATATGCCCCTATATATTTACGTGTACTGGAGTAGCATCCATGAAGAATAAATCAATTAATTACTAGTATCATACTGTTCGCAAAATGTAGACGTTGGCCGATATATAGCACACATATATACACAGATCGAACTATTAAAATTTACTCCTCCAGTCATAAATATTTGTTTAACGCATAATTTGATCAAATTTTTAAAAGTTTGACTATCAACAATATAATTCCTCGAATGATTAGTTTTAAGAAAATGGTATATGTATGTTTGTCTAAAAATGTACCATCATAGTGTCATAAGCTTATAGAATTTTATAAACTTGTTCTAATATACATAACTAATGGTCAGAACTCTAAAGTTACATGAAATTTTGTCATATATGTAAACGTCAAATATTTATGATCGGAGAAAGTACTAATTTGTCACTAGTATACCCTGTTGCCAGTTTAATTTAAGTGTTTAATTGATGTTCCACAGTACATGAAGATAGCCAAAAAAAAAAAAGAGATAGAGAGAGAAGTCGTGTGACCAGCAGGCCGACCATGACCAGCAGTACGTTGGCGCATATATATATAACGTACTGCGTACGTGCATATCAAAATGTACGCTGGCGCATATATACCGTACGTTGAAGTATCATTTTATATCAATTCAACGCACAGTGCAGCTCTGTACGTAGCAGCCAATTCTTTTTTCTAAAAAAAATGTTACCGATATATATACACTGCTATATCTTCAGTTTTTTTTTCTTGCGCTACACAGGTTTCAGCTGGAACTTACACGGCATGGCATGCATGAAATATCGGGTAGCCTACACATATAAGAATTTGATCGAAGTAGTAATTTTGTCCAGCGTACGTGCAGAGTACTATATATTTATTACACGCAATGTTCCAAATAAAATTCCATTTTGTTCCAAAAATTATGACCCTGCTTTTAATAGCTAAATATTTTGATTATACTCCAAAGATGAGTTTGAATTACAGATTTTGATTTTAGGATTAATTCTAATATAACAATCTGCAGTTGATCCAAGCAGGTTCAATTCTTTACACGTGCAAAATTTAATCTGGATTCTGAAAAGACAGAACGAAAAGCACATGCCTGTCATAAGTGAAGTACGTTTTCAGATACTGTTCAAACATATGATTTGTAGTGACTTGTTCCTAATCATGCAAACAGTGTACTGTCTATCTGCAATGAGACACACTATCCACCAATTAAAAGATCTGTAGCTAGTCAGGCTTGCCAGGGTTTGCTTCTCTACACGTACTGCGATCCAAATTAAGAGAGGCACATCATCTGTAGGGGATAGTCTTTTTCTTAAAAAAATTATTTGGTTTTTATACTGTACCAAAATGAACTTGAAAACTAATTGAAAGAGATGCGTGTAGATGGGTTCACAACTACACGTATGTCTTAATTAATTTATACTTATGTATATCCTACCTAGGGCATCCAAACAATGCCAATGTTTTTCTAAACTGTAGGGAATTAATTTGTACCGATATTGAATGGCATGCATGCATGCATCACATGGTTTAGCAGTCTAGCTCAACATTTCACATAGCTAACTTGATTTAATTAGCATTTCATTAACCGTTTACATATAAGCAATGACAAACAAAATGTCTGTTGATACATATACATATACACATCTAGATGAATGAGATTGAGGTAGGATTGAATAATCTAGCATGCATATGTAACCAAATAATTAAGAAAAACCTAATGCACGCATGATTTGGATTAATCAAATTAAGCTGAATTAATAGAACTAACCTGCCCAATGCAAAGATCGAAGCTGAACAGGCCGCGCGCACGGCTACTGCGCGGCGGTGGGCCGCTCGCCGCCGCCGGCAGTGCCGGGCTTGAGGAACGTCCCGCCGCCGAGCGGCCCGAGCCCGGACATCGGCCCGCCGGCGCCCATGGCGGACGAGTACCCGAACTCGTACCCGCCGCCGCTCCCGTTCACAGCGCCGAGCCTCGCCACCGCGCTCTCCCCCGTCGTAGCTCCTGGCCAGCATCTGCACGGTGGAGAACTGGTGGTCGTGCACGAACCCACCGCCCGCCCCGCCGATCGCCGCCACCGCCGTGTGGCTGCCGCCGTTGATGAAGTTCTGAGTGCAGTTCGGCACCGTGCTTCCGATGAAATCCGCCATCGCCGCCGCCTGCCCGTTCGACGACGACACCGCCACCGCCGCCGCCTGCACAGTCACAAACACGATCAGATCATCAGATCAGCCAAGCTATTAGCTAGCTACATACGAGTATATATAAACAGCAAATATATATGTTAGGTACTAATTAACCTGGTATTTGGAGAGCTCGAAGCGGGCGCGGGAGAGGTCTTGCTGGAGCTGGCGGAGCTGGTGCTGGAGGACGGAGATGACGCCGACGCAGCCGTAGACGGGGTCGCGGAGGCGCATGTCGGCCTCGTACGCGAGCGAGTTCACGGCGTCCTCCCGCTGGTAAGGGTGGAGCTCGTTCAGCAGCTTGGTGACGTTGCTCGCGCCGAACACGCGGTGCACGTGCACGAACTTCTGCGGGTTGTCCGGCGGGAAGTAGGGCGCGAACACGCAGTCCGGCTGGCACTTGCGCCGCAGGAACTTGCACGCCGCGCACGGCGACCCCGTCCCGCCGCCGGCCGACGCGGCGCCGGCGCCGGCCGTGCTCCCGGAGCTCGCGCCCACCGCCGACGACGAGGAGACAGTGATCACCGAGCCCGACGACAGCGGCAACGACGACGCCGACGACGAGGCCATCGATCGATCCGGCTTCTTCCTGGAACACTGGATGAGATCCAAAATTTCCGAACCGGAGAGAGAAACCGGAGGGTCGGTGAGGGTTTTTGCATTTATGGCAAATTTGGTGTAGGAAATCGAAGAAACTTACAAGGAAATGAATCATAAATTTTTCGTTCCTGCTAATCTGTTTACACAGGCATGCTGCATGGATCAAGATTATTGTTAATCTATTTACTCCTCTACAAAAACAAGGAAGCAAATCACCCTAGAAAAATAATCGTAATTTTTTTCTTCCAAGAAACAAGAAAAAAATAAATTTTATGTCATCAAATTTCAAATGTCCCAGATATTTATTTATTCCCTTTTCTTGTTTGCAGGAGTGATGGTTTAATTTGGGTTTTCAAGAGACATAGCGAGGTTGCGTACATGTGTTCTACATATCTGAACAGTAGTGGAGTAAGAAATTAATTAAAGATGACCCAACCGACTGCAAACATTCCTGTTTCTTGGATCAGTACTCCACAAACGCTTGGACTTAATTAGCTGATTAAAAGATATCAAAAACCAAGAAGCCTATCAGAGCAAGCATATATGCATATATGATGATAAAAGTAAACAGCACCGATCGAGAGAGAAAGAAGACGATAGAGAAGAAGAAAAAAAAACATAAGAAACAAAACAAGTTAAGAAAAGCCATTGGATCCAACTCCGCGAGGTAGCTAGCTAGTACGGCGAGGAGGGCAAAGTACACGCACCCTTTCCGTGGGACGAAGCTTTTCTGCGCACTTCGTGCCGCTGCCGGCCGCAACGCCGCGCGCGCCTCCGCCTTCTCCGGCCTCTCGCCTTCCTCTCTCTCTCTCTCTCTCTCTCTCTCTCTCTCTCTCCTTGCTGCGTCGGCGACCTCCTCTCCCCTCTTCCTATAGCTCCTATATTGAGCTTAGCTCCTGCATCCTTGTTAGTTGAATGAATCTCTAGTTTTTTTTCCTTCCTTTCTTTTGTTTCTTTCTTCTTTCCTCTCCTCCTCCCTCTGGCTACCTAGTTGGTTCTGGTTGGATGGTTGTTTTAGAGAGAGAGAATGGAGTATGAAAGGGACGACCAAAAGATGATGAGGTGTGTGGTATATGTTGAGAGGGATGGGGGGAGAATATGGGGATGGAGTGTCAAAAACAAATCATTATCCGTCTTCATTATTGGATGGCGCGCGGATTATAATTGAGGGAAGAATGAAGGGGATTCTGGTTTCGGTGGTTCGAGGAACGTGTCGATTTTTGCGATCTTTTGTTGCAACATTTTGGAGAATCGATGAAATGGTTTTTTTTTCATTTTAATTTGTAAAGTTAGCACAAAGAAATTAAAAGAAGTATATACTCTTCATCACAAAAACATATAGATGTCTTCTCGAGGTGTAAAAATACTTTTGCCGTTTAGACATACAAGCTAGAGGTGTAAAAATACTTTCCCCGTTTAGACATACAAGCCAAACTCTCAAGACCTTCTATATGTGTAGATTGGATGTAATGTACATAGTTAGGAGAACAATAAAAGAATGGAGAGGTTGTAGTCATATGGGACATGAGAAGGGGTAAGGACCATGCTAAGGATTGCAAAAAAAGAAGAGGTAACTCATATTTCTTTCCCTTTTTTCAGCTCTACAATAAGCTTTTCACAATTGCCCACTGCATACTTAAGGCATGTACAACACGCGTAAATACAACCCATAGTAATGCCAACTCAGAAAAAAAAAATCTATGCTAGAGGAGACAGAATAGAGAGGTAGGGGTGTCGTCTCTCTATTGAGAGATAGTAAATGGCATAAGAATTAAGAAGCGTTCCGATGAAAACAAAGTTATTTTTTTATATAAACTTGGACGATCGCTCACGTCGACAATGTAGCTCCGAACAAATGAATCATGCTCCAATTAGGTTTGGAGCTGGTAGATCGGCGGCTAGCAGGGTTAACAGCTCTAGGTTCATAGGCTGGTGTGGCCGATAGCAATAGATATGGTGGCTAGCAATGTCAAAGGTGTCAGGTCTAGGAGACAATGAGGTGGGGGTGGGAATATCAATAGGTCAAAGTGATCTCATAGCAACCAATGTCAGTAGCGGCAAATCCAACAAGTAGTGTCAAGCACTAGTACAGAATGAGTTTTTGCAAACGGGCGAATAAGATTTTCGCATGCGGTTGGGCCAGCCGCATGCGCGAAATCGTCTGCAAAAATCACCATCTTCCCATGCGGCCAGGGCACCCGCATGCGAAAATCCGATTTTCGCATGCGGGCGCTTAAGCCGACCGCATGCAAAGAGAAAATATCGCGAAAAAAAAATAAAATTCCAAAAAAAACAAACCCTAGCCGCAAGCGGCGGCATCGCCGCCCGAGCTCGCCGGCCGCTTCCGCGCCACCTGCCCCCGCTGCTGGCCGCCGTCATCCGCTCCCGCCACTGGCCGTCGCCGCCAGATCCGGGCGGGATCCGCCCACTCGTCGTCGTCATCGGGGTCGCCGCCCACCGCCAGACGCCGTGTGACCGGCGCTAGATCCACGCCGCTGCGGCCGCCGGCCGTCACGGGGTAGCGCCGTGCCCGCTGCCGTCGCCGCCTGCCGCTGCCCGCCGTCGCCGTCGCCGAGCGTCGTGCTCCTCCGTAGGGCGGCGGATCCAGTCCTCCCGAGGACGGTGTCGTCGGATCCGCCGCCGTAGGCCGTCGCCGTGCCCGCCGCTCGCCGCCGAGAGCCCCTAGGGCAGCGGATCCGGCTTTCCCGAGGACGGCGCCGCCGGATCCGCCGCCGCTCCCGCTGTCTCGCCATTGCCCGCCGCCTCCTTGATGTCGCCGCCCGCTCCCTCCTAGCCGCCGCCGCTGCCGCGCCTTCTTGAGGCCGCCGCCGCCGTTCCCGCCGTCGCCCACCGCCTCCTGCCGCCGCCCAAGTGAGGGAGAGAGAGAGAGAGAGAGGACTCCACGGCGGTGAGGAGGGGGAGCGGCGGTGAGAGAGAGAGGAGATAATAAGTGAGAGGAGAGGAAGAGAAGATAAGGTTAGGTGTAGGAAGAGGACCATTTTTACATGCGGGCCACTTAACCGCCCGTATGGAAAAATAGATTTTTCCATACGGGCCTCTTAAGAGGGCCGTATGCAAAAATGAGCTCATTTTTGCATGCGGCTCACTTAAGCGCCCGCATGCGAAAATAAAATTTGAAATTTGAAATTTGAAACTAGTGTATCTCACTCATACGAACTCCAAATTAGATGATTCTTTTTCCTAAATATTTCTAAAATCATGCTCTATCATGTTATTGTGTTCTTACTGCTATTATTTTGGTCATTTTTTCTTGAGACTTTGTTTTATCAATTAAAAATTTGAATTTCAAAACTTCAAATAATATTTTGAAGCAATAAATGATTTCAGCTGAAAAAGTCATCCATAACAAAGTGGTATAACTCATCAATATCTATAACTTTTATTTTGGTCATTTCTTCATACGACAAAGTTATTTCTAACATTGTTCACAAAATGTACATATCTTATATAGTTTTATAAACTATAGAGAGAGATATGTAAATTTTGTGAAAATGTTACGATCACTTTGTCGGATGAAGAAATGACTAAAATAGAAGTTATAGATCTTGATGAGTTATACAACTTTGTTGTGGATGACTTTTTCAGCTGAAATCATTTATTGCTTCAAAATATTATTTGAAGTTTTGAAATTCAAATTTTTAATTGATAAAACAAAGTCTCAAGAAAAAATGACCAAAATAATAGCAGTAAGAACACAATAACATGATAGAGCATGATTTTAGAAACATTTAGGAAAAAGAATCATCTAATTTGGAGTTCGTATGAGTGAGATACACTAGTTTCAAATTTCAAATTTCAAATTTTATTTTCGCATGCGGGCGCTTAAGTGAGCCGCATGCAAAAATGAGCTCATTTTTGCATACGGCCCTCTTAAGAGGCCCGTATGGGAAAATCTATTTTTCCATACGGGCGGTTAAGTGGCCCGCATGTGAAAATGACCCTCGATTTTTGCAGACGCTATTAGTTATGGTCCGTTTGCAAAAATCATGGGCTCTCGTATAGAAAAATCACTTTTGTAGTAGTGAAGGGCACCAGATCTAGCTAGGGGCCAACGAGGTTAGGTTGTGGAATTGTTGGCAAGTAAGGTTGGCGTTTACCTAGATCCTTGGCTATTGAGGTTGGCGCAAGATCAACAACAATCCTGGTTATGAGCTCCAAGGTGCAAGTGCGCCTAATGAACTTGGTTACACGAAGTTGGCTAAAATCCTACAACAATCCCAATGTGGTGGTGGCGGTTTGGTGGATGCAGACGTGTGGGGATGATATTTATAAGGATTAGTTCCTATAGACTTAATAGTTGTATGAGATGCTTCATAAGAGCGAGTTTAATAGTATAACCAATTGTTAGCTCTAAAAATTGATACATCATCTACAACCAGTCTAATAGCCTACACATACAATAGTTTTATATAATATATATTACATCATTAATACTTGACCCACCTCTCATACACACACAATATCTTGCAGTCAGAGCTGCAACTGGCTACAAATCAGTATCCCGCTTTTTTTCTCTCCTTTCCTCTTTCCTCTACATGCGCTTGTAGCTAATAATCTATAGCCTTGCTATTGTACTTGTTCTAAGTGTGCTATCTATTGATGACATGGTAAACACTCTTAAACATGCCTTTTGTAGGTTGCAGGTTCCCAATGTGAAAGTGGGGACTCATTGCAGTCTGTTGCCCTCATTGCAATTATGATCGTACAATGATTTTTTTCCATTTGTGTGAGGATGATTTTTTTTGTAAATTAAGGGTTTTGCACGTTAAAATTGTATCTCCAATGATAATTCTACTTTTGAGGAGTGAATCCTAACAGTTACATTGTTAGCATTTAATTCAATATATAGATGTTTCCCTCACTCAAGAAAATATAAAAGTTCTCTTGGTAAACACTCCTATGAGATACCCGATATCTCAATGATTTATATGTAATATGAATTTCATAGGTTAAATTATTATAGCTTTTCCATAATATTTTTTGAGTCATTTACTAATTTCTATAATTTATATTAAGAAATAAGTTATCATATGATTTATTTTTATTACATTAAAAAGATATCATGAGAAGAGGTATTTTGTGCATCCCCCTTGATTGATTGTTGTAAGAAATACATATAAAACCTCACCCCTCAATAATTCAATATTTTTTACTTAGTAATTAATGAGTACGTCTGATAAGCCCTCGGCTTCACTCAATACACTCACGGCTCTGATTGGCCCGATCGTTCGATGAGTTAATGATAACAACGATTTGGGAGAAACGTTGATGACCCGACTACAACCGTATGAAACGTTATTGTGTTGCGTCTTAGCGATTGATACACCTCTCCATGGATTGTTGATCTTGCTGGTGCAGATCAACCTTATTCCTGCAAGCAAATCGAAGAAACAAGGAAGAACAAGATAAAAACAATATGATATTACAAATAAAAATTGAATACCCAAGATAACTTAGGGTTCCAAAGACAAGTAATTAGATGGTCTAGCCGACACGCGCAACTACAAGGTAAAGTAGCAATGACTAAACTTTAATCTAACAAAACCCCCGAAACCCTAAAGAGGTACCTTGCTATTTAAAGAGGTGGAAGGACGACCAAGGGGTCCCTAGAGTCGTGCTCCACCGAGTTGGGGCGCCCCTGGGCTACACTTGAGCTAGGGTCCTAGACAAAGTTACGAGCCCGTAGACCCATTATAGGTGACGTAACACCTTATTATGTGATTGCGACCGATTTAGATGAAATTTGGAGATAAGGCTAAAACTGTTGGAAAAAGGACTCCAAAGACTTTCCATCAAGTACTTATGGGCTCAAAACGGAGCTCATATGCATATTTGGCGGCCGTATGAAGTCAACACTGTTGCAGGTGACCGAATTGGATTCCAAGACTTCTGTGGCTTGATCTCGATGCCTTCCAATTGACCTATGATATGAATAATGATAGTATCCATACTAGGCATGGTCACATCAATGCCTTAAGATTACTTGAAAGTAAATACTGAATTAGTTACTTGGTTTCTTTTTTCAATAGCATCAATTTCAATATTAATATATCATCCTGGACCACATATGATTTTATTTAAATCTGTGGAAATAGATGTGCAAAGATGCTACTAAGATGGAGTATCCAACAGTTCTAGCCCAACAGCAGGCACTGCACTACACACAACTCCTTCAATTCCTGTCTTATTTAACACCATAATAAGAACCCTAGCTAGCTTTCTCTTCATATCTCACCTCAACATTCATGCAAATAGAAAGTCACCAGCGCAAAATACATTGTGTCATTAATGCATGTAGCAAGAATATACATGATGGATGATGCCCCTCTCTGTCCTTTTCTCACCACTGCTCAGCCATATAACATTCAATACCATGATGGTCACAACTCATGTTGCGTGGCCACTCTCATCATGACAAGGTAAAATTTTAACCTCCAGTACTTTCTAATTATTTAGAAACAAATAGAAATGTGCGTCGTTGAATAGTACATACTCTCTCCAGTATTTGAGCTCTAACTAACTTTGGATATTGGCAAAGTTTTTCCATCGATGTTTCTAATTACATGTTCCGTTACAATATTAAAACTAAAAACGATGTTTTAAGCCCTTGTAATAACGACAAATCGTCAATGCAACTGTCATAGAAATCTAATAATTTTCAGTTTTACTATTTGCCAGTCGCCCTTTTTTCTTATCTGTCAATCGCCTACACTTGTACAAGATAATGACAGATAATATGTTGTTGAATATTATTCCTAGCACATATTATATTCCTGGCAGATAATATATCTCTAATTCAGTTTTATTCCTATTAGTTAATTAATTGATGGGAATATTGGGTTATGGTGTAGTATGAACAAGACCTAACTTCTAGTTTTTTTTATTTGTTGAATTAATCTAGATGCATTTGTATGCTTATATAGATCTCTCTTTTTTTTCATATCAGCGTGGAAGTACACTTTGAAAGTTAGTTTAGAACATCATTTGTTTCACCAAAAAGAGAATAAAACATAAATTTAAGTTATTGGATATTGATTGAGGCTGAGTTCGATTGGATGGTTGAGCTTTACCCCGGCACACAAAGCGAGAAGATCCATTATGCTTGATTAATTGATTATAACTATTACAAACTAAAAAAAAATTATTCGACGATTACGTATACTTTAGAAGTTCGAAAAATATGCTTATAGAAAATAAGATAGTAGCTAAATTGAGAATATGAAAAGAACTCATCCTTAGTGTCAAAAAAGCGCGCCTTGTCCCCGCCCCCCACCCCCCAAAAAAAAGTTCATTTTCAGCAAGATAGCAAAAAGAAATCGGAATTTCATGGTGCCACGCCATGTCATTTTTTACATCATCAGCTGGCACACAAGTTCTCACGCATTATCCTGTGTTTAAGACAAGCAAGCTAGTTCTCCTGGCCAATCATTGTAGTATCTTTAAGTAATTGAATGGCTCCCCTGCAGAAGCAGGATGCAGTATTTGCAGCAGTAGCACTGTAGCACCACAAAGTGATTTCATTGCAGTAGTAGCAAAGTGAATTTCATTTCCTCCATGTTGTACAATGTACACAGTACACAGCCGCAGCTTGCTTGCGACAGTTTATCCCCGGCCCCACCCCCGTTCTGACAGCGTAGGCACACATTGTCTGCCAAACCCGATCACCTCGGCAATAAATCCTCCGCCGATTTCGCACATGGCGAGAATGACAGCGCGTACGTTTTCATCCGCCCAAGAATTTCATCAATCAATCTTCAGGCTGCAGCAGTGGGCGCCGGCCGGCCGGCCGGTGCGTGTGTGATCAGTGGTCTCTACCCCGGCGCTAACTTTGACGCGCGTCTCATGCAATTTACTCTGCCTCGATCGCCGGCGCCACCACCGCTCGCCGCCTGCTCGCCGGCCGGCCTGCGGCCAATTCAATGTAGGGTACATGGCTTAACTCTCTCTCTCTCGGCCGGCCGGGGGCCCAGACGATGACGACGACGACGACGACGCCGACATGCGAGCTGCACGCTGCTTGGCATTGATTTTGTCGGTCGGTCAGTCGGTCTGGGTTCGGCTAGCTAGCTCCGTCGTCGTCGTCGTCGTCGTCGTCGTCCACCGATCGATCCGTACGTATTCTGTCCTGGCGGGCGAGAGCTAGCACCCATGCGGGCGCCGGCCACCACCACCGCTCGTACGTACGTACGCGCGCGGCGCCCGGCCTGCATGATTGTTTGTCAACTGCGTGCCCCCATCCGTTCCGTGCATGGATGGATGGATGGATGGATGGATGCATGCACGCGTCAACATCCGTGATCTATCCTTGCATGCATATGGCCCCCGCTACGGCCAACGGCCAACCGGCGGCCGGCCGGTGACCGGCCGGGTTTTAGTTTCAACGACGTCGGTTAATTTCGTACTGTACGCGCGCGTAGTGGTCCAAAGGCAACCTTAGCTAGCTTAGCTAGCTCCTACTCAGTGTGTTCCAATGTTCCATCAGCCAAGCTGATTAATTAAAGTGTAACGTACGTGTGCACCGATATCTCTAGTACAAGACTAGGAGCATATTTAGGGGATTTTACCGCAGAACAACCGAACCATATACACGCTGTAGCTATCAAACTGTAATAATTGCGAGAGAACAAATCGAACTCCAAATTGGAGTCCAACTGAAGGAGTACAAGTTTATTTATCGCACATGCATATGCAACGACACTACTACAGAAACGGTTTTTTCGTGCGGGTCAAAATACATCTTTCCGTGCGGAAGGCCTGCCCACACGCGCGAAAAGGTCTGGAAAAAGACCATTTTCGCGTGCGGGCGGCCCAACCACACGGGAAGATCTATTATCCCGTGCAGACCGCTTAACCTGACCGCACGGGATAATCGATCTTCCCATGCGGTCGCGTTAAGTCGACCGCACGGAAAAACAAAAATTCAAAAAAAAAATTCAAAGAAAAACCCTAGCTATTCCGGCGGCGGCGACGACGGCGCGGATCCCGTCGTATATACTTCCCAAATAACACAAAATTAATTTCACATCACAAATAACACAAAATTAATTTTACATCATCACAATTTCACATATATACTTCCCAACTAATTTTTTTGTACAATTAAATTTACAAATAAATTCACATCACAAATTATAAAAAAAATAATTTGCGATTGTGGTGTCGTCGTCGTCGGTGGCGGTAGGTGGCGGTCGATGGAAGCGGTGGAGGCGGTGGAGGCAGTGGCAGTGGAGGTGGTGGTGGTGGAGGTGGCAGTCGGTGGAGGCGGCCGTCGATGGAGGCGGCGATGCGTTGTCGTGGGTGGCGGCGACGGTGGTAGTGGAGGCGACGGTGGAGGTCGGAGGCGGAAGAGGCCGGTGGCGAGGAGGCGGCGGTGGAGGCCGGAGGCGGTGGAGGCCGGTGGCTGGGAGGCGGAGGCGTAAGCCGCCAGCGGAGGAGAGAGCAACGGTGGAGGCGGGATCTAGATTTCGTCGGGTGTTAGAAAATTTCGGAGCCCGCGCGCACCTATATAGGCGGTGATGATCATCACGTGCGGGCGGTTTAAGCGCCCGCATGGAAAGATAGTTTTTTCTGCGGGCGCTTAAGCCGCCTGCACGGAAAAACACCGCCCTTATATTTATAAAAAATATCAATGCACATATTAATTTTATGAATATGTGTACATGCTATTTTATTAAATAATATATTACTTATTATAAATACTATTCCATTCATTAATTACTTCATGTAAAACTATACAACTAACAAAAATATCAATGCACATATTAATTTTATTAATTAATGTAAATACAATTCAAATTTTGAATTTTCAAGATTTGACAACTTCGAATAACAATTGGGATTAATAAATGATTTCAAATGGAAAAGTCACCAAAACCAAAGTTGTAGAACTCATCGAGGTAAAAAATTTTTATTTTGGTCATTTCTCCATTTGACTCTATTTGAACAATTTAAAATTTGAAATTCAAAGTTTGAGATATTCAAATAGAATTTTTTGTTAGTGAACGACTTCAACTGGAAAAATTGTCAACAACAAAGTTGTATAACTCATCAAGATCTATAACTTTTATTTAACTTTTATTTTGGTCGTTTTTATATATAACATTTTTTGAACAGTTTTAATTTGAATTTTAAAATATGACAACTTCAAACAACATGTTCAAATACTAAATGATTTCAACTAAAAAAGTTATCAACAACAAAGTTGAATAACTCATCAAGATTTAAAACTTTTATTTTGATCATTTCTTCATCCGATAAAGTGATAGTAACATTGTTCACAAAATTGATGTATCTCTTATCTGATTTTATAAACTGTAACACAGATATATAAGTTTTGTGAACAATATTACTAACATTTTGTCGGATGAAGAAATGACAAAAATAAAAGTTTTAGATCTTGATGAGTTATACAATTTTGTTGTTGATGACTTTTTCAGTTGAAATCATTTAGTATTTGAAAATGTTATTTGAAGTTATCATTATTCCAAATTCAAATTCAAACTGTTCAAAAAATGCTATACAGAAAAATGACCAAACTAAAAGTTATAGATCTTGATAAGTTATACAACTTTGTTGTTGATAATTTTTCCATTTGAAATTATTTACTATTCGTAAAATTATTTTTATATTCCAATTTAATCCTAAACCCTAATCGGTAAAACTCGTACCTCATCCAAAAATGCATTAAATTATATAAAAGTGTATATGGAAAATAATACTATCTTATTTATCATGAATTAATATAATTTTTCCAGAATTTATTTTATTAGTTTTGACCCCCTAAAAATTCAATCTAATTTCAGCCAGGTCGATTTTCTTTATTTTGTTGAGAATAAAATATAAGGAATTTTTGTGTGCAACCAAGGAAAATGGAAACTAGGTATTTTTATCTATCTCCACAAAAGTCCACTTTATTTTATCCAGCCCACAGAATGAATTATAGCATTATAAATAAGAGGAGAAGGAAAATAAGTAGAGAATAAAGTCTCACTGCCAAGCGGCATCTTTCCGTGCGGTCCCTTAAGTGGGCCGCACGGGATAGTGCGACATTATCCCGTGCGGCCCACTTAAGAGACCGCACGGAAAAATGGATCTTTTCGTGTGGTTCATTTAAGCCGCCCGCACGGAAAGATGCCGCATCGGTTTTTTCAGGGACGGTCACTTATGGTCCGTTGGAATCTATCGGAGACCTCGTCCAAAAAAATCGTTTTTTAAGTAATGCGGTGGACTAGTGACAGGGCCTGATTCGTTTTATTTTAAAGCTATACAGCCACCGAATTGGTTGAAATCACTAGAGATGTCCTAACTAATAAGACTTGGCCGCCGGCCGCCGCTTCGTCGGTCGTAAGCTTGCTCCAGCTTGTTACTTTGCATAACCTTAATTTTACTGCGTGATCGATGTGTGCAGAGATCGATCGATTGGTGGGTACGTACGTAGTACGTGGTACGTGCAGGGCCGGCGGACGAGGGGCCGCCACATTGTACGTGCAGCCGTGTAGAGCGCAGGCAGGCACCATGGATGGGGGTGGCCCGTGGGGCCCGCCCGGCCGGATACGTGGTCCTCTCCGCCTCCGTACGCGCCGGTAGTCGATCCGGTCCTAGCTCGCGATGGATGGATCCCAGCCGTCCGTCCACACCGCGCGCGCGCGCGCCCGGCCGGCCAGCCCGGCGGCTGCACCGACCGACCGACCGCGCGGCGCATGCAGGATGCATGCAGCTAACGGAGATGAGCGATCGATCGGCCGCGCGCGTACCAGAAAAACGCGAGGCGCGCGCGCGCGCGCAATCAATAGCCGCGGCGCGCGCGTTTGGGGCCCCGGGCGGGGCGCTGCGTGTGCGTGCGTAGGTACGGGGCTCGGGGGGGGGGGGGGGGGGGGGGGGGGGGTGGACAAAGCGGTGGGAGAGGTATATGCGGCCCATGAGGCCATGATAATACAACTACTGTATACCTTTTCTTCCTTGTGTGATTAAGGCGATGTTCTTCTTTTCAAGTTTTCAACCTCACCTTTTTCATTTTTCACACATACGTTTTTTAAACTGTTAAAGTGCATTTTTTATAAAAAGTTTTTTTTATAGAAAAGTTATTTTAAAAAATCATATTAAACTCTTGTTCAAGATTTTTAAGCTAATACTTAATTAATCATGCGTTAATTCGTTACGTCGTTTTGCGTATGGAGAGAAAAAGTTGCTTTAAAAAATTATATTAAATTATTTTTTAAGTTTTTTAAGCTAATACTTAATTAATCATGTGTTAATCCGTCGTGCGGTTTTGCGTGCGGAGAGAAGGGGTTCTGAACCCCTAAAAAAACACAGCCTTTGTGGCACTCTCTCTATCTCAATAGAGAGTCTTAGGTATGATATGGAGTAATATCTCCATCCCAACATAAGTTCATCTTTCATTCATTCATATATACCAATACAAAATCAAAAAGACTAAAATATTCTTATTTTATCAAATTTCAATGTAACTATGTTTCACTTTATATTCTTTCAATACAACTATTGTTTTTATTTTTACAAACTTCGATACAATAATTACTCAGAAATAAATTTATTTTGAAATAAATACAAAGAGTTATAATTAAATTTAATATTCGACGAACAAAGTATGTGGTTTTGTGGTCTCTCCTGTTCGGAGGAGAGAACTGCAGGTATATGGACAGATGGGAATGAATGAATATGCCTGCCTCAATGGATGGATCATGGATGTCATCTGTGTGTACTGCTTCTGCTGCGACTGCAAGTCGCTGACGCGATCGATGTGCCGTCCCATCCCGCGTACTAGCTATGCCTTAGGCCATCACCAATATACATGATAAAAAAGTAATTTATATAGGTGAGATCTAAATACATAAATAAACTTTAACTATAACAATTAATTTTAGGATGTATATGGATACAAGTTAATATTAGAAAAAGAAAGAGAAGTAAAGATAGATAATATTATTTATTTTATATGGGTATCTTTTGTTATTTTTTTATATGAACCAGTTGCACAATGTTTCTAGGTGGCTGGATGAAATACTTTATTACCTATGGACTACTTTTTTATCACATTGTGAATGCTCTTAGGACATACACAATATGACATTCATAAGTAATATTATATTTCATTCAATCATCTAATTTTATTGTACAACTAGTCCATATAAAAAAATAACAAAAAAATATTCATATGTATATGAACTACCCATATAAGATAAATAATATTTTTTATATCTACTCTCTCTTTCTAATGATATCTTGTAACTATATACATTACGAAGATTGCTATAGTTAAAGTCTATATATGTGAGTTTCATCTATATAAATTATTTTTGCCATATACATTGATGATGCCCTTATGCATCCCTCGTCTTGTCCTGTACTGCACTATTGTCTTCATGCACGAGGGCCTTCAATTCTCGCCTCGATCGTCTAGAGCTTAATTTGTTCCCACTACTACACAAATCCTTATTGGTGCCGGTTGGGAACTGGCTATAGGTACCGGTTTTCCAGCCAACACCAATTTATCGGCACTAATGCCTAACCATATAGGTATCGGTTCCAGAATCAGCACCTATAGAAATTATAGGTGTCGGTTCTTACCCCACAACCGGAACCTTTGATGTTTCAACGATTCAAAAAAAATAGCTTGATGCATCGGCTCAATTTGAGCCGATGCATCAAGCAGCTTCCTGCGGCATCGATCTAACACTCCAATTGACATCCATCTAACACATCAATGAACACTCAATTGACATCGATCTAACACAGTAGCAGTGGCAAATCAACACATCACACTCCAATCGAATCGGATGAAGAAGTTTAACAACACATTCACAAGTGCATTTGCCCCAATTCCACACAAATCTCTCGACGCTAACTACCTAATTTTCAGCTACATTGACGTGCGAACAAAAAATCGAGGCAAGATGAGGCCCGGGAACAAAAAATCAAGGAGAGCGGAGGTCACCCGAATCGAATTGCCGTGGCCGCCGCCGCCGGCGTCCCTAGGCCACCCACCGCTGCCGCTGCGGTCGCCGCCTCACGTCGCCTACGCCAATCCCACCACCCCGACCACCCTCTCCCCCTCCAACAGATCTAGCCGCCTCCGACCGGGTTTGCGCGCCGCCGGTGGGAGGCCGACGAAGAGGGAGAGGAAGAGGGGAGTAGAGGGGCTGCGCCCCGTCGCCCGTCGCGGGCGCCGCTGCTCGTCGGCTAGGAGAAGGGGGTGGAGAGAGAGGGAAGAGTCCGGGAGGGGGGCGGAGGGGAAGGGGGAGGGGAGGGCGGCAAAGGAGGAGGTGAGGGGCAAGGTGAGAAGGAGGAGTAAAGACCGAGACAACGACGTGAGTGGATAAGGAGGAGACGTGTGCGATAGTGGATAAGGCCAGCTTGGCTCGCCCGGTTCGGCTCACGGGCACCGCTGCTCGCCGGTATGGGTGTGTTGACGCCGAATCCGTACCGCTGATGAGGATTCGGCGTACAGACACATGAAGGCCTAGGAGATCTGCTTAGCTCCAGTGCAGGTCCTAAAATTGATGAAGCACGGGCGTGCCAGTCAGTTTGATCCTGCCACTGACAAGATATACAAAATAACAGAATAAAAGATCTATCGACCGATAGGCCGATGGCCAAAGATATCAGCCGATAGGCCGATAGGGCAAAAACAGCCGATCGGCCGGTAGGCCAATGGTGCAGTTCCAGCCGATGCCGATGCCAGCCGATGTAGTTAGGGTTTTAATCCATCGGCTGTGTACTGAACAAACATCTATATAGAAACGATCGGCTGACGATAACATGATAATATAACAATATAATATAGCATAAACCAATCATATGATAAAATAAATATTGATATGAAAATTGAAGCACATATCGACCGGAGGTCCGATGACACAGCATCCAAAAGATATGTAATAAATACTCTGTTGTCATTGGCCAGGACCAATCTCTATGTATAAAACTCGTGGGCCGATGCAACGTTAAGATAACTCATCGGCTGAAACCTCGATGAAACCCTTATTGGCAATCAACAAGCAGGCTAGAGATTACGGTTCTAATCACGACTTAGTAGATCAAACTGAACTGATGCAGCACTAAGTATGAAAAGAAACGCAAGACCTAGACAATCAAGTCCTTGACTGATTTTCGGGGTGGTGGATACCTTAGCCAATCTAATCTAACAAGACGATTTAGTCAATACCGGCGTAAACCCTAAAACGAATCTCGACCGATACGATGAAATCGAGAAACCGAACCAGATTGACTAAGATATATGATAGTAGGTGCTTACATTGCTGAGATCAGAACGTCGAAGCCCTAGCTCCGACAGCGCAGGCAGCCATAACGAGACTTATCCCTCGTGGGAAGGGCATGAACTCGCCGAAGAAGACAAAAATAAAAAGGTGACGATGCGCCGAAATTGTATTGATCGTCTGATGATTTTACATGAACCTTGGGCTTACATATTTATACCCATAAGCTAACAAAAATCCTACCAGAATACGACTCAAACTTTCCTAAAGATAAAAGAAAACAAATAAAGTCCTTATTGGACACTAAACACACTTTCATAAAGATAAAAAGGAAACTAACAAATTCTTCCTAATTAACAGATACAAGCCACATCCTCCTTAAACTCGGTCTTCTCTGGATAAGATCTTCCCGAATCTAATAAGAATCCAACTGCTATTAGTGATTGGTTTAAGAAAATCCTCATCAGCCGATGTAGAATTTTAGGCCGATACTAGTTTCAAGCCGATATGAACGTTGGGCCGATGGGGACTTCAGAGCTTACCAAATTCTGATGTTAACAGGGTGTCAGTTTTTAATGAACCAGCATATATTATAGGTGTCAGTTTTTTAAAAACCAGTACATATAGTATTGGTACCGGCTTTTTTAATGAACCAGCACATATAATTTCTTAAAGGTGTCGGTTCTATATTTTTTCATCGTGTGGAGGTAGAAAAAGACCCATAGGTGCCGATTTTTGTCATACTGATATTTATATGGCTGGTACCTATGTGGGTTTTTTAGTAGTGTCCTCGCTTCCTCTAAACTTGTTGAACGGTTAAATGTGGCATGAAAATGATCACAAACCATATTATTTCCATGGAAACTGTTCTTAATCGGTCGGAAATTTCTATATTTATCAATTGAGCTGTCTAGTGACGACACTAAGATAAATTAAAAAACTCGGAATTGGTAAGAGATGGTAACCCTTTTATGAAAACGATGCTTGAAAGATTGGGAATATCCGTCACCAATTTTTATCGCCTACGTACCATTACCATGCATGTGTACAACATATTTTGGTTTGTCCAAGAACAATTAGAAATAAGGGATACTATACCACGTCATGCCGTTCGAATGGAATGATATCAGGCCAGGTATGTACTAAACGTAGTACCATCAGAACTAGCTAATACCCCGTCAGCAGAGGCAAGAGCCAAAATTTTAACCCTATCAGATTAATTACAACCGGTTTTTATTTAAGTGAGACCATCATTGGTGTCCTCCGCGCGGACCGCGCCGACTCCTTCGCCTCCGAGCTCGACTTGGTTATCTTCACCTCTGGCACCGCCTACTTCTTCACCTTCTCATTTTGCTCCTGCACCAGCTCCGACCGGCTCCTGCCATAATGCGACGTACGCTTGCTTCTTGTCGTCTGTGGTAGCATCCTCTGCAGCGCGTGCCTGCAGCAGCGATGGCGATGTCGTTGGCGGCGAATTCGTCGGAGCATAAGCAGTAGAGGTTGAACGAGTGGAGACGCTCGCACATGGACAACGGCGCAGGCGGAGGGGCGATAGTAGCGGACGTTGCCGCTTAGAGAAAAAAATAACAGTGAGCTATAAACCAATTATAACTTATGTGAAAATATGAGATAAAGAAAAATGAGAAATTTTTGCACTTAGAGCAAATACTATGGACATCTAAACACAAATCACAAGATATCACATATGACTAAATGGTGAGGTGGAAAAAAAATGAGTGAAGAGAAAGAAAGTGTCACTCCTCATGCAAAAGGTAACTCCTACATAAACTTTAATAAAATTATGAGAGTGTTAGAGTTATTGGAGATTGTGAGTTAGAGGTAACCTATAATACATGTTATCCCTTAACTTACTATTATATGATATGCATGAAATTAGAGATAATATTCACCTCTGCTATAAATCTTGCTCTTATGCAAGAATTAGCTGTACACATATTTCAAGATATTTATATTAAATTCATAGTGAGAAAAAGAAAGAGGAGAAAAAATAATATCAACCTTATAATTAACATATTATACATGTTAGGTTTAATATTAACTAATAGTGAATAGTTAGCTATACTATTGAACTTGCTCTTAGGGAGTAGCGTTTGTCTCGCGCATGGTGAGGAGCTTGTCGCACTCATTCTACTTCTCGAAACGGCTAGGATGTCATCCTCTAGTATTTTTGAATAGAAAGTTGTGTCCTCCTTTCAAAATACTTACTCGCATAGTCATGAAGTTGTTCAATTTATGTAATCTAGCAAGGTGTTTGTGCGTTGCAAAGGAATATAGGAGTAAACTTTTTATCCTAGTAGGCCCAACGATTTTTATTCGAGCCCTATGAGAGCTAAACTTTGTGATAGAAGGAAAAGCAGATGGACGAAATTTCTCTTTTAAAGCAGCTAGTAGAGATTTGTAGTCTTCAGACAATGGTTTCATATGACATTTTCATTACATCTTCGGTCATAATTTGTGTACAAGATGTTAACTTGGTGGGCGTAGTAGTTACAATATGTCGGTTAGGGATCCATTTTCTGGCCGGCCGCTCAACGTGGCTAAGCTAATCCCATAGTTAGACTCGTTTACGTGTGTTCTAAACAGATCTCACTTTACACGACAGATGAACGTACACACCCCTAACGTCAGTAAGACAGACTCGAGCACTTACCCAGTCAAAATTTACTCGTGGTTACCGTAACGAGGATAATTTTTTTAAGGGAATTGTTAACCTCTATTGACTATAGAAACAATAATTTATCCGATCCATCATTCTAAGACAATAATCGTTCGATTCCAAAGGCAAACATCACCCGTTCCATGATGGCAATGATGGCCTTTCCAGAAAGTGGCAAACGCCACTGCACGCACGCCCCCGACGAACAAGTGTCCTTCCGTGACATCGCTATCACAGGCCGGCCGGCCTACGGCCCATGCATGGCCTGCCTGCCTTGTCTGCCAGCCAGGCCCAACGCACGGAGAGAAACCTCGAGCAAACATGTGTGCAAGTACTTATTCACCTTTTGCCGTCCCTATGATTGGCCGGGATGTTTTTATGTATGTGTATATATATTCTTCTTCCGTGGTACAAGAACATCAATAGCCTCATGGAATGATGGAATGGAGCATGAGAATTTTTGTACTTTGTGACTGTGCTGTGGAGCGTATGTCGTCGATCGGCTGAGCTGCATGCAAAAAAGAGCTCATCATCTGCAGTGAAGCTGCATGCTGTTGCAAAATGGTTTCTTTGATCGATTCGCTCCCATGGTCCCATGATGGATGAAAATGAAACGGCAGTACCTCTATGGAAACGATTATCGGTTGGTGGACACCGATTTTTTTATTTAAAAAATTCAAATTTTATAGGTGACTAGAATCGAAAATGGCAACTTTTATGGAAACAATGATCAATCGGTTGAGCAATTTCCATCACCGTTTAGTTTCATCCATCCCATGTCTGAATTTCTTTCGTTTATGAACAGTTTCGAAAAACAAAAAACAATTTTTGGTATTTAGAAAAAAAATAAACATATTCAACTGTCACGACATATTTTTCCAATGTGCTATATATAAGGTCAATATGAGAGAATTAAGCATATGTTAATATTTTCTTCCTCCTACTCCCTCCATTCCAAAATATAAAGTATTTTGGGTAGATGTGACACATTCTGTTCCTATTCTATTACTACGAATATGAACATTCATTCAATATAATAAATTTTGGGATAGAGGGAGTATGATATAAGAAATTTTAGTTATGAATCTAGATATTCGTTTGTTTAGATTTTGTTGATGTAAAAACACACACTGGCCTGGGAGATCTGCTTAACTCCAGTGCAGGTCCAAAGATTTCTTTCGGGTTCTAGGCGTGCCAGTCAGTTTGATCCTGCAACTGACAAGATATACAAACGACAGATCAAAGAACCGATCGGCCAACATAGCCGATGTAGTAATTCTAGCCGATCCTGATAACAGCCGATAGCGATAGGGTTTTGAGCTATCGGTTATGTGTTCAATGTAGATTCTGACACTTGACAAAGAGACAATCGGCTGATGATAATATGCATTAGATCGGCAATGACTCGATAAAGTGAAACGAAAGTTAGATGTACTCGATCGGCTGTAGATATCAATGATACATAATCTAAATCTCAAAATATATTTAAACTAAGTGATTGGGATAGATCGGACAGGGCGCCGAGACAGTATAAATCACTTATGTCTAAAAACACCTCAAGAGAGAGATTATATATATTCATAGCATAGCCGATGAAGTGAATCTAACATAGATCCAATGCCATAAAATCCACAATATTAGATTAAATAGTGAAACCTTTATTGTCATCGGCTGAATTCAACTTATATGCAATCCTTATAAGCCGATGCAACGTCCAGATAACTCATCGGCTGAAACCCCGATGAAACCCTTATCGGCAATCAAAAAGCAGGCTAGAGATTCATGGTTCTAAGCACGACTTAGTAGGTCAAACTCAACTGATGCAGTACTAAGTATGTAAAGAAACATGGTATCTAGATGATCAAGCCCTTGATTGATTTTCAGGATGGTAGATGCCTAGGCTAATCTAATCTAGCAAAACGATTTAGCCGATACCGGCAAAAACCCTAAAACGAGAAGCAGCCGATAAAACTAAATCGAGATGCTAATACTAGATTAACATAAGACATATGATAAATAGCCAGGCAAATATATTATCCAAACCAGAGCAATCCAAGAGGTCGAATGTACTGATGCAGCCTTGAACGACGCCGACGTAGATGATACAATTGCCTGAACCGACGGAACATTGGACTTACCCCTTCGCCGGAGATCGACAACCGATGCAGCCCTGCGTCAGGTGCCAAATTCCGCCGGTTGATAAATAAACCGTAACAGAGTAAAAGGTGGCGATGCGCCGAATTGTATTGATCGATAGTTGATTCATCCCTTCTTTACACGAACCTGGGTTTAATTTATACCCAGAATTACATAATATGTCCTTGTCGGACACGACTCTTATCTCTATTACAACTCATATTGAAGATAATTCCCTAATACAAACTCTAACCGACAATATCTATTAGGAAACTAACATTATATCCTAATTAATAGATACAATTCCCTTCTTCGGACCCAATCCATACGTGGGAATCCTTATGAAGCTCATCAACCGAACCCGACAAAGACTCTGTTATCTTCTTATCGGAATCGGCTACATCGGCTATCCTTATCCGATTCTGTTTCAGCCGATGCACACCGTAGCCGATTTGGCTTGCAGCCGATTCATACTCCGTTTTCTGTAATCGCTTATCTTCTCCAATCGGTTTCGGCTTTAACTCTGAATCCAATGCATGATTTACCAAATTTCGTCGTTAACAGATTTATAATTAGAAATATTTATATTTTAGAATGGGGAGTAAGAGACGAACTTTCGGCAAGGTTAATTCGCTTCTTGTCCACATTCTTCACATGGTTAGCGGACTACCGGTGGAACAGAATCCAATCGCCGTTTGGTGTGTCACACAACAACGGGTGGAAATGGGCTGGACTTTGAGCGCAGAACAAGTTTGGGCTGAACCCAACTAAAACCCCCACGGCTCGGAATCCCCAAACCCTGACCGCTTCCTGCGCCGCGCCGCGCCGCCGCGTCTACCGGCGAGGCCGCCCGCCACCGCCATGCTCGCCTCCGTCCGCCGCCTCTCTTCCTCCTCCTCGTCCTTGTCCCCCGCCTCGCTACGCCGCCTCCTCCTCCTCCACCGCCCGCCGCCCCCGCCCCTGACCCCTCGGCCTCCTCTCCCGCCCTTCCAAACCCTAGCCCGCGGCCTCCTGCCGCGCCTCGCCGCGAGGCCTGGGCCCCGCCGCTTCTCCACCGCGGCCTGCTCGTCCACGCTCTTCCGCGTGGGAGAATGCGGTGCCCCCGGCGCCACCGCGATACCCGAGGCGGAGCGAGGCGAGGAGGGTGAGGGTGAGGATGGAGGTGAGGCCGACGCTGCGGCGGCGGCGGTGTCGAGGCATGACACGGACGCATACGCGGCGGTGGAGCTGGCGCTGGACTCGGTGGTGAAGGTTTTCACGGTGTCCAGTAGCCCCAACTACTTCCTGCCGTGGCAGAACAAGGCGCAGCGCGAGAGCATGGGCTCCGGTAAGCTTAGCGATCTCAGTAGCAAGAGTTGTGAGTAGTGTGTTTGGATCTCTGCTGATGTGGTAGATGCATAGGTGCCGTGGGCATGCCATCGCAATTGGGATTTCATGGATAATTGAGAGTGTTAACTTGATGTTGATTCGTATTAATTTGGCCTTTTGTTGAGGATCTGGTCTCAACTGACAAAGACAGTTTATGCATTTCTGATAGTCTGTACTTAGTACGATAAAATGTGCTTCTTAGCTAGTATAGTTTTATGGCTATGTTTCATTAACTTTTGAAATAACCGTGCTGTCAGATAAGCTGAACAATCTGTCATTTCTGGTTGCTATATCAGCTAAACTGAGAAAACCCACTGAATTGGAATTCGTTTTTTGGTTCATCTGCTAATGCATGTCTGTGTTGTAGGATTTGTAATTCCTGGGAGGAGAATTGTCACAAATGCTCATGTTGTTGCGGACCATACTTTTGTTCTTGTGAGGAAGCATGGATCACCTACTAAGTACAAGGCAGAAGTCCAGGCTGTTGGCCATGAGTGCGACTTGGCTCTTCTGAAAGTTGATAGCGAGGAGTTTTGGGATGGGATGAACAGTTTGGAGCTTGGAGACATCCCCTTCTTGCAGGAAGCAGTCGCTGTGGTTGGTTACCCACAAGGTATGAGTTTTGGAACTAACAGTCCTATAACACTGGCAGTATTACGTGCTTAGCTTAGATGTTAGCTTGATAGTTATATGATTTCATCCACTGAATGCATTGAATTCAGTCTATGCATATGCCGTACCCTGACCATCTATTTTGCAATGGCACACTATTTTGTTGTGAATGAATGGAAACGATCTAAGTGATCACAGAAATGTCAGTTAGACAAATATGCAATTGAAATTTTACACAATTTTGATAGAAAGTGAAATTTACCCTATGTTTGTAACCCACTTTCAACATTCATATAGATAATTTGTCGTGCTATTAGATTCATCATCGTGAGATTATTTGTTATTAGTATCCCCAGCATTTTTTATGTGCCAGATATTCTTCCTAGCTTCACACTACATGAACAGCAAGGAGCTACACGCCCCTCTGTGGAGGGATACCATGCTGATCTATGCATGCACGTTTGCACATTTGATTCAGATAGATTAAAATTTGCTCGTGCAGCTTTTCTGGCTCTTATGCTATTGCTAGCATGAATTACTGTATAGGGTCTTCTCAGTTTTTACTATAAGTATTCTTGTTAGAAAGAAATCGTTATGTGAACAAATTTATATTTCTGACTTTCTATTGCTCAGGGGGAGACAACATTTCTGTCACCAAGGGTGTGGTCTCTAGAGTTGAACCAACACAATATGCGCATGGTGCTACTCAGCTCATGGCCATACAAATAGATGCAGCTATCAACCCAGGAAACAGCGGAGGGCCTGCAATTATGGGTGACAAAGTTGCTGGAGTTGCTTTTCAAAATTTATCAGGAGCAGAAAACATTGGGTCGGTCCCTAAACTAACTTTCTAGTCATGCACCAATTGAACCTCTTGCTTTACCTAGAATACGTAATCCTCCTTTTTCAGGTATATTATACCGGTGCCCGTAATTAAACGTTTCATCTCTGGAGTGGAAGAGAGTGGTAAATATTCTGGTTTTTGTACTCTTGGAATATCTTGCCAGGCCACAGAGAATATTCAACTAAGAGAGTGCTTTGGGATGAGGCTTGATTTGACTGGAGTGTTAGTGAGTAGAATAAATCCTCTATCCGATGCTCACAGAGTTCTAAAGAAAGATGACATCCTTCTTGAGTTTGATGGTGTGCCTATAGCAAATGATGGCACAGGTGGGCTTACACAAACTGTGTTCTTTTACATATTTTGGCTTCATATTTCTGTATTATGTTACCTGTTAGATTGTAACACATATCTCTCCTTGGACACAAATATCTGGTATACCTTGAATACATATTTTTTCACATCAGCTTTTGTGCAAATCGATAAATATCTGTATACATTGTTCTGAAAATTAGATGTAGTATCTCAGCTTCAGCAACTGAAGATAATGACATTTTTTAATGCCTGCAGTCCCATTTCGAAATAGGGAGAGAATCACCTTCGATCATCTGGTGTCCATGAAGAAGCCTGGGGAAACAGCGGTTCTCAAAGTTCTAAGAGATGGCAAAGAGCATGAATTGAATGTCACAGTTAGACCTGTGAGTACTTGCAATGTTACTTATATATTTTGATTAGCCAGGGTGCTCTTCTGTTTTTCTGCTGCTGGTTACTAATATGATTCAACTGCTACTCTCTTTTATACTTGCACCTAGTTTTGCTAGTTTTAGGCATAGTAATGGACTCAACCTTCTCCAAACTTATAATAGAGTTATCTATAAGAAAATTATGTGATCAGATGTATCAGATAATGCAATGATCTTAGGCCAATAGTGAGAAACAAATCGGACCCAATTATTTTGTACACATGCCCACACCTATGCTTTGCATTCATCATTTCTCTTTGCACTTATTTGACCTGTTCAAGTGCTTTTCACATATATACACTGGAAATGATCTTATGCATGATTTCTTGTGCAGTTGCAACCTTTAGTCCCTGTACATCAATTTGATAAACTACCCAGCTACTACATCTTTGCTGGTTTTGTTTTTATCCCACTGACCCAGCCTTATCTCCATGAATTTGGAGAAGACTGGTACAACAATTCACCACGCCGACTGTGTGAACGGGCACTGAGAGAGCTTCCAAAGAAGGCTGGTGAACAACTAGTTATCCTATCTCAGGTACTACTTCACCATCCTTCTCTATTCTAGAACATTTCAAATAGCTGCTTCAGTATCTTATGAGTATTGAAGGAAACATTCTGCATTGCACCATTCTGTTGAACTTTTCAGTATATCTGTTCTCACCGAGTATTATGTGTCTTAGGTTCTCATGGATGATATTAATGTTGGTTATGAAAGGCTCGCTGAACTACAGGTATGTTGCTATACGGAAATCCTTAGTTCCCAATACCTAAGAACAGACAAATTCTTCAGCATTCTGCAGTACATTTCTACGCACATTAGTGTCCTGTAGGACATGTACTGATGAAGCTGCATGAAATGATCAGGTAAAAAAGGTGAACGGTGTGGAAGTGGAAAATCTGAAGCATTTGTGCAGCCTCGTGGAAGGCTGCACCGAAGAAAACCTGAGATTTGATCTTGACGACGAGCGGGTGATCGTCCTGAAATACCAGAACGCGAAGCTCGCCACGTCCCGGATCCTAAAGCGGCACAGGATACCGTCAGCCATATCTGCTGACCTCGTCGACGAACAGGCGACTGACGGTGAGGAGGCGACTAATGGTAAGATCGAGGCATCATGCGCTAGCTAACACATTGTTTTGCATACTTAGCTAGGCAATTACCTGCGGAAGAATAGATAGATATTAGCACGGTTCAATTTCCAGAGACGGATGCAGTGAGGCGAGGACTGCCCGGAGCACTGCGCTGGTTGCAGCGGCTCCTGTTCGGCCGTCTCAGTTTTGACGTGAGGAGGGGTGGGTGTTCGGTTTTCCTCAGCAAATAAGAAGTGAAGAACCCAAGTTCTTCAGCCTGATGATATGTTGTAACACAAATTATCTTCCCCATTCCTTCCCAATATTTCTCATTCTTTCACCAAGTGCCGTGGCACAGTCACCTCATATTGAATTCAGAATATCACGAAACAGAGCATATGAAACATGAGTTACAAGTTTACAGCTCGATGAATATCTACTGTTCGTTTCAAGCTTCTCGTGTTCTTTCCTGGTAAATTATCACCCTGGCTGCTAATCCCTCCATTACGTTTTATATCATATCATAAGTCGTTTTAACTTTTTTCTTAGGCAAATTTATTTACGTTTGATTAAATTTATAAAAAAAATTTAGCAATATTTATAACACTAAATTAGTTTAACTAAATTTAACATTGAATATATTTTGATAATATGTTTGTTTTGTGTAGAAAATAATGCTATATTTTTTAAAAGCTTGATCAAATTTTAAAAAATTTGATTAACCGTAGGGTTCGACTTGCATTGAAAGCGGCACCGCTCGTTGATGATAAGAGAAAAGTTAGAGTGACTTATTCTTTTTGGGAGTAAAAAACTTTCAGATGTAACTAAAGTATAATTACATTGTAAATACACTGTAATTACGATATAACTTATATAAAACTTGTATTTAACTATGGTTTTGTTGACTAGCATCGAGATTTTACGCGTGACATGTGTGAAATTTTTTTTCTCTTCATACACAAATCTCAAGGCAATCCAATGACCACAAATTTAAAAGTTTTGGGGGCAAAAAAAACTTCGGAAGTTTTCTAACAATTTCGTTAACAATTTCGTTCTTTTAACGGAAAAATCTATGCGTGGAGGGAAATCAAAAGCCCATATTTGTGTATGTGGGCCACAATGGGCCTTTGTAGGCAAAATACTAAAATAAGTCCACTTTGACTTCTAATTATAACTCCAGTCTGATTCATATCTTGAACCGCAATACCGGATATCTTGACTCCCGAACTATTAAAATCGGTGCAATTTAACTTTCTCAGTAGTTTTGAAAGGAGGTTTCGCTGACGTGACGCTTTGACTTGGTCCAACCTGCTGAATCATCATGTGAGGCCCGCACGTCAGTGACTCCTTCCTCTACACTCTACTCCTCTTTCCTATATATTTCCTCTCAATGACGCCAGGGTGATGGTGGGCGGCGCACTCATGGCAGCAGTGGAGCTGGATGTTGGGCGCCGCCGCTCCTCTGCGTCACGCAGCGGGCTCACCGTCGCCAGCTCAAGCGGGGGGACGATGGTTTATGCCTTCGGTGGGCCAGGAACTAGGCTGAGCGGCGAAGGCGTGCATGGCTGCAACATCCACGGGAAGGGAGGCAGCGGTGTCGGCAGCCGGTGAGCCTTGTCGAGGTCGAGCTCGCCCGCCCTCTCCGCGGCCATCTCTTTCGCACACCGTCATCGTCACCGAGGGAGCTTGTAGAAGGCAGAGACGGAGGAGAGGCGGAGTTGGCGGAGACTTGAGGTAGAGCAGCGATGGAACAACCTCGAGGTGGAGCGCGGCTGCCATCCCAAGAGCCGCCACCGCTATCACGGGCGCCGCAGGCTGCTTTGCCCTCGGCTATTTCCTCGCCCTCAGCCGCCTGCCTTGCCAGGTCGCAGCCCTCGCTTCCAGGGAGACCTCCAACGAGGATTCCGAGAACAATTCAGAAGAAGATGATGACGAAAACTCCGGCCGCAGCCATACGGCGAAGCGGGCGCCCGTGCGAAAGCGCATCGGGCTCCGGCTATTGTTCTGGGCTCGTAACGTGGTGACCAAGTCCGATTCGGCGAAGGAGCCGGAGAGGGCCAAGGCACATAGTGCGGCTTGTCCATTGGAGGTCAAGAATCTCACTGAGATTATAGAGGATTTCAAGATGGTACTAGAAATTTGACTCAAAATTCCCTTTCAGTTTTCATGTTTTAATGCGTGCAGAGAGTGGGATGTCTGATTCCGTTGGTTGTTGCTGTGGTGGCCGGCGGCCCGGTGCTAGTGGTGAGAAATGCTTTAAAGATGGGGGAGGGGAAGATTGCTGCGCAATGCAGGTAAAGACTGTCTCAGTTTATTTGTGTTTTTGTTTCGATTGTTGAGTGGAAATTGCGACGTGGAGGAGCGGCGCCATGCAACATGCAGCTTCGCTACTGCCGATGAGTGCGCTGCCCACCATCGCCCTTCTACCGCCTCGTCGCCGTTGAGAGGAAATATAGGGGAGAGAGGAGCATAGGAAGGAGTCACTGGGTCTCACAGGATGACTTAGCAGGTTGGACGAAGTCAAAGCGCCATATCAGCGAAACCACCCTCCAAAACTGTTAAGGGAGTCAAATTGCACCAGTTTTAATAATTGGAGGATGGAGATATCCGGTATTACGGTTCAGTGATATAAATCAGATTGAAGCTATAGTTGAGGGAGTCCAAGTGGACTTATTCCCAAAATACTTGGCTCGGCCGATGAACACCTACCTAATGGGTCATGATGGGCCTTACAGCTAGTAGAGTAGAGTTACTCGTTATTTCCTCTAAAAAAAGAGTAAATATCTACCCGAACGGAAACGCACGAGTAGATTAGGCTCTCCTCCTGCCGCGCCGCGAGCTCCGTGAGAATCACCGGGGCATTCCGCTGCAATTCTTGCTGCAGCGGCGGCGGCGGCGGCGGCCACCTCGTGAAGGCTTGAATCCCAGCGGGGAAGGAGGGAGGGAGGGAGGGAGAGAGAGAGAGAGAGAGAGAGAGAGGCTGCGGGCTTCTCGCGGCGGGATGGCGCTGCAAATGTGCTGCTCCTCCTCCCTGCCCGCGACCTGTTCGGCGCTTTGCCTCGCGGAAGCCGCGCGCGCCGCGAGCCTCTTCGTGCGCCCCGGCTCTCGCCCACGCGCTGTTGCCGCGAGGAGGCTCGTGCTCGCCCGATGCGCACCAGAGGGCGGCGACTCCAACTCCAAGGCGGTGCAGCTGGTGCTCGGCGGCCGCGCGCGCGACGACGTGTCCGAGTCCGAGTCCAGCGACGACGAGGATGACGACGATGAGCCGATGCAGATGACGGACGAGCAGAGGAGGACGCTGCGGAGGAAGATACGGGAGATGATGGACCGGGTGCCCGAGACGCAGGAGATCACGGACCCCGCGGAGAGGAAGGCCAAGATGCTGGAGCTGCTGACCAAGTACCAGCTCGTGGTGGAGGAGGAGGACCCGAACTGGCCGGAGGACGCTGAGGACGGCCATGGGTTCAGCTTCGGCCAGTTCTTCGACAAGATCACCATCAAGGCCGAGAAGAAGAATGATGATGAGGAGAGCGATGCTGTGGGGAATCAGAACGACAAGGAGATCGTTTGGGAGGATGACAACTACATCAAGCCAATCAGGGATGTCAAGACCATGGACTGGGATGACACCGTCTTCACGGACTTCGGTCCTTTGATTGTGCTTGTTCATAACCGATACAAAAGGTATAATTCCTTGCTCCTACTTGAATACTCCTGCAGTCAAGCTAAAATTATTGGATATATACTGTACACCATATTCCCATGATATTTAGGAACTCCATGATAGTTCTACTTTGAACATCCTTTTGGTTGAAGAATATCTTATAAAGTTTGTGTAGCATCTAATAATTTATTTAATAAATTTGTCGTCAAATATTAGTTTAGCAAATCACGAATGTGTCCTTTGTAGACCGCAGGACAATGAAAATGCAAGGGATCAACTAGTTAAGGCAATTGAGATGTTTTGGGAATACAATCTGCCTTCACCCAGGGTACTATTTCAATCAACTTTCTTTTACCTTTATAAACCTCATAACAGTTGCCTTGTTGTTTCGGAGAGCTCTGTTGACTGTTTTGATATCATCTTCAGTGCGTGGCTGTAGATGCCTGTGCAGAACCTGACCTTGTGAAGACCCTGAATGTTTCTGGTTTCCCAGAGGTCCTCTTCACCAATGCAGGGAAGATAATTCACCGTGACAAAGGTATTTGTATGAGCATAGGGGCATTATGCTATGTTGTTTTAAACCCTCAGTTGACCAATTGTCTCATGAGGTTTTCTGAATTTTATTCTTTCATGTTAGTTGTCCGATCGGCTGAGGAATGGTCGAGAATGATGGCATTCTTCTACTATAAAGCAGCAAGGCCACCTTGCTTGAGCGAGGCAGATGGTCAGGGTCAAGAAAAGGTCCCCCTGATGTCATAAGAACAGTGTGGAGGTGTAGCTTGTAGTTGTATTTTACATCAGTGTGCATTACTAGAAATTTAAAGTTTAAATTAGTGCACATTGTTAGTTTTAAAATGTTTTAACACATACATCTATTAGTATCTACTAGTGAATTGCCATCTTTATCTGTTAGTGGCATAGAATAGATATATTCAAACTGCAACAAGGTTATGTTCATGTGCTGTAGGATTATGTTTTATGAGATCTATGTTCCAATGTGCAACAACATGTCGACCTAGATGTTTTGTGAGTTTGGCCGTGTATATCCACTCGTGGATATTGAGGCCGGATTCTTATCCATTATCCAAAAAAAGGTGTTTTGTGCTTACATGGCTTGACAGTTTGAGAAAATCAGAGAAGTGGGAAACTCTGTTCATAGTGCGTACAGATTAGCAATGCATCTGAAAGAGATCCTGAAGATAATCGGCAATTTTGGTGCAACGTTTTGAAGGCGAGAGTTCTGCAAAAATTGTGTTTTTGCTCGGAAATTGGCTAGTGATGGTTTGGCCACAAATGTGAATAAATCAATAAATGGAAGAGGAAGCTAGAAGTGCTGAAGACATGTTGTCTTGTTGCTGTCTGGCTGCTGAGTTTGTTCATTTCGTGCCATGTTCTTGATCTTATGCTTTTCAATTGGAGAAAGGAGAACCCTGGTTTGTGTCTGAGTCTGACTACCTCTAAATCTCTTCCCAATGGAACCTGATAAACTACGAAATCCTTACTGGAAATGAGCTTAGTGAAAATTATGCTACTTCTATGTGAGTTGTATTACTATTGTTACAAATATTCTGGAACATACAACCAAATCATTGCGAACATGTGAAAACTCTTTGAAAGTTCTCGTATCTTTAAAGGTAGAAGCAAATTATGCTGCACAGTTTCCCTTAAAAAAATATGCTGCACAGCCTTGTGGCTTAATCGAACTCCTGGATTCCTCATCTATTGATGGATATCATGTAGAGCTCCTTGTTAAGTCTAAAATCGAGGACGTGGCGAATGCTAATACTTTACCCCCGCAAATGAAATTTAAAAGAATCGGCCATTTAAATTTAAATTTTAAATTTTAATTTTGAAGTTGATTTTAGAGTATTTTCAACGTTTCTTTTTCAGCATTAACTACATATAGGTTTTACCCGTAAACTAATTTTTTTATCACTAATAAGTTGTTGCGGTTTATAATTAACTCTTAAGCAACCAATGTTTCGATGCTATATACTTCTTGAAGTACTCCTAATAAACTTTGGATTTTTTTCAAAACCGTTTATTTTTATTTAACAAAACTATTGGTGACAGAGACGAAGATGTAAATAATTTAAAACAGTACTCCTCCAGTTCTCGATATTGAGTGCTTACTATGGGCATTTCATTTTGACCACAGATTAATTTTATATAATTATGTTATAAAAAAGAAAATTACTATATGATTATGGTCCTATTTAACACATCTCTAGATACAGTATGTTTTGGACCTAAGCATTCCTAACTTTAGAAATACATGGATATTACATTGATTTAGATGAATAAAATTCTAAACTGCTGTAATTTAAGTTACAACTTCAAATTTAGCGTGAACCTAGAATGTGCCAAACGAGATATATATTGATAGTATAAGAATATTTTTAGAAAACACATAAACAGTTAAAGTTTAAACTCAAATAGCATCCGTATCAACTATTCGAGCATGAGAAGAAATACTACCTGTATCCCAAAATAAATTTATTTTTCACTCATCTCATACATACCAATACAAAACCAAAAAGAACAAAATACCCCCAGTGGATCAAATTTCAATGCAACTATTTCTCATTTTATTTACTCGTAATAAAATAATTCTCTATTTTCACAAACTCCAATGTAATTATTACTCTAAAAATAATCTTATTTCAGGATAAATGGAAGTAGCTAAAAATTAACTTATTACGCATCAAGAAAATAGTATTAACAAACGGTAAAAGAAAGAGAATTGCTAGAGCACGGACTCCCGTCCCAATGGGATAACCTAATGAGCATGACTGTTTGACCAACTTCACAACTTCACGTAAATCCCCACGTGAGGTCCACGTGTCAGCCCATGTCTCTTCGTATCCTCTCAAGGGGTCACACGTCAGCACACATCTCCTCACTGGAGACACAACACACCCGCTTCGATAGTTATGATGCTAACATCAATGTCAATTTAGGTACCAAATTTATCTGGGTACCAGGTACCCGATACCCAATATTAGGTCTGGTACCTATAAGCATCAAACCGATCTAGGTACCAAGTATCTGATACCTAGGTACCCGATACCTAGTACTAGTTCTAGGGATGGATAACAAGCCAACTCGACTCGATTCGGCTCAACTCGTAAAAACTCATTAAGGTAACGAGCTGGCTTGACTCGACTCATTAACATAACGAGTTAAAAAGGGAACTCGACTCGACTTATTAAAAACTCAAGTTGACTCGTTAAGCTTATTAAAGTTATTACAACACAATATATGGTTTAAATATCCATGTTGTATGATTTTGTGGGCTAGTGTACTTAGATATATACCTAATATGCTATCCACCGTGACTTATAAGGTCATAGTGCAATGAGCGGTTGTGAAATTATAACACATACACCTACATCATGTGCGCTATGAGCTTACAATTCAATACATCATGGCCTAAATGAGTCTAACGAGTAACTCGCGAGTCAGCTCGTTAGGGAAATGAGTAAAAGTTTGAACTCGACTCGACTTGTTAACTGCCCAAGCCAAGTTGAGTCGAGCCGAGTTTTTCATGAGTTGAGTTGGCTCATAAGTTTCGAGTTTTTTTGTCCACCCCTAATCAGGTCTAGTACCTACGAGTATCAGATCGATCTAGATACCAAATACCTGATACCTAGGTACCCAATACCAGGTCTGGTACCCATACCGATCTAGGTACCAGGTACCTTGATACCTGAGGTATCAGGCTTAGTATCTTAATTTGAATAATTTGGGTACCAGTTACCCGATACCTAGATATTATGTATGATCCGTGGGTATCAGGTCTTCGCACCAACGAGAACCATAAGAAATACTACACATATGTCCAAGCTCTTAACTTTAATACATAAAAAGACATAGCAGCAGGTCTCTAGTGTAAACTTTGACTATATAAAAAGATGTACCAAAAAAGTTAGTAATATTTTAGTAGAAAAGGCTAGTATGCAGTAATATTACTAGCACAATAGCATACAGAGACCAGAATAGACGTATGTGCTACTTTAGCCTTTGACCAACTTAGCCATGTTCAGCCTTATCATGTCATGTCTGACCTGCCTTCGCATGCACTTGGAGCATATCTCAATCATGGAAAATATGGATTCACTCGTAACTTTCCCGTTCTCTGCTACTCCTTCAAACGAAGGCACGCCCGCACGAGTCGCTCACCGGAGCGTCGCAAACCTTCCTCGGACTCGGGCGTCTGTCCCCTGCTGGCGGAGTTGGGGCCACAGCCGCCGGCGATTCGATCGGCGGGGCTATCGCGTCTCGCCGCCGCCGTAGCTAAGCCAGAGCGGCGAGCCGCGGCGATGGATTCGTCTCGGCCCAGGAGGGATCCCATCAAGTCCCGCCGCCGTCCCGACTGGAGAGAGGAGGTTTCGTTCCTTCCCCCGCCCAAACCCCCATCTCCGCCGTCAGCGTAGCGTAGCGCGGTTCTAGGTCGACATGCCCTGCGCGGGCGAGCGCTAGTGGGCGGCGTGAATGTTAGCACTGTTGGATTGTCGGGCGAAGGGGCTGGGGTGGGGTGCTACCGGTTGCCGTTGTGGTGCGCGCAAGGTGTTCGGTCGATTGCCTGAGCGAGCTGGCGCCCCTAGAGTTGAGCTGCCAAAAATATTTTCTGCTATTTTGTTGCTAGGATTTATGGGGACATTGCAGTTCGGATGAGTTCTCTGTTGATTGTTGTGTTTCCTTTTACTCGATTTGTCTGTAACTTGTGGTTACTACCCATTGTGCTGCACACAGCTTAGGAGCAATTGTCTGAAAAGAGTTAAAGAGGAGAGAATCCAGTTTCTTTGGAAGAACAGGATCGATGGGCCACTTCCTGCTAGTGACATGGTATCGAAATTTATTACTCTTTTCGTCAACCTTTTGTACAGTTTCATACAGTCTATGCAGTATGCACCAATAGTAAATAATGGCTACATGCTCTACTGTTTGTCGATGGAAGTTCCCACTGTGATTTAATGCTTTTAAAGGACAAGTACTCCAGATAAATCAGGCATTCTGTGTGATACTATTCCTGAATACTTGCAGTATGTTTCTTCTTGCAGCTGGCAAGTGAATCATGTACTTTAGTGTTACCTATCATTGCTCTCGTAATCTTTCTTATCAATCCGAGGAGAGTTACCAAGTTAATTGGTTCTAATTTGACATTCATACTTAACAGCACTTCATGGCTATGGAAATGAAAATGTAAAGGATTCAAATTTATGATTGATCAACTACTGGTTGCATACACAAGTAATGATTGATTAACCAAAAGTGAATTGAAAAATAATGATTGGTTCTGGTTCTATGTGTTCCCATCATCTCTGTACAGATCGTGTTGAAAAATAGGTACCATTAAGATGACCATTATTACAGAACTGGATACATTATCACTATCCTTAATCGAAAAACATGGTTCATTAATCCTATTATATCATGAGTACTCTGCACTATTCATGCTAACATGATTTGTATTAGTTGAATATCTTTATGTATTTTGTACATCTGATTTATCTACTTATGTCAACTGACAGATAGAAGTCGAATCTGCAGTCAGGGACATTATCTCTGATGAATTAGAGAAACTCAAACAGCATGGAGTTGGCAAAGAGGACCAAAAAGCTGATATGATATGGGAATATCAAGGACCACAGACAGCTAAACCTGTTGAGACTGAAAGTGAAGATATATTACTTGAAATGGAAAGACTTCTTTACGAAGATCTGAGAGAAGAATTCATTCGGATAGGTACATTTTCAAAATGTTTTTCTATTGCTACACTGCTCAAGAACTGTTCTTGCAATCTGCTTTGTTCATGTTCTCTCTGGAGTTTTTACAAATTTATATCTAATTCCTTACAACTCAATAGATAATATTCTCCAATTCGTCTCACATGGATGCTCAAAATTTCATTTTATCTTGTAGATGAAATAAATTGGTTTGGTTAAAAACATTTCCTATTTATTGTAGAAGTGGAGGCCCTCGATGAGGAAGATGAATACTTAGCTCAGGCTTTTCTTGAACATATGCAGTTAACTGATAAGGAGGTATGCATTCATTGAGCATTTAGTTCAGCAGTTCGCTTGTTTGTAAGTTTTTTAATTATATAAATTGGTGCTGTATATTTCTCTGACATAATTGCTCTCTGAGCTTGACTTTGTCTTAGCTCAAGCCATTACTTCTTCTTTGAAGTGCATGCTAGAGCTACATTTCCTATATGATTCTGTACTTATTTGTGTAATTTTATAATTGAAAATGCAAATGGTTTAGTGTTGATGGTAGGATCTGACAAGAAACATCTCAATTTCCATGGAGGAACAGAAAAAATTCCCAGTCAAAACAGGGTATTAGACTATTAGTGTTCTGGTTGGGTTCTGTTGTTTGGTCGCAAATGCAGCACTGCTGGCGATGTCAATCATATGTATTACTATTCTTTCCTATTGTCTTTTCCCCTTATATTTTGAAGAAATAATTGTGCTATACTTGATATCAGGCAAATGCTAAGCTCTGGTGCCCAGTTTGCAAACAAGGAGAACTACGAGAAACACATAATCTCATATACTGTACCATGTGTAAGCTACGCCTAGACCTTGGAGAAGATAAGGTAGTTCCTGTTGGCAACTTTGTATGTCTTCCCGATACATTGAGATGGTTTTACTTTTCACAACATTATTGTACCAAATTTTACAACTTTAACTGTTCAATCAGATTGACCTGGAATTCTTGCGAGAAAGATTGGCTAATGTGCATATGGATCACTTGGAAAGAGGATGCAAATCAGCACCCAAGTTCTGCTTGCAGACTATGTTTGAGTTGACTGCACTCTACATACAATGCGAAGAATGTAACACTTTTGATGTCGTGATATAAATAACTACAATGCTGTTGAAGACCATATTACGGAGTGTAGGGAGGGTGTCCATACTTCCAGAAGTTTTTTTTTCCCCATTTACTCTTAGATCAACTGCGAACTTATCCTTAGAAGAGGATGTACATCAAGAAGGGAGGGTTCTGTCCACTTTTTGCGTTGAGGTGATCAAACTGACTGAGCCATGTATCTCTTTCTTGTTTGATGTCTTTCTTCACGTAAAGAGCTAGAGTGCAGTGTAATTAGCCAGATGAGCTTGGTCAATATTTTGTTGCCAACTTACATGTAAGTCAGTGAACTCAACTGAACCGATATGGGCTAGATTATCTGTATCCTATGATGCTGTGAGTTCAACATGGTTTTATGGATTTTCTTATTCCTTTGAAGCTGATAATTTGGAGGTTTTGCAGTTCTTTTAGAAGACACCACACCGAATCATCTTCCATACTACATCTATTACATCTGTTAATGACATAAAAGAATGGTGAATGACATGGTCAGGAAAGCATAAGTTAGTCATAATAATCTTGTTGATGCCAACTAAACCAATTTCAAATTTGGCACAATACCTCAAGCATGGAGTTGCCTCCTAAGTAATTAAGAGCTAGCGCACATGTTGCTGATACCTTGATACTGTTCCTTATGCAATTGACGCATAATGTAATGGGCTAATCTGGTAAGAACTTTTTCTTTTGATATATCTTGAAAGCCACATATTAACTACCACCACTTGGACTCAACTCTTCTATCTATAGTCGTTTTCTTTCAGTTTTGGTGCAATTAGCAACAATACCGTATGAGCTCGGCCGGGGACGCATTCAGTTGACATTATGCAATACACAAGTTTGTTTGAGCATCAATCAGTATGTATGTTGTGCATGCAAAGCAAGCAACGGATTTGATCCATGACAAATCGTTTCAAATGCAAACAATAATATTTCGGACTTAATTAAGTATACTGCAGTTAAGGAGAAGAAGAGTAATTAATTGACTCTGAATTTGGGTTAGGTAGGCAATGCCAATGTGCAATCCCTCCAAACAAACAAGGGAGAGAGAAAGCGACACGACCGTCATCCACAACTCCATAGCATGTCCTAGATAAACTTATCCATTTAGTTTTGTTTTTTCCCCTTGAAAGAATCAACTAACCTTTTGATAACAGTAAAAGACATTTTTAAAAGCTGTATTTAGGTCACGTTTGCTGATGATGGAAGGAGGAATGGGCAAAAGAGAAGGAGAAAAAATCAATCTTTTCCTTGGAAGAAGAAGCATTCGCCGGGGCAGGCTGGGTTCTTTCTTTATCTTTTTCAACTCATGTTTTTCGTTTTTCACGCGCACGCTTTTCAAATTGCTAAACGGTATATTTTTTACAAAAATTTTCTCTACGAAAATTGTTTTAAAAAATCATATTAATTTATTTTTCAAAAAAATAAATTAATACTTAATTAATCATATGCTAATGAGTTGCTTCGTTTTGCGTGCCGGAGGAATTAGTTCCCCACACCCACTGTCAAACACAGCCATAGTATTGTAAGTAGTTAGGTTGTTTACCGGAAACTCCATGTTCTAAAATTATTTTCTTTTGGAACAACTACTCCACTATTAACTGTCATGGCTTCATGAAGAAGAAAAACAATGGAATGCCTAAAGCAAAAATTGGAGAAAAATGGGTCGAAATCCAAGAAAAAAATTAGGACGTGGGAGTTTAATACTGTGTAAAGCATTTGGATATGCATGTAGATGAACTTTGCAATTGAATTTAGGTCTCCAAAATCTGAGTTGTTTTTTCGATGCTGATTTTACTTTCACTCAGTTTCAATATACCGACATCATTCAAATTAATCTGGGTAAAGAGCAAGAAGCAGCCAACATGACAAATGAAATATGAGCTTGATCACACATAGCAACACTTTTGAAATGTCCAAAAATATGTCTTCCCACAAAATAATCTGAGAAATAGCTGCTAGGTTGACATCACTCCCCACTCTGTGCTTGGTTCAACTGCAGAGATTATATTCCAAAGCGATGTTAAATTTTGAAGCTTAATTTTTTTAAGAATAATTGTAGGCAAATTTTACATGTCTACTTATTGATCGTGAAGAGAGATGGGTAACAAAAGTAACGAGAAAAAACTCCTAAATTTGATCCCAAAATAAGATTCCGAAGTTTAAAATCGGCTTCGCGCTATAATCCGAAGCTAAGCCAAGCTTCAAATTACAGATTTCCTGTCTTGATCAATGTAATAAAAACTGCAGCCGACTCAGAAGCTGGCAAAGGCCAAGGGCCGTCTCTATTCTTCAGATAAGAAACAATTTTATCTATATTTTTCCATCTGCTGAAGATCCAGGCAGACCACATTAAATCACCAGGTGCCAGGACCAGATAATGATGCTGCTAATACGGCTGAAATTAGCAATCGAATCATCGCCCTGTGGCTGCTAATTTGCACTGGTCTCAGTCAAGATGCCATCAGGGACAAGGCTGTCCTACAGATTGGAGATTTGGAGTATGTGCAGTGCAGAAATCAGTCTGCCTCAGTTTAGTGTCTGCAAAAGAACAAGATTTCTACAGAATTTTCGGTGCGATCAGAATTGACTTGGCAAGCAACACGACACAGGTCCGAGCGCTAGACGATTCTTCCTTCTAGGAAGCTGTCCAACCATGTTGATGGAAGCAGGAAAAAGACTATTCCTTTTCCTTTTGAAAATGGTCATGACTCAGGAGACAGGAGTTCTACCAATCAATTACTCACCCGTTTCAAAATATAGTTTTAACTCTCGGCATAGGTATTAAGAAGAGAGGTGTTGACGTAAAATTCGTCGTTTACATGAAAGCCCTGAGAGATTTGTTTAGCTCTAGTGCAAATTCTATCAATTGGGTTCAGAGTATGCCAGTTAATTTGATCCTACAACTAACAAGGTAAAAAACAAAGAAATTAGATCGTGGAGCTGATCGGCCACATGACTGATATAGTATTATGTGCTCAGTCGATGCCGATGAAAATTCGGATCAACGACTATGATCGATGGAATTTAGATATGAAAATAAAGTAAAGGAAACATCGGCCAAAACTTGGATGTAATATAATTGTGAATCACCTAACTTTATTAAAACCAATATTGATAGATCGAACCAAACCCAGACAGTATAAGATTGAAGACAATAAAGTAGTGCTTTAAATAATTGTATGATCTTTGAATATAAGCTGATGTACCAAATTAATCGAAACTTATCATTAACTTTTGTGAAAGATATAACTATTATCGGCTACGACAAGAACAAGATATAATCAATATCAATCTTCAAATATTGACTACAATCTTGATAGATCGGACCTAACCGATACAGTATAAGATTGAAAACAATAAAAACAACAACTAGATGATTATATCAAATCTTGTAAGTTTACCGATGTAGCAAATTAATTGATGACAAATAGATAACTCATCGGCTAAAACTCCGATAAAACAATGGTCATAGCCTATTAGATCGATCAAATTTATTTAACCAATTTTAAACATAGCATGTGTTTGGTTCAAGGGATGGAGTGGGTTGGGTTGTGACGGAGCGTGAAACTCCTCATCGGAAGACCGTGCAGGCCCCCCTTTGCCGGTTCGGCCGGGGGCGCAAGGTGAAATTCTTAGCCCCTGATCTGTGGGATCTCAGCGAAAGAAAACGCGTGGACGTAGGCGGTTTAGACAGGTTCGGGCCGCTAAGAAGCGTAATACCCTACTCCTGTGTTCTGGTAGATCTGAGAGTGTGATGGGATTCAGAGAGAGTCCAGCCCCCAGACCGAGTCAGCCAGAGTCCTCCCTCCCTCTCCTAGGCCTGGGCCTCCTTTTATATGGCAAGGGGCTACCACATGGGCCACGAGCTGACTAAGAAAGAAAACATTCTTTTACATTTAGGGCTATCCTACTGCCGGAAGCAGCCTCTGACGGACGCCGCAGCACGCCTCTGCTCGGCCAGTCGACCCATCCGGGAGACGCCCGTTTCAACTTTCATTAAATGGCGGACGACTTTCTCGTCTCGCCTGCGCTGGAATCGGGAAAGCATCTGACCGGGGCTGACATACCAACTCCAGGAGTTGGCACGCCAACTTCGCCTGAGAGACGAGAGACAGAGGGCTCTCATCATTCCGACGGGACGGGGCGAGGCGTGCTGCAGGCCGCCTGGCGCCACCTAACCCGCGATCTGACCGGTCTGCGATCGGTCACTCGTTGTGACCGGTCACGGACCGGATATGCACGCGCCACGCCACATTAAATGCGGCGTAGTGCGCTCGTCTGAACCGCCATGAATACGGTTAGGTGAGCTCTGCCGTGCTCACCTAACCTGCGCACGTGGCACCAAAACCACAGGGGGTCGGGGCGCCCCAGCCCTCGGGGCAGAAACGGGAGCGGCCCGACCCCGGGGGGAAACCGGGAGGGCAGCCGCCACGTCACCCTCGGGCCCGACCCCTCCGGGGGAACGGGCCACGTGGATCCCTGTGGCCGCCCTTCCCTTTGGTCTCGACACCCCCGGTCCCATGTCACCGACAGTAGCCCCCGGCGTTACGCCTGGGTGGCCACACCCGGGGGGGAGGGTACCCAGGCTTGACGCCACCCCTCGGGCCTAGTGACAGGTGAGACCGGTTCCCAAAGACGGGCAGGACTCCTACGGTCACGAGCCGCGCACATCGGTGAAGAATGCCAATCGACATTAATGAGCGGTCTCCTTGTAACCGCAACATTACTCGAGGCAGCACGCGGATCGGGACACGTCGGTCCGTTTCGCCTGGGGATGTGATGATGGCGCTTTTTGCGGTAACCGAGCGCGATTAATGCGCACACGATCTCCCCCTCCTCAACTGCCACGGTCGCGCGACTGACGCGTGCGCCGTAAGCGGGCGAGTGGGGTTAGTGGAGGCGTGGGCGCGAGAAACGAGGGGGCAAGGAAGTGGGCACGGGAAACGAGGAGCCGAGCGCGGCAGAGGCAAGGGCATAAAAGGCGCCGAGGAAGGGATTCGTTTCCTTCCTCTCGCCACTTTTTCCTTGCCTTTGCCATCCGTGCTCTAGCTCTCCCGTTTCTCTTGCCTTACTCTCGCCACGCGCTCTTGTACTCAAGCTCCCCCCCCGCCGGCGCCATGACGCGGAGCTCCACGCCGCTTGACAGCAGCGTGCTGCCGCCTTCTCGCATCACCAGCGAGAGGCAGGCCGGGCTGCCGTGCCGGTTCATGCCAGAATCTGCCACCCGGGAGGTGGTCGCGCTGGGCGAGGGACGCCCGGTGCCGCACTACCCGGAGCGGTTCGTTTTCTTTCTCTCCTTCGCCATGGCGGGCTTGATCCCGCCATTCTCCACATTCTTCATGGATGTTTTGGAGTTCTACGGCCTCCAGATGGCGCACCTCACCCCCAACGCGGTGATGACGCTGGCCATCTTCGCACACCTGTGCGAGATGTTCATCGGGGTGCGCCCATCCCTTCGGCTGTTTCGGTGGTTCTTCACCGTGCAACCGGTATTGCCGCCGATGGTGGTCAGTGGCTGCTACTTCCAGCCGCGGGGCAGGTGTTGAACCGCTACATCCCGTGCGTCCTTCGCAAGAAGTGGGACGACTGAAAGAGCGATTGGTTCTACATCCCCCTCCCCGACGAAGCGCGCCTCCGACTCCTGAGCCAGCCCCTAGTGCAGGCGCCAAGCTGGTGGGCGACGGTGGATCTGGGGGACAGCTACGACGCCGTCCTGGACCGCCTGGCGGGCCTGCGAACCCAGGGGCTCACGGGGGCCATGCTGTTCGGCGACTACCTCCGCCGCCGGATCGCGTCGCTCCGGCGACGCGCCCGGGGCGCCTGGGAGTACACCGGGACCGAGGACCTCCTGAGGACCCACCAGGGGCGTAAGTGGGATTGGGACCCCGAGGACTTCAGGATGGTGGTCCAATGGGTGCTAAACCTTAGCTCTGTGGAATCATCCCTCATCCCTCGGGGGATCCTCCCCCTCTGCAGCGACCCAGAGCGTGCCAACATCCTGGCCATCATGCAGGTGGTCGGGGTGTCGGGGGATCGGGCCCCCCGAGGCCATGAAGGTGCGGGCGACAGCCGCAGAGGGGACCAATCTACCCCCGGAGGGGGCCATTCCTCTGGGCCCCGCGGCGGGGGTTCGGGGGGCAGCTGCCCTGCCGACGCCAAGGGGAAAAGGAAGCAGGAGGCGACCCCTCCTCCATCTCCTCCCCGAGGGGGCGGGGCGGTGCGCGTTAGTGGCAGGTGCCCAGAGGACGCCACATCGACGCCCCAGCCCGAGGGGGAGCAGAAGAGGAAGCGGCTCCGCAAGATGGGGGAGACCGAGCCGTGCAGGGGGAGCCTCATCACGTCCCCAAAGTGGTCGTTCAGCCAGCCACCCCGCAGGTTCGACCTCTCACCCACAACAGCCACACTCTTATTCCCAAACCCCCAGGGCTAATCTCTTTCTGTTTCATGTTTTTCTTCTGCCTCAGCGAGATCCCGTCCCGCCCCACACGTCGCTCCAAGGCCGGCCGGCCCGAGGCCGGGGAGACGGCGACCGTAGAGGCTTGGAGGCGGGAGGCCGACCTGCAGGAAGCCGCAGGCCGTCTACGGGAAGCTCAAGAGGCTGCTCGGGAGGCGGCCTGAGTCCGCCAGGCCGAGGAGGCTGCTCGGGAGGCGGCCAGGGTCCGCCGGGCCGAGGAGCTTGCCCGGGAGGCAGAGGCGGCGTGCGCGCACAAGGTGCCGACGGCCGAGGCTGCCACCCAGGTCCCCGACCTAACTACGCCCGAGGCGGAGGGCGCCACCGAGGCCGCCTGTGATGATGTCGAGGGGGCACACCCGGGGCCCGACGCCCCAGGCAGCGCTTCGGATGAGCCGGCCTCGGGAGAGGACCCCGAGGCCAACGCACCGATCGGCGAGCCGAGCCGTGCTTCACCACCACCGAGGTGGCCTTCCCCCCTTTCTTCCGCCGCCCCGCTCAGCGCGGAGCCCCTCCTACAGGCCTTGGCCACGGCCAACAGCACGGTGCTGGACGGGCTAAGCGCCCAAATGCAGGCCCTGCAGGCGGAGCGGGCAGAAATCGACGCGGCGTGGGTGCGCGTCGAGGAGGGACGGCGCTCCGTGGAGGCCATGGTGGAGGCCGGCCGTAAGGCGCACAGCCTGCACACCTCGCAGCTCGAGGCTCGCCGCAGGACCCTGGTGGAAATCGCCCGGGAAGTGGAGGAGGAGCGGGAGTCTGCCCTCATTGCCACCGCCGTGCTTGATGGGGCGCGGGACGACTTCCGTCTCGAATACGGGAGCCGGGTGGTGGAGCTGGAGGAGAAGCTCGACGCCGCCCGCAGAGTTCTCGACGCCGCCGCTGCCCGGGAGCGGTGGGCGGCGGAGATCGAGGCGGCAACCCGCCAGCGCGAGGAGGCCCTAGAGGCCCACACTATGGCGCTAGAGGAGCACCTCACTACACTCGGGGGGCGGGCCTCGCGCTTGCTCGTGCAAGAGTCCACCGAGCGCCGGTGGGCTGAGGCTCTTGACCTCCGCGCCCGGGAGCTGGAGGCGCTGGAGGAGCGCGCCCGCGCCCTGGACGCGAAGGAGGCGGCGCTGGCGGCACGCGAGACCGCCGCCGCCACACGGGAGGCGACGCTAGCGGCGCACGAGGCTGCCTCCGCCGAGCAGGAGTCCGCACTCCGCCTTCGCGAAGACATGCTCGCCGAGTGGGGGCGAGCCCTCGAGGAGGCCGAGGCCGCGGCGCAGCGGCAGGTGGACAGTCTGCTCCTCCGCGAGGCGGCACGGGAGGAGCAGGCGCGCCGCAATCTGGAAAGCGTCCGCGCCGAGAGGGACGCACTGAACCAGCGGGCCTCTGAACTCGAGGAGCGGGCGAGGGAGTTGGACGCGCGCACAGCGGCGGGGCGGCCGCAGGCCACGGCGATCTGGCCACCCGCCTCATAGCCGCCGAGCACACCATCGCCGAGCTGCAGGGCGCCCTGGACTCGTCCACCGGGGAGGTTGAGGCCCTCCGGCTGGCGAACGAGGTGGGGCCCAGCATGCTTCAGGACGCCGTCTCCCGTCTCGACCGCGCTGGGCGTCAGGCGGGCATCCGGGGCGGGCGGTACGCAAAGTACGCCGCTGTTAACGACGGATTTTGGTAATCGAAGAACGTTTTGTTGCTGGACGGGTCCAAATTCTGCGCCAACACGCTTTTGGCACGCCCAGTGGGACCAAGAACGCAAACTCTGCAATAGCAGTAAATCTTCTCAAGATGTCGAAGCAGGTAGAGATTTCCGAGGGGAACATCGTCCCTGTAACTGCCGACCAGCTCAATGCAGAGCAGAAGGCTGAGATGGAAAATCTGGTCGAGCAGTTCCAGAATATGTACCTGCAAACATATTCTAGGACTCGGCAAGGCACCTTGATCCAAAAATCCAAGGTAGTTATGCCGAGTCCTGGAGAGGGAGCTAGCACGTCAGCGGCGGCACACGACCACACCGTCAAGACTGAAGATACTACAGCGCCGACGTTGCAAGATAGGATTGACTCCGCAGTTCATTCTGCGCTAGTCAACCAATCGGGGATACTGGTGACCACATTGACCAATACAGTCAAATCGATCCTAGATGGGTCGATTCACCAGTACAAGCCTCAGGGACCGATTTTCTTACCAGAAAACAAGTTCCCTGCCTATCGGACCCTGAGGAACGACCTGAGCACGGCTCAGGCGACAGCGCCGATGCCACCCCCATCGGCGCAGCCAACAACAACACTGCCACTGATCCTCACCAATCAGACAGGGGGGAGCCCTCAGCACATTACGGGGGAGCAATATGCTCAATGGACCAAGGGGAAGCAACCAGTGAACGAGCCAATGCAGCAAGTTCCGGTTCACCAACCTTTGACCGGACAGCCACAAGCCCCGGTGTTCAGCAATCTTCCACCTCAAGCTGCATACAATGTGCCACAAGGCTACCAGCAGCACACCGCAGGGCAGTACGGCGCGCAAAATCTTGATCACCACTACCAGCCGTACTCCCCCAGGCAGTATCAAGCAGAGGGCTTGCAGCAATCATATCAGCAAGACCTCCCACATCGGCCCGCAGGATACTGGGCCAATATGATAGCTGAAGTGATGCGAGATCAGTTCGGCTTGAAGCCCAAGAAAAACTCTACAGTGTATCGGCACCCGTATCCCAAGGAATTTGACAGAGTGCCATTGCCAGGCCGATACAAGATCCCGGACTTTTCAAAGTTTTCGGGGCAAGACAACGTCTCGACGTACGAGCATGTCAGCCGATTCCTAGCACAGTGCGGGGAGGCATCGGCTGTCGAGGCGTTGAGGGTGAGGTTTTTCCCTCTATCCTTATCAGGGTCTGCATTCACGTGGTTTTCATCTTTACCCTGCAATTCCATCAGAGGATGGATAGATCTGGAGAAACAGTTTCACAGGTATTTCTACAACGGCGTACAAGAGATGAAACTCTCCGATCTAACTGCCATCAGGCAACGAGTGGATGAATTGGTCCCAGAGTACATCCAGAGATTTAGAAACATAAGGAACAGGTGTTACAGCCTCAGTTTGACCGATTCCCAGTTGGCCGATTTGGCATTTCAAGGATTGCTAGGGCCGATACGCGAGAGGTTCTCCTCGCAGGAATTTGACAGCCTAGCTCAACTAGCACAACGCATATCGGCCCACGAACAACGATTCCAGGAGGCAAAGAAGTTTGTCAAGAAAATCAACACAGTTTATCAGTATGCCTCCGACGACGACGACGAGGAAGATGTTGATGTCGACCTGGCCGAATGGGCCGGGATGAGAAAGCCGACAACTTGCCAATGGGCCAAGAAGGGCGACAAGGAAGATAAATATGACTTCGACATCAACAAGGCTGATAAGATATTTGATCTACTGTTGCAAGAAAAGCAAATCCAGTTGCTAGTGGGTCATATATTGCCATCGGCCGAAGAGATCAAGAAACGGAGATATTGCAAATGGCACAACTCTTATTCACACCATACAAACGAATGCAAGATCTTCAGGCAATAGATTCAATCGGCCATCGAGCAAGGCAGGATTAAAATCGATGATGCCAAGCGGCCGATGAAGATCGAAGGACACCCGTTCCCAGTCAACATGGTGCGGGCGGACAGGATCGATGGCAGTGCCCATCGGACCGGCAAGCGACCTTATCAGACCTCTGAGGGCCTGATTAGAAAATACCAGCGGCGGCAGGAAGAACAAGCTCAAGACTACGCCGATCAAGACAACTCCTACGACCCGCTTTGGGAGTGCGAGTTTTTCCGGTTCTGCTGGAATGAGGGAATGAGGTTGCCATCCATCTAGGAGTGCCCTGCATGCAATGGTGCAGAAGATTCTTATCAGGGCAGCTCAAGCATGTAAGCGCATCGGCCGGCCAAGCAAAGGAAATCTGTTCATGAGAGGTTAGAGCCGATGCACCAAGACCAACAGACCAAAGCCGAGGAACAGGTCCAGAACCCTCAATGGTGCCCAAGCGATGTATTCACTAAGACACAAAAACGGCGGGTTCAGAGGCTAAGGAGGAAAGCGGCCGGCCAAGACCAAGAAAGAGTGGAGGATAAAATCCACGGTGGTAACGGCCGATGAGGGAACCTCCAATACAGCCCGGGCCTCTGCGGCTTCAAAAGGTAAACGAGCGACATCGGCGCTTGTTAACATGGTTTTGATACTGCCAGCAGAGTACAGCGTGCAGGCAGCCGATGAAGCAGTGGCCGACGGTGAACAATCTTCGGCTAGGCTACAGTTGTCACTAGATCAAGCCATCTTCGACAAGCCAGTTGACGCCAGCTACAGACACTTGCGGCCGTTATACATCAAGGGATTCATCAATGGGCGGCCCATGACGAAGATGCTGGTCGATGGCGGCGCGGCGGTCAACTTAATGCCATACACAACCTTCAGGAAGCTTGGGAAGGTACCTGAAGACCTTATCAAGACCAACATGGTATTAAAGGATTTCGGTGGCAACACGTCCGAAGCGAAGGGGGTCCTAAACGTGGAACTCACCATGGGCAGCAAAACAATACCCACCACCTTCTTCGTCTTCGATGGAAAGGGTTCCTACAGCTTGTTGTTGGGACGAGATTGGATCCACGCAAACTGTTGCGTCCCTTCAACAATGCACCAATGCCTCATGCAATGGCAAGGGGACCAGGTTGAGATCGTACAGGCCGATCGGACAGTGCACGTGGCCAATGCCGATCTCGCAGTATAGGAGATGGAGGGAATCGACTGCTTGTCCGGACGAGTCTGAGACGCCGATTTTCTCAAAGTAACTGACTGCGACATCGAAACGATCGAAGATCAAGACAAGCAGTTACTTTAGCAGAGATGTGCCGTCCGCCGTTGAAGATGAACAAGCTAGTCCCTACACAGATGATGCGGTGGACGAGCTAGATGGCAAGTTGGGACATGGTTTTACGTCGGCCGATGAACTTGAAGAGATTGATATAGGGATAGGTGATAAGCCTAGGCCGACGTACATAAGTGCTAACCTGCCAAAGGAATACAAGAGTAATCTTATAAATCTGTGAAAAGAATTCATGGATTATTTTGCATGGGAATATCATGAAATGCCAGGATTAAGCCGATCGATTGTAGAACATCGGCTACCAATCAAACCAGGCTATCGGCCGTTTAAACAAGCTCCTAGGAGATTCAAGGCCGATATGCACGAAGCTATTAAGGCAGAGATCACACGACTTTACGATGCCAACTTCATCAGACCTTGCCGATACGCAGAGTGGGTCTCCAACATAGTTCCAGTAGTGAAGAAAAATGGCAAGCTTAGGGTATGTATTGACTTCAGAGACTTGAACAAAGCAACACCGAAAGACGAGTACCCTATGCCTCTGGCCGATTTGCTGGTCGATGCTGCGTCTGGTCACAAGGTTATAAGCTTCATGGATGGGAACGCAGGCTACAACCAAATTTTTATGGCCGAAGAAGATGTTCACAAAACAACATTCCGATGCCCAGGGGCAATCGGCTTATATGAATGGGTTGTCATGACATTCGGTTTGAAGAATGCTGGAGCTACGTATCAGAGGGCCATGAATTATATTTTTCATGATCTCATCGGCTCTCTGATTGAGGTTTACATTGATGATGTCGTCGTGAAGTCACGAGAATATGATATGCACTTGGCCGATTTACGCAAGGTACTTGAAAGAGCGAGGAAGTATGGCTTAAAAATGAACCCTAACAAGTGTGCCTTTGGCGTATCGGCTGGTCAGTTCCTGGGTTTCTTGGTCCACGAAAGAGGAATCGAGATTACACAGAAGAATATCGATGCTATAAAGAAAATCAAACCTCCGACGAACAAGACCAAGTTACAATCTCTGCTCGGCAAGATCAATTTTGTTCGGCGCTTTATATCGAACCTATCAGGAAGAATAGAGCCGTTTACTCCGTTATTGAAGATAAAAGAGGATGAAGATTTCGTATGGGGTGATAGGCAGCAGAAGGCGCTGGACGATATCAAGGAGTATTTAACTTCTCCGCCAGTTCTAATCCCTCCACAGAAAGGGGTTCCGTTCAGACTGTACCTATCGGCCGATGAGATATCCATCGGCTCAGTCTTGGTTCAGAATATTGATGGTAAGGAAAGAGCTATTTTTTATCTCAGTAGGAGGATGTTAGACGCTGATACAAGGTACACACCGGTGGAGAAATTATGTTTGTGCTTATATTTTTCATGTACTAAATTGAGGCATTATTTACTTTCCAACGAGTGTATTGTGGTAAGTAAGGCCGATGTGATGAAATAAATGTTAAAAGGACGAATTGGGAAGTGGATTTTTGCCTTAACGGAGTTTGACCTCAGATATGAATCGGCCAAAGCAGTCAAAGGACAAGCCCTGGCCGATTTCATTGTTCAACACAGAGACGAGTCAGTTGCATATGCAGATATCGTGCCATGGACCTTGTATTTCGATGGATCCGTCTGCAGACATGGATGCGGTATCGGCCTAGTTATCATATCCCCTCGGGGGGCAAGCTTTGAGTTTGTTTTTACTATCAAGCCTTATTATACTAACAATCAAGCAGAGTACGAAGCGGTGCTTAAAGGCTTACAGTTATTACAAGAAGTCGAGGCCGATTCCGTAGAGATCATTGGTGAATCACAACTGGTAATTAATCAACTTTCTGGAGAGTATGAATGCAAAGATGACATCCTCAAAGTCTACAATGAAGAGTGCAAGGTGTTGCTTCAGGCATTCAAGATCGTAACGATGAGGCATATACCCAGGAAGCAAAACTCCGAGGCCAATGACCTGGCTCAGGGGGCATCGGGATACAGGCCGATGGCCAAGGATGCACGAGTTCAAATCGCCACTGTGGACGCCGACGATTGGAGATTTGCTATCATTGATTATTTGAAGAATCCTTCCCAATCGGCGTCACGAAAGATGAAATACAAAGTATTGCAGTATGTCCTGTTAGATGATGATTTATACCATCGGACGATTGATGGTGTTTTGCTCAAGTGCCTAGGTCCTGAGGAGGCCAAAGTCGTTATGAGCGAGGTCCATGAAGGGATTTGTGGAACACATCAATCGGCTCATAAAATGAGATGGCTGTTGAAACGCATTGGGTATTTTTGGCCAACCATGCTAGAGGATTGTTTCAAGTATTATAAAGGATGTCAGAATTGTCAGAAGTTTGGAGCAATTCAAAGAGCACCGGCATCGGCTATGCATCCCATCATAAAGCCGTGGCCGTTTCGTGGATGGGGAATAGATATGATCGGCCAAATTAACCCGCCATCGAGCAAGGCACACAAATATATCTTGGTGGCTACCGATTACTTCACAAAGTGGGTTGAGGCCGTTCCCCTTAAGAAGGTTGATTCCAAAGATGCAATTCAGTTTGTCAAGGAATATATTATATATCGGTTTGGGTTACCTCAGACGATAACCACCGATCAAGGATCAATCTTCGTGTCCGATGAGTTCGTCCAGTTCGCCGATAGCACGGGCATTAAATTATTAAATTCTTCTCCTTACTACGCGCAAGCTAATGGACAGGCAGAGGCTTCTAATAAGACTTTAATCAAGTTAATCAAGAGGAAAATCGACGAACAGCCGAGGCAATGGCACACAACGCTGGCCGATTCCCTTTGGGCGTATCGGATGGCTTGCCATGGTGCAATTCAAGTGCCTCCGTATCAGCTGGTTTATGGACATGAAGCGGTGCTGCCGTGGGAAACCAACATCGGCTCAAGAAGGATTGCTTTGCAAGACGACTTGACAGCCGATGAGTACCATAATCTTACGGTGGATGAGTTAGACGATTTGGCGCATGTCCGATTACGGGCCCTAGAGAAGATCAAACGTGATAAAGATAGAGTGGCTCGTCATTACAACAAAAAAGTTGTCGCCAAGTCGTTTGAAGAAGGGGATCTTCTTGGTCTTCAACTTGTGGCTGCTGTTTATCAGGAGGCTGAAGGGATTGATCTCGGAGTCGATATCTAGTCCTGTCAGTATCTTGACATCTACAAGGGTGGGGGTCATCGGACCCTGCTTGAACATGAAGGCATTCAAGGTACTGGACCAGAAGTAGCTAGCAGCCGACATGAGTGGCTCATTCTTCTTGGTATCGGCCAGGGACAGAGTTATGCATTGGCCGATCCCAATCTCGTCCCAGTGGACTTGCTTGGTGGCAGCAATCCTTTTATGCCAGATTCTGTATCCGTTCAGCTTCGATGGCCACGACCTGAAGGTATGTTTCCATGCAGAAACAGTGGGCTTGGCTTGCCTGATGGGGATTCTGTCAGTCTCGGCGTTGATCAGCCAAGTCGGGTCACAGTCGCCTATGGGGCCTAGCAGAAAGCGGTGAGATTTGTCATCGGTGGGGATTAAGATTTGGTTTTTGAAGACCTAAATCATGAGAATGGCGATGAAGATATAAGACCCGGGGGGCAGAGAGTAAAAACCTTAACTTGGAGAAATCGGCGAAAAAGGTAATAATGCGGACTTTGAAGGAATTGACTTACCGCAGGGATCTCAGAGGCGTAGAATGGGGCGGAAGCCATCATTGTCGTTGAAGGGGTTGCTGTGAAGGGGGTCGATGTTGACGGAACGCCGAAGGGTTGCCGGAGTTGAGAAACGCGAAGGGTTTGTTGAATCGGCGGCGGAAGGATTCGAATCTGGATCTGCGCGGTTTTCAGATTAGACCTAGCAAAGAAGTCGATGGGTTCCTTGGAGCTAATTCCGCCACATTATATAATGAAGCGGAATTGGGGGGCATGTGTTAACGACGGATTTTGGTAATCGACTTGGAGAGAAAAGAGGAAACCGAAGCAGAGAGGAAGGATTGAGTTGGAGTCGGACCGGGCTTCGTATCGGACCCGGTAACCGTATCGGACTGGGGAGGTGTTGCTATAGAGAGCGTATCGGTCGATACGGATTCGGTTTGGTCGTGGGCCGATATGGGTTATGAGTTGACAGCGTCAATGTGGGCTTGGTCTGGGCTCGGAATAAGCTTCAAGGAAGTTGCCAAATAGAGATAAAGCTCGGTTTTAGGCAATTGTATCTTGTAAATTAAGTAGTTTAGATCTAATCTGTGGCTTAAGTCTGCCGCAAGGACTTGTTTGTTAGTTGTAGATAAGATCGTGCCCTACAAGGGTTCTGTTGTAACCTCGGGTATAAATATCCCGATAGTTTGTACATCATGGATATCTCGATCTCTCAATCAATCAAAATATACAACCAATTCAATCTACTTTCGGCGCATCGCAAACCCTCGTAAGAGGTTGACCTCGACGAGTTCTTGCCTTCCCAGAGCAAAGGTAAGAACTCGTCCCCGACGATTGGCATCGTCGGGGCTAGCGTGTCGCTTTAGGCACGTTAAGCCTCGGTGATGTGATCGTCGTCTATCGTGTTTTGAGTAATCTTGACAGGCGTCTTAGTTATGCTTCACCCGCAGTATATTCGTTTTAGGGTTTATTGTCGACGACAGTTTAATTGTTATGCTTGGTTAGATTATTTGATGCATTTACCATCCCCAAAAGTAATCGACGGCTTGATTTTCTTTGTGTTAAGTCTCGATTCACACTTTGAGTTGCTATCGACCTTAGTCCTGTTTTGAGATCTAACACGAAGCCTGTTTTCGATTGTAATTAAGGATAGCGCCGGGGTTTCAGCCGGTCTTATCTAATACATGTGATTATTTAGGTTTTTGCATGTGTTTGCCACTTATATATGTGGATTGACGAATATAAACATATCGATTATAGAGTGTTTCTTTTTAAAAGGCCTTTTCTGTGATTGGTGTGTTTATGTTAGCCGATTGACTTGTATAAGTCTACACTAGAGTAATAGCTAGTGCAGTTATCCTCATGAAACCCTCATCGGCTAATTTCATTAATCTGTCTCATGATTCTGGCATAGGCCGATGAGATTAAATCTTGTCAATTTGCTTATTATAATTGAGTAAGCCGATACAGCTTTGCCCTATCGGCTGGGCTACAACAATGTGACATCGGCCTATCGGCCGATCGACCATTGTTTTTTGATATGGTTTACTTGTTGCTTGTTGATTACAGATCAAATCAACTAGCACGCTCTGCGCACGACTAGGCAAGCCAATTTGGACCTGCACTGGAGTTAAGCAGATCTCCTAGGCCGCCGTGGTAACGCGGAACCCGTTTTGTTGCTGGACGGGTCCAAATTCTGCGCCAACAGCCGCCAACCAGGGGGGCCTCGCCCAGCGCCTCTCGGAGATGGCTGGGGACCTTGAGAGGCTCCCCGAGGAGATCGAGGAGACGGTCAAGTCTTCCTCAAGGGACCTCGCCCGGGGAGCGGTGGAGCTCGTGTTGGCGAGCTACTAAGCCCGGGACCTCGACTTCTCCCCGTGGACGGCGCTGGAAGAATTCCCTCCCGGAACCGAGGACAACGCGCGCTCCCAAGTCCGGGCTGCCGCCGATCAAATCGTCCACGGCTTCGAGGGGACGGCCCCTCGGCTCGTCTTTGCCCTCGACTCCGACGAGGAGGAGGACCGCGACGATGGTGCCGACGACGACAGCGACGGCGAGGCCGACGACCCGGGCGCGTTAGAGTGAGCCTCCGGGCCCCTGCGTATCTTAGTTTTTTTATTCCTTCATCTTCTGAGGCCCTTGAGCCAATGCTTGTATAAACTGGCTTCATTTTATCTGCAATCAAACAAGATTTTAATTTCTATGTTAGCTATGCTTGCTATATGCGCGTGATAAGGATGGTCTGTGTCGCGATCCTTTTGCATCTTGGCTTGAGCGAGGGCTCGTGCTCGGGCCCCAGCCTCAAGCGGCGCGGGTCGGAGCTAGTGCCTGGGGAGATCCGCATGTCGAGACTGGCCAGGCCAGGAGCGCGGTGACCGAGGGTTATGGGGACCCGATTGTGGGCCATTGCCGATTCCCCCCGGAGTTCACCACGCCCCGGGGCACGGCTCGGTTCTGGGCCCCGTTTGGCGGTTTTAGACGACCCGGGCTGCCGAGGGCAAGGTCGAGCACGAGCAGACTGACTCAAGTCAAAACTTTTCAAAAGAAAACGATAACACAGGCACGGTCCTTAGGAAATTAAAAATGCTTGTTATTGAAATGCTAGGAAAGAAATAAACAAGTATGTGCATGTGGGAGCCCCCGGCCAACCCTGCGTGCCCGAGGGGGGCGCGGGGTTGGCCTGAGCCCGAGGTACGACACCCGACCCCCTTATGGGTAGAAGCGGCGAAGATGCTTGATGTTCCACGGGTTAGGTAGCTCTGTGCCGTCGCCCGTGGCCAATCGAACCGAGCCCGGCCGGGGGACGCCGATCACTCGATACGGACCCTCCCACATTGGTGAGAGTTTGCTCAGTCCAGCACACGTTTGGACGCGGCGTAGGACGAGATCGTCGACGCAGAGTGATCGGGCCCGGACATGGCGTTGATGGTAGCGCCGCAGGCTTTGCTGGTAGCGCGTGGCTCGGAGGGCCGCGCGCCGCCTTCGCTCTTCTAGGTAGTCGAGGTCGTCTCGGTGAAGCTGATCTTGATCAGCCTCGCAATACATGGTGGCCCGAGGGGACCTTAGGGTGAGCTCGGATGAGAGGACCGCCTCCGCGCCGTAGACGAGGAAGAAGGGCGTTTCCCTCGTCGCTCGGCTTGGGGTGGTTCGGTTCGCCCAGAGCACCGCTGGCAGCTCCTCGATCCACGAGTCGCCATGCTTCTTGAGAATGTTGAAGGTGTTGGTCTTGAGGCCCTTGAGGATTTCCGCGTTGGCGCGCTCCACCTGGCCGTTGCTTCTGGGGTGGGCGGGTGAGGCGAAACAGAGCTTGATGCCCATGTCTTCGCAGTAGTCGCCAAAGAGCTCACTAGTGAACTGGGCGCCATTGTCCGTAATGATACGGTTAGGCACCCCGAACCGAGCAGTGATGCCCCTGATGAATTTTAGCGCCGAGTGCTTGTCGATCTTGATGACCGGATAAGCCTCGGGCCACTTAGTGAACTTGTCGATTGCGACATACAGATACTCGAACCCGCTCGGGGCCTTCCTGAAGGGACCCAGGATGTCCAGCCCCCAGACAGCAAACGGCCATGAAAGAGATATTGCCTGCAGGGCCTAAGCCGGCTGATGCGTTTGCTTGGCGTGAAACTGGCACGCCCTGCATCGTCGAACCAGGTCCGCTGCGTCGTGGAGCGTCGTCGGCCAATAGAAACCCTGGCGAAAGGCCTTGCCGACCAAGGTGCGCGAGGCAGAGTAGGCTCCGCACTCACCTTCATGGACATCGACAAGAAGCTCGACGCCTTGTTCCTGAGGAATGCACTTCAGGAGGACTCCGTTGGCCCCGCGCCGGTAGAGGGCCCCTTCCACCAGCACGTAGCGCTTGGAGATGCGACTGACGTGTTCACTCCCTTCGCGGTCCTCGGGTAGAGTCTGATCTTTGAGGAACGCCTGGATCTCAGTCATCCAGGCGAGCAATCTTGGGGGGCCGGGCTCAGTCCCCCCGGGTCCCGAGGCCTAGACTCCGACGGGCCTCGAGGGCCGTGCAGGCGCGTCCGTCTCCCCTTGGGGGTTGGGTCGCGCCGACGGCTGGGTCAGCCTTTCTTCAAAGGCCCCCGGTGGGGTTGGGGCTCGCGATGAAGCGAGCCTCGAGAGTTCATCGGCGACCGCGTTATCCCGTCTGGGCACGTGCCGAAGTTCTATCCCGTCGAAATGGCGCTCCATACGCCGCACCTTGCGGACGTAGGCATCCATCTGCGGGTCGGAGCACCGGTACTCCTTGGAGACCTGGTTAACGACCAATTGGGAGTCGCCTAGAACCAGGAGGCGGCGGATCCCCATTCCGGCCGCCACTCTGAGTCCCGCAAGGAGTCCCTCGTACTCCGCCATATTGTTGGTTGCCCGGAAATCTAGGCGAACCAAGTATCTGAGGACGTCTCCGCTCGGCGAGGTCAAGGTGACCCCCGCACCGGCGCCCTGAAGGGCCAAGGACCCGTCGAACTGCATCACCCAGTAGGTGGCGTGAGGCAGCTGCGAGGGGCTCGTGCTGGCCTCGGGGGCGGAGAGTCCGAGATCGGGCTCGGGAGCCGGGGTCCACTCCGCCACGAAGTCGACGAGGGCCTGGCTCTTAATCGCGTGGCGTGGTTCAAAGCGCAAGTCGAATTCGGAGAGTTCGATTGCCCATTTTACCACCCGTCCAATACCCTCTCGGTTGCGCAAGATTTGGCCGAGGGGGTAGGACGTGACCACCGTGACCCGATGCGCCTGGAAATAATGGCGCAGCTTCCTCGAGGCCATCAGAATCGCGTAGAGCATCTTCTGGGCCTGAGGGTATCGGGTCTTGGCGTCCCGCAGCGCCTCACTAACGAAGTAGACGGGCCGCTGCACCTTTCGGCGGGGCCTGTCCTCTTCGTTGAGGGCACCGTTCCCGGGGCGCTCGTCATCCGAGGGGCCTTGCCGGGCCCACTCGGCTCCTATGCCGACGACCTCGGGGTCAGAGGGCATCGGGCGCGGCCTTCCCGCAGTGGCCCCAGGGCCTTCCTGGGGGTGGGGGGCGTCCGGCGCCGTCGGACGAGCGGACAGAGGACCACATCCGGTCGTCAGGGGCCTTAGGCCGCCGTCCGGCTCGGGGGCCTCTCCTCCCTTCTCTGTCCCGGGTCGGGTCGGCACAGGGTGGGGGCGCGCGGGCCGAGGGCTATCCTCGTCGCGCTCCTGTTGACGTAGAATTTAGACCCGCCCTGCAAGCAAACGGGTTCTACGTTTCCACGGCGACCTGGGAGGTTTGCTTTACTCCAGTGCAGGTTCAAAAGGCTTACCTAGCCGTGTGTAGAGCGTGCCAGTTGATTTGATCTGTAATCAACAAGAACACAAGTAAACCATGTTAGAAAACAATGGCCGATCGGCCAATAGGCCGATGTCGCATTGTCGTGGCCCAGCCGATAGGGCAAGGCTGTATCGGCTCACTTGCGATAAAGTAGGATTAAAGCATAAATCTAATCCTATCGGCCTTCATCAACATATTAATGTCGATTAACGGTATCGGCCGATAAGAACAACAAGGGTAACTACACTAGCTAATACTCTAGTGCAAATCTACACGAACTAATCAACCAATATGAATATATCAATCACAGATAAACCCTAAAGAGTAATCTATAACAGATGCATCTCTATTAATCGATCCATTCATGTAGATGGCAGATACACATGAAAACATTACGATAAACATGCATATCAGGCAAGACTGGCTGAAACCCCAGTGATATCCTTAATTACAACCGAAAACAGGCTTTGTGTTAGGTCTCAAAACAGGACTAAGGTCGATAACAACTCAGAGTGTAGATTGAAACTTAACACAAAAAAAATCAAGCTGCCGATTGCTTTTGGGGATGGTAGATGCATTGAATGATCTAACCAAGCGCAATAATTAAACCGCCGTCGGCAACAAACCCTAAAATGAGTAAATTGCTGGCGAGGCATAATTGAAACACTTGTCAAGATCATCCAAAACATGATAAACGACGATCACATCATCGAAGCTTAACGTGTCTAAAGCGACACGCTAGCCCCGACGATGCAGATCGTCGGGCACGAGTTCTTACCTCTGCTCCAGGGAAGCAAGAACTCGTCGGAGTTGTCCTCTCGCGAGGTTTGGTGATGCGCCGAAAGTAGATTGAAAACAAAACTGTTTGTTGTATTGTATTGTGAGAGAGTTTCTATGTACAAACTACCGGGATATTTATACCCGTGATTACAACAGGGTACTTGTAAGACATGATCTTATCTACAACTAACAAACAAGTCTTTGCGGCAGACTCTTGCCACAGATTAGATCTAAACCTACTTGATTTACAAGATACAATTGCCTAAAACCGAGCTTTATCTCTATTTGGCAACTTCCTTGAAGCTTATCTCGAGCCCAGACCAAGCCCACGCTGACTCTGTCAACCTTCAGCCTCTATCGGCCAATAACCATATTGAATCCGTATCGGCCGATACACTCTTCCTGTTAGCGCTTCTCCCAGTCCGATACGTTCACCGAGTCCGATACGATACTTGGTCCGACTCCAACTTAATCTTTCCTCTCTGCTTCGGTTTTCTCTTTCCTCTCCGGGTTGATTACGAAAATCTGCTGTTAACAGCTCCACAACCAACGCCGCGCTAACTACCTGCGGGGTTGCCGCCAAGTAGAGTAGCAACGGCTCATCTGGCTCCGGGGCGACCAGGATCGGGGGGGAACTGAGGTATGCCTTCAACTGAGTAAGGGCCCGCTCAGCCTCCTTCGTCCAGGTAAACGGCCCGGAGCGCTTAAGGAGCTTAAATAGGGGCAGCGCCTTCTCTCCCAGCCTCGATATGAATCGGCTTAAGGCAGCCATGCATCCGATGACGCATTGCACGTCCTTAAGCTTGCTGGGGGGGCGCATCCGCTCTATAGCTCGTATCTTCTCGGGGTTGGCCTCGATGCCTCGGGCAGAGATCAAGAACCCGAGAAGCTTGCCCGCAGGCACACCGAACACGCACTTTTCGGGGTTCAGTTTTATGCGGGCGGAGCGGAGACTTTCGAAAGTCTCCGCTAAATCCGAGAGCAAGGTCTCTTGGTCGTGTGTTTTCACAACCAAGTCATTGACGTAGGCCTCAACATTGCGTCCTATCTGACTACCCAAAGAAATACGAGTAGTACGCTGAAAAGTAGGACCTGCATTCTTTAACCCGAAGGGCATGGTTGTATAACAATAAGTTCCTGCAGGGGTAATGAATGCAGTTTTTTCCTCATCCTCCCTAGCCATGCGAATCTGATGATATCCTGAGTATGCATCTAGAAAACACAAAAGGTCGCACCTCGCGGTGGAGTCGACAATTTGATCTATGCGCGGCAGGGGATAAGGGTCCTTAGGACATGCCATGTTGAGGTCGGTGTAGTCGATGCACATCCGGAGCTTGCCGTTCGCCTTGGGGACGATGACCGGGTTCGCGAGCCACTCCGGATGGATGACCTCACGGATGAATCCGGCCTCCAGAAGCCACGCCACCACTTCACGGATGAAGGCTTGGCGCTCCGGGGCCTGCCGCCGCACCTTCTGCCGGACGGGCCTTGAGTCCGGCCGCACGGCGAGACGGTGCTCATTCACCTCCCTAGGGACCCCGGGCATGTCCACCGGTCTCCACGCGAAGACGTCGGCGTTTGCCCGCAGGAAGGAGACGAGCGCGTCTTCCTATTTGTCGTCCAAGAGACCACCAATCCGGGTGGTCTTGGACGGGCCGTCGCCCAGGGCGACCTCCTTCACCGGGACCTCGTCGCCTGAGGCCATTCGCTGCCTCGGGGCAGGCGAGGTGGAGGCGCCGAGCCTCTCGTCGTCGCCCGCGGGCTTGGACACCGCGGCGAGACGGTCCGCGCGCTGCTCCATACAAGCAAGCGCGACTTTGAGGTCGCCATGGACGGTGATGGGGCCACTTGGGCCCGACATCTTCATCTGGAGGTAGGCATAGTGGGTGGCCGCCATGAACTTCACCAACGCGGGCCTTCCCAGGACCGTGTTGTAGGGCAGATTGAGGTCCGCCACATTGAAGTCTACCCGCTCGGTGCGGAAGTTGGCGGGGCCACCGAAGGTGACCGGGAGGTCGATGTGACCTAGCGGCCAGGTGTGCCCTGGCGTCACGCCAATGATTGGCTGGGATGGCCGGAGCTCCATCCCCGGGGCCTTGATGGCATCAAAGGCCGCGGGGGAGAGGATGTTGAGAGCTGCGCCACCGTCTATCAGGACGCGCCCCAACTTCACATTGCAGACGGTGGGGGAGACGACCATCGCGATCTGTCCTCCCCGGGCAACGCATGGCGGGTGATCGGTCCGGTCAAAGGTAAGGGTGACCTCTGACCAACGCGCCCGCCGCGCCGCCTCATGGGTAGGGACTACGGCCAAAAGCTCTCGCTTCATGGCCTTGAGGCTCCGACGAGAAGCGTGAGCGCACGCTCCCCCATCAACGGTGGCGACGGTGGCCTCGGGCTCCTAAAAGCCCAGGTCATCATCGCCATCGTCGACATCCTCAGCGGGGGCCTTCTGTTTGGCCTCACTTCGCCGGTTGCCGGTGGGAATCGCCGGGGCCTTTCCCTCACGGCGTTCCTGCCTCCTCTCCTCCTCCCACTTCCTCGTCTACTCGGCCAAGCTTTTGACCGCGCGGCAGTCGGCGAGGTCGTGGAGGGAGGTGTTGTGCACGGTGCACCACCTGCCGGCCGGGCGCTCTCTGCCGGGAGCGCCGGCCTCCTTCTTTTTGTCGCCCACGGGCCTCCTCTTTCGGGGGGCCCGCGAAGCACCCTCGGCGGTGAGGACATGACCTTCGTCGTCAGAACGGGCCGACCTTTTCTTCCTCCTGTCCCGCCGCCCTAAACGAGCGGCGGACTCGGGGGCAGCCAGAGCCACCGCTCCAGAGCCGGAGGAGTTCCAGGTCCAGGCCTCCTCCTTGCGAGCCACACGGTCCATGAGCTTGAAAAGCTACGCGGTGGTCTGGGGCTCTTTGGAGGCGATCTTTTCGAGCATGCGGTTGTGCCGCACACCCCCCCTGAATGCGTAGATAACCGCATGTGCAGGGATGCAAGGTATGGTGTTGCGGACTTAACAAAACCGCTGGATGTACGTGCGGAGAGACTCACCGTCCCTCCGCTGTACCACGTGCAAGTCTGCCTCTTCGCCTAGGCACGGATATGTGCCTTGGAAGTTCGTGGTGAACTGCTGGCACAGTCCTCCCAGGAGTGGACCGACGCGGGTGGCAGGTTCATTAGCCAACCCCGCGCCTGGCCCTTTAGGGCCATGGGAAAGAAGTTCGCCATTGCCCTGTCGTGACCCCCCGCGGCTTCTATTCCAGTCGTGTAGATCTGGAGAAACTCGGCGGGGTTGACGCTTCCGTCGTATTTTTCGGTGATGGTGGGCCGGAACCTCGGGGGCCAACGGACATTCCGAAGGCTCTCCACGAAGGCTCGACAGCCGGCACCACCAACCGGGGACACGAGGGGCCGGCCCCCGTGACCAGAAAGGGGCGGCACCCCAGAGGAGGAGGCGCCTTCCGTTGCATGGGCGGCGCGACGAGCGTCACGCTGGCGCTTGATATTGAGCTGGGCGTCTGGCCCCCCATGCATATTCTCATGAGTCGGAGGCGTTGACGAGGGAACCGCAGACGAATGGCGGGTGCCGGCCGTCGCCCGTCGTCCCTTCCGCCTCGACGACGTAGAGCCGGCGGTGGCTGCGCCAGAGGTCCCGGTGGCGGAAGACCGCCTGCCGGTGCCTAGGCGCTGCTGCGCCGTCATGACCAGGTTGGCCACGTCATCCAGCCAACACTGGGCCGGGGTCTCTGGATCGGGGACAACGGGCGGGTGACGTAAGAGCGCGCCCTGGGGCGTGCCGCCATCACCATAGGTGAGGCGACGACACACTCTGTCTCGTCGTCCTCCTCCATCGCCTGCGGGCGGCGAGGTCGCGGATCCCTCGACTTCCTCAGGAGCCTTCCCCCGCCCAAGGTTTCGGCGGGAGGGGGACGACGGGGTGCGAACCCGATGGTGCGGGTTCTGCTCCCCGCCATCACCGCTGGCGCTCAAGGAAGGATCATACGCCACTGTCTTTTCGGCCATAGGGCCGACCTGGCGAAGCATGGCGCACACGAAAGGAAATGGGGGCTCAGAAAAACACGCGCGCGCCCCCTACCTGGCGCGCCAGATGACGGAGCGTGAAACTCCTCACCGGGAGACCGTGCAGGTCCCCCTTTGCCGGTTCGGTCGGGGGCGCAAGGTGAAATTCTTAGCCCCTGATCTGTGGGATCTCAGCGAAAGAAAACGCGTGGACGCAGGCGGTTTAGACAGGTTCGGGCCGCTAAGAAGCGTAATACCCTACTCCTGTGTTCTGGTAGATCTGAGAGTGTGATGGGATTCAGAGAGAGTCCAGCCCCCAGACCGAGTCAGCCAGAGTCCTCCCTCCCTCTCCTAGGCCTGGGCCTCCTTTTATATGGCAAGGGGCTACCACATGGGCCACGAGCTGCCTAAGAAAGAAAACATTCTTTTACATTTAGGACTATCCTACTGCCGGAAGCAGCCTCTGACGGACGCCGCAGCACGCCTCTGCTCGGCCAGTCGACCCATCCGGGAGACGCCCGTTTCAACTTTCATTAAATGGCGGGCGACTTTCTCGTCTCGCCTGCGCTGGAATCGGGAAAGCATCTGACCGAGGCTGACATACCAACTCCAGGAGTTGGCACGCCAACTTCGGCTGAGAGACGAGAGACAGAGGGCTCTCATCATTCCGACGGGACGGGGCGAGGCGTGCTGCAGGCCGCCTGGCGCCACCTAACCCGCGATCTGACCGGTCTGCGATCGGTCACTCGTTGTGACCGGTCACGGACCGGATATGCACGCGCCACGCCGCATTAAATGCGGCGTAGTGCGCTCGTCTGAACCGCCATGAATGCGGTTAGGTGAGCTCTGCCGTGCTCACCTAACCTGCACACGTGGCACCAAAACCACAGGGGGTCGGGGCGCCCCAGCCCTCGGGGCAGAAACGGGAGCGGCCCGACCCTGGGGGGAAACCGGGAGGGCAGCTGCCACGTCACCCTCGGGCCCGACCCCTTCGGGGGAACGGGCCACGTGGATCCCTGTGGCCGCCCTTCCCTTTGGTCTCGACACCCCCGGTCCCATGTCACCGACAGGTTGGGTCGAACCCACTTTTCAGGGTGTTTGGTTTGGGAAAAGGTGAGATGGGGTGATCCCTGAAAAGGAATATTCTTCTGAGATCTGGGTTGGACTGGTCCATTAAAACCTGACGGACCAATCCATCCCTTTTTTTTTGTCTCACTGACATGTGAGCCATCCCCTAAAAACTAAGATCATCACATCTCTCATGTGAAACGGATAGTAGAAACGATTTCATCCTACAAATAAGGATGAGTCCAACCCATCCTTCCTCGTCCTCAAACCAAACACATGCTAGAAGATTGAACTTAACCAAAACAGTACCAGATATATAATAAGCTTAATGAATCTAATCGATCCGATAGACAATGCTCAAAGTGATTGATATATCAAATCTAATCTAGATAGCAAAGCAATCTAATAAATAGCCGATATATCAGATAAGCAATGCAAGTAAAAGCCTAACTAGTATATCAGACATAACCGAGAAAGTATTAATTTCGCCAATATAGGCGAAGTTGACGAAACTTACTTTCTCGCCGCAGATCAAAACCGATGCAGCCCAAACTCGAAAAAAAAAGAACTCGTCGAAACTAGAATTTGGGTGCGATACGCCAAAAATGTGATTATTGAACTGTTGTTAGATTGCAAGGATCTGGGTGTACATATTTATATCCTCGGGTTAAAACAAGTCCGACTCAGATACAACTCGATCGGCTAACTTACAAAAAAAAACCAGTGTACATATTTATATCCTCGGGTTAAAACAAGTCCGACTCAGATACAACTCGATCGGCTAAGTTACGAAAAAAAAACCAGCTGAGTCCGATTTCAACATGACCCGATCGGCTCATGACTCTATCTATAGAAAAAGAAACTAAAAACAGATCTTCCTTATTACGGAAGTTGACATAAAATAATTCTAAACTTTAATACACTTTCCAACCAAATCAACTGTAATCACGAAGTTAATTTCTCCTTTGACTCGGTTTTGACTAACAGCATCTATGAATTATCGAAGCATAATGAATTATAATCAGAAGCATAGTCATAAACTGAACCAAGCACTGAAGTTACCACACATCTCAAAGAAAACAAAAAGAAGTAAACAAATTAAGTCCTGAAAGAACAAAAAGGATGCTAGCAAAAATAGAGGAAGCCTTGAAGCTGCCATGCCAAATGCTGTACTAGCAGTACTGCTGTCCCAGTTCTTCAGAGAAGAGAATTTTATTCTATTCCACCTGCCCCGTTCGATTCTTCTGTAAAGGAAAAGGAAGATAAAATTCTAGATTATCGTGGGCACGCTTTTCAAACTGCTAAACAGTGTGTTTCGTGCGAAAAATTTTTATATGAAAGTTGTTCTAAAATATCAAATAAATCAATTTTTCAAGTTTGTAATAATTAAAACTCAATTAATCACACATTAATTTCACCTCGTTTTACGCGAAAGACTTAATCTTCATCTTTATCTTCATCTTCAGAAGATTCAAACACCACCGTCCCATTCTAAAGAACTAGAACATTCGTACCAAAATATATAAAGATTTTTTTTATTTTTACATGATTTTTAAGATATTACTATGATCAATAATATTTATAAAAATAAATTATTTTAAATAAATAAAGTAGCATATTACGATGGTTTGTTTAGTGATAAATCTAGTAAGATCATTCTTACATGCTCGATTTTTTTTATTAATAGTCAAAATTAAAAATGTTTGACTTAGCATTATTTTAAAAATATTTATATTTTAGAACGGAGAGGATAATTAGCAAGGAACAAAATTGAACATATGATAATTATTCGAGGAATAAGCAAATGCTGATGAGTGTTTTTTTAAGAAATCATGCCGTTTAAAAGGTTGGGAAACATGTCCACGATAATTGAAAAGGACGAGACCTTGATATGGTAATCCCCACTGGGTTCCAAGGCCACACATCATGGTTGCTCCAGTTGCAGCTAAACCCAATCAAATCAGTCCCTGTTCATGCCAATTTGTTCTACTACTACTATTCTGATCAGTCAATTTGCCAGCAGGGTCGTCGTTAGTCGTCAGCCTGCCTACCCCATCTTCCTTCCCTCAGTACGTTGCATCTAGCGTATGCCGGTCTGCCAAACAACAACAAGCTTAAAGTTAATTATAGTTATTAATGGCGCTCTGCAGAAACTTCCATGCATCATAGTAGTATCGGATTGACCTATATTCTGTGTATTTGTGCAAGGTCAGGGCGGATCCAGAAAAAACTAACGGGAGAAACTGAATAAACTATATAAATTTAGTACGACGGTTTTTTTCTAATAGATGTATGAAAAAAAAAATTAATGAGAGTTTAATAAAAGCTCTCATGATTACAATGCCAATAGCGAGGGCTCCAGACTCCATAACCACTGTGACAGATCCGTCCTTGTGTAAGGTGTATTTGTGCGTTCTTCTGCTCCTACTACGTTGCCTCTTCCACGCATCATTCTTTTCTTCCAAGTAGCTGATGAAGCATGTTGATTCTTGGTACAGAGTATAAAACTGTATGAAATTTTTTTAAAAAAAAATTCTATGGCATTTTTCTTTGATACCACATCTGGTGAAAAAAAGGACATGTTGACGTCGATATATATGGTCTCCAAAATATAGTTTTAATTACTGTTTTTTGTTACAATATATCTAAAAACCTAATAAAATTGTAATTTTATAACAGTACATTTCGTTGCAAATCTACACAAATTTGACTTGACACATCCAAAACATGGTTTCTTCAATGGATGATAATATATAGCATAATAGAGGTGGATGGCAATATTTCAGTAGACTACACGTCTGTACGCGTGTAGACTGTACGCGTAGGCAGCGATATGGTAAATTAATTGATCAGAAGCTAGGGGAGAAAGAAAAGGCAGAAAATAATTAAATAAGATCAGGTGAACTACTACAGTACAAGCTGCTACGGCAAGCAATGGTACCGATATTGTTACATGAGGCGTCAGCAACAATTAATTATTTTCTTTTTTCCTCTTTGAATAAATCTCCAGATATTACCATATCCTTTACTGCTAGAGGAAGTCGTCCAACTAATCACTCCCAGGCTCGGACCAAATCTTAACTCCTGCTACCTAAGAAAACCACATCTATCCATTCAATCAAATCACTCCAAGCAAGCAGTCTGCCTCGAGACAAAGATCCAAATTAGGGCAGCGTCAGCAAGCTTAGAAGAAGGAAGGCGTCACACGCAAGCAAAAGCCCCAGTCAAAAGGATTTCTATTATTCTTTACTACATGAAAAATACCATTAATAATTGAATTGGGGAATAATACAAATCATCCGTCTAACCAATTTTTTAAAAGAATCTATTTGTACATATTCGAAAATTTCACCTTGACCTTGATTAATTAGTTCGAAAAAAATAATTTTCAAGTTATTCAGATTTTGTTGTTTACCATTTCAATAAGCTATTAGTTCAAACATGAAATGAACAAATATTTTCAGTTATTTAAAATTTGATTTTATGTGCTCCTACCTTCATTCCAGAATATATCAACCTTTTTGCAACATACTCTATTCGTCCCAAAAAAATTCAATTATGTCTAAGAATCTGAACACATGTGTAACTAGGTTCATAAGGTAGAATTGGGTTTTTTATGTGACGGAGGGGAAATATTACCATTTCAATAAGGATGCAAATTGCAATTTACAAATGTTTGAAGGACCTTGGTATAAAAATGGGGCGCGCACACACAAGTAAACCTCTCCAACTAGCAAAGCCGCCAACGGCAACGCCAAGCATCTCCCACCAACCAACCAACCAACCAACCCCTCACCTCCTCATCTCACATCACAAGCCGCAGATGGAAGGCCTCATCCCGCTTCTCTACAAGGCCATCAAGGATCGCCGGAGCGGCCGCGCTGCCTACCCCGACGGCGCCGCCGGCGGCGGCGTGGACCTCTACGACCCGGAGCAGCGGCGGCTGTGGCTGCAGCAGGAGGTGCGGTCCCCGCTCCACCCATCGGCGGCGGCGGCGGCGGGGGCCCAGCAGCAGCACCACCACCACCACCGGCGGAACCTGTCGCTGGAGGAGCTGGCCGGCGAGGTGGGGCTCTCCCCTGACCGGCGGCTGCGGCGGGTGGCGCTCCCCAAGGCCCGCAGCGTCCGCGTCTTCTCCTGCATCGGCGCCGGCGCCGGCGCCGCCGCGTGAGCACGAGCTCGTTGCCGCGTTGTTTGTTCTTCCATCATGTCAAAGCGCGGTGAAACTTGTGAATACGTACACCCCATCAGTTCATCGCTGGAGATTGTGGCAAGATTTGATTAATTAAACCGGTTCGGATTTCGTGTTTTAATTAGTTCCCCCCCCCCCCTTCCTTTTTTTTGTCTGATAGAAATGATTCGTATGTGCTGGTGTTAGTAGTAATTGATAGTAAGGTGTTTCTACTGTAATTACTGGGTGTTACACACGACAGATTTTGAACTTCTCTCTGCCTCTCGCTTTGATCTCAAGTAAGCCCCGGCCAGTTCATGTTTTGAGATATGTAGCATGTGTTAATCTCATCACATACTAGTTTAAAAAGGTTTAATTTTGCATCGAGTGCTTTGATGCGCTATGCTAATTATTTTCTCTGTCTCAACAAATTATAGTACGTCTTTATTTATTTTTAGGAAAATTAATATCGATAAACTTTTAACTAATAATCTAGTAATCATATTTATGTTAAGTACGCAGGTTATATTTATATTTTGAAGTATTTTCATATGATATTAATTTCATATTCATTGAAAATATAACATTATCAAAGTATGATACTGAAAACCGTATAAAAAAATATAGTCTTTATAATTTGGGACGGAGGGAGCATGACATAAGTAAGAAGATCATAATTGATTTTCCTCTCTCATACTTTCGGAGGTTCGATGATTTCTGCCCGAATTTTCAAACCGGGTTTGAATTTTTCTTTTTGGCAACATTTGGTTGGATATTTGAGGCTAAGTGTTCTCTTCGGCTTCGCTCTCGCACGCTCCGGTGATCGGAGGCAGCCCGCAGCGGCCCATGTTTCCTCGCTAAAAGGAAAGAGGCGGCCACAAGTTCTCGTCCAGATGGGCCTCTCTCCGGCCTTGACAATCCAACAAGTTGGGCCTAGTTGCAAGCCCATCATAATAAATGGGCCGTCGGTGGGGCGTGGCAAGCTGATGCCCACCGGGCCGAAGCGAGTGGTGCGGAAAGAACGGGAGCAAAGTAACTGACCCGTGGTGGGGACCACCCGCCGACGGCACGGGAGAACGGATGGCCAGGTCAGGTGGGCCCCACCGAAGCAGCAACGCTGGGCACGAGTAACGCAAGTTCCATCCAGGCTTTGACGTCTCTGCCACTCTTGGCTCATGCAGCAAAGCAGGTTTGAGGCCCGGAGAGTGAGATTATTAATTCCTTGCTTAGCTGCAAACAAAACCGTAAATAGTCTTAAGCATCACAGCTGTATTATTTGTCCTTCTGTATGCGAGATGTAGTAGTCTCATGGATTAAAAGGCTTTTTTTTCTTCTCCAAAAACTTTAAGGGGCTGATTAATATCATTTTAAACCATATCATTGTTTAGTAAAATTGATAAATATATGATCGTATTTAGTTTGTTGTCAAATATTAGTAATGTATAAGAAAATTTGGCACAATATATTTATTTCATTCTATCAAAATTTGATAATGCTACTGATTTGCCAAAATTTGAAAAGGTTACTTTTGACGGTAATCTGAACATGCCCTAAATCTTTTTGGCAGTCGAGACAAAACCACTCAACCGAATGCATGCGTACAGGCAGAGGCTGCTGACACGCCATCCGATCTGTCCGGGGACAAAACTGTACTGCTATGCAAAAGTGCTGTGAATTGATCTCCAGAAGCTTCCTCTCATTCCTGTTATGCCCCTGTAAGACTCATTTTAAAAAGCTAGCAAGGGGGCAGACATCCTCCATCTCATCCCAACACAACTGCACAACACCACAAATCCATCATTAGATGTGCAAGCATAGCCTTAATTCCCCTTATTAGCTTGCTGGGGATAAGTAGGAAGAGATAGATGTCCCTCTTGTCACCTCCACCACCGTTGACGATGACACGCGGTGCGTCGCATAGTGGAGGCGCCGCCATGGGCGTTGGTGGTTCGTATGGGCCAGTGATTGTGGCTTTGGCGATCATCGCTACCCTCACGGTTGCTTCGGTTGCCGTTGGTCAGCTCTGTGTAGGACGTGGCACGCTCATCAAGCCTAGGCAAGGTATGGGAGCCTTTGTGAAGAAGAGGCTTCGTGCATGCAAAGGGAACAAATCTGCCTATGATGATGCCCTCCCTGAGAAGAAGAAGGGCGGAGAAGACGTTGAGAACGTCACTGTGGAGGAGGTGGAGAGGTCGGAGCCACCACAGTTGGAGGAGGACGATGATGGGAGTTCTTCTCGAGCGAGCTCCTAGTATGGGAATCAATATGCTTTTGTATTGTTGCTTTTGGGGAAGGGTTTCCAAGACCCTTTTTTTGTGTTCCTTTGATTCCATGGTGTGATTTGATATCTTGGGAGGGATTCAATGAAATTGAAGAAAAATAAATGATATATTTTGTCTGGTTTATTGTTGCTATATTTGCACCTACAGATTAATTCTTAAGATTTTCATACTAATCTTGGATTAAGATTATTTAAGGTCTTGTTTTGTTGTAGTTTTGGAACTGCATGATCTATTGCAAGATTAAAATTCTAGGGCTGCCATCTTGACAGATATGTTTCTATCTTATCTGTCCATCTAAGACCTAGATGGTTAAATACGCGTGGGAAGGATGTTTGAATCCCATATCTAGACCCTCGACGTATGTATATCGTCCGATCAAGATTGCATGGCTCAATGATCGTGGGAAAGATGTTTAAACCATATATGTGTATATGTTTGATGCATGTGTGCCGTCCGATTAAGATTGGATGGCTGAAAGATTCACGGGAAAGATATTTAAACTTATATATAGACCATCCACGCATGTTCCACCTTATTAAGATTGGATGATTGAATGATTCCCAAATATATCTTAACCCTAGTGAACCCTCACATGGCTCACCCCCATCTCCACTCTTCCCCTCCTCCCTACGCCTCCTCATTTTCCCTTTTCCCTCCCTATTCTTTCTTTAGATCTAGTTTGATGCTTCTTCTAAATCCATAGGAACATGGGTGCCCCATGAGGTGGCTAGCTAGTGGCTTGCTCCAAGTAGGGTAGGCCAACACCTAGAACGGAGATGTCTCGGGAAGACTATCTAGCTCACTTTATGCGAGAGCTGGCCAGCAACGAGGCGGGGGCTAGCTGACAATGCTTTAGCTAGCCCGAGTAGCGATGCACCATAACCCTCTGTGCGGTTTCTTCACGACATGGCTCAGCAAGCAACAGATTGCCATTTTTTGACAAGACGATTCTGACATCAAAATTTCTGAGTAGACGAGTGATGTGATTTCTGAGTAGACGAGTGATGTGACGAGTTATTGCTAGTTTGCTACACAAGATAAAGCAAGGTTGAAGTAAGGACATAGAAGAAGATTTATATCTTAGTTTTCTAACTTTGTTTCTTCCTTGGTTATGGGGCTTGGAGTCTACTACTTTTGTTTGTAATGCTTGGCTATATATCCACTTGTATGGATATTGAGGGTGGATCTTTATCTTAAAAAAAGGAATGATGTTTTAAATCTATAAATATCCTCGATGCATGTGCTATAGACTAAAACTAGATGGTCGAATGATCATGGAAAGAATGTTTGAACCCCAACATATCGATGCATATGTGCCATCCCATTAAGATTGGATGGTTGAATGAGCACAACATAATGTTTGAACCATATATATAGACCACCGATGCATTATATCAACAATTAAGATTGGGTGGTTGAATGAGCACGAGACGGATGTTTAAACCCCATGCTCGATGCAATTGTGATGCCTGATCAATATTAATTAGGGAGTTGAATGAGCATGGGAAGGATGTTTAATCTAGACATGTGCTTCTCAAGCGAGCCCCTATTGTGATGGAGGTGGAGGACAACGATGATGCTTCTCAAGCGAGCCCCTAGTGTGGGAATCGATCTGATTAAGATTGGATGGTTAAATGGTTCGTAGTAAAGATATTTAAATCCCATATATAAATTGTTGATGCATTTGTCCCATCATATTAAGATTGGATGGCTGAATGATTGAACTAACAATGTTTAAAACCCATCAATGCATATGTGCCATACGACTATGATTGGAAGGTTGAATGATGTTTAAACCCCATATATATATGTATATATATGTATATATATGTGTGTGTGTGTATATATATATATACACACACACACACACACATATATATATATATACATATATATACATATATATATATACATATATATACACTCAAGCCATGTGTGATGTCTAGTTATTATTGGATAGTTGAATAAGCACAGGAAGATTGTTTAAACCGGAAACATATCCTATGCACACAAGTTTTCCGTACACACCAACTAGCAAATGTCATAAAAAATTTTAGAAAAAATTGGACACATACTTTCAATAGTATTACACCTATATATGAAATTTTATCTTCAAATTCATTATATTTTAGCTGTAACAAAAAAGGCAAAATTGTAACATATTTTTACTTTTAAAACTGTTAGATTTTTCACTTTTTTCTGTTACAGCTAAAATATAATGAATTTAAATATAAGATTTTGTAGATATGTGTAATATTATTAGGGATGCATGTTTAATTTTTTCTAGAATTTTTCATGACATTTGCTTGTTGGTGTACATGAAATGTGCACAGGAAACTCGTGTGTATAAGATATGTTTCCGTTTAAACCTCACATAAACTCTTGATACACGTGTACCATGGACAATGCTCACAAGAGCACGAGAAGGGATGCTAAACACCTCTTCCCCACCCCAACTACCATATATAGATTCGTGATGTACATGAGCTAACCAAGTAAGATTGGATAGCTTCACACAAAGTTTATGTGGCTGAATGAGCATATAGGATGGGTGTTTTAACCCCATATATAGACTCTTGATGCATATTTGTCATCCCATAAGATTTGGGTGGCTGATCGATTGTGCATGGGAAAGAATGATGTTCATATCCCATTTAGATGTCCTTTATGCTTTTGCTATCCGATTAAGATGCGTGTTAGAAAGGATGTTTTAACCCAACATGCAGGTATAAGTACGAGATTGCTTTAACCCCACCATATCTTCTTTCTTTACCTAAACCTTCATAATTCAAGAAAGTTGATTTCTTTTTGTTCAAGATACTCTATCGGAAACCTCCTTCGAGGTATCATTCCTAATCAGAGCCCTTGAGCCAGAAAGAGTGTGGGTTGATCCCCTTTGAGAAGGCCTCACATTTCTTTAAATACGATCATGAACTCAGATTGTCAAATTTTGACCGTACCAAAAGTTGGGAGACCAGCAAACACTACTACAAAATCGATTTTCCTGGACGAGACCCCCAATAGTTTTCAGACAAGCCATAAGTGACCGCGCCTGAAAAAATCGATGCGGCATTTTCCCGTGCGGTCCACTTAAGCGACCGCACGGAAAAATCGATTTTTCCGTGCGGTACCTTAAGTGGACCGCACAGGAAATGTCACACTATCCCGTGCGGTCGCTTAAGTGGACCGCACGGGATAATAACTCCCCTTCCCTCTCACTCACTTCAAACTTTTCACCTACTCTTTCTTCCTTTCCTTTTTATTCTCTCTTTCTTTTTTTTCTCTCCACTTCTCTCTTCTCTCTTCCTCTCCTCTCTTCTCCTTTCCTCCGAGCACGTGGAGCACTGGGCACGAGAGGCGGCCGGCTCGGCGCCGCCACCGACGAGGCGGCGATCGGGAGCGGGCGAGCAACGGCGCGGCCCCGCGCTTCCCTGCAGCGGCCAGGAGCGGCAACGTGGCGACGGGAGGCGGCAGCAAGACTTCGTGCGGCGGCCGACAGCGGGCGGGCTGCGGGCCGCTCGGGAGCGGCGCCATCTCTGTCCCCGTCGGTGTCGCCACCAACGACAAGGAGGACGAGGCTGCCGGAAACGGCGCCGCTGGCCCCACGACGACGACGAGGAGGAGGAGACGGTCGGATCTACGTCGCTCCTGCCGCCGCGACGGAGTCCGCCGCCTCCTCCATCGTGCGCTCGCGACGGCCGGATCCGCGCCGCCGCCGCCGGGATAGCTAGGGTTTTTTTTTTGAATTTTTGTTTTTCCGTGCGGTCGACTTAACGCGACCGCACGGGAAGATCTATTATCCCGTGCGGTCAACTTAACTCGACCGCACGGGATAATAGATCTTTTCGTGCGGGCCGCTTAAGCCGACCGCACGGGATAATCGATCTTCCCATGCGGTTGGGCCGCCCGCATGCGAAAATGGTCTTTTTCCAGACCTTCTCGCGCGTGCGGGCAGGCCTTCCGCACGGGAAGATGCCTTTCGGCCCGCACGGAAAAACCGTTTTTTAGTAGTGAAAAGAAGTAATCCTATCATATATATATTATGTGTGAAGTCCATTGAATATATGGATGTGTAACTAGACATGTTATCCATTTTGCACCAAAAAATATTATACACTCTAACATGGAAAATAGTTAGATTTGTTACATTTCTCACTTATTAAAAGAAAAGGAGTGTCCATATATCAGGCGAATGAAATTTATGAAAAACTCAGTCACTTTTAAACAAAGTTCATTCTTTCTTATTATATATAAAAACTGAACAATAAAATTCTAACCTACACATGACATAAACTTGGAATTCATAAAAATTTACAAACTTCAACGTATACATATTACCATATTTAATATGATAAAATCGCATATTGCATTCGCTATGTAGTTAGGTTTTTTATGGTGGAACCTGCCCATTCGAGATTAAGTCTTAGAGTTGATATGATATGGGTGCTCATATTTATTGCTATTTTTTTAAGGTTAGATGACGTACCATCATCAATAGTGAGACACTTAATTTATGGTGACTTCACCAATCTCAAAATATACAGGGATTCAATAAAAAAATATCAACCCAATTTATCGGAGGTACTTATAGGATAGGGTATGATGTACATGTGTATGGTGACCTCGTTATTCTCAAAATACGCCGACTCGGTCTCTCAAAAATACTCATAGAGATAGAATATACACGTGTGCTTTTGTAGAGTTAAGTGCACACGCGTGTATATTAGCATCTGTGATTGTAAAGTGTTATGAAAACTTTGTTTTTACACATTGCATAATACGGAGTACTACTTAGGTGACTTGGAAAACTACAATTTTATAAGCTTATAATTGTAATTTTACAAGCAAAAATGTCTGTGTAACAGGTGAAAATAATTTTCACGATTGATAAAAACTCTGTCAATTTAAACGACAAACCGAAACAAGACAAACAACAAGAGTAAAACAAAGTCAGAAATCATATATAGCATTGAACCCGATTACACTCGCTTCATATGTCATCATACGAAGAATCTCTTATGTATACCCTTTCATAGCTTGACAAATTAATCAAGTGGCTATTCTATAAGTTAGACGCATGTGCATTTTACTCTACCTCATGGACCAAAGATTGAAATTTTGATTATTCAATTAGTAAAAAAATTTTTTACCGTAGATGGAAAGCATTTTCAAAGTAACTAACTTGTTGCATAGACACCTTAAACAATGATAATTCAAAAAAAATATTTATGAAGAGAGAAATTTGAAAGAGAAAAAAAGCAAAAAGGGGGAAAGAGGAGAAAAGAGAGGAGATTAGAAGGAGAGGGAGAGGACCAGGATTATTGGGAGAAAAGAAAATGAAAAAAAAGAAAAAAAAGACGTTGATCGAGGAAGAGACACGTGGCATCGAGTAGAGACGTGCGGGATGGGACGGCAAACGATGTGGGCCATTTGGGTTAGGCTGGAAAAGGGAGGGGTTGAGCTGAGAGAGAGATATATAATAGTATTTTAGACTTACGTCAAATTGGATATAAACGATATATAACCAACTCAAATACGGATGACATATCAAAATTTCAACGGAAACAATTTCAATTTTTGTAATAGTAGAGATAGAGATAGGGATAGAGATTAGGTGATTAAAAAGTACAATTTTCAGCGTCTATAACGATTAACGAGGGGTTTTGACGGCGAGCTGTCGAGACCATGTGACATGCTAATGCCGTTCTATACACAGTTCCGGCCAGATTGCGTTCATCGTTAATAGCTAGATATCGATCCTTAATACAGGCTTAATTACAACTCGATTGATCACCTCATCTAAGCACTCAGCCACTCAGAAGGTTAAACCTTTCGTACGTGGTCATTATACATCAATATTTTATAGGATCAATCAAGTCACGAAGCTACCATCCTTCTAAAAAATTAAAAAAAAAGAAAGTCGCAAAGCTACCAAATCAGCAAAAAAAAGAGCAAGAACACTCTCTCCCGGGCTCTTCACATGCACGACGAGGCGATGCTGCTCCGGCGGCCGTCGGCCGGCAAGAACGCCAGCGCGAGGAGCACGGCCATGAGCCCCACGGGGACCACCAGCAGCAGCGACGGCGGCGGCGGGAGCGGCGGCAGCACCAGCGGCAGGAACACCAGCAGCGCCGCCAGGCAGGCGAACAGCGNAGCCCCGCCGTGAAGTACGCCGCCTCCGGCTGCCTCCGCCTCCGCGCCACCACCTTCCCCTCGTCGCCGGCGCCGCAGCCTCCGTCCGCCGACGGAGAGGCGCCGCTCCTCGTCGTCGCCCTCCACTCCGTCATAATATCACTGATCAATTAACGAGCTGCCCTCCAAAGACTGCAAGCTCTGCAGTACATATAGCTAGAAAGTGGGAGCTGGCTTCTGAATTTTCTGGAGGATTTCAGCGAAAATCTTTGATGCTTGAATGGTACAATGGCCAAGGAAAGATATTGATGTCTCTCTCACTCTGCATGGACCAGCTTACTCTTTCTCTTGTGTAGGTAGTGCCCAATTGGCCAGGTTGAGTTAAATGGCAGCAAACCGTCAAGATTTTGGAGGGCTTTGGGTGCAATGTATGTAGCCTCAGCTAATCTTCAGTGTGTCACAACAGTATCAGCTATAGGAGTGTGTACCTTCGTGTCTCCTTTGGGGGTGGTGTATCGGGGGAACTTTTTTATTTGAAAAAAACAGTACAAACACGAACGCAATTACAATATAATCTCTTTCTGTATAAATACACATGTACATCCTATCCTTATAAGCATTTCTAAAAAAATTAAATTGACATATATTGAGATTGCCAAAATTATCACGGATGCATCGTTGTCGATAGATATATCGTCTACCATTAAAAAATAATTACCCATAAATATTGTTAAAATATAAGACTTTAATCCGGATAAATTGGTTTGAAAATAAACTAATTAATCAATTGAGTTACATTCACTTATATGAAAAATTTATGTTCGTAATTTCGTATATGTATACAGAGACGCGCACAAACACTGGTGGGTGGTGCGCTTAATTAACTGCTTGCTCGTACAGTTGATTCATTGCATCGGTTGTTGGCTAGCTTTCTCATGTAAGCCACTCATCTATAGTCATCAGGGTGGAGCATGGAGCTAATAAGAGCTTCTCCAACAGCTTATCTAAATTAGACTCTCTAAAATAGTCATATAGCTAACTCTTTAACTAATTTGATAGTCAAACTAGATGCTCACTTCAACAACTTCTCTATTTTACTATCTCCAAAACAACAAAGGGTCACATGTCAGTCTCTACTAGCCTTTCTTCTTCCTTTTCTTTCTCTCCCTCTTCCTCTTCACCCACTAGGGCAATGGACGAGCCGGCGACGGGAGACTGCAGCAAGGACGCTGGACGGCAGCGGAGGACGGCGGCAGAGGCGAGGCATACAGCGATGACAACAAATCGGCGCGGGTGAGACAAACGGCGGTGGCAGGGGCGAGGCGATGGGCAGCGGTGACAGAGGGCGAGGCAGCGAATAGAGGGGAGACAGGCAAGCCAGGGGCGAGAAGCAACGAACGGCCTGGGACGGCAGATGGTGACGGCGATGGTGAGATGGGCTGGGACGACGGTTGGTGACGGCGATGGCAAGACGGGCTGGGGCGATGGATGGCAACGACGATGGCAGACGCAGTGGCAGTGACAAGACGAAGGGGGCAACGACAAGGAGGAGCCAAAGCGAGAAGGAGGAGGAGCGTCGATGACAGGATAGAGGGGCGACGACGAGGAGCCGCTGCGAGGAGGAGTGTTGATCTGTTGACGCCGCTGCCACTCCAAGACCTGCTCGAGATCTGTTGCCGCCTGTCTCATGGACCTCAGCCCCATCGATGGCGCCGCTGTTTGGTCGCCGCGACATGCGTGGTGTCGTCGAGGCCACCAATGCCCGCGAGAAGCCACCATTGCTGCCAATGCGAGCTTGAGGCCGGAGCACGCCTGCTGCGATGGCGGGTTCGTGTGAGTAGAGAGGTAGAGGGAGAGAGAACGTGGGACCCACTGGATGGCCAACCGGCTTGGCTGGCCAAATTTGGCCAGTGCATACCCAGGTTTGCCTAGCCGAATGGCTTGGCCATTCGGTTGGAGAGGCTGTTGGAGCACAATTTTTTGTTAGAATTGCTAAAATTTAGCTTGGAGAGTCATTTGGAGAGGCTGTTGGAGATGCTCTAATAGGATATACCAAGAGCAGCATCAATTCCTCCACGAGTGGCCCTCTCGTGAAAACTTGTCTACAGTGAATTTTCCTTTCTCGACCCCTCTTTCTCCTCGATTCCGACAGCCTTGCCATCGTCGGCGAGAGGGAGAGGGGTCGTCCTCCCTCCTTTAGTGTAGATCCATAGTCAGAAAGTTCTATTAGGTTGGGTTTTCTCGTTTCCCCCTTTTTTGGGGGGTTTTTTGGAGTTGTTCGTCAGCGCCTGAGTTTTTGAATTGGATCCATGGCAGGCATGGTCTCCGCAACTAGGGTTGGCATGTGGCGTCAACTATCTCCTCATGTGTGAGCTCCTTATCAAGGGGTTCCACATTCACCCTTGGCTCTCCGGCATCAACGGCGTCAAAAACAAAGCCATCCTTTGATTGGTGATGCCGTGCGAGGTGTTCGGTGGCCGCGTGGAGCTCGCCAAAGCCTGGAATTGCAGCACGTCAGAGCTTCTGCATCGACAGTCCGAGGCGGATCTGATGATGACGACCACTGTATGTGCATGTCCTGCCGACACAGAGAGAGGAGGTATGTTGGGTAATGGGGCCAGGGCTGGTGGTGGTAGGATTTAGAAGCGCTTACTCTGGAGCACTCGTCCTCGGCGCACAGCTGGTCGACGGAGCCGGACGACAGCAACTATTTTCTTGCTGATGCTCTCTCGATGTTGTTTGCCAGATCTGCTCGTCGTTAGTGGCAAGTTCTTCAGGCCGGTTTTCCTTTTTGTTGCTATCATCTTGAAACCGTCTCTGCCAAACTCTTGGACACCGATGCGTGATTCCTCTCTATCGTGTTATTGCCATGCATCACCTGGTAGCCATCTTCACCATCAAATACCATCTACATTGGAGGTAACCAAGATAATGTTTCCGGGTTTTAATAAGAGTAGCAGTGACCATGCTAAAGCCCTTGTTCGGGTTGAGCTGAGGCTTTCTGTGGATTGTCTTGTATCCAAAATGCCTACAGTTAGGTAGTCACTGCTCCTCAGATTTAACAATGGCTCACATGTCTTCAGTTGTTTGAGTCCGGTGATGTAGCAGCCTTATCTACGACTCAACAACTTGGATCCTCATTCAGTACCAAGACTGAGGCCGGAGAGGTCGCCGGTAAGCCACTCGGCAAGTTGCATGTATTCGCAGGAGGACCTTTGATGTAATTAGCGCAACAATGCCGCCGGACCTCGTCGGCGCGGCTACGCTGCTGGCCTGATCCGTCAGTTGCATCAGTCGCTACAATCTACTTGTTGGCAGTTTCATTATCTGGGTTTGCTTTAGCTTGCTTCTTTGGATGGTGAAAAGTTTGTTCATGCTGTTGGTTCGGCTATGTAGTCATCTGATGTGTCAAGTGTCTGTTTTAATCGGATGTAATCTTGTTGTAGCAGTGGTGCTTCAACCATGTAAAGAGGGCTTGTCTCTCAACTTTAATCCCAGGGCTTAATAAATTTCCTTTTAGTTTTCAAGAAAAAAAATCTGAGTGTAGCGTTGCTTTCTTCTGTTGTACATGATCAACAGTCAATACAAAACAACTTTTTTTTGTCTCAAAATATAAAAGATTTTGACTGGATGTGACATATCCTAATACTACAGAGCCTTTTTAGATTCATGGTACTAGAATATATCACATTCAATTAAAATTTATTATATTTTAGGACAGAAGGAGCGGCAGTTACTACATGGATATGATGATATACAGTACGTGAAAAACAAATCAAATAGGGGATGTTGTTTTCGAGAATGATTTTGTACCAATAATTAATAATAGATCAAATACTCTACTCTTAATCTATCGATAAGGGTGTGTTCGGCTAGGAGTGTTTCCAACTCCACTCCCTCGTGTTCTGCTCGCACGTATTTCAAAATACTAAACGGTGTTTTTTTTAAAAAAAGTTTATATACAAAAGTTACCTTAAAAAATCATATTAATTCATTTTAAAAAATAATAAATATTTAATTAATCATGTGCTAATGAGTTCTTTGTTTTTTATGTGAAGAAAATTTCTTTTTAGACATACTACCGAACACAGCCTAACTGATGCTACAGCCTAAGTGATGCTACTAGTACTAACTGATCGTGCAATGTCTGAATATATAAGCAAGAATGCCGTACTACGTCGTGTGTGTTCACATGCATGCATGAACCGAATATTTCTGGGTGTTATGAGATCGATCGATGGACAGGCAGACAGGGCGGGGCTGTCCTGTCTGCACGATCGTTAATTAACCAAACCAACCCGTGGCCGTGATCAGCGAACCGACTGGTCGCGACAATTAATGAGACTACGTATAAATTTGTCGATAAATTTATTTTATATAAATATAATATAATAATAATGTAATTATAACGTAAGTTATATATAACTACAAAGTAATTGATAATTGATATGTAACTTTTATATAATTTTAAAACTATTAGATTTGTTTTAAAATTTATGCAAGCGAAGAAGAAAAAATCACGTCTCGTGATCTTCGTTTTAAAAAATAACATATTATCGTAAGATTTTTAAAAATTATATATAAGTTATATTACTTGTATTGTAGTTAAATTTAAGTTATGATATAATTATACTACAATTACACTATATTTATATCTGGTAAATTTTTTTAAAATAATTTATCGATAAATATATAACAAAACTGACAATTAATTGCTCGCGTCGCGCGCGGATCCCCCGGCCCGCGATAGCGAGTGGCGCAAGTTGGATTGGACCGGCCGGCTCCGGGACGAGGTAGGTGCATGCATAGCGCATTCTTGCCGCGGCGTTCGTTCCTCTTCCTCGGCCCTCGGTCGGTCGGCGCGCGTCGTGTCGTGGGTGGGTTGGCGAGACTGCACTGCACTGCACTGGGCCACAAGGGCCAGAATAAAGTCGTTGTCCTTTCCTTCGGCGCGTACGACGTGGTAGCGCGCGAGGTAAGTAAGGCCTGCCTTAAACCGGGGTTCTTCTAGATGGTTCTACGTAATCCGTAGCAAATCCGAATCAGTGAGGGAGCTAGAATTTTTATGAAGCCTAGACTGATTCGGATTTTTATGGTAAAACCATGTAAATTTTACTATCAACTAAAGACACAAGAAATTTTTTAGAAATTTAATACAAACCCGCACACTTATTTTTATGAAGACACATACATACACCTTACCCTTATTAAGTACGAACGCACACCTTACTCAGTATCTCCAAAAGACCCTTATGAACCCTTATGAAGTCTCGCGGTCGATGGATGCGTCACCTACCACTAAAAAAATAATTAGCCGTAAATACAACCACCTATGTCAAATTTAAAACTTGAACCTAGATGGGTTAGTTGTACCACAAAAAGCTTAGCCGATTGGGCTACGCTCATTTCACTAAGACAGGAGAATTTTCGAGTAAAAAGATAGTTCAATATGCATGTAAGTCTCCACTAATCGAAAAGCAAAACAATTTTTTATAAAACCAAACGATTCACATGCCTGTTATTTAATAGATCACGTCATCCATTCGAGTTGGCAACTGGCAGCTACGGCCTACTCGTTTTCTTTTAAAATAAACAAACCTAACACGAGATGTAACACATCCCTAGTCTGACTCATTTATTTTGGAACAAAAGAGCAAATGCATGCTACAGTGCAATGCTACAAGACTAGCTACTTGTACTGGCTGCAAACCCTCTAGGAAGCCAGCAAATAAGTGGACTTTAACGTGAAGAAATCAGTCGACCTCCAAGGGTTTAGCACATGAAGCCTGGACATCTTGCTATCGACGGATACGTCGTCTATCACTAAAACACACACATGCATGACATATGTTGTTGAGATTAACGAAGTCACCACTAACGCCTCGCTGTTGACGGTACGCTGCCTACCACTAAAAAGTAATTAACCGTAAATATGAGCATTCTTATTAAGTCTAGAACTTAAACCCGGATGGACAGGTTCCACTATAAGAAACTTAGGGTGTGTTCTTCTCCCATCCTTTCCAATTCACCTGTTGACGCAAAATCTGTTTCGTCGAGTGTGCCAAAAGATGTGTTGACGTAGATCCTGCGTGTGGCACACGAAGGCCTGAGAAATCTGCTTAGCTCCAGTGCAAGTCCTAAAATTGATGAAATGCAAGCGTGTCAGTCAGTTTGATCCTGCAACTGACAAAATATATAAACAGCAGATCAAAGAGCCGATCAACTGACAAGCCGATGGAGTAATTTCAGCCGATGCCGATATTAGCCGATGTCGATAGGGTTTTGAACAATCGGCTATATATCCAATGTAGATTCTGACACTTGATGTAAACAACGATATAAAGATAATCGGCTGATGATAATGCAATAAAATAATAATATAATTCAATAGAAACCAATCGGTTAATAGTGATATGATAGAATAAGCGCTGATCTGAAGGTTAAAGTATACATCGGCTGGATGTCCGATGTCATTAAATCCAAACGATTAGATAATCAATGAAATCTTTGTTGTCATTGGCTAAATTCAACTCGTGTGTAATCCTTGTAAGCTGATGCAACGTCCAAATAACTCATTGGTTGAAACCCCGATGAAACCTTTATTGGCAATCAAAAACAAGCTAGAGATTATGGTTCTAAGCATGACTAGGGCTGATACAGCGCAAAGTATGAAAAGAAACATAACATCTAGACAATCAAGTCTTCGATTGATTTTTAGGGTGGTAGATACCTTAGCTAATCTAGATCGATAAAATAATTTAGCCTATACCGGCAAAACCCTAGAAAAGATCTGACCGATACAAGTAAATTGAATAATCGACTTAGATTAACTAAGATATATGATAAATAGATAGGCAAATATATCAATCAAACCAGAGCAATCCAAGAGGTCGAAGCGATGCAGCCTTGAACAACACCAATGTAGCTGATACAATTGCCAGGACCGGCGAAACGTAGGACTTACCCCTTCGCCGGAGATCAAAAGCCGATGCAGCTCCGTGTCAGGTGCCAAGTTCCATCGGTTGATAAATAAAACCTCAGAAAAGAGGGTGGCGATGCGCCGAGAGTAGTTGTATTGATCGAGAGATATCTTACATAGACCCCGGGTGTACATATTTATACCCATGAGTAGATACTAGTCCTTATTGGACAAGATACAAACTTTTCTAAAGATAAAATAAAAGATACAAGTCATATTTAAACTCTAAACAATCTTTTCTAAAAGTAAAAGAAAACTAACTGACTCTGTCTAATTAATAGATAACTTGCCATGCTGCATCCTCCTCGAACTCAGTCTTTTTTAGATAAACTTTCTTTAATTGATCAATTTTCCTAACCGAATCTATCAAGAATCTAACTGCTGTCAACTTGATATGTCTATCGGCTAATCCCAGGACTCTGAAGCCAATACGATTTCTAAACCGATAATGACTTCGGGGTTTATCATATTTTGACGTTAACATCATCTCTTTTGTTTTTTTGGCGCACACTTTTCAAACTACTAAACGGTGTATTTTTGCAAAAAAATTTCTATATGAAAGTTGTTTAAAAAATTATATTAATCAATTTTTTTTAAAAAAATGGATCAATACTTAATTAATCATGTGCTAATGAGTCGCTCCGTTTTATGTGCTGAAGGGATTAGTTCGTAACTCTCACATCTGAACACAATCTTAGGTTCTGTTTAGAGGAGCTTAAGATTCTAAGAAGCAGTTGGTGCGAAGCTAGTTGATGAGAATCTGGAGAAATTGAGAAACCTAGCTTCTGGTTTTTAGTTTATTTTCTGAATTCTATGACTATAACTTTTTAAATTTAGATAAAAATCTAGACTGTTTGGAAGAGCTTAGATTCGAAATGTTACAGCTGCTGGAAGCTCTCGCTCATGCCCTTCTAACGGCCGAACCAAGAGAAGCCAGCCTAGTTAGTTAGCTTGGCCTACGAGAATAAATGTGGCCCGGCTAAATACTACCAGTAGCCTTTGCCGTTTGCTACAGAACCAGCCCAGCAGCCCAGCTCCAATCATGGTCGCTGACCCGCTGTGGCACGCCGGCCGGCGTGCCCTAAAGCGGAAAAAAAAAGCGGAAATCCATCCGTAAATAGTGGATATCTGCAGGGGCCTGCGCGCAAAACCGCCCGTGCCGTGCCGTGCTCCGGGAGATCGGAATCGCATCGGCGCACCGCCTCCTCCCGATCGAGTCCCCAAATAGCCCACTCCTCTGCCTCGCCGCACCGCACGCGTCAACTCCATTTCCGCCGCCGCCTTCTTCTCTCTGCTCGTCTAGCCTAGTCCAGCCTAGTCCTCGCCTTGCTGCGCCGCGGCGGCGACCGAGCACGAGCAGCAGCCATGGATGAGGAGTACGACGTGATCGTGCTGGGGACGGGCCTCAAGGAGTGCATCCTCAGCGGCCTCCTCTCCGTCGACGGCCTCAAGGTAGCTAGCTAGGGACTAGGGGTCTCGTCTCTCTCATCGGCCGCCGAGTCGCCGGCTACTAGCTTCCGCAGATGCTCGCCGCCCCCCCGCCGATCCGTCGCTCCCGTGCTCGGATTCCGCGTCCCCCAACACGGAATCGGGTGTCTCTAGTGTAATCTCCCGTCGATCGGCGTGGGCTGGGATCGCTGCGGCGCGGCCGTTTCGTAGATCGGGCTCTGCTCGCCCTCGTTTTGGTCTGGGCTCGCAGCGCCGCGCTTAGATGGAATGTTTTGGTTGTAGCTCGCCATTGGTCGCTGGTTTAGTGAGCTCTGTAAGCGTAGCGAGATGGTGATTCGGTAGAGATCGTGGCTGGGGTGCCCCGCTTGGATGGGTAGGTTGCGCGCCATGGTTGCGGTTGCTTGCATTAGGGGAGGAATCATGATTTTTTTTTTGGCAGTGATATCTAGTTTGTATTGCGTGCCTGAGTAGCCTGGTTCTCTATTCTGGCTTCAGCAAATAATTAGTTAGTGAGGTATTATGGTCTTTAGTAACTCAGTAGCCTTGCCTTTTTTATGACAACAAGATCTAACAAATGTGCTTGTCATGGTTTTGCAGGTGTTGCACATGGATAGAAATGACTACTATGGAGGGGATTCCACCTCGCTCAACCTTAACCAGGTAAGCAACTCCAATGAACTATATTTGAATAGTAGAGGATTCATATTCGCGTGCTCATCTCTTGTGAAGGAATGCTTATGTTATTACGGAGCACATTATATCCTTTGATTAATTCTATCTTTGTTTGTTTACTGACATTGGTTTTGAATTTGCTTTTGGAATAGCTGTGGAAGAGGTTTAGAGGGGAAGACAAACCCCCAGCTCATCTGGGTGCAAGCAGGGATTACAATGTAGATATGGTCCCAAAGGTGCACTAGTAACTTCCCGCCTAAAACTATCTTTGTTCTACTTTTAGTAGCGGCTAACGTATGTGGCAATGAGATACCGTATTGTGGTGGTGTCGTGACGTCATAAACATAACCCCATTATGGTCCATAGGTTTATCTTGAAACCTCTAGATCTTTTTATATTATATAGATGTGTTGGTTCGCTGATTTAGAAAACTATGTAAATCTCATTTATAGATACTCAAATGGAAAATACGGTCTGCGATCCTGGTTTTTGTTGATTGTCATAGGTGGATGGTTTATTACAAGTGGATACTACTATTACTCCATGAATAACATACTGATGTTTCTTGTTGCTTGATTATCTAAAGTTCTTTTATTTGGGCAGTTTATGATGGCAAATGGCACATTGGTTAGGACCCTAATTCACACTGATGTGACAAAGTATTTGTCATTCAAAGCTGTTGATGGGAGCTACGTCTTCAGCAAAGGGAAGGTAACATCTTCAGCTTATGTCCTCTTGTCTAGTTGTCTTTCAGTTAGCATCATATTTCCGCTAGTATTTTCTGCAAGTGGTTGTTAGATCTGTATTCTGGTGATCTGTTCTTATTCCTATGCTAACACTGTAACATACCCTTTTCTATTTTCATTGTCAATCAGATTCACAAGGTACCTGCTACCGACATGGAGGCTCTGAAGTCCCCTTTGATGGGCCTTTTTGAGAAACGCAGAGCAAGAAACTTCTTCATTTATGTCCAAGATTATGATGAAGCTGATCCAAAAACACATCAAGGGTTGGATCTTGCTACAATGACAACTAGAGAACTGATAGCGTGAGTACATCAGTGCTTGTTCTTATTAGTGCACATCTTCCATTTCTAAAGGAAACGACAAATTTGGAATATGCCCATTATCTTTATATGGGAGGTATTGTTGTAATATTGTAGACTTACACATGAACTAATGCATACATGAAATGTCAAACATCAGTGGTATGTGGGCATCAACTCATATGTGAAACCAAGTTCATTTGAAGGGAAAAAATGCACACTTGAATATATGAGATGTCTGGCCAATAGGCAATATCAAAGAGAAAATCCATAGTTCCATCTGTTCATTGAGTAGAACTGTTGAGTAGAACTGTAGAAGGGTCTGATAGATGGAATTTTGCATGGAATACATACGTGGCATGTGTCAGTCTTCATTTACAAAGCAACAGCCCAAAATTTAGTTGCCACTAATGTATTGCTAAATTTAGAATAACTGTTGATACGACTGAAAGATTTCTTTGGATGAAATTACCTTGGTAATAGAAACCAAAGTATTAAGTTACGGCAGCAGTTACATTGTTGAACCATGCAACACATTTGTGTTATCTGCCGTGTGCTGTGGTACTGCATTACAAGCCTCCTTGGTGCTGCTTATGCAATCTAGAAACCTGAATATCCCTTTCAGGGAAAGTGAAAAATGAAAACATAAGTGTTGGGGCATGGGTTGGAGGTATCTAGGTTATCTCATCAATATGGTTATTACTGTAAAATTTAGTTTGTTCCATACTTGCGTCTTGCCTAATGTGGGCCCACCTAAATATAGATTAGCTTCTTTTGTAACTTATAAGAAGATTGCTTCCTGATGGATATTCTTGTTGTCTTCTAGTGATTGTGTTCCAATAAGAAGGCATTATTTTGTGAAAATAGCAGAGAAATTTACTGCCTCGGAATATATCATTGATTTTCCTTCAACCTTACATATGTTGCAAAAGGATATGCCTGTGCTTACTGTTACCTTTTTTTTTATATAAAATTAAACATAAGTAACTCTGTTTCCATTTGTCTTCTTTTCCAGAAAATATGGTTTAAGTGACGATACCGTGGATTTCATTGGCCATGCACTTGCTCTTCATAGAGATGATCGTTACCTAAATGAACCAGCAATTGATACTGTAAAAAGGATGAAAGTAAGTCTTGTTCAAAGCTCCTGTAGATGGTCTGTAGTTTGCTGTTATCAGTATCCTCTGCTCATCTCCTACCATTCCATTTTCATCTCTTAAACATCTTCAGGTTGCATTAGTTAGGCATAATTCATTTCCCGGTTACTACTTACTTGGGTTCCTTTTTTAGCCATGGCACTGCTGTTTTGTGAATATTCTTTCTTTATGGAGCTCAGTTACATTTATGGTTATCTTCTATTCTTCTTGTAGTTATATGCAGAGTCCCTTGCACGCTTTCAAGGAGGTTCACCTTATATTTATCCACTGTATGGTTTGGGTGAGCTGCCACAGGTAAGTCAAATTTATGTTAATTAAATACATGTCATACTGCATGTGCATATTTTTAAGATTGTCATATGTAATGCTTATTCCACAGGGTTTCGCTCGCCTAAGTGCTGTTTATGGTGGCACTTATATGTTAAATAAGCCAGACTGCAAGGTGCGATTATCGTCAACCCAGTCATGACTTGCATCATCTGGGTGACAACCAAATAAAACTTCTTTTGGCATGTCTTCTTAGGTTGAATTTGATATGGAAGGGAAAGTCTGTGGCGTTACATCAGAAGGAGAAACTGCAAAATGCAAGAAAGTTGTTTGTGACCCTTCCTACTTACCCAACAAGGTTTTAATTTTCTTTCCTGTATCTGTATTCAGCACAAGATTGTTCTTTCAATATGTTCTTTTGGGATATTTAAATGTCATACTTCCATCTTAAGATATTCACAATTGAATTTTACTTATTTTTCTTCTGCCCTTCCATTTGTTGATAAGTTTTATTAACTACAACCTCATTTGATGTTCTGCATACGATTATTAACAGGTTAGGAAGATAGGAAAAGTTGCACGTGCTATTGCTATTATGAGCCACCCAATTGCAAACACAAATGACTCTCACTCAGTCCAGATTATTTTGCCACAGAAACAACTTGGACGCAAGTCAGACATGTGAGTCCTTTCGCAATCTCAAATACTTCTCATCTGATGAATTACTAGATCTGCTTGCCCAGTGCTTTTTAATAAGTTATTCTATCCCCATTGACAAAATTTCTATTGGTACTCTCCTATTAGGTATGTCTTCGGTTGCTCATACACACACAATGTTGCTCCAAAAGGGAAGTTCATTGCGTTTGTGTCTACAGAAGCAGAGACTGACCATCCAGAATCTGAGCTAAAGCCTGGGATTGATCTACTTGGTCAAGTAGATGAGCTATTCTTTGATATCTATGATAGATATGAACCTGTGAATGAGCCATCTCTTGATAACTGTTTTGTCTCAACTGTAAGTTTTACAGTATATGATTTTGCACTTGAACATTAAGTTTGGTCGTCTTGGACTATTAACATCTCTGGTCTTTATTCTCTCTGCAGAGCTATGATGCCACCACACATTTTGAGACAACGGTGACAGATGTTCTTAATATGTATACAATGATCACCGGAAAGGTAACACACACTCCTCTCCATTTTGTTTAATATATGTAATGCTTCTCTCTAGAAGTTGAAGCTAATAAGCACTGATAATATTTTATATATTTTGTTATAAACACCTTTTTTGGAGGATGGAAAACTAATGTCTGGAGGCTATGGAGATCTGAGTACCAGTTTTTTTTAATAGCTCAACCTTCATGTTATCTTCTTAATCACTAAATGCAAATCCATTCGATTGGCTATTTTGTTATACAATTATGTATGGCATCATTTCTTTCCTAATTCTTCTCTTGTTGCAGACTGTTGACCTCAGTGTCGATTTGAGTGCTGCTAGTGCTGCTGAAGAATATTAGAGTTCACAATCAAAACTCAATCATTCACAAAGATAGCTATTCCTTGGCGGGCACCACGGAACAGACCATAATGAATAACTGGAATTGTTATTCGAGCTCCAGATTGTATTCGGTGTCCTGGCCTATAGCATGGTTGTTGCTATCGGTAATATGCAGAACTGTTGCTTCAGATGACTGAATGGTGGTGGTTTTATTTGCTACTTCAGTAATGGTTGAATGGTGTAAACAGTGTGTACACAGTGATGACAATTGGGCGCTTTCCGACTGATGTATCATAACTGCTCGGTAATTTTACATGTCTATGCATTGCCTGTGTTCTTACATTCGTTCTAGTTTCGCCAAAAATCACGCAGTCTGGTGGTCTTCTGGTATCAGCCGGTAACTGTGTTCTACTTGGCTCGTACTCAACTTATGAAGAGTAGATTTGCACGGTTTCTAGAAGCCTGGTGAGTCGATTCCAGATTTCAAGCGTAGGGTGAATACAGGTTTTCCCAGTTTCCCATGCATCGCAGCAGAATGCAACAGATTATCAGTTGAATTATTATCACGGATTATCTACCTAATTATTAGAATAAATACAAGAACCAATTTTGTCAAGAATAAATTAAAGGCCCAGTTAACCGAAAATCCCTAAATTTTAATTATTTTTGGATGGTCGAGATTTGTGTGTTAACAGTGAGCCTTATCCTCTCCTCTTTTCTTCTTCCCTGCCCAAGTGTGCCGCCCCTAACCTCATTGGCCAGCCCAAGGCCGTTAACGGCGTCGGCAGGGCCAGCCTGACCGGTCGTCTCCCCTCCCTGCCTCTTTCTCTGTCTTTCTCCCTAAGGCAAGGGGATTGAGAGGATTTGAATGCAAATAATTTCATACCTATTGAGATGTGGAATTTATTTTCCTCAATCCTCTACAATCCCTTTCTCTTGGGATTAACCGAACAAGGCCTAATCTAGCCATGGTGTCATCCCCGCGTCGTTCTCTTTCTCGTCTCCGACGGCTTGTGTCGTCGGATTCGCTGCCTCCTAACCTCATGGCTTTCCCTGTTTTCATCAACAACCCCGATCATCACTAGCCTTCATCTAACCACAGTTCCGGCAGCACCCCGATCGCCTTGCTGCCTGTTCGTCGCCACCACCCAAGGCCATCACTCCAAGCCTAAGAAATAAAAAAACCATCTTCCCCATCCTCTAGCCTCACTCCCCTCTCCCAAAACCCCAAGCTCTAAACCTAGTGCAGCAGTTGCCTGTCGCCGTCGCCACACCATCGCCGGAGAAGACACCATCACAGTAAGTCCTGGCTAATATTCCCACTCTCCCTCCTCTCATCTTGCCTCCTATAGGATCCCTTTGTTGGAGTTTGAAGTTGACTCCATGACCATTGGATTTCAATCCAACGCCCAGGGTGTAGGTGACCGAGTTTGGTGATTAGCAAATCACTAAACTAAATATTAAAAAAATTAACAGATAGCTTAGAACAAACATTCTAAACTAAAAAGAGTTTTTTTGTTTTAAAAAAACTTCGTATTTTTAGAAACATGGAGTAAATGATTCGTGGTAATAATTCAGAAAAGAACAGGATGACATCCTCCTAATAAGTGGGTCTTACCTTGAGCATTAAGGCTACTTGTGCTGTTGTGCACAACAACCACATTATCACCTCATCTTGGTAGGTGATGAACTGGTAACAACACACAACACAAGGCTACCATATGAAACACCACGCTGTAAAGGCTACCTATAAAAATGATACCACATGAACACACGCGGCAACATTCCAGGTTCCACCAAACAAAGCATCATACTCATACATCATCCAGAGCAAATGCTCTACAACACAGCAATGTCACTACTATCTAACCAATACTACCCCGCCCATCACTCTATGCTTCCAACAGCATCATCATTGCCTTCCCGCGCTGCCCGTCTCATCATCTCGATCTTGCCAGAAGGCCCCGCCGTGTCGCCGCCGCCGTTCGACGGCTCAGCGGCAACGGCGGTGGCGCCGCCCTCCTTGAGTCCTTTCCTCATCCTGACCTTCTGTGCCCAGCCCAGCACGCCCTGCTGCACGTGATCGTTGAAGATCTCCTTCTTGTAGAAGCTCCCCATCTTTGGAGACAAAAATAGTTCATCAATCTTGTGATTGCTATTAACATTTTAGGGCACTGAATTTTTTATGTGGAATGTACCTGAGTGACAACCGCATACAGAGGCATGGTGCTGTAGCTGCAGAGAAGCTGGATGATGACCCTAAAATCGAAGGATGGATGCAGGAGTTATATAACACATTTTTTACTGAGGACAAGAAACTGTAAGGAAATGTATAGAGTACCCGATAACAAGCCTCGGCACAATGAAACCAACTTGCCCCATTATGCAGGAGTTGAACCCATATGTGGTCTAGGAAAGGAAGCGGGGAAAACAAATATAAAGATCAATCATTGTATCTAACTGAGATGTGCTTCAGAAATGATGCTTACGAGTATCCAGAAGAAGAACGCAATCTCAAACGCGTTCTGGAAGAGAATGAAGTGGATCAGGTAGAGGATAATCCTTGGCCGCCCAAGCCAGAAGTGGTCATCTGATGGTTTTACCACCAAATCACCCTCAATTGCAGAGTTCTTCTCAGCCACATCATGGGCTAACTGAGCTATGACGTGCTCCAGCTTAGTGCCAACAGCTAGTAGAAGCTGCAAGGAGTATAAAAAAATACAGAAGTCACCACAAGACAACAGTACTTTTTTTTTTTCTGGCAAGTAGGACAATTGTATTTCATCCTTATAGATGATTAAAGATTTACTTGCAGCATGATTTGTTGTTTCAGGCCATGTCAAGTACAATTGTATATTTCTACTAGATGTTTCATAATAATTTGGAGAAAACAACCGTGAGTAATTGTATCAAGGCACTGTTGACTAGGGGAGAATGATATTTATCCAACATGTCCCTCATATAGGGGAGAATGAGGCAGTGACAAGAGTATCCACGAACCGAGGGACTATTAGAGGGGTTTCAAGTTTTAGTTTCCATGGTAAAATCAAAGCTCAAAGGGCTCACACAAACCGAATGTTAGAATGGGATTGGCAACATCTTAAAAGAAGTATTTGTTGATCCCTCTTGACTGGTCTTTATAAATTTATAGAAAACCAGATTTAACAACAAATATATTGTATGTACTTACAATTAGGGGAAGAAAAGCAATCCAAAAGTACGTGTGCCAACCTGCAGTTTGACAAAAACAAGGAATAAGATAAGCTTTGGGAAGCTAAATCCTGGAATATACTATGGCAATAGGTGCCTACCGAAAAAGAGATAGATACTAATTTGGCAAGAGTAGTCTACATGAAAATAGCATTAGTGCTTTCAAGAGAGGATACCGTTGACATTCAGCAAGAGGAAGATCACAACAAAGATCCACAAGTACCAGCTGAAAAGAAATAGACACATCATGGCTAAGTTTAAGTGCATTGCAAGCTCATTTTGAATTTAAAAGGAAAATACAAACATCTGGACCACTCTCAGGCGTCTTAGGTTTACCTTATGCCAACCACTTTCTTAAAGTCAGACTCCAAGACCCTCATCATGTATTTATGGAAATCAAATTTTGGGTTTCCACAACAATGAGTCTGCAATCCAAAAGGGCCTCATTTTTTACAAACAAGAAAGTTCACATGAGTGACTTATATGAATAAATGCTTACCATGATAAAGCCAAGACGCATTGTTGTGTAATCTGATTTAGAAACTGATCCATAAAACTGCTTAACAAAAGAATGCTGAAGGAGAACAAAAGGATAATAAGTTCCCCAATATTTAGTACTTACTTAAGATTAGACCAAAATAAATCATTTATTAAATTTTTATACATGCATAAAAAGTGATGTAACCCAACTTGACTAATACATGAAAGTTCACATCATATAGCAAGGCATAAGTTATAGAGAAAGCACAAGACATGCATTTCTTACCAGCCAACTCAATATTTTAGAGTCTTTGCCCATGCCCTTAAAATGATCATTGATAAATTCAAATTGATGCACGTGGGTCACCTTGGCAGGCCCTGGTTGACCTGAAATTTCAAATGATTTTATCAGCCTGGAAAAAATAAACATACTTCAAAAGCAGATAATTTCATATAAATTTATCAAATTTTACAAAAGAAAAAAAGTTATGCAACCCTCAAGTGTATCATGCACTCAAACATGAAAAATATGGTGTAATACCATTTCCCACAGCATCTTTCTGAATTTCAACTTCCCATTGTTTCCATTGGTGTATCTAAATAATAGATTACAGCAGAAAAATCAGCTAACAATAGCAAAAAGGGTTTGGCAGCTTAGCTGCAAGAAATGTTGCAACTTAGAAGTGGCTTACCTTAGCACCTCCTAGAAGCATGGTTGAAACACTGAAAATAACATGTGTGATAGCCAGAACAAATATGAAAATATGCAACTGATGTATGGCTTCAAGGGACAGCAATGGAACTTTCCCCTGTTAAAATAAACATTAGAATTCATATATAACATTTGATCAAGCAAATTCGAATCTTTTTATCACACATGAGTAGAACATCTAAGTGATAGGAAGTTTTTTCTGCCTAAAATTTGCTAAGAAGTAAGAAGCGACAAAACCCAGTTGAAAATTTTAATTAGTTGAAAGTAGATACCCATGTAGTTTTCTTAAGGACGATATTTGATCAGCAATCTGGTTTAACTAATATTATTACCTGCCTAACAGGTTAGCAGAAATAATTTTCAACACAGTAAATTTATCATCCTTGCTTGTCAATGCGGCTACCTAGCTGTCAAATGCATTATGATGTTTCCACTTGGGAGATTTAAGTTACCTAATCATTCCACTTGGTAGCCAGTGGAAGTGTACGAGAAAGACAGATAGACCCAACATGCATGGTGGCATCAAGTTTTTATGATTGAAAAAGACCACTAAAACAATAAATAAAACCATCCAGGTTTATTCAGTCTAACCAACTTGGGGGAAATTAGCTACCAAGCCCAACAAAAACATTAACTACTTGCATGTTCAGTTGTTAACAAATCTTCATGGTTCGGTGCCTAACCAGCTTTCCTCTAGGACAGGGTATCAGTCACCACAGCTTAGGCAAAAATGAAACGAGGTTAATAAACACTGTTCCATTTCATGCTCCAATGGATTTCTCACCTTCTTCTGGCAAAGCTCTGCCCCCGCCCCACCTTCACTGAGCAATCGCCTCCCAATTCTGCCAACGATCTGAGCAGCAGCAACGTGCTCCTTTGTGGCGCCCACTTCCCTCTGGCATGGCAGCATGTGGACTGTCCAGCGAGGAGGAATGCAAGTCCTCTGGATCAGACCCTGGAACACCGTCAGCAGCAGGGAGATGAACCCAAGAAGCATCAACTCTGCAACACACCACCACAGAAAAAGTTTCAGGTGTACTACTTCCTTCCACTGTATGTACAGCATCAATAGATTCAGAAACAATTTTAACTCTGTATCAAAAACTCAGAAACAATTTTCTTTCTTTCTTTTTTTATTTTTGCATAATTACCACGGGTGTTCATGAAATTTTGCAGCGAGGATTTACTACATGGACGAAAAGAGAAAAACAAAGACACTAACTTTTCTTTGAAAGGACAAAGAAACTAATTTTAGACCTTTGTAGTAAGCATCTTGACCCCTCTACTGAAATCCTTTTTGAAACCAACTCTCCTGAAATCATATAAGCAAGAATAGTACGAGGAATGCGCCGCCAAACCCCCACCGAACCATGGAATCAAAAAGTTTGCACCAAAAGAACCCATTTCCCGTTTCGATGATAAATCTGACAACCATCCCCATTTACCCCGGCATAAGCAAAACTGTAACATATAGGAGTATAAAGGACGTGGCTTTTTTTTTCATAGATCACCCAAAATACACCAATTTCACTCTATCCATCCATGAGAGAGATACAAGAAACGGGAGTATCTTGGGTCACCTTCCTTGACCTTGAGGAGCGCCTCGTAGAGCGGCTTCTGATTCTTCCTCTTGAGCGTCTGCGCTCCCATTTCCCAACCAAACAAAGACGGCGGTTAGCCGCAGATCCCACGGCGAGAAGAGGAAGGAGCCGAAGAAGCTGGCAGGGCGCAAGGCGAGCGGCGTACCTTGCCGAGGTAATGGAGGCAGCGCTCGGCGACGAGGGAGATGAGCACCATGAGCGAGCACACCGCCGCCACGATCCACGTCGGCGTGAACTCCAGCGTCGCCGCCTCCGCCATCCCCGGCGCCTTCCCTCCCTTCCCGGCGGTGTTGGCAGCGGCGGAGGTGGTGGTGGAGCTAGAATCCAGCGCGGTTGCTCGCTACTACTGATGAGAAATGAGAATGCTTTTGCCGTTCCTTTTGATCTTTTTGGCTTGCGTTGAGACTCGCGAGAAGCGACAGATTTGGTGGGAGTTGTCCGCGGAAGAGCCGCGTGGAAGCTCTACTTGAAGCGGGTGGTAAGGCTTGACTTGCCTTACTGAGATTTAATACTGTGCTTGGCTGGCCGAGATTTTTTTAAATTTTTTTAACCTTTTTAATTTTTAGTTTTTTAATAAAAAAATCCTTCTAAAAATTATTTGTAAAATTTCACTTTGGACCATATTTTAATCAATGTTTTTATTTTTGAACCGAATAATCTTGTCTTTGTTTCACTTTGAAGCATCCGATTCTTTTCTCAAAGAACGATGTCGAGTACGTCGACTTCTACTTGTCGATGAACTCTGTAAAACCATTTCCTTTGCATATGACAAGTGGTCCAAAGTGTCATAAAGATAAAAATACTTAGTCCTAAGTAAAAATATTGGTTAATGGGTGTTTCAAAGAGAAACATTATTAATAAAAGATGACCTAAACTGAAATTTACTCTTTATAAATATAAATTGGCGTGGCAAAAAAAAAATTACTTCATTACTCTGACCATCATGAAAGCGTTATTTCGCTAAGCCAGTCTGATTGACGTGGCAAGATTGTTTCGTCATGTCAACCATATTAGAGTGGCAAGACAAAACTGTGGTTGGTGTGACAATGTTGTTTCGTCATGACAATATTGTTTCGTCATGTTAGTCAAGACGACGTAGCCAAAGAAATATTCAGATTTAGAAATGATAGTTGAGATAGTTTGTTTTTAAAATTTAAAATTTAAAATTTCAAAAAACAATAAAAATCCGCTTGCCAAGGCCGGTTGATGTGAGTGTACTGTCTAGTGTCACGTGAAATAAGCAAGTACACTTTGCAAGTGTTGAATTTATACTAGTATGTCAAATGACTTCAGAGTTGAATAGTAGTTCAGCATAGAGGAGGGTCAAAAATGCAGAATGATTGCCAAGCTGTTTTATTTGTATAGGACCTGCTAACTCTTATCTTTCTTTTTCTTTTTATTTGACACATGTGATCGCTATAAATTTATCTTTAACTATAAAAACTTTTAAATTACGATGTTTTAAGGAACCCAAGCTGTATAATTATATCTAGCATGCAAAATAGTTTGATGATATGACATGTGTTTGATAATTTATTATTATTTTTTAAAAAAAGACAAACAGTCAATGTTTATATATATGATCGTTTGATTTTTTTCTAGTCAAACTTTGCTACGTTTGATCAAATTTATAGAAAATTTTAACAATATATAAAATATTTAATTAGTTTTATTAAATCTAACATTAAATATATTTTGATAATATGTTTGTTTTGTGTTGAAAGTACTACTATATTTTTTTCTAAATTTGATCAAACTTACAAAAAATTGATTAGAAAAAAGGTCAAATGACTTATAATATGAAACAGAGGGAGTAGTATTGTGTTGTGGGTACATGCAATTTTAATTACACATATTAACTCTTATTTTAATTTTTTTAATATAAATTTTAGCTATTTACAAATTGTATTTCCATGTGAACTCAACATTATAATCTCATCCACTCTATAGTGTATAGTTTAGATATTCTTTTAATTTACTTAAAAAATACCTGTGCATTGTAAAAGGTGAAGAAAATTTTCACGATTGATAAAAACTCTGTTAATTTAAACGACAAATCGAAATCAGACAAACAAAATAATAGCAAAACAAAGTCAAAAATCATATATAGTATTGAACTAGATTGCGCGTGTTTCATGCGTCATCACACGAAGAATCCCCTATGTACACCTTTTCATAGCCTCACAAATCGATCGGGTGACTATTCCATAAATTGACACATGTGCATTTTGTTATACCTCATGAATCAAAGATTAAAATTTTGATTATTCAATTAGTAAAAAATATTGTAGATAGAAAGCATTTGCAACGTAACAAACTTGCCCTATACACACTTTAAACAATGATAAATTCAAAAAAAAAATATTTATGAGCAGAGAAATTTGGAAGAGAAAAAAGAAGAAAAAAGAAAAGGAGAAGAAAAGAGAGAAGATTGAAAGGAGAGGGAGAGAATCAAGATTATCAAGAGAAAAAAAGAAGAAAAAGAAAAAAAAGGGAGAGTAAAAAACGTTGATTGGGGGAGGAGCACACGCAGCGCCGAGTGGAGGTGCAAGAGATGGGACGACAAGGTGGTGTAGGCCGGTTGAGTTGGGTTGGGAGAGAAAGGGGTTGTGCTGGGATAGAGGTGTATAATAGTTATTCTACACTCACGTCGAATTGAATACGTCGATATATAATCAACTCAAAACTAACTCAAACACGAATGACGTATCAAAATTCCGACGAAAACATTTTTAATTTTTATAATAATAGTAGATATTTGATTAATTCGGAATTTATATGACTTGAGAGTAAACATGTAGGCTTACTATTACTCTAATTATAGTTGTTAATCCATGCATTCTAGTGCGTGTCAATATTGATGGACGAATCAAGAAGCGCATGATTTAGTGCTACGCATGACGATGGACGAAACTATATGGGCGGGGTGCACCCTTACGACAATCATTCAAAAGCATAAATAGATGAATTAAATATAAAAATGTTAATAAGCCGGTTTTAAAAAAACATTCTAAGGAATAGAAGTGCTGTTTGGAAAAGTGTGTCGGTCATTATCCATGTTCCCTTCGAATAAACCAAACTCGTACGAGATATGTCTAAATTCGTTATATTAGGATGTGTCATATTTTATATGAGGTTAATTCAATTTTGAACGGAGAAAGTAATCTATAAGCTACCAAGAACTCATCAGAAGTAATGCAATGAAGTCTGATCCGTACAGACGACAATTTACACGCAATCTAAGCGACTCGTACTCACTCGTGTCTAAACACGCGATTCACGTAGACTTGCTTGCAACGGTCAATATAATGACGAAAACAATCTTTTTTTAAAGTATATTATATATATAAAGATTGTAGTACTATTCCACTTCTTACAGATAGCTCGACAAAGTGCTTGAGTTCTTATATTATTTCCTACTTTGCACTTTGATTGGGTGCCATGTTCTTTTTTCCGTCGATTGTATTGGTACAATTGATTTTCGTGGTCAGATTATTTATGCCCTGACATAAAAGTGATAACGAGATATGATGTATAGCGATATTCGCTAGAGTTGCCGGTCCGGTCGGTAACCTGATCGTCAAAAATCTGTGCCCGAAACATTAATTATAATTATCCTCTTAGATAACGATCAGACCACAAACTCACACACACCATCTGCAAACTCATTCTCCGTCCAAATTATACGCTGCAAAATATGTCACACGCGCACCACGCTTTCTCGTCACAATATTTACAAATGTTTTGGTGTGTATCATGCTCATCGCTCATGCAATTATAATGTTCTTTTTCTACAATGACCGGCTTAATGAAACTACACTGGTAAATTTCACTCACGAAGGCTGCACAGGTACGGTCTAACCCGTTGCGCTTTCGTCAAGTCTGGTTTAATTTAGACGTGTCTTCAAAGTTCAAACAAAAAAATTTGAAAACAGAAAGAGACACGACAACGATAGTCTCGCTGTTAGAAATAATCTTGTCATTAGTGAATAAGCATGTTTACTTTGGTCGCATGTAGCAAAATAAATGTATAGGTAGAAGGATATGGTACCCGAAGAAGCTTGTGGTAGTATGCGAGATGCGTACGCGAGTATGGCCGAGGAGCCGTGCGATACGGCTGGGTACAAAGCATCAAGTATATATGGGAGCTAGGCAGCTGCTGACGCGTGTCGTGCGCCATGACCGAACTGGCCGAGATGGCTGGGTCATCAGTTGATGGCACGAAACGCTGCATGCACGTAATAAGAGTGGCTAGTTAGTTGAGTCATTAGCATAATGACCGGGTCATTAGGATCTTTTGCATGAGTTGCACGATGTGTGCATGGATGTGGGGCCGAGCGTGGCATGCGGCTGCTAGTGCCGCACGTCTTGGCCTCTAATTTGTCTATTTAAGCATGTACTTAGCATCTTGGTTAATTGAGAAAGAGCAAGAGAAAAACGTTGCGTTTGTGCAGCTCCAAACTCCAGTGTTCTTCATCTCTCTGGTGTGTGTGTTCATCAGGAGTGTGTGTGTGTATCTAGCTAGGGAGTGAATCCCAACATCCGCGACCGCGAGAGGAACGAGACAGAGACGCCGACATCTGTCGCTGCCTCGTGACTCGGAAAAGGTCGGTGAGCTGTGACGGGCGGCGTCAAGGTGGGGCCCGGCTGTCAGTCTCACCGTGCAGAGCGAATCAACGAAGGAATTAAACCGCCACGTAAGCTTCTCCGCCACGTCTAAATTAATACTTTGTGGAGATGTAACGCATTATAATCCTTGTAATTATGTTAGGATGTGTCATATTTTCATTAAAGTTGTTTCTATTTAGATTCGTCAAACAAACTTTCCATTTTCCTGGAAGGCTGGAAGCAAGCATCAGGTTCTTGGAAGTGCCTAATCATAAAGCTAATAACGCCATAATCAAGGAAATTTGAAAGGTGATAATAGAACTAAGCATGATAGCATTACCGTAAGTCCATAACGCCAGACCAACATTGTTCCCTCCCAGATGAAGGATCTTCCCCGCACAATCAAGCAAAATGGATCAAATTGGAGAAGGGCACAAAACATTAATATTAGAGAAGGAACAGGAATAGGGAAATATAAGTTCCAATCTTATAGGCTACTGAAACCCAAAAGCAGATAGAGAAACAGAGAGAAGCAAGATTAGCTGCTACCATCACTGTGCTAACTGCTGTTGTCACTTCATCCTCAGTTTGTGTGAATAAATTAGATTCCAAACATGATTCAATCATGAAAAATTATGTCGGATATCAGTGCGTTAACTTCCAAGCTTGTGCGCCTGAATATAAATAAGAGCTCACCAAGATAAGAGTACAGATGCCACTCTGTCCATTATCGCCTCTGCAAAGTTTCCATAAAATACAAATTTTAGTTTGTAAAATAAAGAACCAAACAACCTGTGGATGGGCAAACCAACATAATATTTGGAGAGGGTGTATTAAGCACTATCAGAGAAACATACCAACTTCAAAGTGCAACCATTGTCTCCCAGAGTTTCCACTGAAGTAAGAGAGTCCACTGATGTGTGTGCGTGGTGTGCGAGAGAGGGAAGTTGGAGGAGACGTCATGTAGAAACTCCTCAGTTATTGAAGGGATTTTTCTTCAATCTGTCCCGTACCTTTCTATATTAGTCTAATTCTATGTCCTATGTTGTCTGCTTTAAGGTCCAAATTTTGATCAGTGATTTAACTTTACAGGATAAAGAAATTTGAAAGTGCCAACTAAGAATAGCTCCCACCAAATAATATTAAGCAAAGTTTTCAACAGAATGAAAATGAAAAGTATTCCAAGTGTGCAACCCTTGCATCAATGAGGTATCACAAACAAACAGCATAATAAATGAAGTACATATGTTCTTCAACATTATCTTTGAAAAGAACTGAGCTGATCATCCTAGTTTGTGAACTCACTAATGCTACCAGCAAGCTGTCATATATTCCATGGTCACTTTATATTTAGTGCATATGTGCAAGGATAAAACAGAAGAACATGGATGGATTTCCTTTTAGTTTTTTGAAACAGGATGACTCTATTGTTTTCCAGGACTGAAACAACAAATAAGTCATAAAGGGAAAATGACTATCCATTTGGTAAAACCAACTTGTGGCAGACCTTAATAAGTTAGTATACATTGCAAAGAAGTAGACCCCCAAAAGCAGTAGCTTTTGCCATACCTACAGTCCTAGAAGACTGGAAGCACAACTGGACATCAGCAGACCTCGCTACCAGAATTCACTACAAGAGCATCTTCCACCTTCAAAATGGTGAAAACGACTAGAATCTCGCACGACAATCTTCCGATGGGTTATTCCACTCATTAACTTCAGTACTGTATGGCAATCCACACAGACCCGAAGGTTCTTCATCACTCGGATCACAGACCCTGGAGGAGACTTGATTAATCCAAAAGCAACAGCCAATCTCTCACTGTGCAAGAAGAGATGGTGCTCCTTTTCGTTTTCTTCCAAGTCATGCATCACAGAACTAGTATCAGGAACATAACCACTTTTGCGCATCTCCAATGCCATTTCCTCAAGAAAACCCATAATTTCTTCTCTTAAATCAAGTGGCACTTCTCCAGCATGAAACAAACGGAATTCCCTTCCAGCTTCAATCGAGCTATACCCTGGCTCTTTTCTTATCTCCAATCCAATCATACACTTTCTAATCTTGGCTACGGAATCCCACTTTTCATTTACTGCATAGACATTAGATAACAAGATATATGTGGAAGAATCTTTTGGTCGCAGCTCTAGTAGCTTATCGGCAATCCTGATACACATTTCAGCATCATTGTACTTCTTACATGCGCTCAACAGGGCCCCCCAAGTAGCTTCATCAGGTTCATATGGCATTGTAGTCATTAGTTCTTCAGCTTCCAATAAATGGCCTGAACGACTAAGGAGATCCAGATAACATGTATAATGCTGCAATCCAGGAGTGATGCCATACTCGTTCTTCATCGACTCAAAAAGCTGTCGCCCTTTCTGAACAAGACCAGCATGGCTACAAGCATAGATCAACCCGACAAAGGTCACCTCGTTGGGCTTCGCTCCTGCAAGAACCATCCTGTCATAAAGAGCCAATGCCTCCTCGGCTCGACCATGCTGTGCCTCTCCAACAACCATTGTCGTCCACGAGATTACGTCACGGAATGTAATCCCCTCAAATACTTCTCTAGCAGAGAGTATATCACTGCACTTCGAGTACATGTCAATCAATGCATTCCCAACAATCATGCTGGACTGGAACCCAAGCCTCATGGCGGAACCATGCAACTGCCTACCCAGCACAAAAGCAGCCAGGTCTGCAGCACCGCCAATGACAATCGACAGCACGAATGCATCATCAATCCTGACACCGTCCCGCCTCATCTCAACAAAAAGCTCCACCGCACTGACACTCTCACCAGTTTTCATCAACCCTGAGATGAGCGCAGTCCACGCAAACAGATTGCGCTCAGGCATGCTCCGGAATAGCTTCAGCGCCTCCTCACTGCGGCCGTTCGAAGCGTATCCAGAAACCAAGGCAGTCCACACGACGCTGTTCTTGGCACCCATACTGTCGAACACCTTCCTGGCATCGTCGGGGAAGCCACACTTGCAGTACATGTCGACCAGAGAGGACTTGACGACGTCATCCCCGCTGTACGGGGATGCCACGAAATGTGCGTGCAGCTGCCTGCCAAGGCGGAGGCTGCGGATCCTGCCGGAGACGCTGGCGACGGAGGCGATCACGAAGTGGTCGGGGCGGAGGGCGTCGACCGAGAGCATGCGGCGGAGGACCGGGAGCGCGAGCTCGGGGGACGCGGAGTGGGAGACGGCGGCGAGGAGCGAGGAGTAGAGGTAGATGTCCCGGCGCGGGGTTTCGTCGAACAGGTGGAGGGCGTCGGGGAGGAGGCGGGACTTGGCGTAGGCGGAGACGAGGGCCGCCGGGGCCGGAGGGTGGTGGACCAGGCCCTCCTTGAGGATGCGTGCGTGAGCGCCGCGCACGGCTGCCAGCGATCCCGCCGCGGCGCGGACGGCGGCGGCGGCGGCGGTGGCGGCCGCGGCGGCCGGAGAGAGCATGCACAGGACTTGCAGCTTTGCAAGCCGTACGCGTGTCTCTTCTCTCTCCCGGGGTGCTTCGTGCCTTCCTCCCCAATATCTGAGCCGTTCGTTCTGAATGGATGGTCAAGATCCTCTTTCTTTCGCCTTCTAGATAAGCCCACCAAGCTCTTCCTTACGCCGGTTACCATGGTTATTGGGCTTACCATCGTGGTACGGGTACGGTAGTAGTAAGAGACCGGTAACCTCACTAAACTCAAAACAAACTTAAACTGAAATTTAAATTCTAGTATATATTTTTTTGAGAAATAAAGTAGACGCTCATAACACGTACATACTCATCTTTATGAACGCATACACGTACACCATATTCCTATGAATTCTAGTAATTTTGTCATGTTTTCTAATTATTTGTCGTAGTAATCGCACAGTTACTGGATTTATCATCGGGGGGTGTGGTAACCTCTCCTCCCTAGTAAGATAAGCTCTAGTGGTGCTATTAGGTCATCTCCAATATAAGCGCGCTAGATCGGATTATGGAGCAAGAAAATCAATTTTGCACACTGCAAGTTTGCAACCATTGAAGAAAGATGTCCTCTTTAGTGCTCGCCGCCACTTTTTCGAAGGCCAAAATATCATGGTGATTACGAGAAAGAAGGTTTAAAAATGGTGGAACAACATTTCTATGGACATTGCTATGGCATTTCAGCGAGAATCGACGGCGAAATCAGAAAGATTTTGGAGCTCCGAGCAAATCTAATTACGCCAAAGATTTACTAAAAAATGCCATTATCAATCTATATGATTAACACCAAAGATTTTTTTTTTTTTTTGCGTTCGCCAATAAGCCCAATGGCAGCCGGGGGTCGCCAGGTGGTGAATCCGCCTCTGGCGAGAAAATGCTCCCATAATCTTGAATTGGCTTGAGATCGGTCTGAAACCTGACTGGAAACAGTGTGCCGTCATAACATGAATGCCATATTTACCAGATTGTGAAGAGCTGCAGTATTTTTGGCACATCGTCATTTGCATCGATCAAGCAGCAATAATGTCAGGATTCGATCTGGACAGTTCCTGATAGTTGCTAGTAGTATTTTGCTAGCTGTGGGGTTTGCTTCAAGAATATTTCTGTCATCTCAGCAGGATAATGCATGCCTTGTGTTTCGTTCAGTTTTCTCTCAAGAAGACGACGTTCGAGCACTGATGACGATGCATGGTCTAATCCTGCATATCAAGTGGAACTCTAATGCATAGCATGACAAAAGATTGATGGTACATCTGTGCAGTTAACTTTGATCTTCACGTACAGTAATAAGTTGAGCAAGATCATGTCTGGACTTCCTCTCATTTACAGGAACTGATAAAGGATATCACAGGTGAGATGTGAACTTGTGTACTACTCTGATTTAACTCTGTGCTGTTTCGAAATGCCATCAACATGAAACTGTTCAAAAAAAACTCAGTTAATACTTAATAATGATATGTCAAGCTTATGCAGGATATAATGCAGAGCCTGTTCTGATTTTGTTCTTGTCTCAAAATTTGACAGATTGCACACGAAGTACAGGACAGTAGTGGCTGAGCCTTTTTATCCCCTATCGTTTTCTCCAACAGAAACATTCGGAACGGGATGCAGAGGCAGGATATTTTCATCCACTTAGTGAAATCTTCATTTCCAAAAAGAAAATCAAGAAACTGATGCATGTTCTAAGGATAGAAGCAGTAATGCAGTGTGCAGTGATGAGTGAACTAACGCTTCATCCAGTTAGTGAAATCTTCATTTCTAAAAAGAAAATCAAGAAACTGATGCATGTTCTAAGGATAGAAGCAGTAATGCAGTGTGCAGTGATGAGTGAACTAACGCAGCAGGAAGTTACCCATAAATTTCAGTCTGCAGACATAGTCAACTGATGTCGATTGTCCAACAAATTAACTTGTTCAACTGATGTACACTGGAGTTAGAGCAAGAACATTAGGTACATTATTATTCTGCTGTTCATTTTTCTTTTGGCTAGCTAGTTACCTATCATGTGGTATGTAGATTTTTAGTTGTGTTTTCTGAAAACCTGAAGTTGAGCAGTATTTGCATGAGAAGTTTTCAGAACATAGCTAGACAGCTGTAAATCTGTATAATTATCTTTAGAAGAAATTAAACTCACAGGTGACTTGCGAGTTTAGAGGAAATAATAATTAAACTCAAAACTAAGACTGATCGGAATGTGGATCTACACGACACAGACAGCGGACGCTCGTGAGCGTAGTTTTGGACTGGAGCTCGGTCGCCGCCTGGCCTGATGCTCGCGGACTTGTGAGGTTTGTCAGAGTTGAGTCGTTGTCGCTGCTGCCCATCATGAACTGCACGTACAAGAGAGAAATGATTCAGATAGCAAAAAAGTTCAGGTTTCTGTCAATTTCTTCGTGTGCATGCAGCACTCACTCATTACAGCCAGATGATAAGCGCCGTTTCAGGATTTGATCACAAATTGTTCGCCGTCTTTAGCTTCTTTTCGATCTGTGCCTCCAATTCACATCCAATTGAGGGTTTCAGATCCCCTGATTTCAAGCATCTGATAGCGGAGACCATCATCGATCCTAGTGCTTTTTTTTCAGCCATTAATTGGTGTGCATGTGTATGTGATCATTGTTTATCAGTGGGCGCCATAGCAGAAGGAAATTGTGGTGCTCATCATCATCGTAATGTTACCAAAATGCATGCCACGTTACGGTTGCTGGACCAGTTCAATGTTTCGAGCTAACTCATGATCGATGGAGGCAATGCTTTTCTGCTAGCTACTTTGATCAAGGGCGTAATCTACGTGCATTAGTGCACACATATGCGGCCAGAAAATAAAGCTAAGGGTGCCTTTTCTTTTTTAAGATCGAGTTGGTTATTCACTCATAATAATATGAGGGCATGGGCAATAGTGTCTGCAATTTCGGTGGTTGCTGAAGTTTTGAAAATTTCATGAATTTTGGTGTTTTCTGACTGATTTTTTTAAATTTTAACATATTTTTTTACGGAATTTGAACAAATTTTAATCAAATTCACAAATATTTAAAAAAACAAAAATTTTGGGAAAGATTTGTGCTTGCCGGTGGGGTCCAGAATAACCGAAATTCTCAAAATTTTTGAAATTTTGAACCAAAATTTTGGGCAATGGTTCAGATGGTAGCTGTCTATATAACTTTTCACGTCAGATATAGACGATATAAAAACCGACTCATAAAATAGGTTGTTTGTATTATAATTAATGATTTAATTGTATAAATAATATTAAGTTGTCTATTAGATCGTCTGTTAACTGAAAGATGGTAATATACATGTCCACCTCATAAAAATCCAGCATAACACCTACTCGTAAGCGTTGGCATCACACCATTATTCATGACGTAATGTACAAATGGCTGGTAGGGTTTGTAATTTTCCAACATTCAACTTAATTGCATTAACTTCCAAGAAATGGGAAACACAAACATATATGTTTGTAACTTCTTCGGATTATTGTTTGATGCAAAAAAATCATTTTTTATTTCTTTTAAGTATAATGAAGCTGTTTGGTCTAAAAATTAATTTGCACAGCTACAGAGCAAGTGCTGCTGTAAATATGTAATGTTTTCTGAAAATGAATTTTCATGCATTTTTCCTGAATTGATTTCTATTATATAAAAAAAACACATAGGTTTTTCAGCACCTGACCAGATCTCCACTACAGCACATGCTAGCACCACCTAATGCATTTTAGTATCTAGATCCTAGTGTAGTCTAAAACCAACAATTAAAAAACGATGCAATTATATATTGCAACACATTTTGATTTGGACACAAAAAAAATATATTCAAAAAGACTATGAAGTAATAAATTTTGTGTAGTGACCGTACCGCGCTGGAATTTCAACATCAAACTAAAACTTTATTGCTACAACAAATTAGAGAGGAGTTTGATGTTTTCCTAAAATATGTGCTGTGATAATTTTTAGTATAAAATATTCACAATATTATACTTTCTCAACTTTTTGGATAAGAAATTAAACTAGTAGTTAAAGATGTATCTTTGTGATCGAGAAATATGTTTTATACACAAGATATAAACACACTACACAAATATGAGAGAGGGAGAGAGAGAGAGATTGTGCAAATGTGCATATATAAACAAAAACACATATACCATTCTCTTTGAATTTTCTTAATATTTTTTTAGAGAGTACGTACGTAAACACCAGTACGTACGCGCATGTCAAAGGGGCGTGCACGCATATATTCCTGAAATTGATGGACAATATCAAATCTGGTATTTGAACCCTATATATGAACCATACGAAATAACATATAGCGCTATATCTCACTACCGATTCATGTACTCTAATTCGTCAATGATACCGACGATGATACTCTTATCATTGCCGGTTCACGTCAAACCAGCAGTGATAAATCAACAGTAATAGTTAGTTTCTACACAGTAGTGAGCCATCTGACCACCAGTGACCCCCAAATGCAAGCCGGCTTTCCTTACATTTTCTATATTGATTTGATATGTGAATACAAAATAGTATGGTTTTGCATTATTCGTTTTCTTATAATTAATTAATTGCAGGATCAGCTGTCATATTGTCTGTAAGTACTCCTACATAAATTTCGACGCTTTGTGCTAGTACGTGTGCGGGGTACTATGGTGTGTATAAATAGTAGCATTAACTGTGTGCTATTATGAGCTGCGGTGGATCAGGTTTTTCCAGAACATATAGAGTACATGAGAGTAAGTGTCTGAGCGGTGGTAGCTACTATACAATTCTACTCCATATCCCACATATGTTTCAGGTTGTCTCCTTGATTAATTTCCTGCTAATCGTGCTGTACGACATTAACCTGCAGCTACTTAAGCATGTTGCTGATTTGCTTCAGTAACCTCTTAAATTAATTAACTGAATACTATACAACTTAGGACGTATATATAGGAGTGTAAGGTGTTCTTGAGAGTGGATTGAGAACATAACTTCTGCGCACGAAAAACAAAACGATCCACTAACGCGTGATTAATTACGTATTAGTTAATTTTTTTAAAAAAAATAGATCAATATGATTTTTTTAAGCAACTTTCGTATAAAAACATTTTACAAAAACACATCGTTTAGCAGTTTGAAAAACGTGCACACGACACACGAAACACTAGAGTGAGTGAGCTAGGGTGAGTTGAGAACTACTCTCAAGGACACAGAGTATGCAGTAAATTAAGTGTGTTGAAATAGCTGTCTCGCATCTCACATCGTACCGGTAGTACAACCTAATGCAACAATAAGAATCCTAGACTTGCAGAGACAGTATGCCCAAAATCTAGAGCATCATCCAGCTGCATGCTTATGCATGACCCGTTCTATCCCATGCATAAAACAAACTAGCTAGTCTTTGGATCATTTACCAGTAGATTGTCTTATCCATCAATCAGATAGCGGATACAAATTTAATATAGACATATATAGATACAAGTAGTAGTAGTAGTATATAGGAGTCATCTCATGAAATCTTACCCACGCATTGCAGCCAATTCAGCATCGACAAACCATGTCATTCTGAAGAGTTCATCTTGTATCACTTCTTTTTTTTTTCTAATATCCCTTCCAGCATTAGCAGACAAAAAAGCTCACTCACTTTTTTTGCAGCCAGTGGCTCAGAGCAATGAGCAAAACACAATGCAAGCAAATGGGCAGGGGAACAAAAGCTGCGGCAATAATCACATGAATTATTCCATGCTTAATGCCAATAGTCACCTCTCTGTCACAAACACGCAATTCCTGTGCACATTCTGCATGCTTTTATCTGACATGCAGATGCATCCATTCCCTGCAAGTCTTCCTTCCAATCATGCAGAAAAAACAAGCCCTTGCTGCTGGTCTTCTTCCAATCATGTATACATTATTTCATGCGCCGTGCAGAGACTAGCTGTTAAAAGGAAAATCCTACCAAAAATTAACCAGCTTATCTTGTGTTAGCAATGTGAGCCATGCAAAATATAGTGGCATTATTTGTTAAGCATATGGAATCAATAGAAGATATGTTGCTGATGATAATAATTAATTAAACCGATAATTTATCCTTACACAATGTCCTATATATTATCGTCATGTGTTGGTCATATATACTACTACTTGACATACATGGTATTTCTAGAGTGACTGAAGAGTATATATATGTAGCCTACATACTGGTAATTTTCAGAATTAACCGTGAATTAATTGTAGAGCCAGCTAAGATATAACTGATCACTGTTAAATTCTGAATATATATATATATATATATATATATATATATATGGCTATTGGGATTAGCATCTGCATCATCCTGTCAGGCCTGCTTAATTAATTTTACTTGGGATCACTTAAACCGGAAGAATTGTAATCTCTGGCCGTCGTGTCAGGGACCGAGCTCCAATCCCAGAGCTTGTCGGAGACGGCGGCCAGCGGCGGCGAGATCGGCAGCGTGCCGAGCTGTGGCATCAGCTGCGACGGCGGCGGCAAGGGGAGGAAGTGATGGCTTCCGGCGACAGTGTGGTTACCGTAGGCGCCGCCATGGCTGTGGCCTACAAGCAGCGTGCTGAGCTCGTCGATGTGCGTGGAGCTACTGCCGGCGGCAAGCAGCGAGTACGTGGAGGCGGCGGCGAGGACGGCGGCGCTCTCGGTCGGCGCGACGACTGCCGCCGCCGACGTGTAGGCGGCGCACGGCCTTGGGGGAGGCGGCGGCGGCGGCGGCATCAGTAGCTGTGACGCATTGTTGCGCGTGGCCGATGCTGGCGGCGTCGCCGACGACGAGCACTCGCGTTGGAGCAGCTGGTGGAAGCTGGTGTGCTGCTGCGTCGTCGGTGACAGTGGCGTTGACGACGACGATGGTGACGGCCTGTGACGGCCAGCCGGTAAGCCGGCAGTGTTGCCGGAGAGCTCCGGCGGCCTCGCCGCCAACGACGAGGACGCTTGCACGTTGCTGGCGGGGCGCTGGTGGCCGTGGGCGTCGTCGATGCCGGAGCGCTTGTACACGCGGCAGAGCGAGATCTCAGACTGCATGATCAGTAGAGTCAGTGTGATGAGAATAATGGAAATTCATGCATGGGCCTGCTTTAATTTCTTGCAATTTAATAGGAAATAAAGTCAATGAAATATCCCCTAATCGAACTTTCGAAGTAATTATTAAGCAATGTTTACAAAATTTGTTAGCAGTAGCTTTCTTACTGGACGTTTCAAAGCTAAAGAAAATTTAAGAAACTACCAGCATCAGATCGAGAGAAAGATGCACTCACAGATAATTGTAGTGTAGTACTATATATAGCCGAGTAGGATTGTAATTAAGAAGCAGAAATGAAGTGAAGAGGGGCTATAAAATTTAATCCTTCAAACTAAGTTCAGATCTGAATAAGTTAGCAAAAGGGAAGCAAAAATTTTCAGCTTGCACATGCAGAACAACAATATACTTTTGCAGAACAAGCCGGACACATGCATGTAAGTGGTATCTAGCTAGGAGAATTTCAATAGGATATAGCTCTTGCCTTTTGCTCATGTCCATACGTATGCCAAAAAGAACCAAAGGGGGGCAAAAAGCAAACCCTAGTTCATAGATCTAAAAAGAAAAAAGGGCCATCTCACACATACTCACACAAATCATGCGACCATGGTAAAAGCACCGCACAGACATCGATATGGCAGATCAAATGATTAACACACCAAATACTAAATTACGGCACACACACTCAGCAAGCTGGACCTCAATTTGCAAACTGAAAAAAAAAGGAGATTAAAGTTTGAATAATCCCCTACAAAGCAATCAATCATCAAGAACACTGCAAATTAAATTGAGCTCCCAAACCCTAGAGCAAGCAACATATAGCTAGATTCCTCTACCTTGTAGAAGAGATCGGCGTCGGCAGCGGGAGGCGGGAGGCGGTACTCGTTCATGATCCAGCTGCTGCGGACGCCCTTGGGGGCCTTGCCGGAGTAGAAGACAAGCGTCTTCTTGAGGCCGATGGGCCGGCTGTTCTCGCCGCGGATCATCCGGTCGGCCCCCGTCGCCTTCCAGTACCCCGACGCCGTCACCCGGTTCGGCCGGTCGCCGTTCCGGTACTTCCGGTCCCTCGGCACGTAGAAGAACCACTCCTTCTCCCCAATCACCGCCATTGCTGACGCACGCAAGCGCAAGCACCCAAATTAATTATCAGCTTAATTAGCTAGCAAGCTTAATTCATGAGCTGGGTACGTAGCTAGTGTGTACCGGGGAGCTCCCATGGGTCGAAGCGGTAGAGATCGAGGAAGGTGATGAGCTCGACGTTGAATCGCCTGCCCTCCACCTTCCGCCGGAGGTAGAACTCGATCAGCTCCTCCTCCGTCGGGTGGAACCGGAACCCCGGCATCACCAGGTCGTTCTCGTGGGAGTCGGCGGCGGCCGCCTCCTCCTCGGCCGCTTCCTCCCCTGATCCGGCGCCCGCCGTGACGTCGACACTCCCGGCATCGACGTCCCTGCTCATGGTTCCCTCTCCCTCGCCGCCGTGCAGGTCGTCACCGGCATAGCGCGCGCGCTGCGGCGGCGACGTACGGCGAGCTAGCTAGCTAGGGCAATTCCGCACCGCGTGCGAGGGGAGGAGTAGCAGCAGCTAGGTAGCTTGGGAAAGGAGAAGAATTTGGGGGGAGCAAATGCGAGTGGGTGGGGAAGAGAGGATAAGAGGTTGGTGTTTGCACGCTTGATATATACTGGAGTGGAGGCTTTTGGTTAATGATCCTGGTTATTATTAGTATAAATTATTTAGCTAATTACTCCACTTATTTATTAATATATTTTGGTGATATCTACACTAGGTCACTAGCTAGTCTTGTACGACATAAGTGATTAACCATGGTGTTTGGGGTATCAATCCTGAGTTCAGGTGTATATATGCACAAGTAAAGATGCTAATGAATAATTGTGTACTTATTATTGATGATGATTTGCTTTTGTCTAATGCATCAGGATGCTAAGTATATAAGAAGTATAAAACATCAATTCATGTGTTTTCAAGAGTTCTAAAAGGAGTACTATTTGCCAGTAACTGTTTTGATGGTAGCGTTGATGTGATGTATATATAGCTTGTTGCTTTGCAAAGGTTTGCTGGCTTTCAGGAATTCCTTGCAAGATCGATCAAAGGTGTATTAGATAAACTAGAGCCATCATCCATCACATTGTGAACTGCAACAGATCAACTTGAGTTCCATCCCTTTTTATGTTGTTCTTTTTAACAGAGAAATTAAAACTTCTTCAGGATATGGGTATCGTTTAATCTCATGGTACAGCGCAACGGACCGAAGACCTGATATCTTTCCAGCTAGTTATGATACACATATTATATTACACCTAAACTATAAAGTAAAATACAGGAAATTCGCATGGTGGCAATAGAATCAAACCCTTCATATATATGTAGCATGAAACATAAGATGGAAAATAGGAACCATATCTGATTGGCCCAAAGAAACAGTATATGTACTGATCAATGACTTCTTAATTTAGAAGAAATTGCTAGAACAAAAACTACAACATATATCGATAGACCGAGCGCGGTTGTAGCTAGGTGGACCGTGTATCATTGTAGAGGACCCTATGGGTCCTCCTGCAAGAGCAAGGAAAGAGACTGATGAGAAGTGGTGGAGTTAAAGAGGGGAAAGAGACTGGCCAAGAAGAGTACAAGTTTGGGCGGTTGCCGCTTCCAGGTCTTTGAAACGGATGCTTATATTTTACAATCAATTTGTGAATTGAACATTCTAGTCATCATGGTTTAATGATCTAGTCTTTCTCACAACATCAACCTTTCTCGCTTCCGTGAAGAAAAGGAAATCTTCTCTTTTATAACTCACACGTACCATGAAAAAGAAAGCTATATAGACATCACCCGCCCCAATGTACATAATCAAACCCCAAGGATCTATCAACTATATTACTAAGGAAAGTATAAAATGAGTCATCACTGTTCGATCTGGAGGTTATAGGAGAATTACCAGATTACTCGAACAAAAAGAGATATATGCCATCGATATATATATATATATATATATATATATATATATATATATATATATATATATATATAGACACACAGTGGGTTCAGATTATAACGGGTATAAATTTATCGATATAAATACAATTATATACAATGCAAAATGCAATTATTGTATCTGCACGAAGCAAAGCATTCACGCCTAAACTAATGACGACCTAATAAGTTTTGTACTCCCAAATAAACTTTATTCTAGCTCTGTGCAATTTGTGCAGGAAATTCGGCGATACATATACAGCCTATCTTATTTTTCCGGTAGATATGTGCTATATATTTATATATGTATCATATATAGCTCGGACACTATATGTACTTTTTTGCCTCCTAAGTAACCTTTTATCTTGGATTCATTTGGTGTGTGCATGGAAAGTTATGCAAGCCCACATTACATCGGACTTACTGGTGTGTGTGTATTATTTTATATATACACACACATATACATATATATATATATAGAGAGAGAGAGAGAAGGGTATGTTTTATCCAGTCTCTACATCCAACCGAATATGTGCAGTCTTTTTAAATTAGGAATTTAATCCCTCAAACAACCCAATCTAAAATTTGCTTCTATGAAGATTTGAACTCAGAACCTTGGTATACTACTCAGGTCATTGCAACCACTAAGCTACATGGCCTTTCACTGCTGGTGTATATATATACATTCTTGTTTCTAAGAAAGGCACCCTCACAACACTGTGATGATCCTAGCTGTGACACTATTATTCCAATGCACTGTCGTCCTACGTCTGTCGTCTCGCATTGCACATATGCCAACAGACTGACACTGTAGAAAAGATGGCACAAACAAGGCGATCGACAGGGCAATAAGGTCAGCTTCTGTTCAGGAATGGGGCAGGAATGGTACATCTAAATTGCATTGGTAGAAGCAGAGAGTACATTGCATGCATGGAGGCAAGCAGGGGCAGGGCAAGCTCAGGTCATATGTGCAGAGATCAATATGGTGGTCCATGAAGGAATTGAAGGGAATGGTGGGGTTGATGTCTGCCTAGCTAGCTTGTTGATGACTGCGGTGTGGCTGGTGAATGGCAATTAGTGAACGGCGAGAATTAATTATGACTTGTGTCCTGGAGTTAACTAGCTTGTTGTAGCATATGTTTTTTTTAATTTTATTTTTTTATATGACTAGCATGTGGGTCCGATTAACATGTAAGCGTCGTCGTAACATGTCACGTCAGCGTACTGAGCGGGTTAAAACTTGTTTGAACTTGTATGACATCCAAGATAAGTTTAGGGATCCAAAATATATTTTAAAAGTTTAGGAACCTAGATGACACACCCACACAAGTTTAATTAGAGACCATTTGCGTACTTCACTTTTAATTCATCTACATGCCAAGTTTTTTAAAGGGGATTCGTGTCAGGTTTAAAATATAAAGCGATGACATTGTTTTTATATATGGAATAATTAGACCAAGGCCGCAAGCATGTAAATTAATGTGCTAATTATAGTAGCTACTATACCTCCGTAAAAAGGATGTCATTTCGGGCTATGCATCTAGACTAATATTTGTTTAGATACATTGAGATAAAGCTTTTTTGGATGAAGGTCATAGTATAGATGCTAGTATGAGAGATTAATGTCGAGTACTATTTTGTGCGCATTGAATTATAATTTACTACTCCTACATGACTACAAAACATCATGTATAGTTATGCATAATGCATGCCATTCTATGACGCCTGTAAAAATCTTTTGTTTTAGTTATAACTCTTCAAATTAAAGAATGCTTAAATTCTGATGGAACTATATTCCGACATCGTTACAAAAGCAAGCGAGATCGACATCATTTGATCGCAAAAGAAGACACACGTATATGTGTATCTACATGCATGCATGCTAGGATTAATGCTACAACATGAGGGCATAACTTAAGCAAGCTAGATAGAGACAATTTTCTAACAAGCTAACAACGTACAGGCTAGGGCGCCAGGATCGATCCTGTGCGAGCATGCATAGATGCTTCATGCATGATTTGATAATATATGGACTGTATCATGCATGTATCGGTTGTCGAGTGAAGCCCGTGACCTCCCAACTCATGCATCATATACAAATCAACAAACGCATGCAAGCATGGTTCACCCAAAAAAGTTGTTTCCCTAAAAAACCGCATTGCATGGGGTTGATACTATGCATGCATGCATGGTATACAATATACCATCAGGTTGATATTGGCAATTTATATTTGATTGTATCAGATATCTCGTACTATTTTTTTCATGATGAAAATCACCATTAGAGTGCACTTTTATGGATTATATTGGGAGTATGGGAGAACCAAGCTTTTTACAACTTTTACGGTATTCTCTTTGTTTTAAATTACTTGTCATTCTAGAAATATTGTCTATCTTTGAGAATTAATTTTTTAAAATCCGTGTAATTTAACAACATATGAATTATATAGTATGAAGGTATTTCTCATGGTGAATCTAAAAGTATAAATCTTATGACGTTAAACTATATAAGTTTATAAAAACTGATGATCAAACATTAAAACTTGTTCAACTTGGAATAAACCTAGAACGCAAATAATTTGGAACGGATTGAGTATAATTTATTGTACAAGGGTATAGTTTAGAAATTCGCCATACAATAAAAATGGCATTTTAGTAATTTCATGCTTTAGTGCCTAACTTTCCACCCCATCATCCCATTGTGGTATTGCTAGCGGCGGCGCCTTGCGTGTAGACTCACAGTTGCTGGCTGGTGAAGGATGACGTACAGGAATGTGGAATAGTATTGAGAGGGGACAACGCATGGCGTTGTTTGACTTATATGCTACAAATTTACAGAATTGCCATCACCCAAGTACAGAAAGACAATTTACCCCTTTTAATTTTATACTGCAAACTATTGAAGCGAGGGAACAAAACAATCTAAACCATTGAATTACCTAATGCTCAATATCTAACAGTAAATTGTACCATAAAATTAAGTTCTAAGTGGCAAGTTCTTTTCGAAAGTCTGCATAACACCCTTCAACTCTTGAAGTACAAATTACACAAACGATAGAACAGTCCCCCAAAATTGTGTTCCAACATATTTAAAGACTTCTCGTTTCATTTTTTAAAAAAAATCATTCTTCCTTCTTTACTAAGGACGCCCCACAATGTTATAAAAAACCAAGTAGTAAACATTAAATGACTCCTTGCTATCTGGTATTAAGCATTATGAGAGTGATGCATAGTTACAACCAAGTCATAGCACTACTACCGGAAGCAACGAAATAAAAAATGGCATGTAATCTAGGAACAAAACTCGCATGTAGGGTTTTCGCCAGCGGCGATTTTTTTTAACACATGAACCCCACCTTATTGCCGTCCTCACGCAAATAAGCATTGTGAAAGGTGTCTTCTCCTATTGCCGCCTGTGGCGTAGGCCCACACTAATACCCAACCGATAAACATACGTTGCTGATGTCCTAATTTGGTTAGAACGGGTTTCTTTTCTTCATGGTAATCATGAAGAAGGGTAATCATGGCTACCTGAACTATGGCTCATGACAAACAATGTGAATGTGTGTTTCATGCATTAAAGATTTTATTTTTTTTATAAAAAATAAATCGCTGCATCGGGAAACAATTCTTCTTGGCATTAATCAAAAAGGTAAGTCTGCTTTGTCTATTATGAAACTTTGGTGAATATATATAGCAACCCGAAACAAAGTCGTTCTTTTTTTTCTCGGCATTTTCTAGCTGTATGTTCTCATTTTATATTTTGCTGCGGGACCCCAATTTTTAGGTACGGCTTCGAAAATAAATTCAGGTATTCTACATCCAATGTATGTAAACATGTTCAGAAAATGTTCAAAACCACTCAAAGGGTCATTATTTGAATATTTTTTATACTTTGAGGAGCAAAATACTCAACCTCTCGTATATACTTCGTGAAGTTAAGTAGACAACGAGTCAGTGCATTTTCGAGAATCGGGATGTGAAGTGGACATTATTAATTTCTTCTTATTTCTTTTTCATCTTTCTTTAACTTACCTATGCACACCTCTCTGACGGGTCGTAAATGGACGATGCAACTACTTGTCTGCTAGCCAATAGATCTCCCACGAATGCTGTCACTCCGTGAATGAATTAATGAATGTGTATATATGCAATGCATAGATTATAGATATATATATACCCGACCGAACGGCGTGTGTGATCATCACTACTAAAAAACGATTTTTCTGGACGAGACCTCTGATAGATTTCAAACGGGCCAAAAGTAGCCCCGTCTGGAAAAACCGATGCGACATTATCCCGTGCGATCCACTTAGGGACCGCACGGGAAAAATTTTCCCGTGCGGTCGCTTAAGTGGACCGCACGGGATAATGCCGCACTATTCCGTGCGGCCCACTTAAGGGACCGCACGGAAAAATGGATTTTTCCGTGCGGTCCACTTAAGCCGCCCACAAGGAAAGGGCCTGCTTAGCAGTACTGTTCAACACATTGCTCTGGACATTTTAAGGATTTTCCCTACTTATTTTTCTTCTCCTCTTTTTTATAATACTATAATTTATTCTGTGGGCTGGGATAAAATAAAGTGGATTTTTGTGGAGATATATAAAAACACCTAGTTTCCATTTTCCTTGGTTGCACACAAAAATTTCTTATATTTTATTCTCAGCAAAATAAAGAAAATCGGCCTGTCTGAAATTAGATTGAATTTTTAGGGGGTCAAAACTAATAAAATAAATTCTGAAAGAATTATATTAATTCATTATAAATAAGATAGTATTTGAATAAATTATGTTCCATATACACTTTCATATAATTTAATGCATTTTTGGATGAGGTACAAGTTTTGCCGATTAGGGTTTAGGATTATATTGGATTTTTACTCCTTTGACCAATTTAATTGGGGATCTAGATGTAAAGATAAAATCATGTCAAAATTCCAGTGAGTCTAACATATTGAGTAGCATCTACATGAATTTTTTCTATGATTTTATCTTACACCAATTATTTTTAACAATTCACTAAGCTTATCTTTGAGTCTGCCGTCAAAACGGTCATAACTCGAGTGTCCTTCGATAAAACAGCCATATTTTTTCATATGGATTCGAAATCAGACATATAATATATCAACGGACATCTACAGAAAAAGTTACATCCGTTGCTTCCCGCTTTGTCGGGTTCAGCGAAATCAAAATCTCAAAATTCCGCTTGCAAGATTGTGTTTTCGAGGCGAAAAGATTCGGGACCCATTTCGATAGATCTTTGAAAAATTCTACCGGCCACATATTTTGTTCGTTCGAGCTTAAATTTTTTGTGGTTGGTTCCTGCATGCTCCTATGTGTGAAAAAAATATTAGAAAAATAAAATAAAAATAAAAAAGTTGCACCTCTCTCCTCTACACTAGAGAGAAAAAAGAGAGATGTAAGGTTTTAATTATCTATCCAATATCCAAGAATTAGATGGAGAATTCAATAGGTTTATAGATAATTCTTTTCACAACGCAAGTTTCATATATGAAAATCTCGTCCCCAGCTTTGCCGGGTTCGACGATTTTATTTTTCCCAAAAAGGCTCGGAATGTTGCCTTTTCGAGCCCGAAAGCTTTTTTTCAATTCTGAGCGTGTATTCTGAATTTTCCACCGGCCACGTCTTTCGCTTGTTTAGCCTTAAATTTTCTGTGGTTACCTCTCATGTGCTCCGAAGTGAAGAAAAAATATAAAAAAATAAAAAGAAAAAGTCGAGTTTTTCCAAAAAAACAACAACAGCAGATGAAAAGGAAAAATAGAGAGGGCAAAAGAGGAACAATATATCTAGAGGAGCATATAGTCTAGGATTGCAATGTAAACTCAAGCTTCAAAAGAAATATGTTAATTATATATGAGTTGTCATGTTAAACATAGCTTCTTATAAGATATATAAACTTTGAAACTTAGAGTAATGTTTAGATGAAACAGAGGTGTAACCATTTATGAACAACATATAGTCTCACTTGATCAAAACTGATTCAATTTTTTATGACAGTGTTATGGACCAAAATTAAGTTGTCATGTCGATTTATAGAATTTTTTGATCAAATTTAGATATTATTACAATTTTTGTACTTTAATTTAGAGATGTAAGGTTTTAATTATCTATAGCAACCCATTGAATTCTCCATCTAATTCTTGCATATGGGATAGAATCAAATATAGGAGCACATATATATTTTTTTGTTTCTTTTTTAACCTTATTTGGGGTACTCACAGTTCAATTCGGTATTAATTTCGAAACGCAGAAATTCATTTAATTGCTAAAAAGTAGTATATTACTTCAAAAAAAAATTGAAATTTCTATGGAACAACATATACACAGTCTAATCCATGTAAAAAATTTATAGGAGTATGTAATAAAATATTTCTATAGGTTCATTCACAAGGGTCCTTAATGCAATTAATTTGTTTTATACATTATCACGTGCGGGCGGCTTAAGGGCCCGCACGGAAAGAAGCTTAAGGGCCCGCACGGAAAGATAATCTTTTTGTGCGGGCCCTTAAGCCGCCCGTACGCGATGATTACCACCGCCTATATAGGGTGCGCGGGCTCCGAAAATTTCTAAGTCCCGACAAACCCTCCATCCCAGATCCGGCGCGGAAGGGAGGGGCGGCGACGGCGGCGGGCGATGGCAGCGGCGGGCGACGGCAGCGGCCTCCCTCGACTTCCCTCCACCTTTTCTTCCCTCCCAGTTCCAGCGGAGGGGAGGGGCGTCGGCGGCGGAGGGCGACGGCAGCGGCAGGCGACGGTGGCGGCCTCCCTCGGCTCCCCTCCCCCTCCAGCTCCGATCACGGCCGCCTCGTCCCCCATGGCCGCCTCCTCCACGCCTCCACCGCCGCCGACTCCTCACCGACCGCCGCCTGCACCGACCGCGGCCGCCTCCTCCACCGGCCTCGGCCACCTCGTCCCCCGCCGCCTCCACCGACCACGGCCGCCTCCTCCACGGCCGGCCTCCACCGCCGCCTCCACCGATCGTGGCCGTCACCACCGACTGCGGCCGCCTCCTCCTTCCAAAATTTGTTGTAAAATTTGTGATGATGTGAAATTTGTTGTAAAATTGTGATGATTTGAAATTAATTTTTAAATCAATTTGCAAGGAGGAGGCAGGCTAGGGTTAGGGTTAGGGTTAGGTTTTGATTTTGGGAATTTTTTTTTTGTGAATTTTCATTTTCGCGTGCGGACGGCTTAACGCGACCGCACGGGAAGATCGATTATCTCGTGTGGTCGGATTAAGCGGCCCGCACGGGATAATGGATCTTTCCGTGCGGGCCGCTTAAGCCGACCGCACGGGATAATCGATCTTCTCGTGCGGTTGGGCCGCCCGCACGCAAAAATGGTCTTTTCCCAGACCTTCTCGCGCGTCTCGCACGTGCGGGTAGGCCTTCCGCACGGGAAGATGCCTTTCGGCCCGCACGGAAAAACCGTTTCTGTACTAGTATATGTACGCTCATCACATCTCTTCACATGCAGGGCATATATATGCATGCGCTGATCTGTCATACGCTAAAATTAGCTAGCTGGCGATCTGGCGATCGGTTTGACTTTTGTCTGGCTATTTTGTCACTCTTGCGTAGGGATAAAAACGGATCGATAATGGACGGAAACTAACTTTGTCATATTTGTTTTCATATTTTTTTTGGAATCGAAATCAAAATCAAAAATCCGGATACAAAAATCTAAATCGAATATATTATCGAATACAAATACAGAGCGAATACGAAATAGAACGAATACGGTAACAAATATTTGTCGGGATATAAAAACCCCTCAAATTGAACTTCCTTAATAAGAAAGAGATATCGCTTGTTAATTTAGGTCAACATCTTCAAAATTTATATCATCAATTTTATAGGTGATCCCACAACAATATATAAAAATCGATTTTTATGGTCATTTCCCTAGAGACTCGCATATAAATATGATTATTCACTTTGTAGTCTCAAGACCTCTTACTTTATGTGATAGCTTACTTACCATATAAGTTCTTGTTGTATAGATTGAAGATGCTATTTATTTTATTTCACATCTTCGAAACTTGTAATGTTTGTTTTACACCTTAAATATTTTCAAATAAAAATATCATAAACTACAAAGTGATAGATCCCATTGAGCTCTACAATTTTGATATGGAGCACCTCTCCATCGGATATCGTTTGAATCGTAGATCTAAAATTTTCTAAAAACAGATATGGTATTTTATAATAAATATTTAGACCTTTAAATGATCTCAAATAATAAAATTGTCATCAACAAGTTGTAGATCTCGTCGAGCTATACAATTTTAATGTAAAATTTCTCTTTATCTGACTATGTATGAAAAAGTTGTGTATATACGTGTTTTTTCTAAAAATTGATCCATGTATGCGGATATTCAAAAAAAAATCCTGGACAGTCTCCGACCATTTTTTGATTTTGACATATAATGCCCTTATTGTATTTGTTCCCGTTTTGGAGAAAAAAAATCCGAATTCGTTTCCGAATGCAAAAATATCCAGAACTATCCGACCGAACTTATTCAATTCCGAAAAAACTTTCGAACGGACGGAAAGTATCCGTACCAGTTTCATCCCTACTCTTGTGTGTGATATTGCCTGGCGCGCGCTCTCTCTCTCTCTCTCGATTTTTCCCAAACAATCATTTTGGAAGTTACACATATGAGTAGTGTTTGCATGTGGGTACGGGGAATTATTCTAAGTGCCTGAAATGCATAAAAAATATATCATCTTTGGAGTAAAAGTTTTGGTTTAGAATGTGTGCATGTAATCAGTGATGAAGCTACAATTTAGAAACTTTACCTTCTCTCTTCTTGAAATTTTAAAAGTATTTGCTCTCCCTAAGTATAGAGTTTGTGATACCATAGTTCACAAGACATAATTCCTCTCCTATCGAACTAACATCCTTGGATATCTATAGTGAAAGAAGAATTACATAATAAAGAATTCTTTGTTAAATATATAGGTATACATACATTAATTAAAACATCAAATACATAGTATGATGTTTACAAAGGTTTAATAGTACATACTCTAATGATTAGCAACTCTTATAACCCAATATCATAAGGAGTTTGTACTTTTCTACTTATTATAACAACTATTGTTTTGACATATTTCGAGATATCACTAGGTGGAACACACTAAGATTACAACAAATCTCCAAGTGGGTCAGTTGAGCAGTACTTGATGAGCATGTCGTCCATTGCAGAAAGTGCAACAGGATCCTCTGGGAGAAGGGCGAGGTTGTCCTGTGGTTCAATAGGAGCCTACTGAGAACCAACCTTAGGTCTTGCTTCACTTGTAAGATTGAAGTGACTTCATATCTTGGTTCCGCAGAAAACTTTTGCTCCTTTAGGGATTTCTGATATGGGAGAACAAGATGCTTTGGGATACGGCAATCTTTTGCGACATGATAGTCAGATCTACACCTGTTGTAATGCTTGTTGCTATTTTCATGAGGTGTTGGTGCCTTACCCTTTCCTTTTCCTTTCTTGCAATTATTGGATTTGCGTTTATTGTTGTGTTTGCGTTTTCCAGCTGAATTCTTAGGGATTTTTGAAGAATTTTCCTTGAACTCTTTTTATTTTCAGCGTTATTCTTAGTATTGTAGTGCACCTCAGGTAGTGGGACAGAGCCAAGAGGACGCTATTGAGCAGTCTTTAACAGAAGCTCATGATGTTTTTTGCCTGAGTCAATGTATGAATAAGCTGAGAATAATGCTGAAAATTATTGGTGCGACACTGTTGATTCGGTATCTTGTCCTCTAGAAGCATAGTGGATAGAGTCTTTTCTATCTTTTCTGCCTCCGTTTGTTCTTTTTCGCAAAACTTCAACTTGGAGCAAATGGTATGAACAACATGATTATAGTCTACAACAGTTTTGAAATCCTAGAGACGTAAGTGGTTTCACTCATGATTAGTCTCAGGCCAAATAAGTTCCTTTTGTTGATCATAACGCTCTTTAAGAGCTTTCCATAATGCAAGCAGGCTCGTCTCCAACAGATACTCATGCTTAATATCTTTATGGATATAGAGCCTAAGTAGGAAAAGTGCAGTGTTTAGTTTTCTTTTCTCAATTGGTGGATCGCCAGTGTTGGGTTCCTCAATAGTATTATTAATCTCACGAGAAGCAAAGTTGATTTTGATATCCGAAGTCCAAGTTGGATAGTTACTCCTATCAAGGACGAGTTTATCGAACTCTTTAGTTGTCATGTCCCTACAATCATGATTAACTTTATTAATTTACAGAGATAAATTAATAAAACATGATATTGATGTTGTAATCTCAATGCTAAATGTAAAACCTAATGTTTTGTCATGTTTCAAAAAATGTAGATGATAGACCATACAATTTGAGTTATAATTCAACATTAGGAGGCACAATGTGGATAATCTCCTAGTCATGAAAGAATGGAGTAGATCTCTTAATAGTGGGCAAGATGAACTTGCTGTCTAAAACATGATCTCTGGGCTAATATATTCTAAGGAATATACCGCAACCAATGTTTTAGGGCTCCACTACCTTGTGCGTATTCAAATTTTAAATAATCTCATATTTTCAACCATATTCTCGGAATAACACATGTAGGTAATCATTGTAAGATGTAGCTCTCTTAGTGATGGGCGAGATACTCGTTGCCTAAATTATGGCCATAGGGCAAATAAAATCTTTTTGGAGAAGAATTTATTGCGGCCAATGTATTGGACTCCATCTTCATGTGTTTTAATTCCAAGTCAAAATATGTAGTCTAACAAGCATTAAATCCTCCATTAATCAATCTATCCATAATTAAGAGGATTTGCTATGTTAAAATACAAAATTTAAAAAATTTTGCAAATTAACAGAACGATTAAGTAGAGTGTGTCTTGGACGTGGTGACTCCATGTCCAGCGAGAGCGTAATCTCAATGCTAAATGTAAAACCTAATATTTTGTCATGTTTCAAAAAATGTAGATGATAGACCATACAATTTGAGTTATAATTCAAAATTAGGAGGCACAATGTGGATAATCTTCAAGTCATGAAACAATGGATTAGATCTCTTAATAGTGGCCAAGATGAACTTGCTGCCTAAAACATGGTCTCTCGGCTAATATATTCTAAGGAATATACCGCAGCCAATGTTTAGGGCTCCACTACCTTGTGCATATCCAAATTTTAAATCATCTCATATTTTCAAACATATTCTCGGAATAGCACATGTAGGTAATCATCGTAAGATGTAGACCTTTTAATGATGGGCGAGATAGTCGCTGCCTAAATTATGGCCATAGGGAAAATAAAATCTGTTTGGAGAAGAATTTATTGAGGCCAATGTATAGGACTCCATCTCCATGTGTTTTAATTCGAAGTCAAAATATGTAGTCTAACAAGCATTAAATCCTCCATTAATTATTTTATCCATAATTAAGAGAATTTGCTATGATAAAATAAAAAATTTAAAGAATTTTGCAAATTAACATAGCGAGTAAGTAGAGTGTGTCTTGAACGTGGTGACTCCATGTCCAGCGAGAGCGAGCAAGGGATGGTCCTGGGCGACACCACCATCGCCCACCTGTAGACGATACAATATTGTATGCTCCGGACTTGGACGCGGTGGGGTGCCATGGCTTTCGGCTAGTCGGGGACTGGCGAGGCAGGAGGCAGTGGAGCGACGACCAATCCGTCGTCGGCGACCACTCAGCGCTGGGGTTGGTGGCGACGGCCACCGACCCGTATCCTGGCTCGGGCAAGGTAGCCTAGGCGCTGCCTCATCGATCGATGGAGAAGGTGGTGGAGACGGCGAGCGCGGTGCCGGCGAGGGAGGTCGAGAACGACATCCAAAATTAAACCGAAGGTAGGCATCGTACCTTCGCAATTGATTTCCTTCTCTTCCTCTTCTCCTTCGCAAGCAGTGCTGATAATGTGTTAGAATACAAAGCAGGAGCAAGAGAGATTGAGCGAGAGGAATCAAATCTTGTATTCAAAATATGTAGTTTGTACATGAATGATTACAAGTATTTATAGAGTAAGAAGGGATGTGAAGATAGTGTGAACATGTCCTAATAAGACATGTCCCCTCATGAAGAGGTGTCTCTTACGAAGAGGTGTCTCTTTATGAATAAGCACAGTTAACATATGCTAATTGAACATCAAATAATCTTAACATCAGGGAGCCTAATACATTGTTGCTTAGCTTAATTACCTAACTAATTAGATGTTCCAATTTATATCTAGTTAAATTTGTGACCCTGTCAGATATAAAAAAAGTTTACATAAAGGGAGGTGTAACATTGCACAAACAATATATATGCCATAGGGATATAAAAAAAAATAAGTAGGGTTGTTTCTTTGAGTTCCTTTTACAACTTTGGAAATTAAAATGGCACTTACCAAATTTTCTTGGTGTATTGACGTTAGGCAGCGAGTATCTCGTCCATCACTCATATATAGAGATGACTTAATTATGAAAAATGATTCAATTTTTATATAAGGTATTGGGAGGTACCTAATAAATAATATTATTGTAAAATTCGAAACCCCTATCGATCATTAGTTTTTTCTGGGTTATAGCCTTATAGGGTTGTAATCTTGTAAGTTCTATACTAATATAAAACTTTGTATTGTTTTTTGCGGGTCATTTTAAAAAAACTATAGATTTTTATAGGGGATGGTTGTCACCATTCAATTCAGTTTTGTCATACTCATATATTCCAATCTCTCCGATCCCATAATTCCTATCATTTTGGATAAGGTTAAGGGCAAACTAAAACTTTTGCTATCAATGACTTTTAAAATATGCTTCCGAAAAAATAACTTTCAATAATTGTTTCCTAAGGCACTAGAACAGCATACTTTAAAAAATACTTTAATAAAAATAAATAAATGTTTATTTATATTATAAAAAATCATATACCTTGTCGTTGTCCACAACTATAGGAATTATCAAAATGGAGGAAGTAGCATTGGAAGGTTCTCAACACTGCACATTATTAGTAGTGTTCCTAGATAAGTAATAAGTATGTTCGTGATAACATATTTGTGACCCACATGCAGTTGATCGAACAAACGTGAAGAATAATTCTCTGGTCATAAATATTTAGCGATTAGATGTGACTATATATGCATTTAAAACATTGACCATCTAAATATTAGTTTTTAAAAAAGTACGCATAGATTTGACTTATCATAAACTTTTTTCGGTATAGAATTCGTGGTCAATGTTTTGAAAAGTTTAACTAGATCATATCTCAAATATTTATGATAGGGGGGAGTTAAAGCAAATTAATAGTTCCTTCGACTCGAGTATATTTAAACGCTAGGAGTAGTAAAACTAATATACCCTCAGCGTCAGGAGAGGGAGTGCGAAGAGATTGAACAAATACATCCATTGAAGCATCCAACTTTTTATAGGGGCTTCCCATCGCCACGATTACAGCCGGCTGGCCGACTGGTACGGCCGTACTGGACCGGATCCGTTGATCGTCCCATCAGTTAATTGATGATTGATTGACTGGCGCCTTAAAAGCCGGCGGTGAGGCTGCTCGACGCCTCCGGTGCGGTCCGATCGTCCACTTTAATACTATCCGTCCCTTAAAAACAAACATAATAATAATAATATAAAATATGGCATATCTTAATATTATAAATTTAGATAACAACATTTAAATGTGTCATATTTCATATTAGATTTATTTTTATGAGACAGATAAAATACGTTCTTTCGACACAAGAAGATGGACCACCGGTGGTTTGTAGCTAGCTAGCAGTAGTGGCGGGGCTGGCCATCAGCCGGCACACGACCAGGCACGATACGTGTGCGAGGTCTTCTACTTAGATGCCTTCAATACGTCCTACAATACTTTTGAACTTCTTTTAAATCTCTTTTAGCTTAACTAAATTTATAAAAAGCTAGCTGGTAGCCCGCGCAATTACGTGGCTAGGACTCATATAAAATTATCTATTTCTTTACATATATATTTTTTTAAAAAAATTGTTAATAGACATCTTGTTGTCTTAGGACTTTAAAAGATTGGACCTTATCATCAACGGGTTTCTAATTTTATAGTTTTTAAAAGTCACACCAGCTGTCACCCCTTATTCATTTGCCATCTCTTACTCATTTGTTGTCCCTTTATTTTTTTTCCTGACCTGTCACGGCTTCTATTCATTCTCTTTGCAATCTTTAAAAATTGAAACTTGTTGTTTTAAGAGTTTATTATTTCGTTGGGTTTTATTTTTTAGATTTTAGAAGTCAGGTCAAACGCCGTCACTATACTCCTCTATGGCTCATTGATTGCCCTCTCTCTATTGTCATTGTGATTTTAAAAATCAAAATTGATTATCGTTAGAGTTCATTTTACTTTCTAGAAGTTCTGTCAATTGTCTCGACCATGCTGCTTAACGGCCTACGTGCTGCCCCTCCTCTTAATTTTTATTGGGATTCTAACAATCGAATGTGATCGTCAATAGGGTTTTGTTTAACAATCGAACGTAATCGTCAAAAGGTTTTATTTTATAGTTTCTAGATGTCTCATCAACCACCACCATCCTACTCCTTTATGGCTCGTCCGTTGCTCCTCCCTTTTTATTGTCATTTGTCACCGTTGTATTTTAGATTGACTGTCTTTTAATATTTATTTTTATTCAGAGTTTTTCAATTTATAAATTGTATTCCTACTTTAACTCTCGTTCGTTGCTCCTCCCCTTTTTTCTAATTTTTAAATTTAATTTATTTCTTATTTTAAATTTTAGTTAATCTCATATTATATTTCACATATAATGTACTCTCAATATTATTTTTTTAATTTGAGTTATTTCTAACTTATATTTGTACTTGAACTGTCATATTATTTTTCTAATTTCAGAATTATTTTATTTTTTATTCATAATATTAATTAATCTCATGTTGTGTTCTTGTCTCTTCTTTCAATAGTCCTTATATATTTTATTTCGAATGCTAGTTATTTATAAATTGTATTTCTACTGAAACTTTTATTTTCTATTTATAAGTTCATAATTTATTAATTTTTTATTTTGAATTTTAATTAATCTCGTATTGTGTTCTACATGGAATATTTTTTCAATATTCCATATGTTTTAATTTTGAATTTTAGTTATTTCTAAATTATATTTCTACTTGAGCTCTTACTTTTAATTTTCTAATTTGGATGTTTTTAAATTTTAATTAATCTCTAATCGTATTAGACATGGACTCTTCTTTTAATATTTCTTTTTTTCGAATTTCAGTTATTTCTAAATGTATTCCTACTTAAACTTTTTTTCTTTTTCTTCGATTAATATGAAAATTTCTAGCCTATATATCAAACGTGGCGCCTCTTTTCAAGGTTGTTTTAATTCGGTAAAAAAGTACACACACATTGTATTCCTCGTACATCAAAGGCTTTAGATCTTTCGAGTCTCTAGCTTTAGCGTGTGTTGAACGCGCACTTGTGTGCATGTGTTATAGTGTGAGTTCAGGTGCATCCTTATATATATACCCTAAAAAAACTAATGTGGATGGTGTGGCTAAAAGTTTAGTTATTTCTTAGAAAGGATTAAGTCCTGATCCTAAGCCTGTATTTTCACTGTCATGGAAAACTTGGCCTAGGGTAGCTTACATTATTATGCTTCTTAATTAGTATGTATATTGGCAAAACATTGTCTATATTATCTTGTTTATTTTTTTCCTTAGCTTATGGGTTGGCCAAAGTTAGTAGTAGCAGCAGCAAGTAATTAAGATAATAATTAGAGAGAGGAAAGGTCTCAATAGAATCCATTTGTATCACATATGTTCACCGACCATGCATATGATGGGATTTTTTTACTGTAGTGCTCATTCCTAGCTATATTCGGTTTCGCTCGTTCTTTCTTTTCCTATCGGATTTCCTTTTCTTAAACTCTTGTTTGACTTCTTCTATAAATACAATTGTATTGATCATATACAACTATTACTATCAATCTATACAGTTGTAATCTGATCCCACGAAGATCTAACGATATAGATTTTATTTTTTTCTTAGATTAATGTGGGAATTTTTAGCCTCCACAGTAAACATGGTGATTTCTTTCAATGTTGTTTTAATAATATAATAGATAGATATAGCAACATTTTTAACACCAAACAAACATACTATCAAAATAATAATAGTTATATCATATTTATTATTATTTTGATAGTATGTTTGTTTGGCTAGGGGTGAATAATGAGTCAACTCAACTAGGCTCGACTCGACTCGCAAGAACTCGTTAATTTAACAAGTTAGCTCAACTCGGCTTGTGAGCGTAACGAGTTCAAAACAGAACTCGGCTCGACTCGCCGAGTAGCTCGAGTTAGCTCGTGAAATTTGTTACACAAAAACACAACAAATGGTTCAGAATGTGCATAGAGCAATACTAATAGAGTAATTGTTTCACCTATAAGTATGCATTGAGAATTTGAGATGTGTGTCTGTAATAATGGATGTTTCAGGCCTTCAGCTACTAATAGGAGGACCATATATAATTCATGAATTATGAGTTCATGATCTTATAGTCTATGGGGTTCAACGAGATTAAGAAAATGTTAATTAAAAGGTCAAACAAAACATATGGAAGATTTGAACCTCCAGGCTCGAACAGAAATAACAATATATATAGCGCTATATAACATATATATATATATGGTGATGTACTGATAGAAGTCCCAAATTCTGCCATGCATAATCTCCACTAAAAGCTTTCCACCACACTATCAAGAAAAGCAACCAATTCAATATCTTCTTCACCTTCTTCCTATAAGATAATCAGAATATTTATAAATAAAAATATACATTGAATCCCCAAATAAAGGATAACATATTTACCTCTATCTCTGGAGGTATGTCATTATTTTTGGAACCTCGACTGAAGCTAGAAGCACACACTAATGCCTCAACTATTGCTGGGCACAAAGCACTACTGTAATCATCGAGAACTCTACCCCCGGTACTGAATGTCGACTCTGATGAGATGCTGCTAGCGGGTATATTTAAGAACCTTCTTGCTATCTTTGACACAACAGAAAATATGTGTGTATTGAGCCTCCACCAATCAAGTAACCTGAAATTTGCATCTCTTAGAGGATGATTTGGTTCATCTAGATAGATGAGCAATTCTAATTTAGAAGGCTCTATAGCTGTCTCTTCCAAAAAGGACTAAAATTGACTTGACAATCTAGCTAATGAGCTAATTGCTTGCGCCCTTGAAACTGACTTGTCATTGCTATTTGCAGCCTTGCTTTGACGATGTTGTGTCTCATAAATGCCATAGAGTTCAAACAATTCATCTTTTACATCATTTTCCTCATTAATACCCTTCATCTCACCATATATATTTTTAAAGCAATAGCCAATAAACCTCATCTTAAACCTAGGATCAAGAATAGTAGCAATGACCATAACATTGTTCTTCTTCTCCCAGTATTTATCAAACTTTTCTAACATTGCTTTTGCCATCTTATGCATTTGCTCATCTCCAGAATCATGTGCTTCCACCAATGCAATCTTAACATTAAGTATATAAGGATAAAAAACATTTGCAGTGGGGTAAAGAGACACTGATAGTACTGTAGTTACTTCGTCAAAAGCCTTTAAGGTTGGCTGAATTTTGCTATACAATATCCATTCTTCATGAGAAGGAAGCCATGCATAATTAGGGTCTGACAGTGCATAATCTGTTAAAGCTTCCTTATAATCAATGCCAACTGACAACAAACTCCACCTCGTCGACACATCTAGACACAACCCAGCTCCAATAGGCAAATCAATAGATTTACATACTTCCAGGAATTTGTACATGTGTGATGTGGATTTCTTCATGTACTTCACAATTTCTCTATAATTGCTGATCAATGACTTCAATGGTAGAATCTTATCATTTACTACTAAGTTTACTATGTGAGCACAGCAACAGACATGAAAATATGTTGAATTGAACTGTGTTGTTTTCCTAGCAATAAACTTGGCCATCAAATTCCTTGCAGCAACATCATTTGAGCTTGCATTATCAAGAGTAATTGTAATGATCTTATCTTCTATCTTCTATTCAACTAAGCATTCAAACACTGCTTGAGATATGACATTTCGTATGTGTGGTGGATCTAACTCAATGAAGTTTAGCACTCTACTTTGCATAACCTATTCAGTATCTATGTAGTGTCCAACCAAAGCCATGTAGCAAACATTTTGGTTTGAAGTCCACAAATCACTTGTTAAGCTAATGCTCTCAACATCCCTAAGACTTTTCCTAAGGAGTTCCTTCTCATACTAATTTTATTGTCTTCCTACCAATGAACTTGTAAGATGCATTCATATACCTCATCAATATATTAAACCATGTGTGCTCTACCATCTTGAAAGGATATTCATGCACAATTATCATTTTAGCTATCGACCTACGGACTTCCTCATGGTCATATTTTGCAGGACTTAAAACAAGAGAAGAACCTGACTTGTTGGGATCATAGTTGAGTGTGCTTTGAGCTGCCTCTCTCCCCTTTTTGTTCATTTAAGGAACACACTTTGGAATATGCCTATTGAGACTAGAAGGCTGCCCTCCTGGATTATAAGCAAAATATTTGTCACAATATCTGCACTTTGCCTTTGTAATGGCCTTTCCTGGACTCTGTTTTGAAACAACTTGAACCACCTTGAAATTCTTCCAGCATCCTGATCGCTTTTCTCTACCTTTCTTTGTAGATGTTCCCACTGCAATACCCTTTTCCCTCTTGGCCCCTCTATTTGAAATCTTAGTAACCTCATCTTCTTCCTCAGCCTGACTTGGAGTTGGAGAGTCAATTGACCCATTTGAAGGTAAGCTCTCTGACATAATATCATTCATATCAAACTCATCTTCCTTGTACTCATATAAACCACTACTATTCTTGTCCTACACATGCAAAATTGGGATCAGCTGCTAGATATTATGTGGCCGGAGCACAAGGCACTTAGGCAGACAACAAGAAAACCATACAATCAGGAAAAAAACACACTAACCGATTGAACTTCAGCAGTAGGTGAAGAGGTTTTCATCAGTGCTAGTTGACATGGTGGTGCCGGTGCGGGTGCCTTCTCATTCTTCTTCTTGATCTTTGACTCCAAGCTCCATGGTCCTCGTCGATCCATCGTTGCACTGCGTTGGCGCCCGACACCGACTACGACGATGCAGATGTGGTGGCACTGGCAATAGGATTTTGCCCTAGCTATCAAGGGTTTCGACTTTCATCAGGTGTTGGTGGGTGGCGGTAGATTCTGCCCACCTTTCAACTTCCAAGGGTTACTTATATATTCAATGGTCCATGGACACGTACGTATGTGGGCTTGTGGGCTTGGGCACTAGGCAGTGGCCTGCCAACTTCATCGCAAGTTTAACGAGCTAAACACGTACTCGCGAGTTTGCTCGATCTTGGCTTGTTAGCAAACGAGTAAAAGTTGCAACTTGACTCGACTCGTTAACTGACCGAGTCAAGCTGAGTCGAGCCAAGTTTTACACGAGTCAAGTTAGCTCTAGTGTTTTGTCCACCCCTAGTTGTGGCTAGCGCATGCTCCTGATCAGATGGTTCTCTTGTGTGCTGGATCTAGCTAGTAGCTAGATCGATCGATGACGAACCAAGTGGAGCCGTACATGCATGATAGCAATGCAAGTGGAGCAGCTAAAGGATCACGCGCGCGTCCCCGAGATACTTTGATCGTTAGCTTGTTTAGTGGTCAATGGGTGATGCATATTTTCTCCATAAAAAACTCAACCTAGACAAAAATACGATATTTTTAGTACAATAAATTTGAACATAGAAATGTTCAGATTTGTTGTGCTAAAAATGATCATATTCTCTTTTAGATTAAGTTTTTTTTTTTTTACAAAAGGAGTAGCTCTTGCTCTAATTCATGAACAAAAGCATGCATCTCCGGGTCAACTGTACGTCTGTACATATGCATGCCTCTCGAGCTTCGGTCCCCAGAGAGGCAGAGAGCGAGCTTTCGGTCGGTTTAATTGGCTCTCTGATGGTATATTTTTGGCCTTTGGCAAAATGTTTTGGAATCACTCGGTCTATGGCAAAATGCTTTTGGCCTTTGGCGAGTAATATTTGAGGCTTTAATTAATTACACGGTTGACGTGCAAAACAGATTATTACAATCATTAACTGATCTCGAGGGTAATTTCGTGCCAAAGCTAGTACAGTAGTAGCGTTCGTCTAGTACAGTAGTACAGTAGCTTTATAAAAAACGTCCTCCCAAGAACATAGGAGACGTCTAGTTTCGAAAAACTTTCAAACGAAAATTTATTTATTAAATATTTTAATTAAAAAAATAAAAATAAAAAATATTCTGGTCTGCTCAACGTACGGCCTCACGACCAGCACGAGAGTACAGCCGAGAGGCCGAGACCCAGGTCCAAATTAATATGGACCTACCAGGCTCAAGAGGCCCATAAAACGCTGTCCGAATGGCACGTACTTCCTCATATGTTTGTGGGCCTGTTTTGATCCAAATTTTCCGTGGGCCGAACTGGACAGGTACTAACGGTATGTGGCCGAACTGTGATGGGCCTTAACGGGCCGCGCCAGCTATCCCATAACCAGGCCCAAGCAGGCCATACATCAGTGAGCCCAATGGCAACACTATTTCATCGGATCCACTCCAAATTTAGGTGGGCCTAATTCCCCAGTACACGTCAGCAAATCTGCGAATCAAAAAGCAGCGGCATAAAGCCGCCGGCGACGGCGACGGCGACGGCGGTGGAGGGGAGAGTATCGAGCCATGGGAGCAGCTTGGCGTGGACGAGGTCCGGGCGGTCGTCGTGGGGGCAGTGGCCGACGCCCTCGAGCATGTGAAGCGTCACGTTTGGGAGCTCGCCGGGGAGCGCGGCGAAGTACCTCCCCACCGGCCCGTCGATCGGGGTGAAGGGGTCCCGGTCCCCCCACAGCACCAGCACCGGCGACCTCGCCGCCGCCGCCGGCATCAGCGCGATAGGGCNCCCGGCCCCGCCGGTCCCGTCACCGTCGACACGAACGCGTCCAGCGCCCCCTCCCCGTCCGCCGGCCCCCTGATGATCTGCACGCACCCCCAGAAAAACACACAAGCAATTCAGACTTCAGAGACATAGGTCAGAGATTTAGGCCGCGTTCTAAACAGACGATGAAAACGGCTTATAAAAAATAAATTTATTTGATTTTTCAAGAAACTTTTATATAAAATTTTTTTTCATAAAATACACCGTTTAACAGTTTAAAAAACATGATAACGAAAATCGAGAAAGTAGCCAATCCTATCTCCGCATTAGAAAGCCCAAAAATTTATCACCCAGTGAAACTGCAATCTTTCGATGAGTTTTTGCCCAGAGATTAGAACCATCAACAATTATGTACGACATGTCATTTGGGGAGGAAGGAAGATGGGTGTTGGTTGATTACCTCGACTAGTTCGTCGTCCACGGCGTCTTTGTTCCCGTAGACAGAGAGCAGGATGTCCTTCAGATTGTTTCTATTACACATCTTGCCAGTGTCAGTAGATACAAGATTAGAGGAGTAACAGAAGCAATGGTGAACCTGAAGCGTGCCTGTCTTTTACACGCTCGAAGAGCGCTGATGCTATCCGCCTTTGCTTCAGCAGGAAGTCGATCAGCCATAGCAGAGGAAGGAGCAATTTGATCCTCCAGTCATCGACGATGGCCTTGTTGTTCATGCCTCCCGCGCAATTCAGTAGAACAAGCCCCCGCACGAGATCTCTTTTAGATTCTGCAAGTCCATCAGCAAACAAATTTCAGTGTTCCAATTCCTGCTTCTGAGTAAGCGTGTAATTAAGCTTGTTACTGCAGCAGAGAATAGAATGAAAATGAGTGAGTTAGTTCCTTTTCAAAAAAAAATGCAAAAAAGATTCTTCGTTTTGCTCAATTCTGGGCTGAGAAGAATCCATATAAATCTACTGAATTTACCGGGTTGAATTAGTCTCATCTGAACAATTTAAGAAAATTAACATGCAACTATCTACTCTATGCCCATACCATAGCCCAAAGCCACCCAACTAATGTGGGTTTTCCGAGTCAGTACAAACTAATTCAGTTTAAACTTTTTTTTTTGGAGTCAACTGCTCCACTTTAACAACAGCACCATAGGCTATACCAGCTCATCACTGCAGACAGTTCTTTCTTATCATATGCATGCACAACCTTGGCTGGGGATGTCTAACCTGCTGCAGCAATGACGCATGCGAGGCTTCCGACAGAGTTGCCAACAAGCACCGTGGGCCTCTTCACCACCTCGTCCAAGAAGTCCAGGATCAGCTGCATGGCAGATACATCATACAAGCGAATTCTTCAGCAAATCATCAGCGGGATCAACCGATCAACTGCACCGGCACAGGGACCATATGATGATGATCAACTGGCCACTGGCACAGCGAAACAACAGGATTTTTAACCGGCATCTCTGGACCGGTGGATGATGTTGTAAATTTGGGTAAGGAGATTGTTCCTTGGTAGGTAGGCTGCACTAGCGCCTGAGTAGTTTGAACCTTTTTTTTTTCTATTCGGTGTTCTGCTCCGTGCTCTGTAAGAACACAGCTCTGTAATAGCCTAAAATGGAACACTAGCGCCTGAGTAGTTTAATCCATTGTTTTTCTTCGGTTTTTTTCCCCTTCTAATAGTGAATGGCAGAGCTCCTGCCTGGCACAGGGACCATATGAATCATGATCAGTTTAGCAAAGCGAGAACTCACCTCGGCCCATGTCTCCATCGTGTAGGAGAATCCAGGAGGCTTGTCCGAAGCACCAAACCCGAGCAAATCGATCGCGTACACGGTGTAGGATTCAGACAACACGCCAATATTCCTGGAACATAGAGATCATCATCAGAAATTCATGCTCGTCAGCTGATTTGGCGTGGAAGGTACGGCGGTTCATCGGTCGAGCACGTTGCGTGCGTGCGTGCGTGCCAAGAATCGCGGTGTGGCACGATCGAACACCACCCACCCATCACAAGGTGAGCTTGAAATTTCCCTTCTGTGGCTAACCAAGCGCGGCGTCTTTTCTGACGGAGGCGCCGGCGAGGAACGCGACGCTCACCTGCGCCAGTGGCCGACGGAGGCGCCGAAGCCGTGGACGAGCAGCAGCGGCGGGCCCTCCCCCCTGACCAGGTAGTTCACGCGCATCCCTCTCCACGTCCACGTCGCGCAGCTCCGGTACAGCTCCTCCAGGGACGACGACGACGACGACGCGGCGGCCGGGTCCACCGTGCCGGTACTGACGCTGCCGCTGCCGCCGCCGCCTCCATCACCGGCGGCGGCGCGCCTGAGAGCACGGGCGCCTCGTGGACAGCCGTGGGAAGAAGCTGGCGCGGAGAAGGAGGAGAGGGAGGAGGACCGGCGGCGGTGGTGAACTCCTCGTGTCCATGCGGCCGAGGAGGAGGAGGAGAGGCGGTGGTGGTGGGCGGCGGCGGCGGCGAGCGCGGCGGCCATATCCACCCACCGCTGCGGCTCGCGGTGGTGGTGGTGGTGTCGTGCGATTCGCTCGTATCCACCGTCGATGGAGGAGAGAGTACGTGTTGAGATTTGCGCCTCTACCCATTTGTTCTCCTCCGCTAGTGGACACGGATCCCTCTCTCTCTCTGCATTTGCTGATGCAACTGCCGAGATGAGCAGACCTGCGTTCCAAATAAACGAATTTTTAGGATGAAATGTGATACTTTACGTTTCATATTATAATTCGTAGGATTTTCTAAGTCAAGTTTAGATTTGACCAAATTTATAAAAATAATTAGCAACATCTACAACTTTAAATTAGTTTTATTAAATTTAACATACAATATATAGAATATATTTTGATAATATGTTTATTTTATATTAAAAATAATATTATATTTTTTTATAAACTTAGTCAAACTTAAAAAATTTTGATTATGAAAAAAATTAAACGACTTATAATATGAAACCGAGTGGGTATTTCCTAAGACAATGTACATCATATATTGTTTTTTGATGGGCTAAAGGAGTAATTTCTGCCGTCCGATCTGAGAGTGTACGGCCCAGATTACTTTGCTAGAGGTAACCGTACTTTTGATATCTAGCTACAGTGAATGCTCCTGTCCTTAGAAGATCTGATCCACCCAACCTGATTGATCCCAAGGACATAAGCAAGCAGTGTCTGTCCCCTCCGGTGATACTCATTTGGCTAGGGTGCATTTGTAAGTTCCAGGCTCTTCGTTGCGTCGTAGCGAGTACGAATAGTGCCGCACACACGTAGCAGCAGCGCAGCCGCAACATCCGCTTGTCAAACAACTAACTAATAGTTATATGATTTTATGTTTGAGTTTGAGTTCAAACTCAGCACTCAACACGAGTGCTTGTATTTTGTAATATGTTGGTGCAAACAATAAAGCGTGCGTCCACACTACTAATAAAATGGTCCAAATCATGTTGTCGCCACACGAAAAATAATCAAATTGTTTTGATTTCCAATGTTTGGAGAGATGACCATCATGAGTTAAAATGGCCCATTATTTCACTTCTTATGTGAAGTAGAGTGTTAAAAACAATAAATATTCTTACTGACTAGAGTTCTTCTCGGCCCTCTCCCTGTCCTTCATGCTCAACATAAGCGTATAGTAGTTGCTAAGGGACCCCACAAAGATAGTTCCGATTAAAAGTTCATGAAATTTTAATGGATATTCTCGAGTTGAATGTGACTAATTAAGTTTTAAAAATTTAGGCCTTCTTTGAAATGCATTTTTTATAGAGTTCAAATGCATAGTTTTGAAACTATAGGAATAGAAGAAGTATGAAAATATGATAGGAGTGCATGTATAAAAAGAAACCATCAGAACCATAGTAAAAATCGTAGGAATAAAATGTTCGGATGAAAAAAAATCACATAATAATATTAAAGAAGTTGGGGCATCAGACCAAAATACACAAGTTAGTGCATATATTATATCTAACACTATATCTATTTATTTGTTGATTTAATTCACTTGTAGACTTCCATCCACTAAACTTAAGTTTGAACCGAGTGAGTGCGTTGGCATGGGCTATGATAGGTGGAGAGTTGGTCGAGCGATGACGTGGCTTGAGAGCTGGCGGGTTCATAGACCATTATGGATGAGTCTTCTCCATAGTACTATCCTCTAATGTGGGTTATTGATATATAGACCCATTGGTTATGAACCATATGTGAGACATTTAAAGTTAAAGAACAGTACCGTAAAGAATCTGTTTTTATCTGCTAGACAGGTATGATGGCTTGGTTTGAAAACGGCTAGGTTTTTAAGTTGAAGCTTGAGGATTTCCAGTTTACAAGATCAACCATTTTTTCTAACACGCAAATACATAGCGACTTATTCTTTATGAATAACGCCGAGCTAAGTCCCCACAAAAATAGAAGAAGTACAGAACTTATGATTTAAAAATGAAACAAAATAGACTACTCTCTCTGATTTCCAATGTACGACACTATTAACTTTAGACATACGTTTGATCTATTTAAAGAGTGAATTACGCTTTGGACCATCTTTTATTATCCAAGTTTTACTTTAGATCACCCTTAAATCTATTTTTTCAATTTGGACCGGGTAAATTTGCCATTGTTACGGTTTGGACTACCCTGAATAACTTTTCTCGTCATGTCTAACTTTTCTTTTAACAAATATATGGACCATTTATAAAGGAGTTCGTCCATATACTAGAGCCGATGTGTTTAAATTGTTGATGTGTACTGAAAAAATCGTTCGAGATGGTCCAAACCGTAACAATGATAAATTTACCTGGTCCAAAATAAAAAGATAGGTTTAAGGATGATCCAAAGTATAATATGAGTAATAAAAGGTGGTCTAAAGTGCAATTTACTCTTTTTTTAATTTTCTTATACAAATATGCAAAATATATGTTATGTTTGAAGTAACTTTAGATAAAACACACCAAGATAACAAATGATAATTATGCATCTTTTAATAAAATAAATGATGTCCAAAATTAAATGCCATCATACATTAGAAACCAAACTAGTAGAGGGAGTAAATACAAGAGATACGGTGACGAGCGACGATTTCAAAAGAGGAAAAAGATACGGTGACATATACAGCCAGGAATCCACCTGGAAAGCAAAACGACCGGGGCCGAAATCCACCCGGAACCGCGGTACGCAGCCCCCTCTACCCAAATAAAACCTCACCCCTCACTTAAGGTGCGCGACCCAGTCTCCTCTCTTCGCCTCCAACCCCCCTTCCTCTCGTCTTCGCCGCCGCCGCCGCCGCCGCCGCTGCTCTCCGCAACAGCCGCGCCGCCGCCGCCGCCGCCGCCGCCGACTACCCCGCCCCGTCGGGACCCCAAAATGGACGGAGGCTCCGGCGGGCCGTACACCTCCCGCACGGCCGAGGAGGTCTTCCGCGACTTCCGCGGCCGCCGCGCCGGCATGATCAAGGCCCTCACCACCGGTAATCTCCCCCCTCTCCCGCTTCCTTTCTGTTGCTTCCGGATTCGGGCTGTTCGGCCTCTCCCTGATGTCGCTGACGTACCTCGTTGCTGCCCGTCTTGGGCTGGTGGTTTTTTTTGTGTGTAGATGTGGAGAAGTTCTACCAGCTCTGCGACCCCGGTGAGTCACGCTCGATCTCTTCGCGTGTAGGGTTTTGTGCTCTGCAGCTACTGGTGTTGCTTGGGAGGCGTCGCGTTGCTCTGCTGGGAGTCTCGGAGCTGAATTTGGTGTGATTTTTTCGAGCTCCTGTGCTCTGCGTTGGTAGTAGGCTAGTAGCCCTGTAGCTTTCGTCAATGCAGTGACTAATTGGGGCGTGATGTGTGTTTCGGATTGTAGATTAGAGGCTAATATGGATTGCTTGCTGATTGAAATGGTCGTATCAGTGGTAACTCTTAGATTTTCTGTTTGTTTGTTAGCTATTTATAATTCAGCATTTGCCGTTGTTAGGATATGGAGGAATTTGAGGAGAGTATCAATGTGGGGGGTGAATGGGTTCTTCCACTTATTGATGCTTTGATTTTTTGGGGGGGCTGGTTTGTCTGATTCAAAGCTGTTTCCCAGTCAATGCAGTGTAGGGTCATCATCCATTTTTGAATTAGTTAGATGTTTTTACTGAAATTAGCTAGCCTTCTTGTGCCATTGCAAGTGTGAGGCCACTTCATTTATGTTGCCTGTTAGTGTATGCAACCAACATTAACTTTCTTTCTTTGTCTTGCGTAGATTCTGCTTGCTTTTTGCATAACAAGTGCTGCCTGCTCATAACTCTTATGTGTCTACTAATTCCTTTTATTCGAACAGAAAAGGAGAACTTGTGCCTTTATGGGTACCCTAATGAAACATGGGAAGTTACCTTGCCTGCTGAGGAAGTTCCTCCGGAGATCCCTGAACCAGCTTTAGGAATCAATTTTGCTAGGGACGGCATGAATGAGAAAGATTGGTTGGCACTAGTTGCCGTCCACAGTGATTCATGGCTACTGGCGGTTGCGTTTTATTTCGCAGCACGATTTGGGTTCGACAAAGAGGCCAGGTAAATTCCATGATCATCAAACTTCACATTTTTCTCTTCTTGCAGAAAAATGTATGGATGTAGCTCCATGTTTTTTATTGGTTGCATTTATGTGGATTTCAGCTATAATTTGTTCTTTTACCTAGAGAAATGTAAGCATGGCTAAAATACCTCATTGCTAGCTTCTGATTATCATCTTAAGTTATTGTGTTCTCCTCTGTTAAGTTTTTTTTTCCTGTTGCAACATTTAGATGTCCTTTCTTAGGAAAATACCCCAGAAAATTTATCTCTTGAGCTTGACTCCTTGATCAGCTTAATCCTGCATGGCTGAAGAACAATTAGCCCAACTGGACCTTTAACATCACGGTAACTCAAAAAAAATCACCTTGTTCATGTTCAATACTAGGAAAAAAGGTCAAACCAGAAATGATAACACAGCACATGCATTGATGCAGAGCATGTGCACTGACACCCTATGTGCAGGCAGCCCTGTGTATGAATTCGTAGGAAGCTTTCTCTGCCAGAATGGCAGTAAACTTCTGAGAAATATATTGAAAGATTGCATCCAATGCCTAAATAAGCTTCCAGGCCAGCTGCATGGCATCATGTACTTGGTGAATGTGGCTGCTAGAGTATTCAAAGAGTTTTGTTTTCTTTGTTCAATAATGTCAATCCATTGTAAGCATGTCCACTGTCCAGATAAGGGTTGTGGTTTGTAATGGCTTGGCTGATAATGAAACTAGTCCCAGTTTCAGAATGCTCATCTCTTGGTCAAGTTCAAGAATCTTGTGCCAAGAGGCAAAAGTGATGAAATCCAAGGCTGAATGAACAGCAATTCAGCAGCCAAAGTTTTGGTCACCCGCATTATGGGTAAATTGTCTATCTGTTACTTTTTGGAATATTTCTGTTTGATATGGATAGTTCCACAGAAAATGGAAATATGCACCTCAAACCTGTAGTTTGGTTCTGCATGCTTCAAAAATTTGTATGTGGTGCACAATACAAAATAACTTTTTTTTTGGCATAATGCACATATGAGCAAACTTCTGTGCTAAAATTTACAAATTGCACATGTTTTACATATGTGAATTTTTTAAGGTTTTTTTGAAGTGAACAAGTATACAAACCAAAATAGTTTAATGGCACGTAGGAGCGTAGTGTCCACTTCAGGTTTTCTTGTGTACCAAGTTACAAGAGCTAGTGCATTCTTAGGGGCATGGTCTTTCTGTATATTGCAGCTGTTTATTTATGATATGATGCCTGTACTTTCTTGAGTGTTGAAACTAGAAGCACAAACAAATCCTTTTATGGTAACAAACTGAACATAAGACATTAAGGCTGAAACAATCTACACAAATGATGTGCACAGAAAAGTGAATGTGCTGTACTGATAATTGTCGAGATTCGGATAGCTTGTTTGTTTTACTGATCATGCAATTTATTTGTCATTTATTTTAACAAGATCTATTCAGTTAAGTTTCTATAGCTCAAAACAGTTGAATCTTTCTTTTGCTTTAGTAACTTAGTTACATATTTCCTAATCACCTATAATCCTATTGCTTGAGTAGTTATACATTGGATGATCCTGTTGGCCAGATTCTGGAGAGAGAAGCCAATAAGTTGCTACTTGTGTCAGTGATCTAGCTTAGTTGGTTTGTGGTAATGATAGTTTTCCTATCGACACGAGTCCTGCTTGATTACTTAAACACTATGAAATCTTTCACCAAATCATATTCACCACATTCAACATTTGAGTGAAAACTTGGGTTTTGGCATTCAACCATAACCAAGTTCAGCTACATTTGGAGGTTATTACCTCCAGGTTTGGAATTTCTTCTCTAAACCTGCCAGTTTCATGGTGTTGGTGGAAATTGTATCGGTAGATCTAGGTGGTCTGAGGTGTTTCTTTATGCATTGCAACCAAATACATGTAATCAATAGGCCATTATTAGGAAAATGTGTGAACTTACAAATACACAATTACACAGGAAAAACAAAACAAAATTGCAGCATGTCCAGTTTATATGAAGTTGAGGGTTAATGGGGTTCATTCCTGCACCAGAAGCTAAACCTGATCACAGCAGCATAATTTTGGAACTTTATCCTTTGGCGTAACATTTAGTAAATGTTAAAATAAAACATGAAATAATTATACAATAGCATTTGGTTTGTGCACACATCACTGAAATTCTACCACATAGTGAGTAATGAGCATTATCCTGCTATTACTGGGAGTTTGGGATCCTAGAGCAATCCATATATGACCAAAAGGATCATAGAGTAAACAATAGATGGTTTTTCTGTTGTGCTAACTAAACTTTGCCTTAATCGCGTGCAAACTTCTTTTTATGTGCCATCTTTTTATGGGCATGAGCAAATCCATTTTTTTATGGAGAGGCTAAATTGAATGCATGTTCATTCTGCAATTCAAGATTTTCTGAAACATCTGCTATGTTTCTCTTACAGGAGGCGACTCTTCAACATGATAAATAACTTACCTACAATATTTGAAGTTGTGACTGGCGCTGCCAAGAAACAAACGAAGGAGAAGGCGCCCAACAGTACCAACAAGCCCAACAAACCCAGCTCAAAAATGGTATCTTCATATACTCTTTTGCTGCCTGCAGTGCAACACAGCGCTTATAATTTTCTCTGCTTGTAGCAACCAAGACCAGAGTCTCATTCAAAGGCTCCAAAGCCACCTGCACCCCCCAAGGATGATGATGAGAGCGGCGAGGAATATGGAGACGAGGAGGAGGAGGAGCGTGACAACACCCTGTGCGGATCTTGTGGAACAAATGATGGCAAAGATGAGTTTTGGATCTGTTGTGATAGTTGCGAGCGGTGGTACCATGGAAAATGCGTGAAGATCACACCTGCTCGAGCCGAGCATATCAAACACTACAAGTGCCCAGATTGTGGCAACAAGAGGGCAAGGGCATGAGACAAGCACAAACAAGCAGAAGTCGGAAAGAAACCAGCGCCAAATCGTTGATGTCTGCAGATATGGCCTAGCTTTCTAGCCCGTAGACTTGCTTTTTCATTTCAAATCAAAACACTGTTAATTTAATCGTGCCCCAGCTGTTCGTGTTGCTCTGACTTTAATTGTGCTTAAAACTCTTGGTCGTTGTAGTAATATTAGCTTCATTTCCCTGGTGCGGCTGCCTCTGCAGACATATATGTCAAAGACGTTCTTGAATGGAAGGACTCTCTGACCATTGTTTCTTCACTGCTAGTTTCGTTACAGTTCTTGATCTTGGCTTCTTTCTTCCCTGCTATCCTCTTTCCAGTTCTTAGTCAATATTTGAACTTGTTTGATGTTTATATTGGTCAATCGAAGGTGGTATGACCGTAATACCGTATGAGCAGTTAAGCACCAGGTTAGATGTAAATATTCCCAGCATTGGATGAATGACATATGAAGTATGCAGTAGACATGACAATATAATTTGTGACAAGATAGAAGTGATATGAGGTTTTTATCGTGAATCGGGTGATCCAGATGGGAGCCTAATGCAGAACTCCCGAATTCCCCAGCATGTGCCATTGCATTGTTCATGAAATGGAAGATACATATTATATTGTTCTAGCATATAGCCTGATGAGTCCCCTATATATATACATATACTGCAGTACACCATGACACAGATCAGGTTTTCATCAGACCATTCTAGCATAGCCGCCTCAAACTAAACAGAGCTCATATGACATTCAGCTAGTTTCCCCAAACTTCCCATGTTGGGTACTCGTTAAACCATCTCCTGAGCTGACACCTGAGCTGACACCTAAGCTGAAGCTAGCCCCTTGTCCCTTGAATGCAGTTTTCACCTCTAGTTCCTTGGCCTTTCCATAGAGATATATATACAGGCCACTGAAAACCAGAGCACTGCCCAACAGGCTGTCATGAAGTAAAATGCATACATATGTTATTATGTTATCACATAGGAAGAATATATAATTCCAAAAGCATTTTTATCGTTAGGCACAAAATATCTATGCTGCCCATAAGATCTAATGTGAAAGCTTACATGCCAAGGCCCTGCCTACATATCAATGTTCAGCAGCTTATCTGGAGTCTTCAGAGGTAGACCTAGCGTGGGTGTTTTAGGGGCGTGAGCGCCCCCCCTCCCCACCCCCCAAAAAAAACATTTCTAGATATCCACCCTTGGTCGTATTCAGCATAGTTCGTAGCGCTTTCCTTCCCGACAAGGCATTGACTGCTGGAAGGTAATCTAGGCCCGTCAATGATTATGAATAATATTGTTAAAATTCTGTAACATGTTTGTTATGAAATCTGTACAATATAATTTTCAAAATAAGTACCTTTTTTCTCTCTAGTTACTATCTCTTGTGATTGGTAAAATCTCGTAAATGCTAGTACTACTAATTATGCATAGAGCAAATTTAAAATTGATTTTTCTTAGAAGAATTTCAATTCTCACACCAAAAGAGTTATGCTCGATAGATTGTAATTGTCTTTCATTCTAAATAAATACTCCCTCCATCCCAACATAAGTTAACCTAGTACGGGATGTGACATATCTAGTATAAACGGTGTACACGCATGGCAAAAAAACATATCACGTATGATTCATTAATTATCATATTTCAGTTAAATTTCTTAAATTAAGCATTTTCATACTATCTTTGCTACTACCACTCCCTCTATCCTAAAATAAATTAACATAGTACGAGATGTGACATATCTTAATTTTTTCTCGCTCAACTACAAGACGCTTGAAAATCGATGTATCAATAATATTCCTCATCGTGCCTCAAAACGGCAAGCCATGCTTCAAGCTAAGTCAGTATGGATCTAATTAATTGCTAAACTGAAGGCTCTGTGGAAGATTCTCATTCTGAAGCAGATGCCTAGCTCAGGAAGGATGGACAGAATCATACCTATTTGAACAACATTCAGTAACATTTGTTTTTGAGTAAGAAAGAAATATGATGTCATATCCCGTATTAGGTTAACTTATTTTAGGACGAAGAGTAGTAGTAGAGATAGTATGAAAATGCTTAGTTTAAGAAACTCAACTGAATATGATAATTAATGAATCGTACGTGATGTATTTTGTCATGTGTGTACACCGTTCATCCGGTGCAACTCGGGTTATTACAGGACTATCCTTGTACCTGCACGGCATGTCTATGGAGTCATCTTCAAAACACTCGCCAAACTGAGGCTGTGTTCGTTTAGTGTCTTCATTGCACGGAAAACAAAACGGCCGATTAACACATAATTAATTAAGTATTAATTCATTTTTTTGAAAAATAGATTAATATGATTTTTAAAGCAACTTTCATATAGAAATTTTTTACAAAAAATATACCGTTTAGTAGTTTGAAAAGCGTGTGCGCGAAAAACGAGACGAGAGAGTTGAGAAACTTAAAGTGCCGAACTCAGTCTGAGAACGTGTGTAGGGCCAGTCGTCGAAGCTTTGTGGATGGCTTTTAGTTCGTCGAAGTTGAATCACTAAAAGTAGAGTAAATTTCACAAAACTACAGATGCTTTAATCAAATTATCAGAAAACTGTAGATTTAACATGATGTATCATAAAATTATAGATTTAACACTAAATTTATCACAAAACTATAGATTTAAGATAAAATATCACAAAACTACAGATATAATGACAATTTAATTACAAAACTTGAACATTTATTAGTCCGATATAACATTAGTGCTAAGGATTTAAACCCTAAAATCTGCAGTTTGTGATAATTTTATTATTAAATATGTAGTTTTGTGATACTTAACCTTAAATCTATAGTTTTGTAATAAATTTATTGTTAAATCTATAATTATGTGATATATCACCTTAAATTTATAGCTTTGTGTTAATTTAACTGAAGTATACGTAGTTTCGTGAAATTTACTCTTACTTTCTTAAAAGTAAGACATTCGATCAGGGTTATTAGATTGATATTCGAACTAGCTAGTGATCAGTCTATCTTTAGGGGTCCCTTAACTATGTCTTATCGTAAGTACTCTCGTACATGTTATGTCTCAATGTTATCGATTTAACTGGAAAACCAGTAATGACATGTTGACAACACAACGCATGTGGAGAGTGGACTCACAACTCTGCGCAAAACGAGTCAGAACCATCCCTACAACACAGATGCTCTTCAGTGTTGACGCTACAGGTCCAAACACAATGAAAGACTCAAATAAAGTCGGCGACGGTTCAAGAACTGAGTTGGAAACAAATAGAGCTCTTCTTTATGGAAAAACTGGCATTTACAACACCAACAGATTCGCATAGTTAGCTGAAACAATGAAAGTAGAGTCAAAACAAGAACTCAGGCCGGTCAATACATACACCGACTGCTATATGGCGGATAGCCGTCCATTATACAGACTACTAAATACATATATTGAGATAGATATACAAGAAGCTTGTTAGTCCAGTATTTTTTTGGGTTAGTTTCTCCTTCCTTCCCCATCTTTCCATGAGTCAGCATACCCCATGATGTTGTACATCGCTCCTGTAGAACAGGTATAAATAAAGCGAGTGAGAAAATTTGTGCTTAACGGTTCAATAAAAATGTTCATAATTTCACATTGAGGAAGAACTGACCAAAGTTGAAGTACCCATCCTTCCTGTCTAGCGGTGGTGCATGCCAAGTACTTCACTTCGATATGGTTGATTTAGTTAGAGGTTCGCTGACTCACATAGGGCCTGAATCCGATGTATGAAATAAAATTATACCATCCATTCAACTATTACAAACAAATATTCTTGGATCATTGAGGTATTATTCCACACAACCGAGCTCGTCCAGGGTTAAGCAATGATTCTGACATTATCCATCCCTGCGGATCAGAAAAGGAGTCGTTAATTATGCCATACAACGAGAAAAATATGCCATGCTTTTGTCGGAATTGTTATTCACTAGTAGTTCAGCCCAAACCAGGTACACAATGCTAATGATAAAGGCGGTGAAGTTTCACCTGTTCCCTCGCTTTCTTCTTGAAAACTCCATATGATGAAGTGACAATCTTGCAAGATTCCGCGATGTGTGGTATAAAGTCCATGTTCAGCGGGTTTCCATTTTGGTATGACCGATTGGAGTTCATCCGCTTCCGTGCATTCAAGTTAGCATGTGATGCATTTATAAAATGTAGTAATACATGTGCCTGTAAATCAAAAAACATTTGATTAGGATGATATAATGCAAACAAATTTGACCAGTATGGCATTGCCAAAGTTGTTAACCTTGTTATCAATACTTACATGGAAAGCAGCTTTGAGAATATCATCTGGCTTTGCTTGGTCCTTGAGCAAAGCATATACCTTGTCCTTTGTTGGGTTATATGTAACAATGTACCTCTCATCCTGCAATTAAAATGTATCACAAGTTCATAACTTCGCATGCCAATGCTCAATTGCGCTAATGAAGGAAAAGAACAGTCTAAGGACAAATATTAATGGCATCATCGAGATAGTACCTCAAACAAAGGCCTTATGGCAACAAAAGAAGCAGGCTCCTGAAACGCCTCTCCAAATCTTGATCCTATAAAATCAAAATTGATTATAAAATAGCTCTAAAATCTGCATGAATGAAAAAATACATAAAAATCTTTAATTATAGATGCAAACCTATTGCAACCGGCTGATGCCGCCATGGTGGATTAAATATTGTCTCCTGTGAGTTTCCTTCCTTCAATGAGGGAACATGTCCTGCACAAATAGATATGGCGAATCCAAATATTAGACTGAATACTGCAACTTTTCTTGGACTTCTTTTAAAATGAATACAGTTCTTTGCAATATGTTGCTCAGGCAATTCCACATTTTATTCAAACAATATGTGCAGATTGAATATTGATAAATGTCTTCAAGTATATTTGACATTCACCCTTTAAATCTATCCATGGCATCCAGAACATTTAGTTGCACCATCTGAACTTAAGGATGATGCTTTACACAACTACAAACTTTTCTCCTATTGCAAATTACAAAGTCTGAATGACTCTAGAAGTCAAAGTTGGCATACCGCTCTTAATGAAGGAATCCACTGCCACAGTAAATCTTGCCGTGTTTAGAGTGTTCAGCACAACAGATCTCACCTGAGAATACATATAATATTTGATTGCTTAACCAAAACCTTTAATTGGAATGATTTAATCATAAGAGCATCAAGAAAGTTCAAAAGCAAACCTCATGGTATGAACTAAGGAGATAGCCACAAGACAAGAAGGCAAATGAAGTCACCAATGATGGATTCCTCTTAGAAATTAAAATGCTCAAACCAGTTCCCAACTTCACACATAAAAAGGCAAAGAGAAATATCAGTGAACTATTGAATGCAAATTTTCATACAAGTGCAGTACTGAACGAGACAGAAATTTTAGTAGCCAGCATACTATTAACATAAATGATGCCAGCAGAATATATAAACTGCATGTATGGTAACCAGACCAATAAGAAACAAAATGCAAAAGATGAATGATTACCAGATCAGCAATGTTCCCAACACTTTCTCCTTTGGCAGTGACATCTCCAATATTTTCTCCTTTTGCATATGCCTTGTAGATTGGTGTACGGGTTGAGGTTGATGTAACAGCAGCAACATTCTGAATGTAACAATTTCATCAAGTAGAACAATCTTCAGTACATTTGCAGGTACAGAAAGGGTTCATTGCAGTAACTTCATCAAACAAGCTGTATTAATGTTAGGACTCATCACAGTAAGTCGCTAGGTCAAACCTTAACAACATTTGCGATGCAAGCCATAGGTAGGAAAAGTTGAGGGAAAGCTGCAGTAGCTAACTCTATCCCAGCTCCTAACTCCATCAAGAGATCGCCAGAAAAGCGGAGCTGAAGTGATAGTGTTTTCAATCAGTTTTTTTGCATAGAGCAAAATAAAGCTCAAAACAGTTGCAAAACATGGATTCCAAATATTGCACCTGCTTTAGGTCATAGTCAAATTTCTTCCCTTGGCGGGCAAAAAGCATTTTTCCAACTCGGCCGGCTCCATCCTGTAGGAATGAAACAACTATCAGAGAATAGCATGATCACAAAAGGTTAATTTGAACACATCACCACTTAAAAACTAAATCATACTGAGTAGGTCACTGGTATCAATAAGGCACTACGCGCTAGGCAGGTAGCAGGGTGATAATCTAGTCCGTGGATACTGATAATGTATAGTGCCACATCAACTATTAGTCAAGCTAGACAGCAAGCTAGGCAGGCTGAAGAAAGGCCATTCTTATTCTCTACGTTGTTCTAGCCAAAACCATTTTTACCTTGAGTATCCAGTTGATAGCCACAGCACCAGATGCAGCCCTACTTTGAGCAACTCCAACAGAGTTTAGCAAGGTTCTTGTCGTAAATACACCCATTGCTCCACCAAAGAAATGCTAAAAAGAGAAAGAGCAGGATTTAGCAAGATAATACAGTCGACAGTGATAGTAATCCAAGTCATGTCCAGAAAATATACCTTCAATGCTCTCCATGTCATGTATGGGACATATGAAGGAGTGACACTATCCGGAAAGCCTTCAGGTACAACATATGACCTAATGAAGGACATTATTTCCTGCAACAAAAAAGTTTAATAATCATTTCGTAGTTCATCATTCATTGCCATGTCATTCCACAAGATCACAGCTGATGCACCTAATACTTTAGTAGAACAAACTAGGGGAAGAACATGACAGTTGGCACCAAAAGAATGTAAACAAAAGAAAACAGGTACTATTAAGAAACATCCAACAAACAAGTAGCTCTAAAGAGTCACAAGCATCACTTTTCTAAAATTGCAACTTAGCTTCGACAGCAAATTGCCCCAACTAATAGCACAAAACTACAACACTGCAGTTCCCAAACCGAGACAAAAGCTAGAACTAGATGACTTTACTTCACTAGAATTAAACCTGCAGACCCATGGTAAGCATTTTAATCGTCGAGTTCAAAAAAAAATTCAAATAATGGGTGAACAGCTTGAACCTTGCAAAAAAATACATGAAAATATTCCCCTGAATTTCACTAATTGCCTCCACACAGCCAAAAACAGGCAAAAGCAAACCGCGTAACTTCTAACTCCCGGGTTGTTTTTAACAAATCAACACGACAGCCTACAATTCTGGATCCAATTTTGCATTCAAGAGTCAGGGCCAACAATTCTGGATCCGATTTTGCACTCGGGAGTCAGGACCAACAGAGCTACAGATCTCAGCCCATCAAACACTACATAAGTACTGTTAACGAGACAGAAATCCGCTTAAACCATGCTTTTCCGCATCCCAGCAAACCTAACTTGGTACAAATCAGGAGATGTTACAGCCCACGAAACCTTAAATTTGTCAAGGAGAAACGAACCAATCGCCAGAATAACAACCTAGCCACAAAAAAAACACCGAAAGAACGCATCATTTCACTCCAAGTCAGATGTTCAGATCTCCCTACGGTCGCAACCATGGAATCGAATCCCAACACCAAACACCACGAATGCCACCAATCCCCTAGATCCCTAGGACCTCACGCCCTCACCTCGACGGGCGGCAGCGGCGACTGGAGCGGCACGGCCTTGAAGGTGACACCCATCGGCGACGCGGACCCGCCCCTCCCCCTCCCGCTGACCCTCCCGGCCTTCCCGGGGGACGCGCCCCCCTCCACCACGTAGCTCCACTTCCTCCCGTCCACCTCCTCCAGGCACAGCACCCCGTCCACCGCGACCGCCGCCGGCGACCCCGCCCCCGCCCTCGGCGGCAGCGTCGGGGCCTGCGGCTCGGCCTCCCGCACGGCGACGCGCACCGCCTCCCGCACCGCCACCCGCGCGTCCGGCGCCGGCAGCGTGACGGTCTGCGTGGCCGTCGCCGCCGCCGCCGCCGGCCGCTTCATCCCCATCGCCGGCGCCATCCGGTGCGGTGGTGGGGGTGGGTGGGCGGCGCGCGCGAGAGAGCGGTGAGATTTAGATGGGTTCCGCGAGCGGCGTGCGCGATGCCGAAACAGCGAGGCACGCTCGCCTAGGAGAGAGAAAACGAGGCCTTATACTAGCCTCGGCGGTCACTGACGAACGGGGCCGCGTTTGCACGGGCCCACCTGTGAGTGGGATGCTGGAGAGTGGGGGTTGGGGATGATGGGTGGTCGTCGGCTGCTGGCCCTGTGCCAGTTAGAGATGGCAACGGAGACTCACGATCCGATACCCAATGAGTTTTTACTCTATTAGAAGTTAATCATGTTCTAACTTTTATACCCATAAGTCTACTAACGGGCAAAAACTCTTATCCGTTGGGTACGCGGGTATGGGTCCGTTCTTTATTCACCCATACCCACCAACCCGTAGGTGAAAAAAACCGTAGATTAAGCCTAAAACTATGAGTAACATAAGTCCCAACGACTACTAAATCATAGCATAAAACTCTTTTCACCTCTTAAGTATTGTTCTAGTCTAGTTATATGAAATTATTATTTGATTTATTGATTATGTAAAGTGGTTGTAGAATTTTTTTACTCGCCTTTGAACGCTAATGTTAATAGCATTGTTGTCAGAGAAAATATCGATGGTTTACAGTTCTTATACGACTAATTACAGTATAAAACTATAAGTAATACAATTCAATTAAATGGGTATGGGTACTCGTTACCCATACGAGTATGGGTATGGGGACAATTTTGTACCCGTGACAGGTGTGGGTATTTAAATAAGAATATTTAGTCATCGTGAGTATGGGTATGAGACAAGGGAACCCGATAGGTATGTACCCGTTGACATCTCTAGTGCCAGCTGGGGGAAATGGCTATGCGTACAACCGGATCAGCCGTGTGGTGGGGTCGGTGCCTACAGGGCCCACCTGTCTGTCTCGTGTGGGTGTCAACAGTGGGGCTGAGTGGCTGGGAATTGTTGATTGATTAATTACTTATTTTGAGGAGTATTGGAATTTTTGTGGAGTCAGACAAATGATTTTCTTTTCCCAGATTTGTTCGCAGCGGGGGATGCTGTTTAACAGAGCATGTCTTCCCTTCAGCTATGGAGAACACATCACGTGGAGAGTTTTGTAGTTTTGCCATGATTTTCTCTTTTTCTTTAAAAAAAAGGCATTTTGGATCTGATGTTCATGACCTGGCCGGTGCATCTCCTATCCATAAAATTCCTGTGATGCATTCTGTGATTTTTGTCCTGCTGGACGACAGGATGTAAGTTGCATTATGATCATCAGTGTCATTCTGCGGTTTTGCAGGGGATAGAACCCACAACACTGTTTTTTAAGATTGTCCTTTTCTTCACCTTCAAACTACGCATTCAAATTGTGAAGATTTATTTGATTTTTTTTAAAAAAATAACATTTAATAGTTTGAAAAAGTTTTCACATAGTTAAATGTTTTATGGACTTTTATTCATGTATTAATGGTTTATCTTGTTTTGTGTGCCGCTGAAAACTAAAGTACCCTGTAGAAAAATATAGTTGAAATCTCCTCTTGGGTAATTAAAATGAGGATCGAGAAATTTGATTCCGAGAAAAAGGAGGTACAAGCTTCGACTGCGTGTGGCTGTCCCAGCCGAAACGGGCCATGGCACGGACGGCAATAGGCATCCCTTTCCAGCAGATTCCACGAGATCGTGGGCGCCGCTGCCGGCCGATCAGATACCCCAACCAATCTCCTCCGCCGTGCATGGGGGGCCACCCTCCGATCCGACGGCGCATCCATCCATGTGAGGCTGTCCGTCCATCCAGCCCGGACGCGCGAGCGCAGAGCAGAGCAGAAGCCCGGCCCCATCCCGCTAGCTTTCGCTCGCCTCTGCGGCCAACCGATCGACCGGCCCCGCCGTGGACGAGCCAGCCAACGCCTTGATCTTTTCTCCGTGCTCGCCGCGGGCGCGTTGGGGCGCGCTCGCGCTCGTGTGGCTGCAGATTTTTTTTTTCCTCTCTCTTTCTCGGTCGTCGGCCGGATCACCGTCCGTCCGTCTCGATCGGATGGAGCGGCGACAGAACGTGCGTGGACGTGGGTGGGACGGTGCCCACCGGAGCCGTGGGTCGTTGTCGAGCAAGGTAAATTTCCTTCTGTCCCCGTAGCGGTAGGTGAAGTTGGCTTGTCGGCATCTACGCGGTTACACATGCTTCGTCACCGAGGTAACTACTGTGCCCCGTAATTTTGCTTCCCCGGTGTATTACTTTTTTACATTTCGTCATGCATATCTATACACACACTAAGACATACAAACTGTTTGTTTGTTTGGATGAGTTGAAAACTTATTTTTTTCGCATAAAAAACGAAATGACTCGTTAACACATGATTAATTAGGTATTTACTGAATTTTTTTAAAATAAATTAATATAATTTTTTAAAGCAATTTTCGTATAGAAACTTTTTTTCAAAAAACGTACCGTTTAGCAGTTTAAAATGCATGTGCATAGAACACGAGAGAGTGAAGTTGAGAAAACAGAGTACCGTACACACGGGAAAAGCCACGGGCCCACATGTCATATCTTCCCCCATCCTCTGTTGCCCACGTATGACATGTGGGTCCCGTTGCTTTTTAAATTTTTTTATGATGACTGGATCGCGACTTATGCGTCACGTAGGACCGAAACCGCTCTAGAGCGAGTCAGAGGCGGCATGGATTCGTGCATGGTGTCGCGGGCCCGCGACCAGCCCATTTTTTCTTGTCTCTATACGTATACATATGTATATATACCTTATATATACGTATAAATTTTATATTATACACTATAAAGTTTATACGTATGTATATATAGTGTGTGTGCACGCGTGCGTGTGTGTATATATACATATTTTGCAGTAAAATATGTGTATAAACTTTTTATATATATCTATACCAATATTTTATATGTATACACATACGCTTTTGACGTATAAAAAATATACACGTATATAAACATTGTATACACACGTATACATTGTATACGTGCGTATACAAAGTTTGTATAAGTATATATACAAAACCAAAAAAAAAAGGACAAAACCAGAAAAACAAAAAAAACCAAAAAAACCGCCACGTGCCCCCTCTTAGCGTGTCGTTTCGCCGTCCCCCCTCTTCGCACGCGTCACATGGCTGCATCGCGGGGAGAGGGGGAGCGCGTGCCTGGTCACTCTTTAGCGATTTCAAGTTAGGAGGTAATTCGTCTGGTATGAAAAGTTAAGTGTGAAGGATATTTGGTTCTGTGGTTCAAGGGGTAATTCGTACTGTTGCAATAGTTTAGGAGGGTAATTCAAACTTTTCTGTATGATTATTAGTAAAAGGTTAGCAAGTATGATTTTTCTAAAAATAAGAAAGTCCTATGATTTGAGATGAAGGGAATATTAAGCACATGTTAAACTTAGATGCACTTACGAAAACATCGGCACGCAAAACGAAGTATGTATTATTGCATGATTCATTAAGTATTAGCTAATTTTTTTTGAAAAATGAATTAATATGATTTTTTAAAACAACTTTTGTATAGAAAATTTTTGTAAAACACACACCATTTAGCAGTTTGAAAAACGTGCGTGTAGAAAACGAGAGAGGTGTGTTGGGAAAGTTTTGAAAAGAACACAACCTAAGTATTTACAACTTTATGTGACTGCGTCTTCTATACTCTTCACAATATTGGTAGTATCGGTGTTTTTTTTCTCTCTAGCTCTGATTAAATTAGTACTACACTAGGCATAAAAACTGATTGTAAAAAAATGGTTAAGTAAGTCTATAATTTTAGGTTTTAAATGAATGTCCAAAGGTTATATTTTAAGATTATGTGGTAACACACGGATAAATTAGCTAGTAATAAGAAAAGGTCATCTTTATTTTTTTCTAAACTGACGGAGTAAAGTGTGAATTTACAAATAGACAAGTTGTGGAGTCTGTCTTTTCTTTAACGTCGCCTAACATCACCATCTTTGGGCCTAGTATACTATGCTAACATGGTGTGTTCCTATCGGGTGATGTGCATACTATGCACTACTATAGTGCCATTGAAGAAAAACACGAGAATTGATCTAGGGTTAACGTCGAGCAGTGCGATGACTTCATATTACTTAGCGCATAAATGACATAGAGGGAATACAGATATATGCGAGCTAGTTTGGTTGGCCAAGGATCTCCTATTTACATGGAGATAAGGATTCTATCATCTAACTACCGGGCCACCATAACTAGACTAACAAATATATACATATAGTAGATATTACAAACTCTATAGTATATATTACAAACTCTAACATTCCCCCTCAATCTAAACTCCTGATGTTGAGATTGTTCTTTAAATCTTCAAACGGACGTTGTGCCAATGGCTTTGTGAATCCGTCTTCAACTTGATCTTTAGAAGAAATGTATTCTCTCAAGCAACTTTCTTGCTACTCTTTCTCTAACAAAATGATAATCAACCTCTATATGTTTTGTGCGTGCATGAAATACAGGATTAGTAGAGAAATGTTTAGCTCCAATGTTGTCACACCAGATCTTTGCCGTTCTAGGCACTTCTATACCAATCTCATGTAGAAGTGTTTGTATCCATATGATTTCAGCTGTTGCATTTGCTAATGCCTTGTATTCTGCTTCAGTGCTTGACCTGGATACTATAGTTTGCTTTCTTGCACTCTATGACACAAGATTTGAGCCTAGAAAGACTGCAAAACCTCCAGTTGAACGCCTATTATCTAGACACCCAGCCCAATCTGCATCAGAAAATCCACTGACAAGCAAGGATGAAGACTTTTTGAACTTGAGTCCACATTTTACTATATATTTAATATACCTCAAAATTTTCTTGACTGTTGTCAATAGTGGGAGAATGCAAAATTTGACACACCTTATTAACCACAAATGAAATGTCCGGTCTAGTTAATGTCAAATATTGCAATGCTCTAACAACGCTCCTATATTGAGTTGCATCCTTGGGACCAAGTAATGTACCTCCATTTATAGACAGCTTCTCTGAACTAAGTAAAGGGGTACTTACAAGTTTGCAATCTTACATCCCTCCTCATCGAAGAATGTCACTTGCATATTTTTCTTGAGTCAACAGTATTCCATTCTGCGCCTTGGTCACTTCAATGCCAAGAAAATAATGTAACTCTCCTAGGTCCTTCAAGGCAAAGTCCTTGGTAAGATCCTGTAATAAGGCTAAGGTTGCACTAGACATAGAACTTGTAACAATTATGTCATCAACATAAATAAGCACAAACATAATAACACTCCCTTTACTGTAGTAGAACAAGGACATGTCTGCCTTTGATGACTTGAAGCCAAGTTCATTCAACTTTGTACTCAACCTTGAAAAATGTTTTCATCAAATGTGACATCACGAGACACATATACCCTTCCGGTGGACACATCGAAGCATTTATACCCCTTATGAAGATAACTATACCCAAGAAACACGCATTGTTTGGATCGAAACTGAAGCTTATGATTATTATATGGACGAAGGTTTGGCCAACAAGCACAGCCAAAAATTCAAAGGAGAGAGTAATTGGGTGTTTGATGAAACATGCGTTTCAAGGGGGTTTCATATTGAATTACCTTATTAGATGTTCAATTAATGAGATAGGTGGCAGCAAGGAATGCTTCATCCCAAAATTTTAATGGCATGAAGACATAGGCAAGAAGGGCAAGACCGACCTCCACTATGTGGCGATGCTTGCGTTTAGCAGAGCCGTTTTGTTGATGGGTACGAGGACATGACACTTGATGGGATATCCTAATTTTCTGAAAGAAGGGATAGAGCTTTTCACACTCTCCACCCCAATCAGTTTGCATAGCAATAATTTTGCGTCCAATAAGTCTCTCAACAAGAGCCTGAAACTCATGAAATTTTTGAAAGACATCTGATTTATGTTTAAGAGGATAAATCCAAACAAATTTACTGAAATCATCAATGAAGCTAACATAGAATTTACAACCTCCGACAGAGGTAGGGGGAGGCCCCCAAACATTAGAAAACACAAGTTCCAAAGGATGATGAGACATGCTAAGAGACTTAGAATATGGTAACTGGTGGCTTTTAGCCTTTTGACATGCATCACAAACTGACTCAGAATGCGACTTAACTAGACATGGTAGATTATTATGACTGACTACTTTTGAGACTATGGGAGTTGACGGATGCCCCAGACGACTTTGTCATCTTGCAAAAGATGGCGCAACACCAAAAGCATGCTTGGATGGTCCTGGAGGTATGTGATAAAGCCCCTTGCGATGTTGCCCTTTAAGAATTGTGTTCCTCGTTGCCAGATCCTTAACCAAAAAATATTTAGAGTAAATCTCAAGGAAAACATAATTATCTTCAGCGAGACGATGAGTAGAAACAAGATTTTTAGTGGCTTGTGGCACATGAAGAACATTTTTAAGATGCAAAGTACAACTAGGGGTATGAATCAAAGAATGACCAATATGTTTAATATGCATACCTATACTATTTGCGGCATGAATTTGATCCGTTCCTTTGTACTTCTCCCGTGTAGTGAGTTTATCTAGCTCACTTGTGATATGATCCGTCGCCCCAGTGTCTAAATACCAGTTGGTATCAACACCGTAGGCATATGCTGCTGCTGCAACATGGCGTTCATCTGGGATGTAGGACTCATCGAAGCGGTGCCAGCATTCGGCGGCCACATGTCCGCACTTGTAGCATACTTGCAGACCGGCCAAGTGTCAATACACGACTGATTGCCATGGCCTCGACCAACACTCGGGTTACCACGGCCATGGCTACCACCACAAGAGCCATGACCACGTCCCTGGCCACCTCTTGAACCGCTTGAGCCACCGCCGCAAGGAACAAATGTCCCACGACTGCCGCCACTGCGATTGGCTGCATGTGCAGATGCCCCTTCTTGGCGTAGCATCAATCTGTTCTCAAAATTCAACAACTGAGAGTATATTTCTGTAACAGTCATAGGTTCTTCCTTCATCCCGTTTGCATAAACATCCAAGTCATAATCGCCATCTAGGCCATTCAGAATATAAGCAATCATATCTTCCTCATCTAGAGGCTTACCAGCCACAGCAATCTCATCACCAAGTGCCTTCATTTTCCCAAAATATTCAGAGATGGACATTGTACCTTTCTGGGTGGTTGTGAGAGCAAGACGAGTGTTGATGGAGCGCGCGCGTGCAGGAGCCAAACATGCTCCCAATCGCTTTCCATGGTTCTGTTGTCAATCTTGCGTCGGAGACTTGATGCAGAATCTCTCGAGACAACAAGGAGAAGAGAAAGCCAAGCAGCTGTTGATCGGCTGCGAACCACTCTGCGTATGTAGGGTTGGAGACCTTGATCACCATCTTGTCAGTCTGCTGCTCATCGATCTGGATGCTGAGGGCCGCGGTCTTGCCATCAATGTGCCCCTCAAGGCGTGCGCCGCGTATAGCGGCAAGAATTTGCGCTGACCACACGGCATGATTCTACTTGGTCAGTTTTTCTGAGATCGGGAAGCCGAACAATGGGTTCAGGGCTGCAGAGGACGAAGACAATGAACTGGCCATATTATGTGGAAGGCTCTGATACCATGAAGGAAAACACAAGAATTGATCCAGGGTTAACGTCGAGCAGTGCGACGGCTTCGTGTTACTTAGCACATAAATGACGCAGCAAGAATACAGATGTATGCGAGCTAGTTTGGTTGGCCAGGATCTCCTATTTACATGGAGATAAGGATTCTATCATCTAAACTACCAGGCCACCATAACTAGTCTCACAAATATATACATATAGTAGATATTACAAACTCTAACAGCCATATCTCCTAGGAGCACCTTTGCAAACAAAAACATGCCCCCCAATCACTCTATGGATCTAGTCAGCGTTTATAGACCAAACATTAGCATCTAGTCAGCATTTTGTCTTGTAATTTAAAAACAACTCTTGATATGTTATGATCTTCAAGTGCCACATTTCGAGCATCGACGGATTTCCCATTTTTTTTAAAAAAATGCAAGCAAAAACGAGCAAGGACACTAGGATACGTTTGGTTCTTTGCTAACCTGAGCTATAGCTCAACTGGGCAAGCCACCACTTTGCTGTTTTGCTAGACTTGTCTGGCCGAGCTGTTTGGTTCTTTTGCTTCTGACGATAATACCTATTGGCAGATGCTTGGTTTTTTCACCAAGAGATTGGCTTAAAACAACAACACATACTCATTTTATATTATTACAACTTGATCATGGGTAGGCTTGCCTTACCAGCTTTGGCAAAGGCATAAAATGAATCTGTGACTGTGATTGCGGTGAAGCCAACAATGAGAAGTGTTATGTGCTAAGGAATAGAAGGCAAGTAGGCAACGATAACATATTGTTGGAGTCACTGATTTACAGGGTCGTGTGCGTGAAGCTTGTCGTCGAAAGCCAGTTGAATTCACTCTCCCTGGCTAGTGAGCTTTTTCTCGCCGCTTCGGGCTAGCTTGCCCCTAAGAGCTAGGAAATTTTGACGGTTCCAAACGGTTGGCCTCGCCAAGCTAGGCTAGGCTGCTCCTAGCCATAGAAACGTACCCTAAACAAACGATGGAGACTCACGCTTACACTCTAACTGTGATGGCTTCGGCCAAGTTCTATAGGCCTATTTAGCTCATTGCCACATTTTAATACATGTTTAGTAAGTATATGTTTTTCGAACTCATAAGTTTTGTTTTTCTAATACAAAAATTTTGCGGTAGTTTGCACTTTTGCACCTATTATAGGCAAGGCAAATCTTGCCTAGACAAAATTCCTCACTAAGTGTTCGCCCTAACCTATGGTAAACACTTCTCTCAGAAAAATTGGAGACGATGATAGGATGTCAACTATCAAGGCTCGAGATATAATAGCTAAGCTTGTGATTCCCTCTTGTTTTTTTACACGGGACAAAGTGACAAACGCAGACGCTATCAAGGCTCGAGATATCATACATAGCTAAGTTTTTGATTCCCTTAGTTGTAACGCCTTTTGGTGTTGAAACTTTAATTCCTTGGCATCCTATTGGTGCAGTTCGGCCTATATTTCTTTCTTTTTCATGCAAAGCACGTGGTGGTGAATAAATCTGCATTCCTTAGCAGAAAGATTAATTGGCTTTTATCAAGCATCAATTGAAAGCCTTCAAAAAGAATCAAGATGAGGTCAAATTAATGCTTCGATTGGCTGGACAATCGCTTTCGATGCAGGAGTGTGTCAACATAGGGGTGCTTAATTTCCTTCCAAGTGCAAATCATGTTTTTGTGCATTAAGCACGTTTATGGTCGTACATAAGTCAGTTCTTCTTAAATGATAATTTGGATGTGATATCAATCGGTCCTGCTTGGGATATTATGATCTTTTCTTTTTCTGGACCAAGTGCAATGTTGATGCTACTTATGAAAGCGCCCCAATATACTACTATAGTACAATGCTGTCCAGATTATAAATGATACAGTACTAATCCTCCATTTGATTCGGCGTGTTTATCGAGCATCATTTTATTATTCTTAATGGTCATTGATGACGATAGCTACAGTACTTTGGGTGGAATTACAAATTATTATTGCTTGACAGCATTGTATTAGCAATCTTGTTTGATGTAACAATGTTTCGGCCGTATATATCACTACTACAAAATCGATTTTTTTGGACGAGGGCTCCAATAGTTTCCAGACGGGCCATAAGTGGCCGCGCCTGGAAAAACCGGCCCCGAGGGGGCCGGTAGTTGGACCGCACGGGAAGATGCATTATCCCGTGCGGTTCACTTAAGCGACCGCACAGGCTATTATCCCGTGCGGTCTCTTAAGCGGCCCGCACGGGATAATGCATTATCCCGTGCGGGCCGCTTAAGAGACCGCACGCGATGAAGCACCATAAAGCAGCTCCCAACCCCGACAGTGCCACTTTGAACCTGGTGTTTCTCTCTCCAAAAAAACACAATTATAGGGGGGAAGGTTTTCAACTTGAATTCTTCAATTGGAATCAATACAAAAGGTACCATGCTTGATCTTCTCTTCCATTTGCTTCCATTTTTAAAATTTTTTATTGGTTTAATGTGAAGATATTTGAATATTTTTTAACTCGGTTTCTCTCTCCAAAAATAGGTATTTTCTTTTGGTGGGAGGTTTTAGAGTTGAAATCTTCGATTGAAATCAATATAAAAGGTAATGTGCTTGATCATCTCCTTCATTTGCTTCCATTTTTGTAAAATTTCATTGGTTGAATGCGAAGATATGTAAACTTGTTTGAATTGTATATTTCGTGCTATTTTTGTAATTTGTAGGTCAAATATTTTGTTTTTTTTATTGAACCATTTTTTGGTATTTAATATTGTCTCAGTATTATTATTTGCTGTGAATGACGTTTTAGTTAAAAAGTAGGATTTAAGTTTAATTTGTTTATTTAGAAAACACCGGCAATATAATATTAATTAATGCTGTGAATTTTTTTAGATGGATCGGACATGGATGTATGAGACACGAAGAACTCATCCAGTGTTCATGAGAGAAACATCAACATTTATTGATAAGGCTAAGGCACACGCTTTGAGGGAGAATAGGAAGGATATTTTTTGTCCTTGCGTGGATTGCAATAATCAGAAGATGTAGAAAGATCCGAATGTAATTCTGGGACACATAATTCAGCGTGGATTTGTGGAGAAATACACAGTTTGGACTTATCACGGGGAAGTCGCCCCTCCTGTAGAGATTCGTGATATTTGGTTCGATCAGGCAGAGAATTTTATAATTGAGGACATGTCCCGTCAAATGACTGGTGATTTTGGCGGCTCTGGTTTTGACGCCGCAGAGGTTGATATTGATCTTGATCTTGAGGATATGTTGCGACACGCTGAACCAGAGGTCCTAACAGAGAAAGCAAGAGATTTAAACAATTGGGAGGCGTTGCAGAAATCAGCGAAAGATCTTTTGTACGATCAATCAAAGGGATGTGACATGGATTATACAGTGTTGCGGTCGGTGCTAGAACTTCTTACATTGAAGGCCAGGCACGGATGGTCTGATACTAGTTTCAACGACTTGATGGGTCTCCTGAGAGTTATGCTTCCTAAGCCTAATTTGTTGCCAGCTAACACCTACCAAGCCAAGAAACTGATATGTCCATTATCACTTGGTGTGGAAAAGATCCATGCATGTATTAATCACTGTGTACTTTATCGCAACGAATACGCTGACCTGGACAAGTGTCCAACTTGTGGGGCGAGTAGGTACAAAAAGGATAACGCTGCCACTGATAGTGATGTTGCCGAACCAAATGCATTGGTCGAGCCAGGAAAAAAGATTCCGGCCATGGTGATGTGGTACTTGCCAGTGAAAGATCGCATGAAGCGATTGTTCTCGAACCCCACCGACACCGAGTTGATGAGATGACATCAAGAGGGTCGAAAAATAGATGGTATGATTCGACACCCCGCCGATGCTCGACAATGGAGAAACTTTGATTCGAAGCACCCAGAATTTGCAAATGATCCGAGAAATGTAAGGTTTGCGTTGAGCACGGATGAAATGAATCCGTTTGGTGACCTAAGCTGCTCGCACAACACTTGGCCTGTTCTGCTCACCATGTATAACCTTCCGACATGGTTATGTCAAAAGCGAAAATATATTTTGTTGACTATCCTTATACACGGGCCAAAACAGCCTGGCATCGATCTAGATGTGTTTCTTGAACCTTTGATGGAGGATATGCAAGAAATGTGGGAAGAGGGTCTACGATTGTTTGATGCGTACCGACAGGAGTATTTTACTCTGCGTGCTATTGTTGGCGCAGAATTTGGACCTGTCCAGCAACCAAACGGGTTCCGCGTTACCACGGCGGCCTGGGAGATCTGCTTAACTCCAGTGCAGGTCCAAATTGGCTTGCCTAGTCATGCGCAGAGCGTGCCAGTTGATTTGATCTGCAATCAACAAGAAACAAGTAAACCATATCAGAAAACAATGGTCAATCAGCCGATAGGCCGATGTCACATTGTTATAGCCCAGCCGATAGGGCAAAGCTGTATCGGCTTACTCGATATAATAAGCAAATTACAGAGATCTAATCTCATCGGCCCTTGTTAAAAGCGTGTGATAGATTAATGAAGTTGGCCGATGAGGGTTTCATGAGAATAACTACACTAGCTATTACTCTAATGTAAACTTATACAAGTCAATCGGCTAACATAAATACACCAACCACAAAGAAGTCTTTAAAAACACTCCGTGACCGATATGTTTATATTCGTCGATCCACATGTATAAGTGGCAAACACATGCAAAAACATAAATAATCACATGCATTAGGTAAGACCGGCTGAAACCCCGGCGCTATCCTTAATTACAATCGAAAACAGGCTTCGTGTTAGATCTCGAAACAGGACTAAGGTTGATAGCAACTCAAAGTGTGAATCGAGACTTAACACAAAGAAAATCAAGCCGTCGATTGCTTTTGGGGATGGTAAATGCCTTAGATAATCTAAACGAGCAAACTGATTCGACCGACGTCAACAATAAACCCTAAAGCGAGTTAACTGCCGGCGAGACAGAATCAGAAAACCACATCGAGATTAGCTAACACACGATAACGACGATCACATCATCAGGGCTTAACGTGCCTAAAGCGACACGCTAGCCCCGACGATGCAAATCGTCGGGTACGAGTTCTTACCTTGCTCTTGGAAAGCAAGAACTCGTCAGAAGTCAACCTCTTGCGAGGGTTGGCGATGCGCCGAAAGTAAATTAGTTTGATTGTATGATTGATTGAGAGAGAGAGAGAGTTTCTATGTACAAACTATCGGGATATTTATACCCGAGGTTACAACAGAACCCTTGTAGGGTACGATCTTATCTACAACTAACAAACAAGTCCTTGCGGCAGACTTAGGCCACAGATTAGATCTAAACTACTTAATTTACAAGATACAATTGCCTAAAACCGAGCTTTATCTCTATTTGGCAACTTCCTTAAAACTTATCTTGAGCCCAGACCAAGCCCACGTTGACACTGTCAACTCACAACCCGTATCGGCCCACGTTAACATCGAATCCGTATCGGCCGATACGCTCTCTATGGCAACACCTTCCCAGTCCGATACGGTTACCGGGTCCGATACGAAGCCTGGTCCGACTCCAACTCAATCCTTCCTCTCTGCTTCGGTTTCTTCTTTTCTTTCCAAGTCGATTACCAAAATCCGTCGTTAACACATGCCCCCCAATTCCGCTTCATTATATAATGTGGCAGAATTAGCTCCGAGGAACCCATCGACTTCTTTGCTAGGTCTAATCTGAAAACCGCGCAGATCCAGATTCGAATCCTTCCGCCGCCGATTCAACAAACCCTTCGCGTTTCTCAACTCCGGCGACCCTTCGGCGTTCCGTCAACATCGACCTCCTTCACAGCGACCCCTTCAACGACAACGATGGCCTCCGCCCCGTTCTATGCCTCCCAGATCCCTGCGGTAAGTCTATTCCTTCAAAATCCACATTATCGCTTTTTTCCGCCGATTTCTCCAAGTTAGGGTTTTTACTCTCTGCCCCCCGGGTCTTATATTTTCATCGTCATTCTCATGATCTAGGTCTTCAAAAACCAAATCTTGATCCCCACCGACGACAAATCCCATCGCTTTCTGCTAGGCCCCATGGGCGATCACGACCCAACTTGGCTAATCAATGCCGAGACGAACAGAATCCCCTTTAGGCAAGCCAAGCCCAATGTTTCTTCCTGGAAAGATACCTTCAGGTCCTGGCCATCGAAGCTTAACGGATACAGAACCTGGTATAAGAGGATTGCTGCTGTCAAACAAATCCACTGGGACGAGATTGGGATCGGCCAATGCATCACTCTGTCCCTGGCCGATACCAAGAAGAACGAACCACTCATGTCGGCCGCCAGCTACTTCTAGTCCAGTACCTTGAACGCCTTTATGTTCAAACAAGGTCTGATGACCCCAACTCTGATCGACGTCAAGATACTAGCAGGGTTGGACATTGACTCCGAGATCAACCCCTTCAGCCTCCTGACAAGACCAAGTTGGACGAGCTAGTGGTGGAGCCGATTGTCTTGAAGCACAGACTTGAAGAACTCCGTCGTCTCGAAGCAGAGCTAGAATCGAAGCTGGAAGCCACGCGCCACGAAATCCAAGAAGTTGAAGCCGGGATAGCTGCATCACCCAAGGCTATCGAAGACCAGACGGCAAAGCTCAAGGCATCGACCAAGTATCTTGCCACCCTGAGTAAGTCATTGAAGCCAATCCCAGGGTCGACGGCCGATGATGCCCAAGCTATAGAAGACATTGAACAAATTCGCCGTAGAGCCATTGCAGCTATTGCAGATTTCATAGGGTGATGTGACCTATTTTTCCTTTTTACCGTGTAAATACAAACCTTATCGGCCACGCAGCTGAATTTTGATCCGAAAATTCCAGTGTGAAAATTGTTTCTGAAATCCATCCTGCGAACAGATATCCCTTTACTATCCAATCTCATCGGCCAGAAAGCCGAATTCGATCTTACTCTGAAGAAAAATTCCTTGAAAAATTCCGCGCTTGTATATATATATGCCCCCCAAATTTTAGAAGATGAGGGCTCATGTTGTAAAATTTGAACTAAGGGCGATAGTATGTATCGGCCATCTAAAGACGATGCATAACACATCGGCTGTAATCATAAATCGGCTGGAGGGCCGATCATGAGTCGATCCAGACGCTAGAATAATATTTCTTCAAGTACTTGCCATTAAGAGCTCGTCCATAAATCTCGCCATCCAACCCCTTGAGCAAGTAAGCATTGTGAGGAACACAACGATGAATTTGAAAAGAACCTTCCCAATTAGGTGACCACTTGCCGAAATTATTATCTCTGGAACCAATCGGCATTATTAATTTCCATGCAAGATCCCCTTCTTCAAACAACTTGGCGACAACTTTTTTGTCGTAATGACGAGCCACTCTATCTTTATCACGCTTGATCTTCTCTAAGGCCCGTAATCGGACATGCGCCAAATCGTCTAACTCATCTACCATAAGATTATGGTACTCATCGGCTGTCAAGTCGTCTTGCAAAGCAATCCTTCTTGAGCCGATGTTGGTTTCCCACGGCAGCACAGCTTCGTGTCCATAAACCAACTGATAAGGAGGCACTTGAATTGCACCATGGCAAGCCATCCGATATGCCCAAAGGGAATCGGCCAGCGTTGTGTGCCATTGCCTCGGCTGTTCGTCGATTTTCATCTTGATTAGCTTGATTAGAGTCTTATTAGAAGCCTCTGCCTGTCCATTAGCTTGCGCGTAGTAAGGAGAAGAATTTAATAATTTAATGCCCATGCTATCGGCGAACTGGACGAACTCATCAGACACGAAGATTGATCCCTGATCGGTGGTTATCGTCTGAGGTAACCCAAACCGATATATAATATGTTCCTTGACAAACTGAATTGCATCTTTGGAATCAACCTTCTTAAGGGGAATGGCCTCAACCCACTTTGTGAAGTAATCTGTAGCCACCAAGATATATTTGTGTCCCTTGCTCGATGGCGGGTTAATCTGGCCGATCATATCTATTCTCCATCCACGAAATGGCCACGGCTTTATGATTGGATGCATAGCCGATGCCGGTGCTCTTTGAATTGCTCCAAACTTCTGACAATCCTGACATCCTTTATAATACTTGAAACAATCCTCTAGCATGGTTGGCCAAAAATATCCGACGCGCTTCAACAGCCATCTCATTTTATGGGCCGATTGATGTGTTCCACAAATCCCTTCATGGACCTCGCTCATAACGACTTTGGCCTCCTCAGGACCTAGGCACTTGAGCAAGACACCATCAATCGTCCGATGGTATAAATCATCATCTAACAGGACATACTGCAATACTTTATATTTCATCTTTCGTGACGCCGATTGGGAAGGATTCTTCAAATAATCAATGATAGCAAATCTCCAATCGTCGACGTCCATGGCGGCGATTTGAACCCGTACATCCTTGGCCATCGGCCTGTATCCCGATGCCCCCTGAGCCAGGTCATTGGCCTCGAAGTTTTGCTTCCTAGGTATATGCCTCATTGTCACGATCTTGAATGCCTGAAGCAACACCTTGCACTCTTCATTGTAGACTTTGAGGATGTCATCTTTGCATTCATACTCTCCAAAAAGTTGATTTATTACTAGTTGTGAATCACCAATGATCTCTACGGAATCGGCCTCGACTTCTTGTAATAACTGCAAGCCTTTAAGCACCGCTTCGTACTCTGCTTGATTGTTAGTATAATAAGGCTTGATAGTAAAAGCAAACTCAAAACTTGCCCCCCGAGGGGATATGATAACTAGGCCGATACCGCATCCATGTCTGCAGACGAATCCATCAAAATACAATGTCCATGGCACAATATCTGGATATGCAACTGACTCGTCTCTGTGTTGAACAATGAAATCGGCCAGGGCTTGTCCTTTGACTGCTTTGGCCGATTCATATCTGAGATCAAACTCTGTTAAGGCAAAAATCCACTTCCCAATTCTTCCTTTTAACACAGGGGCCGATAACATGTATTTCATCACATCGGCCTTACTTACCACAATACACTCGTTGGAAAGTAAATAATGCCTCAATTTAGTACATGAAAAATATAAGCACAAACATAATTTCTCCACCGGTGTGTACCTTGTCTCAGCGTCTAGCATCCTCCTACTGAGATAAAAAATAGCTCTTTTCTTACCACCAATATCTTGAACCAAGACTGAGCCGATGTATTTCTCATCGGCCGATAGGTACAGTCTGAACGGAACCCCTTTCTGTGGAGGGATTAGAACTGGCGGAGAAGTTAAATACTCCTTGATATCGTCCAGCGCCTTCTGTTGCTTATCACCCCATATGAACTCTTCATCCTCTTTTATCTTCAATAACGGAGTGAACGGCTCTATTCTTCCTGACAGGTTCGATATAAAGCGCCGAACAAAATTGATCTTGCCGAGCAGAGATTGTAACTTGGTCTTGTTCGTCGGAGGTTTGATTTTCTTTATAGCATCGATATTCTTCTGTGTAATCTCGATTCCTCTTTCGTGGACCAAGAAACCCAGGAACTGACCGGCCGATACGCCAAAGGCACACTTGTTAGGGTTCATTTTTAAACCATACTTCCTTGCTCTTTCAAGTACCTTGCGTACATCGGCCAAGTGCATATCATATTCTCTTGACTTCACGACGACATCATCAATGTAAACTTCAATCAAAGAGCCGATGAGATCATGAAAAATATAATTCATGGCCCTCTGATACGTAGCTCCAGCATTCTTCAAACCGAATGTCATGACAACCCATTCATATAGGCCGATTGCCCTTGGGCATCGGAAGGCTGTTTTGTGAACATCTTCTTCGGCCATGAAAATTTGGTTGTAGCCTGCGTTCCCATCCATGAAGCTGATAACCTTGTGTCCGGACGCGGCATCGACAAGCAAATCGGCCAGAGGCATAGGATACTCGTCTTTCGGTGTTGCTTTGTTCAAGTCTCTGAAGTCAATACATACCCTAAGCTTGCCATTTTTCTTCACTACTGGATTCTTTCAACAGATTTATAAGATTACTCTTGTATTCCTTTGGCAGGTTAGCACTTACGTACGTCGGCCTAGGCCTATCACCTATCCCTATATCAATCTCTTCAAGTTCATCGGCCGACATAAAACCGTGTCCCAACTTGCCATCTAGCTTGTCCACCGCATCATCTGTGTAGGGACTAACTTGTTCATCTTCAACGGCGGACGGCACCTCTTTGCTAAAGTAACTGCTTGTCTTGATCTTCAATCGTCTCGATGTCGCAGTCAGTTACTTTGAGGAAATCGGCGTCCCAGACTCGTCCGGACAAGCAGTCGATTCCCTCCATCTCCCATACTGCGAGATCGGCATTGGCCACATGTACTGACCGATCAGCCTGCACGATCTCAACCTGGTCCCCTTGCCATTGCATGAGGCATTGGTGCATTGTTGAAGGGACGCAACAATTTGCGTGGATCCAATCCCGTCCCAACAACAAGCTGTAGGAACCCTTTTCGTCGAAGACGAAGAAGGTGGTGGGTATTGTTTTGCTGCCCACGGTGAGTTCCACGTTTAGGACCCCCTTCGCCTCGGACGCATTGCCACCAAAGTCTTTCAACACCATGTTTGTCTTGATTAGATCTTCAGGTACCTTTCCAAACTTCCTGAAGGTTGTGTATGGCATTAAATTGACCGCCGCGCCGCCATCGACCAGCATCTTCGTCATCGGCCGCCCATTGATGAATCCCTTGATGTATAACGGCTGTAAGTGTCTGTAGCTGGTGTCAACTGGCTTGTCGAAGATGGCTTGATCTGGTGATAACTGTAGCCTAGCCGAAGATTTTTCATCGTCGGCCACTGCTTCATCGGCCGCCTGCATGCTGTACTCTGCTGGCAGTATAAAAACCATGTTAACAGGCGCCGATGTCGCTCGTTTACCTTTTGAATCCGCAGAGGCCCGGGCTGTATTGGAGGTGCCCTCATCGGCCGTGACCACCGTGGATTTTATCCTCCACTCTTTCTTGGTCTTGGTCGGCCGATGGGTTATCGCCACCTGTTGCTTCCTGGATTTGTTCTTTCCTCCTTAGCCTCTGAACCCGCCGTTTTTGTGTCTTAGTGAATACATCGCTTGGGCACCATTGGGGGTTCTGGACTTGCTCCTCGTCTTCAATATGTTGCTGTTGGTGCATCGGCCCTAACCTCTCATGAACCGATTTTCTTTGCTTGGCCGGCCGATGCGCTTGCCTGCTTGAGCTGCCCTGATAAAAAATCTTCTGCACCATTACATGCAGGGCACTCCTGGATAGATGGCAACCTCATTCCCTCATTCCAGCAAAACTGAAAAAACTCGCACTCCCAATGTGGGTCGTAGGAGTTGTCTTGATCGGCGTAGTCTTGAGCTTGTTCTTCTTGCCGCCGCTGGTATTTTCTAATCAGGCCCTCAGAGGTCTGATAAGGTCGCTTGCCGGTCCGATGGGCACTGCCATCGGCCCTGTCCGCCCGCACCATGTTGACTGGGAACGGGTGTCCTTCGATCTTCATCGGCCGCTTGGCATCATCGATTTTAATCCTGCCTTGCTCGATGGCCGATTGAATCTGTTGTCTGAAGATCTTGCATTCATTTGTATGGTGTGAATGAGAGTTGTGCCATTTGCAATATCTCTGTTTCTTGATCTCTTCGGCCGATGGCAATACATGACCCACTGGTAACTGGATTTGCTTTTCTTGCAACAGTAGATCAAATATCTTATCGGCCTTGTTGATGTCGAAGTCATATTTATCTTCCTTGTCGCCCTTCTTGGCCCATTGGCAAGTTGTCGGCTTTCCCATCCGGGCCCACTCGGCCAGGTCGACATCAACATCTTCCTCGTCGTCATCATCGGAGGCATACTGATAAACTGTGTTGATTTTCTTGACAAACTTCTTTGCCTCCTGAAATCGTTGTTCGTGGGCCGATACCCGTTGTGCTAGCTGAGCTAGGCTGTCAAATTCCTGCGAGGAGAACCTCTCGCGTATCGGCCCTAGCAATCCTTGAAATGCCAAATCGGCCAACTGGGAATCGGTCAAGCTGAGGCTGTAACACCTGTTCCTTATGTCTCTAAACCTCTGGATATACTCCAGGACCGATTCATCCACTCGTTGCCTAATGGCAGTTAGATCGGACAGTTTCATCTCTTGTTCGCCATTGTAGAAATACCTGTGAAACTGTTTCTCTAGATCTATCCATCCTCTGATGGAATTGCAGGGTAAAGATGAAAACCACGTGAATGCAGACCCTGATAAGGATAGAGGGAAAAACCTCACCCTCAACGCCTCGATAGCCGATGCCTCCCCGCACTGTGCTAGGAATCGGCTGACATGCTCGTACGTCGAGACGTTGTCCTGCCCCGAAAACTTGGAGAAGTCCGGTATCTTGTATCGGCCTGGCAATGGCACTCTGTCAAATTCCTCGGGATACGGGTGCCGATACACTGTGGAGTTTTCCTTGTGCTTCAAGCCGAATTGGTCTCGCATCACTTCAGCTATCATATCGGCCCAGTATCCTGCGGGCCGATGTGGGAGGTCTTGCTGGTATGATTGCTGCGAGCCCTCTGCTTGATACTGCCTGGGGGAGTACGGCTGGTAGTGGTGATCAAGATTCTGCGCGCCATACTGCCCTGCGGTGTGCTGTTGGTAGCCTTGTGGCACATTGTATGCAGCTTGAGGTGGAGGATTGTTGAACACCGGGGCTTGTGGCTGTCCGGCCGATGGCTAGTGAACAGGAACTTGCTGCATCGGCTCGATCACTGGTTGCTTCCCCTTGGTCCATTGAGCATATTGCTCCTCCGTAATGTGCTGAGGGCTCCCCCCTATCTGATTGGTGAGGACCAGTGGCAGTGTTGTTGCTGGCTGCGCCGATGGGGGTGGCATCGGCGCTGTCGGCTGAGCCGTGCTCAGGTCGTTCCTCAGGGTCCGATAGGCAGGGAACTTATTTTCTGGTAAGAAAATCGGCCCCTGAGGCTTGTACTGGTGAATTGACCCATCTAGGATCGATTTGACCGTATTGGTCAATGTGTTCACCAGGATCCCCGATTGGTTGACTAGCGCAGAATGAATTGCGGAGTCAATCCTATCTTGTAACGTCGGCGTTGCAATATCTTCAGTCTTGACGGTGTGGTCGTGCGCCGCCGCCGCCGTGCCAGCTCCATCTCCAGGACTCGGCATAACTACCTTGGATTTTTGGATCAAGGTGCCTTGCCGAGTCCTAGAATATGTTTGCAGGTACATATTCTGGAACTGCTCGACCAGATTTTCCATCTCAGCCTTTTGCTCTGCATTGAGCTGGTCGGCGGTCACAGGGACGATGTTCTCCTCGGAAATCTCGACCTGCTTCGACATCTTGAGGAGGTTTGTTGCTGTTGCAGAGTTTGCGTTCTTGGTCCCACCGGGCGTGCCAAAAGCGTGCTGGCGCAGAATTTGGACCCGTCCAGCAACCAAACGGGTTTCGTGTTACCACGGCGGCCTGGGAGATCTGCTTAACTCCAGTGCAGGTCCACATTGGCTTGCCTAGTCGTGCGCATAGCGTGTCAGTTGATTTGATCTGCAATCAACAAGAAACAAGTAAACCATATCAGAAAACAATGGTCGATCGGTCGATAGGCCGATGTCACATTGTTATAGCCCAGCCGATAGGGCAAAGCTGTATCGGCTTACTCGATATAATAAGCAAATTACAGAGATCTAATCTCATCGGCCCATGCTAAAAGCGTGTGATAGATTAATGAAGTTGGCCGATGAGGGTTTCATGAGGATAACTACACTAGCTATTACTCTAATGTAAACTTATACAAGTCAATCGGCTAACATAAATACACCAACCACAAAGAAGTCTTTAAAAACACTCCGTGACCGATATGTTTATATTCGTCGATCCACATGTATAAGTGGCAAACACATGCAAAAACATAAATAATCACATGCATTAGGTAAGACCGGCTGAAACCCCGGCGCTATCCTTAATTACAATCGAAAACAGGCTTCGTGTTAGATCTCGAAACAGGACTAAGGTCGATAGCAACTCAAAGTGTGAATCGAGACTTAACACAAAGAAAATCAAGCCGTCGATTGCTTTTGGGGATGGTAAATGCCTTAGATAATCTAAATGAGCAAACTGATTCGACCGATGTCAACAATAAACCCTAAAGCGAGTTAACTGCCGGCGAGACAGAATCAGAAAACCACATCGAGATTAGCTAACACACGATAACGACGATCACATCATCAGGGCTTAACGTGCCTAAAGCGACACGCTAGCCCCGACGATGCAAATCGTCGGGTACGAGTTCTTACCTTGCTCTTGGGAAGCAAGAACTCGTCAGAAGTCAACCTCTTGCGAGGGTTGGCGATGCACCGAAAGTAAATTAGTTTGATTGCATGATTGATTGAGAGAGAGAGAGAGTTTCTATGTACAAACTATCGGGATATTTATACCCGAGGTTACAACAGAACCCTTGTATGGTACGATCTTATCTACAACTAACAAACAAGTCCTTGCGGCAGACTTAGGCCACAGATTAGATCTAAACTACTTAATTTACAAGATACAATTGCCTAAAACCGAGCTTTATCTCTATTTGGCAACTTCCTTAAAGCTTATCTCGAGCCCAGACCAAGCCCACGTTGACACTATCAACTCACAACCCGTATCGGCCCACGTTAACATCGAATCCGTATCGGCCGATACGCTCTCTATGGCAACACCTTCCCAGTCCGATACGGTTATCGGGTCCGATACGAAGCTTGGTCCGACTCCAACTCAATCATTCCTCTCTGTTTCGGTTTCCTCTTTTCTTTCCAAGTCGATTACCAAAATCCGTCGTTAACAGCTATCATATTCGTTACTATAAACGATCTACCAGCAAATTTTTCTCTCTCAGGACAGATTAAAGGAAAGACCGGATGTCTTATATGCCTGGACAACACATCGTACATATACCTGACCTCGTCAAAAAAGTTAGTTTACATGCGTCATCGTCGTTTCTTACCACAGAAGCATAGGTGTCATGCGATGGCTACCTTTTTTGACAAAACTGTTGAGGAAGGTACTACCCCTGAAGCAAAGGATGGTTCCACGGTGTTCAAGCTGACAAAAAACATAAAGGTCGTGTTCGGCAAGGGAAAGACAGATTTAGGCAAGAGGAAGAAAGAAGTGGTAGAAAACACACTACCTTTTAAGAAACATTCAATCTTTTTCAAGTATCTGACGTACTGGAAAGACCTGGAGATTCGCCATGCCATCGATGTCATGCACCTCGAGAAGAACGTGTTCGACAGCACCATCGGGACTTTACTTGACATCCCAAGTAAAACAAAGGATGGGTTGAAGTCACGTAACGACCTGGTCAATTTGGGCATAAGGAAAGATCTCCACCCGATAGAGCTAACTAATGGTAAGATTGAGATTCCACCGGCATGCTACTCAATGTCACCAGAAGAGAAAAAGGCTTTCTGTAAATGTCTTCGTGGATTGAAAGTGCCGACTGGATTCTCATCGAATATCCGGAAACTAGTATCAATGAAAGATTTGTCAATTTCTGGATACAACGCTCACGACTGTCATAAGATGCTTACGGTATTCCTCCCTATCGCTATAAGGGCGGTGAAACCAGTGCACACCAAGGTAGTGATAACAAAGCTGTGCTATTTTTTTAATCGAGTTTCACAGAAAGTTTTTGATCCAGAAGAATTAGGACCCCTTCAGAAATTCATAGTCGAGACAGCTTGCTAGCTAGAGATGTTTTTTCCTCCATCGTACTGGGACATGATGGAACATCTCATTGTTCACATTATCCCTTAAATTATTGAACTTGGTCCTCTATACCTACATCAAATGTGGGCGTACGAGCGATACATGGCCGTTCTGAAAGGGTATGTCCGTAATCGTGCTCATCCGGAGGGCTTGATGATAGAGGGTTACACAACTGAGGAGGTTGCCGAGTGTTGCCTAGATTATATGAGAGATGTCAACCCCATTGGGATACCGGTGCCTCGACATGATGGAAGGTTATCTGGGAAGGGTACTGTGGGAAGAAAATGCTTCTACGACAACGATTACAAAGCGGTATCAGATGCACACAGCAGTGTTCTTCAACAACTCGCCATCGTTGTGCCCTACATTGAGCAACACACTTCGGAGATCAGAGCATGCAATCCGGGGCGATTCGACGATTGGGTTTCGAAAGAACAGAAGCACACTTTTCCCCAATGGTTGAAGGATCAAAAGCTACCGTATGGAGAATCAATCGAGGAAAAAACGATAGAAAGACTTGTAGCTGGCCCAACAAGCCTTGTGACCTCATGGCAAGGGTATGACATCGGCGGATATTCTTTTTACACAAACAACAAAGATAGGAAAAGCTCAGCACAGAACAGTGGGGTTCGTGTCGAAGCGTTGGACGCAATAGGACAGAACAAGTCTTACTACGGGATCATACAAGACATATGGGAACTTGACTATGATTTAAATATTCAGATCCCTGTTCTCAGATGCCAATGGGTGAAAGACAACATGGTAGATAAATTTGGATTTACGTGTGCTGAACGGAGTAAAATTGGACACAAGGATGACCCATGGGTCCTTGCCGAGCATGTTGCACAGGTTTTTTATGTGAAGGATCCTTCCGATGAAAAGATGGACATTATTGTATCGGACAACCTACACATTATTGGTATTGACAACATTCAAGACGCACGCGATTATAATCAATACGACGCCATTGAGTTATTCACAGATCTTCCTACGCGGATGAAACGCATTGAGAGTGTCCTCGACGAATCAAAGTTTGCATCCGTGCGGAAGGATGTTAATCCAAAAATTGTAGAACGCTACTTTGTTTTTTTTGTGTATAATATGTTTTTGCGAGCGAATGTATACATATCAAACTTATGGTGTTACCAGTGAATGTGTGGTTTTATATCGAAGTTATGATATTTGTGTGGATGATTAATATGTTAATTAATTAATATGTGACCAATTGATATATTAATATGTGATGAATTTACATTGATTGCATTTTTTTACATTGATATATTAATATGTGCATTGATATTTGTTAATTAGTTTTATAGTTTACATGGAATAATTAATAAATGGAATAATTAATATGTTAATTAATATTTTATGTGTCTTCATATGTTTTTTAGTTTTATAGTTTTAATATAAGAGCGGCGATTATCCCGTGCGGGCGGCTTAAGGGCCCGCACGGAAAAACCATCTTTCCGTGCGGGCGGCTTAAACGGCTCGCACGGAAATATAGTCTTTCCGTGCGGGCGGATTACACGGCCCGCACGGAAAGACTATATTTCCGTGCGGGCGCTTAAGCCGCTCGCATGCGATGATCTTCGCCTATATAAGGGCTCGCGGGCGCCGAAAATTTCTAAGTCCCGACGAACCCTAGATCTAGCGCCGACAGGCTGTCAAAATTTCTTGCGACCATCGCCTCCAACGACCGCCGCCTTCCTCACCGCCGGCGCCTCCTCCACCGCCTCAACCGACCGCCGCCGCCGCTGCCTCCTCGGCCGCCACCTCCACCGACCGCCGCCGCTCCACCGCCTCCACCGCGGCCGCCTCCTCCGACCGGCCGCCTCCTCCGCCGCTGCCTCCACCGATCGCCGCCGCCTCCACCGACCGCCGCCTCCACCAACGCCGCCGCCTTCCTCACCGCCGCCGCCTCACCGACCGCCGCCTTCCTCACCGACTCCGGTGGCTGCACCCTTCTTTTCCATTAGTGATCTCTCCGGTCTCCACTTATTCTTCTCCCCTCTGATTTCTAGTGTTTTGTACAGGTGCTCTTGAGTTCTTCCCTGCTACTAATTTGTGGTTGTGATGCACTAAAGATGCTTGTAGATTAATTCTAATAGTCAACTTGATGACCCTATGATATGGATTGTATTTACTGGCTCTAGGGTTCTAAGTCAATTGGTTTGTTGGGTGAATGATGCCTATATGCTCATGATGAATGAATCCTGACATGAATAAACCCATGAATTGCATTACTGAAACTGAAATCACACTAACCTAATTCTGTCCTTATATATGCTTATGAACGAATTGAATGAATGAGTGCACATATAAACAGATTTATGAAATTGTTATGCAAAAATTTAATTTCCCACTAATATGTTTATGTTCTTATACATGCTGACATTTAGAAGTAACTGAAATTCTGGAATAGTAACACAGTACATGAACAAATCTTTATGACTGATTCATGAAATAACATATTAAACCACTAGGCTGCATAGTTTGATAATTATAAAAAGACATACTATGGATTATTGACTGCAGTCCATAAAGCTTGATCTTGAGGTTAACAGATGATGATTTGTTTCACTGGATGATGTACTGCTACTGTCTACGCCTTACAGAACAATAACTCAACTGAATGATATACTGCTACATGTTCCTCTTTACTTTAGTTCGAACTATCGATGCCTTCAGAACTTCTACAAAACTCTTGAGGTCAAATTAAGTAAGGTTTTAACTAGCTCTAACTATTTATGTAATCAAGGTTCATGATAAATTTTATGTAATCAAGGTTTTGATAATGGCATACGACTGATCATATCTTTATATATATATATCCTACTGTTTTCTTGATTTATCACCTGAGCACATGTTGATGTACAATAAAAATTTGGTTGCAATTGCATTTCTATGCTATCCAAATTTCCAACAATCAAAGCTAGGTTCTTGCATCACTAATCTCCTCCATATACTGAACGATGAGTTCTTCTATTATCTACATGATGACATAACTAATCTCAACCAAAATTAATCTTCTATTTGTCATATAGATAAAAATATTTATATCCTACTAGTTACACATACTGTTCTGAAGCTCAAAATATTAATATGAATATTTTTACTGAATCTGAGATTCTCTTGTTCATCTTGTAATGGATGCAAATGCAACACATAACTCCTACACATATTAGTATATGCATCACACAAGAATCACGCCATGATATGATTTCAGTTCCATTTTTATCCGTAGCAAAGCACGGGTATTTAGCTAGTATAGCATAAAAGTTGTACGACAGTCAAATTGATGTAATTGCTAGTTTAGTGGTGCAAAACATGGTCAATTGCTTAATGTAATGTACATAATTATACATAGTTTTGTGTTATGGCTGCACTTTGATTTTCCATAATTACCAACTGAAATTGAACTGTTGAGATCGATCTTTATTCGTAGGAGTTATATTGATGATTCTGACCTAAAATTCTCTCCCATGCCTTATGGCCACCTCATATGCGCACTTGGTTGGCATCGGAATGATCATCATGGAAAAAGGCTTCTATGTATATATATGTGATGGAAAAGTGAATGCATGTGTTGAACCCTATTGTCAAATTTTGACCGTGTTGTATATATGCAATTGTATATATGAGTGAAATTGTGTTGAAATTGTGAAATTTATGCAATTGAATGTATATATGAGTGAGGTATTGTTTTTGCCAATTAAGGTTTGAGGATAATTTATTGTTTGATAGCTTTGACCTTTCATTTGAGGTATAAAATATAAATTTATTTAAGATTGTCTTGTCTTAGCTCAATAATTTGCTCATGAAATGCCAACCTGTTGCTCTTCTGCAACAGGGCTTCGGAATCTATTTGAAACAATGCCCAGAGTCATCCTCTCGGTCTCGTGTGTATTTGAATGTATATATGAGTGAGGTATTGTTTTTGCCAATTAAGGTTTGAGGATAATTTATTGTATGACTGCTTTGACCTTTCATTTGAGGTATAAAATATAAATTTATTTAAGATTAATTATGTTACGGCCAACCGTAGATCAAATGGCGACCGAGAAAGCTCCCTCCGATGCAACCAATGTCGAACCAACGCAAGAGGTTTCGAGCGAAGGCACATGGCAGACACCAAGCGATCCGATGTGCCATATCGAAGTTACGCCAGCACAACCGGTTGAAGAAGACCCCGACTACATTCCTATGGAGCAAGCAGTAAGTCGAGCCGTAGTGTTTTAAACTAATCCGTCTCCCTCTCGGTCGCGTTTAACTTTTTCTGATGTACGTACAGATGGAAATAAGACGCCAATCAAAAAGAAAGGTTGCCAAGTCTGCCGTCATAGCCGAAGGCGAGATGGACACAGCAACGTCCGGTCCGGTAGGAACCGACACCGGAGAAACGCCCGGTCAAAAGAGAAGACGTGGTCAGAGAAGTAAGAACCAACCTCCGAAGGAGACATACTATATCACCTCTCTGAACCAGGATGGGAAGCCACTAGAGCCCAAGATAGCAATGACAAAATTCAGCAGCACTTGCGGTGTATTGGCTAGAACCCACGGCCCTTTAAATGTAGATTCCTGGGAGCAGGTGGATGACAACATGAAGAACGTCATGTGGAACGAGTTGCAGAAGTGGCTTGTATATCCGCCTGGTTCAGAGGTTCTGGGAAAAGAGTTTGCGTTAAAAACGATGGCGCATCGATGGAGGCAGTGGAAATCGGACATGAACACTCACTACGTGCAAAAGAACAAGACTCCATTCGCCGACTACGGTGGTATTACGCCCGTCGAATGGGACACCTTCGTGGCAAAGATGACAAGCCCGGAAGCCTTAGCGCGGAGGAAAAAGATGTCTGATCTAGCTAAAAGGAATAAATACCCGCACCGGTTGGGATCGAGCGGCTACGATGGCCACGTAGAGAAGTGGCGAGCAACCGAAGAGAAGTTTGCCGCCCAAGGCAAGCCCCATCTTGTAGATGCACTAAAGGAAAGAAGCAAAAACTGGGTTTGGGCACGGAGCACGGGGCAAGTCACCGACGAGGGAGAGATCCGTTTCGAGGATCTGGATATCGAGCGTGTGACCAGTAGTCTGAAGGACATTGCGGAAAAAGAGAAAACAGGGGAATTCATTGCCAAGAGGGAAAATGATCAACTAACAGCTACATTAGGCAACCCTGAACATTCTGGACAAGTAAGGGGTCTATCGTCAAGGACGAACTGGAAGGAAGGGTTTCCAGAGGAAGCTACGGGTTACAAGAAACGGGACAAGTACAAACAGAAATTGGAAGAGAAGATAGCAAAACAAGTTGAACGACATTTCTACTCTCTTGTTGCTCAAAATCGTCAAGCCTCCCCAAACTTGTTCCAGCAATCCGAAGAACCCACAGTATAGGTGCCAAGCAGTGTCAGGTCAATAGAAACCGCACCTTATCCAGTAGATAACATAACTGCCCCGACGCCGTGCAGCCTGCTCGTGCCGATAGGAAGGGCCGGGAAAAGAAAGGAAGTGGGTACAGGACTTGCAATACCAGGGCGTCAAATTGAAAACACGCTAATCCCTGAAGAATATGCAAGGGTGCAAGTGGCCAAGGTGCATGCAGAGCATACTAGTTTAGAGATAGATATTCCAACACCGGAAGGGGTAGAATTGCTTGGGGATGCTGTGAATCAGTTTATACTATGGCATCGACGAGATATCCTGCTGGTCGGTCCATCGCCTTCAACCCCACGCCCGCCGGCTCCAAAGATTGCTGCTGCGCCTGCACCGCCTTCTCCACCAGGGCCACCAGGGCAAGATTCGCCACCTAATCGGCCTGCTTCCCCACCTCCTCCACCTAATCGGCCTGCTTCCCCACCTCCCTCGTCCCCTAAAGCAGAAGGTCTGTATTCGCCACATCTGTCAGCCCCTGAAGTCCACGTAGAACAACCTCCTCCGACACCACAGTCAGCATTGGCGCTACCTGAAAGGCCTCTCCTGAGAAGCACAAGTCTTTCAAGTCCGACCAAGCTTGAACCTCGTCGGCTTATCCCAATAATGATTAGGTCAACTTATGATAAGGAAAAAATGGCCATGTACAAGGAAAGGTTAGTGTTCCAGGCTTTCAGGGGGAGAGCGCCAACTAACAAGAAGCAGGACGAAACTCCACAGTTGTCGGATTCCCAAAAATCGGTGAAAAATCAAATGGAGGACCTGCAAAACTGGACTTCCGATGAAGTGCCAACAAAGTATGCACACGGGAAGCCGTTCCTGCCACCGCACGTCATGCAAGGCCTGCCTTGGGAAATGAGGCTTATGCATGACTGGTATCTAAAGGCGTCTAAAAAGGACCTGGAAATGATTATTGTGAAGGTCCCGGATAACGTTTTCATCAGTGGACCAAATGGGATGCTGGTAATCGATTTTCACGACCTTCACGCATTATTCAAGCTGGACAAATTGGATATAAATATCGTTGCTGCGTTTTGCCTGTAAGTCAATCGTATTTAATGTCATAAATGAATTCATTTGCTAACTAACTTCTGATAAATTACCCGCTGCATTACGTAGGATGCAATTCCACGCCGTTGAAAAGGCCAACCATCCAGTAGGATACATCAACCCAACAAGGGTTTGCTGGACGGAACACACGGTGAATATTCGTGTAGATTCCGATGAGCTCAAAGGTAAAACGACGTCCGAGAAAAAAGAGGTCGTCGAAAAAATGCACAAGAAAAAGATGGTCAGCGTAGCAATGTACTTGGGCAAAGTGATGATCGCGCACAAAGACAAAACTGTCCTCTTGGTCCCTTATGCGCTGCGGTATGTAATATTCTTCCGTACTACTGATATTTTAGTACGATGTCACCTACGATTAACATATCTTCTTTGCAGCGATCACTACATACTTTTTCTGGTATATCCGCGGGACCACTTGGCCGTAGTATCGGCTGAAACAGAATCGGACAAGGATAGCCGATGTAGCCGATTCCGATAGGAGATGGCAGGATCATTGTCGGGTTCGGTTGGTGTGCTTCATGAGGATTGCCACGTCGGATTGGGTCCGAAGAAGGCAATTGTATCTATTAATTAGAATATTTGTTAGTTTCCTTTTATCTTTAGGAAAGTGTGTTTAGTGTTCCTTAAGGACTTTATGTTTTTCTTTTATCTTTAGGAAAGTTTCTTTCTTGTCTACAAGG
>BDMV01000005.1:31221129-31364474 GCA_008326285.1 Oryza officinalis
ATAAAATCCACAAGATTAGATTAAACAGTGAAACCTTTGTTGTCATCGGCTAAATTCAACTTATATGCAATCCTTATAAGCCGATGCAACGTCCAGATAACTCATCGGCTGAAACCCCGATGAAACCCTTATCGGCAATCAAAAAGCAGGCTAGAGATTCATGGTTCTAAGCACGACTTAGTAGGTCAAACTCAACTGATGCAGCACTAAGTATGTAAAGAAACACGGTATCTAGATGATCAAGCCCTTGACTGATTTTCAGGGTGGTAGATGCCTAAGCTAATCTAATCTAGCAAGACGATTTAGCCGATACCGGCAGAAACCCTAAAACGAGAAGCAGCCGATAAAACTAAATCGAGATGCTAATACTAGATTAACAGAAGACATATGATAAATAGCCAGGCAAATATATTATCCAAACCAGAGCAATCCAAGAGGTCGAATGTACTGATGCAGCCTTGAACGACGCCGACGTAGATAATACAATCGCCTGAACCGACGGAACATTGGACTTACCCCTTCGCCGGAGATCGACAGCGATGCAGCCCCGCGTCAGGTGCCAAATTCCGCCGGTTGATAAAGAAACCGTAACAGAGTAAAAGGTGGCGATGCGCCGAATTGTATTGATCGAGAGTTGATTCATTACAATAACCCCGGGTGTACATATTTATACCCATGGGGAGATACTAGTCCTTGTAGTACAAGAAAGAAACTTTCCTAAAGATAAAAGAAAAACATAAAGTCCTTAAGGAACACTAAACACACTTTCCTAAAGATAAAAGGAAACTAACAAATATTCTAATTAATAGATACAATTGCCTTCTTCGGACCCAATCCGTACGTGGCAATCCTCATGAAGCACACCAACCGAACCCGACAATGATCCTGCCATCTCCTCATCGGAATCGGCTACATCGGCTATCCTTGTCCGATTCTGTTTCAGCCGATGCATACCGTAGCCGATTTGGCTTGCAGCCGATTCATACTCTGTTTCTGTAATCGCTTATCTCCTCCAATCGGCTTCGGCTTTAACTCTGCATGATTTACCAAATTTCGTCGTTAACACAGTTGTAGCGAACCGGTTCGACGATCGAACCATACGAAACTTGTGTGCAAATATTTGCCGCTTCATCCGCCGCGATGTCTGCAACCATTTGGGCGATTTCTATGATCTGGAGAGCCAGCTTGCGACGGGGGATGCCTTCAAACGACTTAGAGAGTGGGAAAAAGAACATATGTATACTAGCTAGTACAAACATTTCTAATTAAGTATATATTTTATGTGGTTTTTTGAACTTTTGTAAATTGCGAGACGCGATGATATGTATATATGTGAGGCGTACAATTTAATATCTTAATTCCATGAAGAAATAATTAATTACGTTTAATTCTTAATACATGCGATGTGTATATATACTATTACTGAGAGAGAGGGGGATCGAGGGAGAGGAGGGAGGGAGAGATAAGCCAATATAGGCAAAAAAAATAATAATATATGCACAAAAAAAATTAATGCTGCTGACTATCTTCCCGTGCGGTCCACTTAATTAACCGCACGGGAAGATCTTATTATCCCGTGCGGTCGGCTTAAGAGGCCTGCACAGGAAGATCCATTATCCCGTGCGGGCCACTTAAGCCGACCGCACGGGATAATAGATTTTCCCGTGCGGTTGGGCCGCCGGCACGCGAAAATGGTCTTTTCCCAGACCTTCTCGCGCGTGCGGGCAGGTCTTCCGCACGGGAGGATGCATTTCGGCCTGCACGGAAAAAGCGTTTCTGTACTAGTGTATATAAACTACTTTTTTTATCTACTTTGCAAATGGTAATATTATGGTAATTTCCTTTTCTGATTATGGATTTTGTATTTTGTTTTCACGCTTTCTGAGTTCCTAAACAGTGCGTTCTATGAAATCTATATAAATTTCTCTTGTATTAGTTAATTTATTTGTTTATACCCTTAAATAGCTATCGCAAAAACCAGATTATCCATCAATTTCAGTTATCTCCCTCCTTTTTTAATGTATGATACAATTGATTTTTAGACGTACGTACTTTTCACCATTTGTCTTAATGAAAAGTTTTGTGCAAATATGAAAAATATTAGTCATCCTTTAAGTGCCTCTAATAATAAATAAATCACAACAAACTAAATGATAATTACATATTTTTAAAATAAAACGAATGGATACAAATACGTCCAAAAGTTAATGGTGTCATACATTGAAAACAGATGGAGGGAGTATGTTAAAAAAAGAAAAGTCCGAATTACCCTAAACTATTGCGGTCGATCGAATTACCCCCTAAACTCGAATACCAGATATTTTGCACTCTCAACTATATAAACCGGATAAATAACCCCCATGACTCAATCGGGAGTGGTTTTAGTTCTACGTGGAAGTCCAATTAGTAATTCTTTTTTAAAAAAAAATTGGTGTGGGCCTCACCTGTCAGACTCTCCCCCTCTCTATCTCTTTCCCCTCTCACCTCTCTCTATCTCTCTCTCTCCTCCCTCCCACAGTTGAAGAGCACGGCAGCGGGCGGCCCGTCGAGCTCACCGAGGAGGAGACAAGACCTACAGCTTCCTCGAGCGCGAGATGCAGCATGGCCATCCTGTTTCTTTCCCCTCTCCTCCTCTTTCGACTCCCTCCCCTTTCCTGAAATGCGGCAACGGCGGCGGCGGTCCGGAGGGAGAAGGCTGCGACGGTGGTGGTTCGGGCGGAGAAGGTGGTGGCATCTTCTTCTAGTTGTCATCCATGTGTGGCATGCTGGGAGATAGCGACGGCTCGTCGCCGCCTTTGTGTGAGCTTTGGCTCCGCCGCCGCTGCTGCCACCTTTGCACGAGCGTGAGCTTTGACTCTATTGGCTACTGCCGCTCACTGCACCAAGGGGAGGGAGAAGAGAGAGAGAGGAGGGATGGGGATTAAGGAAGAGATAGAGAGGGGAAAGAAAGAGGGGGAGAGTATGACAGGTGGGGCCCACACCAAATTTTTTTAAAAAGCATTGCCGACTGAACCGCCACGTAGGACTAAAACCACTCCGGATTGAGTCGGGGGGTTATTTGTTTGGTTTGTATAGTTAAGGGTGTAAATATCTGGTATACGAGTTCAGAGGGTAATTCGGTCGATGCGATAATTTAGGAGGGTAATTCGGACTTTTTCTGAAAAAAATAAAACTAAAGATGTTATGCAAGACTCTGGCAATTCTACTTAAGCTTGCACTTGATGCTCTGAGTAATGTGTGCAACCCCTTTATAAATCTTAAATATGTTTTGTTCAGTAAAATTGTTTGGAATTCTCCTAAAAGTTTGCTAGGACTCATAAGAGCACAATGTATTTTTTATGAGTGAATTGCAGTTTTTGCTATTTGTATTAGCAAAGTTTCACTTTGACTATCCTTAAATCGATTTTTTCACTTTAAACCGGATAATTTTACTATTGTTGCAGTTTGAACCACCACAAATAACTCTTTTGTAGGCATCATTGATCTCAAACAAATCGGACCCAGCATACTAACAAACTCCCTCATCTAATGCAGGCGTTATCTTTGCCAGAGTAGGGTGCCATGTAGGGACTAGACATCGTCTGAAAAGAAAACCGGGTGGTCAAACTGCAAAAATGACAAATTATCCGATCAAAGTGAAAAGATTGGTTTAAAGGTGGTCTAATATAAAACTTTGACAATAAAAATTGACTCAAACTGTAATTTTACTTTATAAAAATATATTTTTTCATATTAAATGTCGTTATATCTATGAGCGGCTAAAAACTTTTTAAAATGCTGATTACATGTGCCTCATAACGATTAGCGACCCACGGAGAAATATACAATTGTTTTTCACAATTTTCTTATGGAAACAAGAAGACAAATAAACACATATCCATTTTTCCTCTTAACAGCAATATAATAAATGCACGTCGTTTCCTGCACTAATCTCTGGTAGCAAACTATATATATTTTTTCAGTTTTCCATGCTCTATGCATCGTGCCGTACGCTGCAAGGAGAAGTTCAGATAAAACTAAAGCACTAGTAGATCCATGGCAAGCATAAGAACCATGTCGCACTCAAAACTCAAAACAAATGGGTAATAGATTATGGCTTGTTTGGTTTGTAGAAAAACAACAAGATTTGAATTTCTGAGGATTTAATTCCTATAAATGTATTCGGTTTGTAGGAATGAACTATACAAAAACCAAAGGAAACATGAAAATTTTTTACATCCACTCAAACCTATTAAAAAATTCCTATGTGCGTTTCTATTCCTCCACCTTTTCAATTCCAATGTGTTCAAATTCATTTAAACCGAACAAACAAAGAAGAAAACTTTCTCTGTAACTCTTTCCGTCTGAAAGTATAAAAGTATAAGAAGTCCTTGCTTTCAATAAAATCAACATTTATTTAAAAAGTTTAACTTATAATTAAACTGCCAATATATACGTCCAATGTTATGCATGGTATCAGTACATATGTGTTTGAAGTTACTTTCATACAATATTATTTTTTTAGTTTATGATAATTTATAATGATAGAAAATTATCAACTTCATCGTTTGTTTTTCAGCATACTAGGCTTTGTTCGGCAAGATGATTTCAGAACGTGCACAGTGTCGCACAGTGTTTTTCCTCCCGCGCACGCTTTTCAAACTACTACACGGTGAACTTTTTTGCAAAAAGTTTCTATACAAAAGTTGCTTAAAAAAATCAAATTAATCCATTTTTGAAAAAAAATTTAGCTAATACTTATTTAATCACACGCTAATGACCGCTCCGTTTTCTGTGTTTACTGTGCGTGTCTGTAACTCTGCTTTGCCGAACAGACCCTAAGTAACATGTTTGCATTGCAACGGATCAAGCCCATGATTGAGGATATGTTTGGGAGGATGGATTAAGAATAAAACAACGTCTGCACGTGTGGTGGGAGGAGCGGATAGAAGGAGGACAGCTCCACTTTTATACTAGTAGAGATATGTCGTTACCCGCTAAAAAAAATGGAATTTAAAAACTTAATTTGCAAGTTGATTTTGTCAGGCTTTCATCATATTTTATTTTCTAACATTTGATTTTATATCAACTACACATATAAAAAGTTACCTACAAATTTTTTATTATAAGTTATAACGGTTTATAATCAACCATGACCAGGGAAAATGACGAGGCTGTATAATTTTGAAGACCATGAAAAAAAGACGTATACATCTTAATTATCTTTTGAAATAGAGGGAGTAGATTTTAAAAAAAATCAAAAAGATACGTAGCTTTTTTAAAGAGAGATGGTGAAACAATGGCTCGACACAACCACATCTTTTCAAAGAAGAAAAGTTGATGTGGAATTAACCGTCCACACTTACGTTACTGGTCAACGGTGACAAATATATGTGTTCTTTTTTAAAAACATAGTAACACGTACACACTCATTCCTATAGACATACATACGCACACCCTACTTATATAAGCACTTCCAAAGACTGACAATGTCTATGCGTGTTCTTAACGGTGCCTCACCTCACGTTTACTAGTAAAACAAACAAAATTGACCAAACAAAGAACAAAATTGAATGGCCGAATTTCTAGGCACCACCCAATCCTTTATACGAGTCATTGTCGACGAAATTCGGTGAAAACGATTTTTTTTCTCCGGCTACGATTATTCGGAGGCCATCTTAAAAGCCGGGATGTTGTTAGTTGAACCTCCTATTTCTGCCAAACACGGTCGGCAAGGAGAGGCCCTGACGTGGCAGTGGATGGGATGGGGCCCACCTCGCTGACCAATGCTGTGCCAGGGTGCAATTCCCTGCTCCCAAGTTTTGGATATCTCAAGATAAAGTGTACGGGTCAAAAAGAAAAAGGTTTTGCCGAAAATTTGGAGAAAGTGTTTTTTTTTAAAAAAAATTCTTGTGATTGTAACTGACGTGTACTCCTATAGATGAGAGAAAAAATTGACTATATGAAAATGTTTGGTCGGTAGTTTTGCACAGCAATTGGAAACAGCTTCTCTTTTTTTTTTCTTGTGAACATGGTTGACGTGTATTATGAAGTAAATGTAATTTAAACACTGCGAATTGATTATAGCTATTTCGTCAATGCTGGTGCAAGAGAGAGCACCAGACATACTATAACATAAATAGCTTTAATATCGCGACGCAAAAATGTATTCAATTCCGCTTTTTATGACTAGTAGTTGGACTGAACTGTCCATAATTATTGATGAAGTACATGAAATGCATATTATTAGAGCTTGTTTGGCTAACCAACGTACTCCACCCCAATTTCCTTCGAATTTGATTTGGATTTATAGGGGTATCCCTAATGATAATATTAATACCTTTTCCAAAAATAAGCCATTGACAGTTTGAGAATGGAGATCAACCAATGAACTGAAGTCTGATTTCAGAATTGTTGAGGGAAAATAAAAAGAGAGATGACACACAATAGTATAGGAAAAAAGGAAAACAAATTCTGTCACAGATATTTCACTGGGCCTAGATAGCCCAATTGCGGCTCAATTCTTCGACATTCGTGCTAGAAGGAATGAGTCTATTTGACCTCCCTTATTTCTTGCCTAATCGAATCATATCCCTCAGTCATAAAACCGGATATAACGTCTGCTCTCAACTTGAAAAAACAGATGCAAATCAGTTTCTTCGGTGGTTTAGAAAGCGGTTTCTTCAGTGAGGCCCACATGAAGAAACCCGCTTGAGCAATACTCGGGCCCAGTGTTGTCAAGTCTCGGGGCCCAACATTATATGGGCCTATCCGGCCCACTTGGGCAATCACGACTTGAGCTAGGCCGAGCCGGGCCGAGTGGGCCTGCTTGGATTCCCCTTCAAGCGATGCACGCGGTGAGCGGCGGAGACGCGCGGCAGCGACGGCGGCGGCGGGAGGAGAGGTAAGGCCGGGGCTGCCTGCCGGCGGCGAGGTCGAGGGCGCCGGGAAAGCCGGGACCCTCCTCCTCCTCCGTCGTCGGCGCAGGCCGCCGCACGCGTCGGCCTCTCGGGGACGGTAGGGATCACCACTCCCTCCCCTGGATTAAACCCTACAACCCCCGTTGCTTCCATGTTGTAAACTGCCCAGAATTTCTCGCTGCAAGCTAGATTCGTGATGTGATTCCTTTAACAGGGATGGCCAGATTGATTCCGGCGCTGGTTGAAGATCATCCGATGAGATTGAAAACACGGAGAGATTGATACAAATTTCGGAGCAAAAATCAAAGCACATTGGTAAGTCGCTCGCTGCGAGATTAGTGCAAAAAGGGCACATGTGTTTATAATTATCTGCCTGTGATTTCAGTAAAACTTTTGGCGAATCATGATAAAATTCTCTGCATATTATATGCTCGGTGTTGATTTACACCAACCATGTGCTAGGATGCGATGTGTGATGTGATCGCGATTAAGTTGACTGATTCGTCTTTGATGTATCCTGCAGGCTCGTGGTCTCAGATCTTTAGTATTTGTTTAGCATGGCTACGCCCATTTTATAGTCGTTTTACTGTCGGCCTGAGCTGAACTGTTTTTGTGACTCTGCTTCTGTGGTTTACGAAAGGTATGTCATCCTCTCTGACGCCGTCTAGTAGCTTAATTAACTTGCAAAGTGTAACTTTTATGAACCTTGTTCAACAAGATTCAATCATTATCTTCCATGCATGGCATATTAAACGGCTTTGTGCTTCAGTTGAAGACAAAAAATGTCCGTTTTTCCCCTGTCAATCTCTCTCACTTTGTTGCATAAGATGTGTCTCATGATAAGCTTAATCTTAACTTGGCAATAGGTTCCTTGAAAAGGACGCCATATAACTTGCTAATTAAGGTTTAAGATCCCATTGGAGGGAGTACTGTGAACTACTCTTACGGCGTAGTGGAAGCTAAAGTGTTTTATCCAAAAGGAGGAGGTCTTTTTAGATAATATTATATAGAAGATTTATGGTTTTTATATCAACCACTAGGGGTTACACAAATCTATTTAATTGTGGATTTGATGCATTGGATCCTACTGGGTAAAATCATGTACCCACCCACGCTTATACTACGAAAGTACGGAACCAACTATGCTTCATAAATGAATAACAATGTTATGTGGGATATTATTTATGACAAAATTTATTTTTTATATGACATAAAAATTAATATTCATTTATTAGTTATTAAAAATTATTTATGTAGCATATAAATAGATTTGTTTTATACAATAGATATGTTGTACTACTTATCAACAAAATATGCTACATATACAATTTTTAATAATTTAAAATTATATATTAATTTTTTTAGTCATATCTAAAAATTAAATTTGTTGAAATAATATTTTGCATAACAAACTTATAAATATAAAGTTTCGTACAACAAATTTCTATACTCAATAATATACTCCATAAATTTATAAGTTTCTCTATACCAAAGGCAAAATGAATTTTTTTATAGGAATTTAATGGTCGACTAATGAAAAGGGTATTGGAATTGATCGAAACTAAAACTCGGAGGTATGCAAGAGGATAAGGAAAACTCGAGGACATACAAAGAATTGACAAAATTTCAAGAGTACACGGGAATTTTTTTTACTAGTATTGAGATATTACAAGATACCACAAATTAACACTGACATGAATGATACTTTTCAATAGCACTTCTCAAAAACAGTAGAATCAATAAAGTAGGGCAGGGCCATCGGCTTCCATGATTGAAAGCAATTTGTTTCCGTTGGAGTTCCTTCCAGATGTAACCAAACATCGCGATGGCCCAAACAAAAGCACCAACGCCAGTAATGGCGTGTAGCCATGGAATGATGGCGGAGCCCGGTGCATCATCGATCATGGAAATCCATAGTTCAGCACCTAAACCATGATGAGTGACACTCTCACCCACATACAAGATGGGATAAGCAGCTCTGTCAAAGGGCACGGTTCATGCGACATGCCAATAAAGGCAGGTGTACTATGATTCTACGAAATGATGGGGCATGCTTTCTCTGCATGATATATAGTATAACTGTGCGTTGATCATGATTACCACGCAAAGAGACATGTTCATTGCAAGGCAAGGGAGGTAAGCAATCTACATGATATTGCAGTTCATGCATTCGCTAGCAAGGTGCGCTCTGTTTGACTTGTCGCTTGCTTTCCCTTGTATTATACTTTTGAGTAAATTATGTTGGGTTACAGACGTTACACTAACTTACAAGTGGGTGTAATCTACTCTCTCCGTACACAAATACAGGATTTGGGATTCGAATTTTATCCACAAATATGGATTTTGAAGTACTACTTTCACAATATATCCAACAGCTGCATTTATGCATTTATTGCTCACTGGTAGTTGCATCCCTAGGTATGATATTTCTCAATTAAGTAAACTCCAAAGAACATCAAAGTCATTTTATTTTAACCTTCAACTTTACTAAACAACTTTAAAAATCCTTATATTTGTGAACGAAGGGTTTTTGGTATACAAACTTGAAAACACCTAATCTAACAGATAAACTTGTCCACTCTATGCACCAAATCTGAGTACACCACACATAACTCACAAAGCCTGTCAAATCTTATTCATGACCTAGGAAAGTTTTTTTTTCAAGTCGAGTAGACCTATTGAGCCAATCAAAACTTGTCCACGGCTTAGGTGAGGTTATTTTTAGTTGTATGTGTTTTTCTGATGTAAACGCTAACGTCTATTGGTGGTTCAGGTGAGGCTAAGGTCTAAGCTCCTTTCCCGTTTATGTTTTTCTCTCTTCTTAATAAAATAGATACATAACTCTCTTATGTTTTCAATAAAAAAAACTTATCCACCGGCTTAAGAGGTGCATGCATCTTTTCCGATCAGGCTTAAGCCGTCCTAACAACTAGGTAAAACCCTGCGCATTGTTACGAAAGTTAAGATAGCTAGACAATATAAGCTTACATAAGTTGATGTGATGTGGTTTATGATAATTTAAAATATATATATAATGATGATTTAAATGTAAAAATAAGGTAATATGACTTTACGAGAGAAAAAAAGAAAGGAGATAGTTTGGATCATAGATTAATAAGCTAAATGTTAAAAATAATTGATGTGATATGACTTAATGAGAGAAGAGACAAATAACATTAACTAAGTGAGAATGAACTATATACTTATATAAGATATTAAAAAAATAATAGAGAGATATATTGAAATATTATGTAAACTATATGAAATGATTATTTAACATGCTTGCATTTTAATAAATTATAGAAAAGAATTAAGATAGCTAGACAATATAAGCTTACATAAGTTGATGTGATGTGGTTTATGATAATTTAAAAAATATATATAATGATGATTCAAATGTAAAAATAAGGTAATATGACTTTATGAGAGAAAAAAAGAAGGGAGATAATTTGGATCATAGATTAATAAGCTAAATGTTAAAAATAATTGATGTGATCTGACTTAATAAGAGAAGAGACAAATAACATTAATTAAGTGAGAATGAACTATATATTTATATAAGATATTAAAAAAATAATAAAAAGATATATTGAAATATTATGTAAACTATATGAAATGATTATTTAACATGCTTACATTTTAATAAATTATAGAAAAGAATTATAGATAATATAGCATGTTTGTATTATGTTTAAGATGCAATAATTGTTAGTGAGTAATGATATAACATCTTTGCATGTTAAACTTTAGGATTAGTGGATCGTAATTTGTAATATATAGTAAGATAGATTCCAAAATCCTTAGATTTATAGACAGATTGACTTATAAAATTAAAACATAATTCTTTTGTACATTTCAACACTGGACTGAAACTTTCCCTATCAAACAGATTGAGTGGACTGAAATCACTGACAAAATGGAGAAAAGACACGAATATAAAAGAATAACCAATGCAAATAATATTATTGAGAACTGTATCAATCACAGTTGTCCACTGGAACAGCAACCTTTTGACACCCCACAACCTACTCCTTGTACAGACAAGACCTGATTATTGTCCACCACTTGAATCCCAAAATCTAGAACCACCCATCAACTGTATCAACTAATCCAAAACAATAATGTTAATATTTAGGAGCCAGGTTCACAAAGAATAAACAACAATATGAGCAAGCAACAAGCCCACGAGCAGACATATCACTTTCACATAGATTTTCTTCCATCCAACAACATATCTGCGGTCAACCGCACAAAATCACGGCAAGGCCTAATGCCAGCCGTGCTGTTCCTTCCTTTGTTTGCATCAGCAATCATATCCAGCAGTAGAACAGGTTTGCAATATGTTCAGCTCATCATCAGCTCAGGCATCAAATTTCCAGATATCGCGATCTCCGATCACCGTCCTGTCTTCGCGCGTTTCATCCCAGTTGAGTTGAAGGGGGATACACTGGGACTAAGGTGGGGGCTTGGGCTCTCCTCCCTTAGAGTGCCATTCAAAATTGCCAGTTCTCGCAGCTGTTGCTTCTTGTAGTAGTCCATGGATTCATCCTGACAATAGCTCTAGTTAGCAAGCTAGGTAATACCGATTTAATAGTAGTAAGTAAAGAATACAAGAATCAAGAACGCAGCAACAGGAAATAGGTAGGGAGTAAGGGTACGTACAACTGGTTTGAGAAGATCCTCCAGGATTGCCACGGCTTGGTTTAGACGCACATCAACGATATCAGACGGAAACTCAGCTTCCACAAGTACATGCAGTGGATCATTTAAGTGTTCATAGCCAGGCTTATCCCTAAGCTTGTCTTCCTATTTACGAATACAAATTATTTTCAGAACCCCTCTCCGCTGATGTTTCATAGTCAGGAGATGGAAAAATTGGCAAACACAAGGGGGCAATGCTTCTGTCAAATAAAGATTCTAGAAACTAGGATTGTCTTATCTATTCATGGGCTCTTACATAATCAAAAAATTCCAGCCTACATATTTGACCGATCAAAATGTTTGAATGCAAGACCGAGCGTCAGCATGAGAATGCATTTGACAAAATGTTTGGATCACAGTTAAGTTTGGAAGCTTATTAAGGGTAAGCATGGATATTTGTGCCAATCATAACAAAACGGATTCCAAAGAAGCAACTATGCAAGAATATTTCTTAGCGGAAATCTTCACAAACATGAATAATTCCACTGTCCAGGGCATATGAGATTAGATAAAGTGAATCTACTACAACATGCTTCCGTTTTATCCACTGTTCTATACACCTCTGGAGTCAAACCAAACTATACTACTAAAAGTTACAGGATGAGATACCACTAATGCATCAAACATAGGAAAGGCAGATCTATCCTACACAAATTGGGGTTCTGGGCTCCTTTTCCTGGCTAATGCACTGGATCAATCTTGACGAGCCCCAGATTGCAGCTTAACAAACTAGAAATATATAACTATTCAGAGTTTCAGACCGAGCCATTAACATTGTGCTGTGAAAGGTATATTAGATGCCCTTTCTTAGAATATACGGTGCTCTATCAAGCAGGACCAACCCTATGTTTTTTATGAAGTGATACTAATTTTATAATTATAAGCTGGTTTAACTACCAACCAGACATACTAAATTTATATTATATCTCTATGGGCATTGTAAGTATAGTAACAGAAAAGAAGTGGCCCTAAAAGGTTCCAGTTTTTCATAATAAGTAATGGGCAACTATAGCATGTCAGTTCTAACTGTGTTCAATTACCTTAACAGAATCTTTCACTGAACCCCGTCCACGAATATAGACTCTACATTGGGTGGTAGCTTCAACTCTTTTCAGGGAGTTTCCTCGTGGTCCCAACAATCGACCAACAAAGTTGTACTAACCATAACAAAAGATTATAAATGATTTGGACTTGTTATAGCGCATACAAAAGAAAGCTCCAAATAACTATAGTTTAAAGCAGGCTGTACATACATTGGGATACTTGTCGACAGGAACATCAATCCTGACAACTTTCTTAACAACAGGGCTTCCAGCAGCTCCTGGAGCACCATTCCAGCCCATGGATGGTGATTGGAGTACCCCCATCTGCTGAAAACAAATACTAATAAATATAAGCAAACCAGTGAAGTAATATCAAACTATCAATGTTATTTTGTGCTCGAGATTTTGGAGATAATGGCAATCGCACATGGATTATACGACAGAAACCAGCATTTCTTATGGGAATGAGGTTTTGCCAAGCACTAATATGTCCATTGGTGGAACAAGCTGTTCCTAATATTAAAATCAAATTGTTATCATTGCTGAATAAGTAGTAAACTTGCACTGTTGCACATTTCCTAAAACAGAAAATAGGATGGAAGAAGCCATCTTTCAATAACTAGGACCCATTTTTCCTGTTTCTCCTACATAATAGTAATAATGCATTTAAGAATGAGAGTAAATCAAATTAGTGTTGTTGAAATAATTCCTATCATTTGCCCACTATAACTATCTTTTTTGTGGGGTTGGTTGCCTATTTGAAATTAAACAGTTTATCAAGAATCAGCTTAGGCTAAGTTCACTGATCACTCTAGCTTCTAAAAAAAAGTAAAAAACCTTAGATGGGCAAGAAACATGAGTTGAAAGCGCAGGTTATATGCTTGAAAATGTAATATCCAAAAAAATATATTTTTTAAAAGCAGAGAAGATATATATCATCCTACTAAGCCAACACTTTTTCCTGATCACTATGTCTTGGTGTGCATGATATCTACAACGGATGATAAGGCAGGTCACACATGCAGAACCAATGAACAGACGATTGTATGAATATGCATTACCTCTGTTTGCATTCCTGACCATCCCTCCAGATCCATTGGTTGACCATTCATAGGGTGACCAGTTAACCTTAATGGGCTACCATGATTGACTCTCTCAGGTTCAACAAAATTTGGGTTAGGTGGCAAAGAAGATGCCCGCAAAATCTCTGCATTGACAAAAGAAGCCAATATAAGATTTGTTAGTTTGATTATGCCACATCAAATAAGGAGAAAATATCCAGGAAAGATTTTTTTCAGCATGTCTAACACCAGAAACAACAGCGCAAGGAGCTAGAATGTAGAAATTGACTAACTCAAATTCTGTGTTATCTTATATTGAATTGCAGAACTGAATCTGAAGCATCCCAGCTGAATGATACGACTAAATAATTTAACAGTATTTAGTTTTCATCTCAATGGGTATCTTCTGTGCTTTTCAAAATGATATCACTTGTGTGCATTCCTATGTTTACATAAATAATATCATTTGGATGTGGATGTGATGAACAGCAATACATTTCTTATTGACAAGGAAGGAATAGATTATCCAAGATCAACAGAGTAGCAGCTTAGAAGAACAGATAAAAGTAGCAAATGGTTGAGTGCACTTCCCTGATAGGCACTCACATTCAAACTATACAAATAAATAGGAATAGATAAATACGCAGTAATAATCCAAAAGGGCAGAGGAAATAAACCTTGGTTTAAAAGCCTGTTACAAAACGGAAGAACTTGCATGAACGGGGCTAACTTCTGCCTCTCAGCAAGTAACTCAGCAAGATATCTACAAAACAAAAACCTCATCAGTCAGCTGAATTATAATCATCATATGTGTGGATTTACTTAAGCATAAAAAGGGAAAAAGGTTACTCCAGTCCAAGCATTTAAAACAAAATGATCTGTCAACAAGCTTAACAATGGTGAGAATTCATGACCTAATTAAAACAATGAGCACCATGCACATGGCCTTTACAGCTATCAGTGTCCAATCAAAATATATAATGCCTACTTACTCCTAATGGATTCCAACAGTCAACAACACAGCCACAAATCTGTCATTAGCAGGACACCAAAAATCCCCAACTTGGCAAATCATTATAGGCCACAACCGGGATCAGCATTGATCAATGCCAAAATCACACCAAGACGATCAAAATTAAGCACAAATCTCGCATAATAGCTAGAATCAAATCTCAGACTACTCGGAATGATTCAATCCAATAAGATCAGGGAGAAGATTAAGAAAACAAATCTTTCACAGAAGATGGAGCATGCGTACCTGTCCCTCTCAGAGGCAGGAGACCTCAAGGGGCTCTGATGGTGAGGAGAAGAATGAGCACCGGATGGTGAGAACTGGAAGAAAGCCGGTGGTGGGATCCTCTCATCCATGGCCTCCAGCAGCAACAACAACTAAAAAAAAATTGCAATCTTTCGGCGCAAACCAGGATCAAGAAAGATAGAGAGCCAGCCCCAGTAGCCAAGAACCCAAGAAATCAAGAAAACCAAGAAGAGCAAAACAACCAGGAAGCTATCGGAGAGGAGATGTATCTATGGGGTTTGAGGCCTGAATGGAATCCAAGGAAATCTAAAAAGGACAGAGAGGTGCCAAGAACCAAGAAGGAAGTATTGGGATGGGTGGGATTATATATATGTGTGTGTAGCTATAAAATAAAAAGGGAAGGTAATAGCTGGGTTTGCATCAATCAATGATCAGAGGAGGAGAGCCCAGGCTGTGTAGGAGTTGGCAGCAGCTCTCTTTTGTGGCTGACTCTGCCTGCATGCTGCTGCTGTTCTTGCTTGCTTGCTCTTCCTCCTGTGTTGTCTGTACAGCAGCTAGCTATAGCTAAGCTAGCAGAAAGAGAAGCGGAGAAGGGGGTGGGTGGGGAGGCGAAAGGGCGAGAGGGAGGAGGTGGTGGGGAGGAAGAGACAAACCCGGAAGAGAGCTTTGGATGCTCTCCTCCTCACTGCTGTATGCGTCTTGCCAGTTCAGATGATTGGAGTCCTCTGCCTGACCGCTTCTAGAGAGTGGAGTGCGTCTCTTTTTTTTTATACAGCCCGGCTTATGCTTTCATGCATATAAACTAAATTTGAATTTTAAAATTCAATTTTAGAGTTAGTTTTGTGGTTTTTTATGTAGTTTATTTTATAATATTTGTTTTTAAATTATTAATAACATGTATATAAAAGTTTTACTCATAAATTATTTTTTAAGTTGCTAATAAACGATAGCAATAAACAAGTATAAGCGAAAAAATGGTCTTTTACTCTCTTCTTTTTGTTTTTTTTTGAAGGGTTGCTAGAATTAGTTGTAGCCTAAGAAACAATTGGTGACACATTTATGTTTGGAGTGTACAAAATTTTGCTGGAAGAAATACATTTGTTACTCGAGTGTCCCATGGATACTTAAATATATAATTCGTATATTATAATGGCCGATCGAAATAAGTATATTTATTCTTAATTATTTTGACTGGAACCATGTCATCTCGATAATTTGTAGCTTTTTAGATATTCGATCCAGAGTGTCGATCGGATAGTACACTATTCTTCAGTAAAGCTACAATAGGTAGAATTTCTATCCTTTCATGAGATGAGACTTCTAAAGTGTGAATCACCCGGAACATAACCAAGTTATATTTTACATTGCACCACATGTTAACATTTCACCATAAAAAAATATCAGTACCAACGTGTCCAATTTTTTTTCTAGTTAATAAGTTCGTACTTAGCTACAAATTTATGGATAGAGTATATTTGTAGAGCATTATTTGTTGAGACTAAGCAAAGGAATATTACATATTATATCAAACTGACAGACACAATAATACAATAATATATGTTCACATGTTGAATAATATATGTTCACATGTTGAAAGAAGTGTAAAACATAAATAATAATCAATATAACATAATAATTACAAATATATTTACTGAAAGATTTTGATGGTTGTCACACATGTCATATGTAATTATTCGTGTCTTGCCAATTCTCATGCGGTACTAGTGACCCTCTCCCCTCCTTAGTGCTTCTCACGCATCGTTAGGTGGGCCTTCTCCCTAGTGTTTCTCCTTAGCGCCATCTAGGATGGTCTTGTAATACCATCAATTGTTTTGTCCTCGTATCTCTCATACGTTGCTAGGTATACCTCTTCACTCATGTATTCCCTCACGTGCCATATCGGATGATCCTACAGTGCCATCCATTGGCATGTCCTCACCCTCCGTTGCATCCCCACACGTCAACAAGTGAGCATCCTCTCTAGTGCTTCTTCCCCTGCACAACACATGATAGCCTTGCATCGTCATTTATCATTCTATCTTCATCTCTCATTGCATCCCCCATGCGTCGTTAGGGAAGCCTTATCCCTCGTGCTTGCCTTACAACATCCATTGGTTCATTTTCATCACTCATTGTATATTCCATGGGTTGTTAGTTGGGTTTTCTCCCACACTCATATTTGCCTTATAACATCTATTGATCCATTTTTATAACTCGTTGTATACCTCATGGGTTGTTAGCCAGGCTTTCTTCCACACTCAGTATGAGGTGACCTTACAACGCAATTATCTTTTTGTTGGTTTTTCTTATTCATTGTTTTTATCAGTTGTTTACCTAAATATTTTAAAGTTTGTGTTTATAATCCAGTATACCCCTTTCAAATCATGCTGTTAGCGTGTACATAGATTAACAGAGTCAAGCAAAGACAAAGACAAACCTAGGATAGCTTAGACTTGTCTCCATAATCATAGTATTAAATCTTATTAAATTACCATGTAATCTTTTGAGGAAATCATATCTCATTAGTCAGCTCTACTCGAATTTCTGGCTCCGTCACTAAGGTCAAGCAATAAAACTGTGTTCGAAATCAGTATTGTTTAAGCTTAAGGAAAAATAAATTTGCATGCATGAACATGGTCCGCGTGGAGCTGGTTCTACCTTGAATCTTGACAGGTGGGTCCTCCGACCAACATGCCACGAAGGCTGGCCCAACAGGAGCGGGACTTGTGGCCCACATGAACGGTGATGGATATTTTTCTTCCAGGGCAATAATATGGCATAAATGACGACTGTGTATATTGCAGACTCTCCGCAGGTTCTTTCCTGGAGGTGGTAAGGCCTCACAAGCCTCTTACGGCAAGTCATCTTTTCTTGCCGTTGGAATTTCCTTTAATTTCAACTCATAACATTCAAACCCTCCTGAAATAATTAAAGCATCCAACTTAGCATTTGAAATTTCAACTCAGCTAGTAATCCTGACTTTTATGTGGAAAAAATCAACTTTAGAATATTGTATTTTCTAGCGGTTTGATCACTGCCCAGCACTTCTGTATACCATTATATAGTAGACGGCCAATGTAGTGGCACAACATGGGTTTCAGTGAGACGATGAGATCTGATGGAGGAAACAACATGGGTTTCAGTGAGACGATGAAATCTGATGGAGGAAAGAGAATAATCAAATGAAAAATTTATGTGGGAAATGTTCCGTCTTTTGTTTCAAGTAGTTAATTTTTTTTAGCTTACAACGATTTAGGTGTTTGTGGGATAGATACCCAATGAACAGCTATTTCTTCCTCCAGAAAGCTTTGCACAACTCCTGGCCTCTTCTCATTCTCTCTACTCGCTCATCATCTTAAAAAAAAACCAACTTCTAACTTAGACATAGATTTTAGATCATGGCTTCAACAAGTTTATCTTGGATGCCTCATCATACAGACAGTTCATTACAAACCGTCAAAGCATGATTTAACAAGAGGCCCGTCTAAATTCATGATGATGGAAAGAACTTTCCAATTATCTACTTATCAGACATATGACCTTTTGTCCTTTTGCTAGTAACCACATTTTGTATCATATATATGATTAGTAAAAAACGTGATGTTTGTGCTTATATCACATAGTGGTACAATATTTTTTTTACTACTCCCTCTATCCAAAACAAAAGTCTAAGGCCATATTTCATTTTTTTTGTTTTGCCAAAAGTATGAGGCATATTTATAGTCTCAGTAAAATTTGCTACAGAACATTAAAAATGTGTAATTAGCTAGGAGACACTACATGAACACGTATCTGTTGTAGAGCATCATAAAAAAATGGTAATTAGCTGTTGGTAACTCAAATCATTATTAAATTATTTTCGAACAAAATGGAGAGAGAAACATCTATTAAAGACAAGTTTGCCTATGGCTCAACTCATTACCTGTGAAGCACAGATACATCACAATCCTCGCGAATCAGTATCAGATACGTACTCGGATACGGATACGTATTAGATACGCTCTTATACGTATCCCTTGTTTTTCACGATTTCAAAAGAATAGAAAAAATTCGTCGACGGGACGTAGATTCCTAGCGCCATCATCGAACACAATGCCTCCAGGTCTGCGTTGTCGTCGGGAACCGCCGGCACCGTCGCCAGATGTGGCAACTCCATCTCCGCCAGACGCGGCACGCCGGTACCTCCACTGGCCTCCGCAGGACACAACATCGCCGCCGTCTGGACGCAATGGCTCCAAGTCTGCGATTGTCGGGAACCACCGGCGCCGTTGCTGGACGTGGCAACTCCATCTCTACCGAACATGGCACGCCGGTACCTCCACCTCCGCAGGGCGCAATATCGCTGCCGCTGCCGGACATGGCGACAACTCCATCTTTGCCATGCCGCAGTCGATCAATCTCCCTCACCAAAGCCTTATCGACAAAACCTTCCCACCACCTGCTTTGCCTCATCGAGGTGACTCCATTCCCCTAGTTTTTTCTTTTCTTTAGCCACCCTATCAAGCTACCACTGTCACCTCCTTGCCAGCCGGAGCTGAGGTTTTCCCTTCGTCGTTCCGGCCTCCTCCCAAACTCCTTCTGCTTGCCGTCGCTTTCCTTGGATTCGAAGCAAAAAGGAACATGTTCAGTCGCTGACATTGCCGTCCCCCAGCCACCGGAGCCCGGCGCCCTCCTCTCTCCCTCTTCTCATTTCCTGGAAGAAGAAGGCAGAAAGAAGAAACGAAGGAGTAGAGAAGGAGAGAGAAAAATAAAAAAGAAAAAAGTAATATTCCCTGGAAAGTGGGTCCTAGCATAGGAGTGAGGATTGATTGGGTTCGAAGGGTAAAACTGTACTTTCATAGCTATTTTTCTCTTCAATTTCTTCGGATATAATACAATAATAACGCGGGTGTTCAACAGCTAATTACTACTTTTTTACAATGTCCTATAAAAGAAATACGTTCTTGTAGTGTCCCCCGGCTAATTATATGTTTTTTGGATATCCTATAGTAAATTTTGTTTTATAGTCTTTATGTTTTAAATTAAATTGTTGACCGAAAAACCATCTTAATATTCATTGGTTGTATATACGTATATAGTTACTTGCTTTTGTCACATGCATGTTGGGTGAGTTAATTATTTTTTAGTCTTGGTGACAAAATAAATATGTTTTATATTTTTGGATGGAGAGATGAAATGAGTTCGATCGCAAGAAAAACTGTATGTGGTAATAGCCTCGTGATATATCTCACCCTATTTTTCTCGGCAAATTTGAATTTTCCGCTTATCTCACTAAATTTACCCTTAAAATATATAGATGGCAGTAGCTTTTGTTTTCCTCCTTTACTCTCACATTTATGCCCTGTTGCTCTTTATCGTTATTGCGATTGGGCGTTCCAATGCACATGAATGGATGAAATTAATCGCAAGAATTAAAGAATAAATGGTACTCAATCCATTCTACCCCTAACCAACTTTCAACTTTCAACAGCAAATAACTGAACAACTACTCCATTATTGAGTCAAGTCCAGGTGAGTCAGTCATGTAGTTCATTATTGAGTCCGGCACTCCGGCCTATGGCTTGAATATGTGGCATGTGTGTGTTTTTATGTGTCGCACTTTATCAATTACTTGTGGTTTGTAATGCTATTTCTCATCATAAAATAATGAACTAAGTTAGAATCCTTATAAATTACAGTCAATGTGTGTTGTTTTGTTCGGGAGACATTTGGTTGTCAGTCACAGTGTCATGTTTAAAATTATGCAAGTTTGATCAACTTGGCAGATATATATTTGATTGGAGTCATAGTCGTGTGACAAGATTTTTTTTCTAACAAAATATATGTTATACAGACTTATACATGTCAATGACTAAAAAAAACTATGGTAAAATTCTCTTAGACTTGTGTTAAGCTATGACAGATAATTTAATCACCCTACTTAAACAACTGTGATAAGTTTTGTTGGCTGCTGGCAATCAGGCAACCCAAGATAATTGGGAATTTAGCGACGTCATATTCTATCGTCGATCTATGTGTCCTTTCATCATGCGTTGTGGTGTATATGGGTTACTTCATGTAATCGGAAAAAAAAAATCATTTTCTACTCCGACTTGACCATCGCTCTTTCGCCACCGCCTCCATCTGACGACGCCTTCACGTCCACCGGCAGCAGCTGTCTGTAACGCCCTCATTTTTCTAGGAACCGCAGTGTAACGTCGTTCTGTCTTTCCGTTCAAAATCCCCAAAAATTTCAAAATTAGTTTTAATTTTATTTTTGTTTATTTCCCAAGTTAGTTTTAATTTTGTTTTTATTTTCCCCGGTCATATCAAATCATTTTCTTTCCGTCCGAAATATTCCAAAATATTTTGGATTTCTACCGCCCGGTGTTTATCCGTTCTTTTCACCCGGAGGTCCTTTACAGGAAAATCACTCAGGCTCATCCATTAATCATGCATGCATGTTCTGTCTCTGTCTTTTTTTTTCTTTTCCCTAAACCCCCCCTGCAAATCGACGGTTAGGCACCGTCCTGCCAGCACAGTGAAGATTAGGCACCGCTCCGCGCCGCTCGCCGAGCAAGCCGGGCAGCGACAACAGCACCAGTGAAGGTAGGCACCGCTCCGCGCCGCTCGCCGAGCAAGCCAGGCAACGACAGCGGCTGGAGTCTGCAGCCAGAGAAGCAGACACAGAGACATCAGTGAAAATTTTCATCGCCAAGTTTTTGCTCCCGAATCACTCCGGCAGTATAAATACCCAAGCAATCTTACCGTGGAGTTCCTCAGCCGATTCACCACTCCATTTTCACCACTCCGGAGCCGAATCGCCGAAGTCCCGGAGCTCGCTGCGTCGAGGTAGCTCCCCTGTTTTTCCAAAAACCGGCCTCCTCCCCTCTTCCCCTGCACGACCAAACTCCCTTTTCTCCTCTGTCCCCAACTCCTCCCTCTCCCTACCCTGCCCGAGTCCTCCCCGGCCGAGTCGCCCCCTCCCCTCCCCACCGCTCGGCGCCGATGCAGCCGCCCAGCCGCCGGCCCCGTGCCGCCAGGACGACGGTCGACGCCATCCTTCCCCCCCCTGCCGCCAGCCTGCGCCCCGCAGCCGCCGCCAGCCTGCGCCCCAGCCGCCCAGCCGCCGGCCCCACGCCGCGCAGCCGCCGGCCGACGTCGCCCCCGCTGCGCGCAGCCGCCCCGGCCGCCGCCGCCCCCACCGCGCCAGGCCGCCGCCCCCTCCCCTCCCTGCCGCCGCCGCGCCGCACCCCCCCCTTTGGCCGAGCCCGCCGCAGCTCGCCGCCCTCCCTCCCGGCCTCTCTCCCATGCGGCAGAGAGAAAACAAGAGAGAAGAAAGAGAACAGAGAAAGCAAAGAAAAAGAGAGAAGGAGATAAGAAGGAGAAGAAAGAAAAAAAAAAGAAAAAAAAGAAAGAAAAGGAGTGGGACCCACGGGCCCCACATCCCTCCCTCTCTCCCTTGACCCCCTTTGACCTGACAGCCGGGCCCCACTCGGAATATTCCCTGGAATATTCCTCTCTATTCATTTAATCCTCCAAAAATTCCCAAAACTTCAAAAATCCCTATCTTTTCATCCCGAACTCCGTTTGACTCCGTTCAAATTTCAAAATCTTTCAAAAATTCCCCTCTATTTATTAACGCTGTCTTTTTCGTGTTTTGTTTCGGTTTAGCAGTGGTTTTATGTATTGTTTGTTTTTTTGTTTTGTTGTGTTTAGAACCCGAGTCGGACGGAGGATTCGCACAGGAGTTCGACGCTCCGCCCGTTGTCGCGGAACAAGGCAAGCCCCCTTGACCATTTATTGCCCCTATATTTTTAAATTAAATATTTTGTTTGCCAAATTGCATGCTTTAGGTTACACTGTTTTTGGCCACGATTCAAATATAAATCGTCGGACCTTCCCAGTAGTCGCACTTTTAATATTTAGAAATTGATGACCCCATTCCTTTGTAACTCCACTACATATTTTGCGTTGGTATTTAAAATGCCAAAGTAGATTACCTATAGGTCACGATTGTGCTGTCGTGTGGGAAAACAAAACTGGGAAATTTATATTTTGAAAACCCGGCGAGATGTCGGTATGGTTAAGAAGAGGAAAAGTGTTTTAAAAACCTGATGATGCGGGAGTCAGTACCTTGGTGGTTTGACTACGTATTGTCCATAAGGACCGTTTCCTTTGGGAAATTCATCTGAACATATGACAGTGCGACCACACGGGTAGAATGGGATGCCCCTGGCCGAGTAAATAGCTAAAACATAGATGTCTAGCAGGCTAGCAGTTGAGGAGCACTGGTATGGTGGCGGGTATGGCAATCTCCTGCAGTGGGGATGTGTCGGAGTCCATACGGTGGGGCCTGAGTAGATGAGGGCTTGAAATTTGGCCTGATGCTTGGTGGAGAGATTCCACCCAACTGTGGGGCACGGGATATTTATGGTTTGGTTATGGAAAAGCCTTGTAGCGAGCTCTCCTTTGTCGGCCATGTCTGATCCACATGTGTTCGGTAATGCGAGAAGTCCGCGACGTGTGGGTAAAGCGTGCAACCTCTGCAGAGTTTAGTCAAACTGTTTAAACAGCCGTGCCCACGGTCATGGGCGGATGTGAAGTGTTTCTCATAGCGTAGTGTTTGTTTTATAAATAAATTCTTGGAATGGGTACCGTCACCAGAGTTTGCCTTTGTGGCGGACGGCCAGCCTTCGTGGTTGGGAACGAGTCTGTGTGACTCGGGGTGTCGATTGGCACCAAGGTGTGGTTAGGGCTGAGATGGCCGAAGTAGTGTGGCTGAGATGGCCGAGCAGTGCTGAGATGGCACGGTGTTTGTGTTGAATTACTACAGTGACAGGTTGTTGCAAAGCAACCTGTGGAATGGAGTAAGGCGTGAGCCTTACTTCGAAACTAAAAACTATTACACTAGAGGTTTACAACTAAATGATTTATAAAACCTGGTTTTCCAAATAAAACCGTCCCACCCCTTGTTATTGGCCTTGCATGTCATATTTTCCCCGGGCTTGCTGAGTACAACGAGTACTCACCCTTGCTATTATTATTTATAGAGTTAGAAGAAGGATACCCTGACCCTTCCGCCGAGGCCTACTTTCAAGAGCAGGTCGAGTACGACTTCTCTGGGTTTCAAGCCTAGTTCCCAAGCATAGCCTGTGGAGTTATGGTTGTCCTCTTGCTTCATGTCACCCTCCACTGTTGTTATGTTTCCGCTTGCGTTGTTCTTTCAGTCTTTCTACCAGTCTGGGGTTTGTCCACGACGGTAGTAATTTGAGACCTCCAACAATGTTGTAATAAAAGCTTTGTATTTCTGGATTCCACTATTATCCTGTGAGTACCAGCTCGAGTATCCTGGGACTGGTACTGTATTCACAGATAAGATTGTGACCTCCAGTCTATGCCGGTTGATTTTCTAGACCAGCATAGTCAGGGGCGCCACAGGGTGGTATCAGAGCAAAGTTTGGCCCTAGGATGAAACCCCTTGCTTAGGAAAGCCTTTAGGAAGTAAGCCCTTAGGAAAATCTCCGCGCACTAGTGCACACCAGGGCATAGCCGCGTGCGGGTTTGTGAGAATTTAAAGTTTCACTTATCCTTTCTCCTTAGTTGTTTCTTTCCCTTCTTTTGAAAAAGCGTCAGTTTACTGACCCCTTCCTCTTTGCAAAATTTCTGTAGATGATTTACCTGATACGGGAGGCTACCATGGGAGATTATGACGGGTTTGTCCAGATGCTGACAGACCTTGCTCGCTACCTTGGGTTTGCTCCTCCGATCTTCGGGGCAGAAATCCTGCAGATCACTCCACCCCGCTACCGTGTACATGTCCGACTTGTTCCATGTGCTCCTGGACTCCGCCGCCATCGCTTCACCAAGATTCGCCCCAACCCCCGCTTAGCCCACCAGAGTGTTGCCTTCACTGCCATCCGGCGCCTTCGTGAATCCTATGACCATCTTCTCGACCACACGCATTTCCACCTCCTTCCCCACCTCCATCGCGGCTCACCCGACAGTGTGTACCGCTACAATTGCCAGGAACAAACTCCCGCCCAACTCCGCCTATTGGAATTCACCATGTTCTTGGATGGGCAATACCACTCACTCCTGGAGGCCTACCGCCAGCTGGAGAGGCACTTCACCGCCTTTGAGGGGATACCTCTCGCCCGACCTCCGCCAGCCTTTTCCACCTCACGTCCCAGCAGGGCACGTCGCACTGAGGGAGGCAGCTCGCAGAGTTCCTCCCCACCCCCACCACAGCCTTCTCCGCCTTTGCCCTCCCGTCCGGTACGCCGCATGACCGCGCGCGAATACCGCTCCTTGTTCCGTTTCACCATTGACCCCAACTCCTCTGTTGCACTGCCGGCACAGGGCGACACTTCTACCCCACCGACTGGTGGCGTCCCCACTCCTGCTCCAGGTCTCCCCACTCAGTTCCCACCTGCCTACGGCATTGTCCCGGAGGATGAAGAGCTACGCGGCGACCGCTCCCCGTGAAAGGATCATCCCTGTCAGTCAGTGCCAGTCCACTACCCCTTGATTAGGAGCTTGAATAAGGTGGTCTCGCAAGGTAGTGGTGAATGGGAGGTTTAGTCGAGATCGCGTCGGTTTGCCAACTCTTGAGGAGTTGTGTAACACCTCGTGTGGTGTAGCCTGTATCAGTGTCTAAGTAATGTACCCCTCCCATGTATTGTGTTGTGCTATTGTATTGAGTGTTTGTGCTTTGGTTTAAAAAAAAAAGTGTCTTTGTAGTTAAAACTTCTCTCTCTTCTTTGGATAGATGGCCGAACGCCCCCGCCGTACCATACGCGCTCCCATACGCCTTGGACATGAGGAAGAAAGCCCGCTACCCCGAAATGCCACTCAGGAAGAGCTCGAGGTGCAATTGGATCAGGCATCTGACCACGAGCATGCCAACTCACGAGAAGCCCGGACTCCCACCTCAGGATCGGGAGGCTTACCTCATCCACCTCCCCTAGATCAGCAAAGCGTACTAACCTTGCAAACTCAAATTTTGCAAGGCATAGCTCAGAACTTGGCTGCCCTCAACCATCAGCCTCGCCATGCTTTCGACGGGCGGTCTAAGTTGAACGACTTCCTAAGGACCCGTCCTCCGGAGTTCTCCCAAACCTCGGAACCAATCGAGGCGGATGATTGGTTAAAGGACATTGCCAGGAAGTTGGAGTTGGTGCAGTGCAACCCCAGGGAAAAGGCGTTGTACGCAGCCCACCAACTCAGAGGACCCGCAGCCAACTGGTGGGAAAACTACCGTACGGCGCATCAAGACGCCACCACCATTGACTGGGAAGAATTCGCCGAGGCCTTTCGAGGGGCGCATATTCCAGAAAGCACCCTCGACATTAAGCGAGAAGAATTCAACAATCTCAAGCAAGAAAGTTCCTCTATTAATGAGTACCTCAGCAAGTTCAATCATTTAGCCCGGTATGCTGCTGACGAGGTAGACACGGATAAGAAGAAAATTCGAAGATTCCTCAAGGGCATGAATGTGGGCATCCGCATTCAATTGGTGGCACACAGCTTCCCCAATTTCCAGCAGATGGTCAACCGAGCCCTTATTGTGGAAGATACCAAGAAGGAAGAGGAAGCCCTGCGGAAACGTAAGGCTGCTCAGCTCGGACTCCTGCACCACGGAGGTCCGCGCCCTCGGGTCAACTATCCTATCCAGTACCGTCAACAAACACCTCAACCAAGCCCGGGATACTCAGCCCGTCCTTTCCCACCTCGTCCTTTGGCACCAGCTCAACCAAGGACTTACTCTGGTAACACCGGAGGAAGTAACGTCACCACTTCCAACCCTCTGCCAAGGAACCCGTCCACCGCAACCAGATTCCCTTGCTATCGCTGTGGACTCGTGGGACACTTCGCCAGGGAGTGTACCCAGCGTTCTGCTCCTGCTGCCTCTGGGGCCTCTCATATCAGTACCGCCAGGGTGCCCGCTACGGCTCCAGCCAAGGTTGCCACTCAGGTCAGTGGTCAGGCCTCCCGCTCTGCCCCGACTTTTGGACGAGGTCGAGTCAATCATGTGCAGGCGGAATCAGCCCAGGAATCCCTCGATGTGGTGCTAGGTACGTTTCTTGTTAATTCCGTACCAGCAGTCGTCTTATTTGATTCCGGAGCCTCGCACTCTTTTATCTCTTGCTCATTTGTGGAGAAAAATGGGATAAGGACTAAAGGGTTAGGAACACCAATGCTTATCCAATCCCCTGGAAAAGAAGTTAAAGCCTATCGAGCCTGCCCAAAGGTGAGCCTAGACATAGAAGGCGTCACCTTCACTGTTAGCCCTATCATTCTAGAATCCCAGAGTCTGGATTTAATCCTAGGGATGGATTGGTTATCCAAGCATAAGGGTCAGATAGACTGTGCCACCCACACCATAATTTTGCAAGGACCAAGTGGGAATGAAGTCAAGTTCATCCCCTCCCGACGATTGATAGCGCAACCTCTCCTAAGCGCCATGGAAGCCATTCCTTTGGAGGAAGTACCGGTAGTCAATGAGTATCCGGATGTATTTCCGGAAGAATTACCCGGAATGCCCCCAGATAGAGAAATCGAGTTCTCCATCACCCTTGCCCCTGGCACAGCCCCCATATCCAAGAGGCCCTACAGAATGGCCCCCAACGAATTGGCAGAAGTCAAGAAGCAAATCGAGGAATTAGAGGAAAAGGGATTCGTGCGACCCAGCACATCTCCTTGGGGAGCCCCAGTCCTTTTGGTCGAAAAGAAGGACAAGACCAAGAGAATGTGTGTGGATTACCGTGCCCTCAATGAAGTGACCATCAAGAACAAATACCCTCTTCCTAGGATTGATGACCTGTTTGATCAGTTGCAAGGAGCTAAGGTCTTTTCCAAAATAGACTTAAGGTCCGGGTATCACCAACTGAAAATTCGGCCAGAAGACATACCCAAAACCGCCTTCTGTACCCGTTATGGACTATACGAGTATACTGTCATGTCCTTTGGACTCACCAATGCCCCAGCCTTTTTCATGAACCTTATGAACAAAGTGTTCATGGAATGCCTCGATAAATATGTCGTGGTGTTCATAGACGATATTCTCGTCTACTCTAAGAGTGAGCAAGAACATGCTGAGCACCTAAGATCAGTTTTGGGAAGATTAAGGGAACATCAACTCTATGCCAAATTTTCCAAGTGCGAATTTTGGCTTGACAGAGTTGCATTCCTTGGCCATGTCATTTCTGCTAGCGGAGTAGAAGTAGACCCCGGCAAGGTTAGAGATGTACTCTCATGGAAAACCCCGACCACAGCCACCGAAATCCGAAGTTTCCTCGGACTGGCAGGCTATTACCGGAGATTCATTGAAGGGTTCTCCAGGATCGCCAAGCCCATGACCGAACTACTCAAGAAGGAACGGAAGTTTATATGGACGGCCGCCTGTGAGAGGAGTTTCCAAGAGCTGAAGAAGAGACTGACCACGTCCCCCGTCCTAATCCTCCCAGACATACGGAAAGATTTTGACATCTATTGTGATGCATCCAGACAGGGGTTAGGATGCGTGCTCATGCAAGACGGAAGAGTAGTTGCCTATGCCTCTAGACAATTAAGGCCCCATGAAGTGAATTATGCTACCCATGATCTGGAGTTAGCTGCGGTAGTACATGCCCTCAAGATATGGCGACATTACCTGATGGGCAATAGGTGTGAAGTATACACCGACCATAAGAGTCTGAAGTACATTTTCACCCAGACTGAACTTAACCTCAGACAGAGAAGGTGGCTAGAGTTGATCAAGGATTATGATCTCGGGATACATTATCACCCGGGTAAGGCAAACGTGGTTGCTGATGCATTAAGTCGGAAAGTGCATTGCAATGCCTTAAGCACTCTACCACACCACCTAGAACTATGCCGGAGCCTAGAGAAACTACGAATAGACGTGGTCAAGACTGGGACCCTTGCCACTTTAGTAGTACAACCCACCCTAGAGCAACTAATCGGCGAAGCCCAATTAAACGACCAAGGGATCATAGAAATCAAGAAGCTTATCAAGGGAGGCAAAGCCTCAGGGCACTCCTTGGACGATAAAGGGGTAGTATGGCTGGGAAAACGTATCTGTGTCCCCAATAATAAAGGATTGAAGGATCTGATACTTCGGGAGGCACACGAGTCCGCATATTCCATACACCCCGGTAGCACCAAGATGTATCAAGACATCAAACCTCACTATTGGTGGCCTGGGATGAAGCGTGACATCGCAGAGTATGTGGCCCTATGTGATATTTGCCAACGAGTAAAGGCAGAACACCAGAGACCCGCTGGATTGTTACAACCTTTAAGGATACCCGAGTGGAAATGGGAAGAGATAGGAATGGATTTTATCACCGGATTTCCCAAGACCCCTTCTGGCCACGATTCCATCTGGGTAATAGTGGACCGACTTACCAAGGTCGCACACTTTATCCCCGTCAAGACCACTTATTCCGGTAAAAAGCTAGCCGAGTTATACATGACTCAGATTGTATGCCGGCATGGGGTGCCTAAGAAGATCGTATCAGATCGAGGTACTCAATTTACTTCACATTTCTGGCAGAAACTCCATGAGGCGTTGGGCACAAACCTAAACTTCAGCACAGCCTATCACCCCCAAACCGATGGTCAGACAGAAAGAGTAAACCAAATTCTGGAGGATATGCTGCGAGCATGTGCCCTAGACTTTGAAGGCGCATGGGATCTGTGCTTGCCTTATGCCGAGTTCTCTTATAATAACAGTTATCAAACCAGTATCCAGATGGCCCCCAATGAAGCCTTATATGGGCGAAAATGCCGAACCCCGCTCTGTTGGACAGATGTAGGGGAAAAGAAAGTGTTCGGGCCTGATATCCTACAGGCAGCCGAAGAGCAAGTTAAAGTCATCCGGCTTAGGCTTCAGGAAGCCCAAGCCCGACAGAAGGATTACGCCGACCATCGACGACGGATGCTTGAGTTTGAAATAGGGGACCATGTGTACCTAAGGGTGTCACCTTTGAGAGGAACGAAGCGTTTTGGAATGACCGGAAAGTTGGCACCACGCTACATTGGCCCCTATCCCATCATTGATAGACGAGGCGAAGTCGCCTATCAACTCGAGTTACCCCCAGAGCTGGCAGGAGTACACGACGTATTCCATGTCTCGCAACTAAGAAAGTGTCTTCGTGTCCCTGAAGAGCAAGTCCCCATCCAAAAGGTTGATGTACAAAAGGACTTAACCTACACGGAACGGCCGATCAAAATACTCGATGAAAAGGAACGTCGCACGCGACGAAAGAACATCAAGTTTCTCAAGGTTCAATGGAGTAATCATACCGAGGATGAGGCTACCTGGGAACAGGAAGATCACCTCCGAGCCGAGTACCCAGATCTTTTCGCTTAGCTGCGGAATCTCGGGACGAGATTCTCTTAAGGGGGGTAGGTTTGTAACGCCCGCGTTTTTCTAAAAACCGCAGTTTAACGTCGCTCTGTCTTTCCGTTCAAAATCCCCAAAAATTTCAAAATTAGTTTTAATTTTATTTTTGTTTATTTCCCAAGTTAGTTTTAATTTTGTTTTTATTTTTCCCGGTCATATCAAATCATTTTCTTTCCGTCCGAAATATTCCAAAATATTTTGGATTTCTACCGCCCGGTGTTTATCCGTTCTTTTCACCCGGAGGTCCTTTACAGGAAAATCACTCAGGCTCATCCATTAATCATGCATGCATGTTCTGTCTCTGTCTTTTTTTTTCTTTTCCCTAAACCCCCCCTGCAAATCGACGGTTAGGCACCGTCCTGCCAGCACAGTGAAGATTAGGCACCGCTCCGCGCCGCTCGCCGAGCAAGCCGGGCAGCGACAACAGCACCAGTGAAGGTAGGCACCGCTCCGCGCCGCTCGCCGAGCAAGCCAGGCAACGACAACGGCTGGAGTCTGCAGACAGAGAAGCAGACACAGAGACATCAGTGAAAATTTTCATCGCCAAGTTTTTGCTCCCGAATCACTCCGGCAGTATAAATACCCAAGCAATCTTACCGTGGAGTTCCTCAGCCGATTCACCACTCCATTTTCACCACTCCGGAGCCGAATCGCCGAAGTCCCGGAGCTCGCTGCGTCGAGGTAGCTCCCCTGTTTTTCCAAAAACCGGCCTCCTCCCCTCTTCCCCTGCACGACCAAACTCCCTTTTCTCCTCTGTCCCCAACTCCTCCCTCTCCCTACCCTGCCCGAGTCCTCCCCGGCCGAGTCGCCCCCTCCCCTCCCCACCGCTCGGCGCCGATGCAGCCGCCCAGCCGCCGGCCCCGTGCCGCCAGGACGACGGTCGACGCCATCCTTCCCCCCCTGCCGCCAGCCTGCGCCCCGCAGCCGCCGCCAGCCTGCGCCCCAGCCGCCCAGCCGCCGGCCCCACGCCGCGCAGCCGCCGGCCGACGTCGCCCCCGCTGCGCGCAGCCGCCCCGGCCGCCGCCGCCCCCACCGCGCCAGGCCGCCGCCCCCTCCCCTCCCTGCCGCCGCCGCGCCGCACCCCCCCCTTTGGCCGAGCCCGCCGCAGCTCGCCGCCCTCCCTCCCGGCCTCTCTCCCATGCGGCAGAGAGAAAACAAGAGAGAAGAAAGAGAACAGAGAAAGCAAAGAAAAAGAGAGAAGGAGATAAGAAGGAGAAGAAAGAAAAAAAAAAGAAAGAAAAGAAAGAAAAGGAGTGGGACCCACGGGCCCCACATCCCTCCCTCTCTCCCTTGACCCCCTTTGACCTGACAGCCGGGCCCCACTCGGAATATTCCCTGGAATATTCCTCTCTATTCATTTAATCCTCCAAAAATTCCCAAAACTTCAAAAATCCCTATCTTTCCATCCCGAACTCCGTTTGACTCCGTTCAAATTTCAAAATCTTTCAAAAATTCCCCTCTATTTATTAACGCTGTCTTTTTCGTGTTTTGTTTCGGTTTAGCAGTGGTTTTATGTATTGTTTGTTTTTTTTTTTTGTTGTGTTTAGAACCCGAGTCGGACGGAGGATTCGCACAGGAGTTCGACGCTCCGCCCGTTGTCGCGGAACAAGGCAAGCCCCCTTGACCATTTATTGCCCCTATATTTTTAAATTAAATATTTTGTTTGCCAAATTGCATGCTTTAGGTTACACTGTTTTTGGCCACGATTCAAATATAAATCGTCGGACCTTCCCAGTAGTCGCACTTTTAATATTTAGAAATTGATGACCCCATTCCTTTGTAACTCCACTACATATTTTGCGTTGGTATTTAAAATGCCAAAGTAGATTACCTATAGGTCACGATTGTGCTGTCGTGTGGGAAAACAAAACTGGGAAATTTATATTTTGAAAACCCGGCGAGATGTCGGTATGGTTAAGAAGAGGAAAAGTGTTTTAAAAACCTGATGATGCGGGAGTCAGTACCTTGGTGGTTTGACTACGTATTGTCCATAAGGACCGTTTCCTTTGGGAAATTCATCTGAACATATGACAGTGCGACCACACGGGTAGAATGGGATGCCCCTGGCCGAGTAAATAGCTAAAACATAGATGTCTAGCAGGCTAGCAGTTGAGGAGCACTGGTATGGTGGCGAGTATGGCAATCTCCTGCAGTGGGGATGTGTCGGAGTCCATACGGTGGGGCCTGAGTAGATGAGGGCTTGAAATTTGGCCTGATGCTTGGTGGAGAGATTCCACCCAACTGTGGGGCACGGGATATTTATGGTTTGGTTATGGAAAAGCCTTGTAGCGAGCTCTCCTTTGTCGGCCATGTCTGATCCACATGTGTTCGGTAATGCGAGAAGTCCGCGACGTGTGGGTAAAGCGTGCAACCTCTGCAGAGTTTAGTCAAACTGTTTAAACAGCCGTGCCCACGGTCATGGGCGGATGTGAAGTGTTTCTCATAGCGTAGTGTTTGTTTTATAAATAAATTCTTGGAATGGGTACCGTCACCAGAGTTTGCCTTTGTGGCGGACGGCCAGCCTTCGTGGTTGGGAACGAGTCTGTGTGACTCGGGGTGTCGATTGGCACCAAGGTGTGGTTAGGGCTGAGATGGCCGAAGTAGTGTGGCTGAGATGGCCGAGCAGTGCTGAGATGGCACGGTGTTTGTGTTGAATTACTACAGTGACAGGTTGTTGCAAAGCAACCTGTGGAATGGAGTAAGGCGTGAGCCTTACTTCGAAACTAAAAACTATTACACTAGAGGTTTACAACTAAATGATTTATAAAACCTGGTTTTCCAAATAAAACCGTCCCACCCCTTGTTATTGGCCTTGCATGTCATATTTTCCCCGGGCTTGCTGAGTACAACGAGTACTCACCCTTGCTATTATTATTTATAGAGTTAGAAGAAGGATACCCTGACCCTTCCGCCGAGGCCTACTTTCAAGAGCAGGTCGAGTACGACTTCTCTGGGTTTCAAGCCTAGTTCCCAAGCATAGCCTGTGGAGTTATGGTTGTCCTCTTGCTTCATGTCACCCTCCACTGTTGTTATGTTTCCGCTTGCGTTGTTCTTTCAGTTTTTCTACCAGTCTGGGGTTTGTCCACGACGGTAGTAATTTGAGACCTCCAACAATGTTGTAATAAAAGCTTTGTATTTCTGGATTCCACTATTATCCTGTGAGTACCAGCTCGAGTATCCTGGGACTGGTACTGTATTCACAGATAAGATTGTGACCTCCAGTCTATGCCGGTTGATTTTCTAGACCAGCATAGTCAGGGGCGCCACACTGTCGGTGGAGCATGGCTCCTATGATGGATGGCAGGCCGCCAGCCCCCTACCTGGCAGCCGACGACGTTGAGGCGTCGGCGACGGACAGCGGGACACCGCCTTTCATCTCTCCGACGTCATCGGCTTCAACGCCTTTGGCCTTCGCCTCCCTGCAGGCCGACGGCGATGGCATGGCGCCGACGATGAAGCCGGCTGTGGGCATGGGTGCGGCATAGGCGTCCCTGGCCCCATCCCTCTCCTCCCCCTTCTATCTGGATGATGAGGTGGGTGGACGGCCCCCGATGCTAGTCGTCGGCGTGGTGCACGTCTTCTTGGCTCCTCCGCCGCCTCGGTCGGCTATGGGTACCGATGACGCTGGGCGTGCTTTTACGGCCGGTTCTGGTAGCTCCTCACCACCACGGTCGCTGACCTTGCCCTTGCTGCCGGGAACCTCTACCGACCGACCTCTCTCCCTCGATCGTGGGGAACGGGGTCCTACTCGACGTGCCGGTGGTTGTCCTCGACCTCAATGGCTGGCCGATGGCACACTCCTCCCGTCCTCGGTCATGGAAAACGTCGTGCTGCGCACCTTCCTCGCCAGCTGCTCCAGGCCACTACCTCCAGCGCTACTCCCGTCGCCCCTGCCTCTGGCACCTCCAGTTGTAGCCGTCGGGGGTAGCACTGAAGCGCAGCAAAAGAATCGTGGTCAAGCTCGCGCTCGCTGGACCAAATCACATAGTCTCACGTGCGCAGCGCAACCTCATGCACAAGCTTGGGTTGGTGTCGGAGGAAGGTCTTGTTTCGACCGAGGCGTCTGCGACTTATGACACCCTCTTCACACAGCCCCTCTCTCAAGATCATGTCATCGCCCTATCTTCGTTCTTCTCCAACTCCCTGCCTCTGGCACAGGCTACCAAGGTGCTGTTCGCCTGCGGCTGAATACCTCCCCCTCCCCTCCTCTCTCTCTCGGCATGGTTCCTTCCTTATGGGATCATGCAACGAGAATGTTTTGGAGTGAAACGTGCGGGGTTTGAACTCGCGCACCCACCGGGATGCTATCCGTGATGTAGTCCGTGATAGGCGTGTCTTTCTACTCTGTCTAAAGGAGACTAAAATGGATGTAATCTCGCCTTGAGTTATTTGGGAAATGCTAGGCCTGGACTTTGACTATTCATTTTTTCCTGCGATCGGTCGGAGCGGGGGTGTGTTGCTTGCTTGGCGGACCGTCGTATGGTCTGTCTCAAACATTCACTGCGCTGACTTCTCTCTAATAGCGTTGGTTCGGCACTACTCTGACGGTACCCCGTGGTGGCTTTCCGTAGTCTACGGTCCACAGGAGGAGGTAGAGAAACTTTGGTTTCTTGATGAGCTCCGATTGTTGTGCTCTTCTCTGAGGATGAGGTGTGAACGGTGATCAAGCAATTGCCATCGGATAAGGTGCCCGACCCTGATGGTTTCATCGGCCATTTCTTCAAATCTTGTTGGCCAGTAATCAAGACATAAGTTATGGCTGCCCTTAAAACTCTTTTTCTATTGAATGGCCAGGGTTTCGCGTCCCTCAACGATGCCCTCATCTCCCTCTTGCCGAAGAAAGATGAGGCCATGGAGGTCAAGGACTTCTGCCCAATAAGCCTCATCCACAGTTTTGGAAAATTGTTCTCCAAGATCTTGACTTCCCACCTCTCTCCTTATCTTGATGAGCTAGTGGCAGTCAATCAAAATGCTTTTGTCAAAGGTCGTTCCCTCAACGACAACTTTCGCTATGTTCAGCTTGCGGCCAAGGCACTCCATGCCAGGCACACACCTCGTCTGCTCCTCAAAGTAGACATTGTGAAAGCCTTTGACACGGTCAGTTGGTTGTTCTTGCTCGATGTGCTTGCCCATCTTGGGTTCAGCAGCCGTTGGCGTGATTGGATCTCCCTGATTCTCCGTTGCTCCTCCTCCCACGTGCTGGTCAACGGGGTGTTGGGCCCTCACTTCCTCCATCGGTGAGGGCTCCGGTAGGGCGATCCTCTATCCCCCATGCTCTTTTTCCTTGTCATGGATGTGCTCAATGCAATGATCCGCAAGGCCTCTAACTCAGGCGGGTTTCTTTCCCTCAATGACCATGCTTTATGACATCGTGCTTCTCTCTATGCCGATGATCTGGTCCTCTTTCTCTCCCTCGTTTGGCAGGATCTGGAGTTCATTCAAGGCATCCTCTTCGTCTTTGGTCCTGCTTCCAGGCTGCGCACCAACTTTGCCAAATGTTTGATCACTTTGATCCGTTGTTTGGCCGAGGACCTGTGGACCCCCGTTTTTGTAACAGGAATCACTCGTATTCATGGTACCATTTCCCTGGATCGAGTAGTCTGGTACCCACGATTACATTGCTGAATCATCAAGAGTTCATACGCCAATCGTCTTACGCAAAAATATTACAATATAGCGCTCGAAGGCAATAGACTAGAACAGGGGGACCAAACGGTTCGGAATACAAGCAAAAGCAGAATTTAGATAAGGCAGCGGAGATAAAGTAGCGGCACGCCATTGCCACAGGCAACGACCGAGTCTAAGGCCTACTGAGCGCCATCGTCTTCCGTACCCTCCTGGTAGTACTCGTACGGTTCTTCGGGGACTTCATCGCCCACATTTGAATGTTTTGCATATAGCAAGGGTGAATACCAACCGTACTCAGCAAGCCACCACAGCAACAATGCATATGATAGGGGATAATCAAGGAACAGCTGTGGTTCTTTTGCGTAAAGCTAGTTTTGCAATTCCTTTCACAAGCCTAAGACCAGCATAGACTGATCAAGTTTTAATATCATAGTTCATTAATCAACGACGGTTCTGTCCACCATCCATTGTGATCCCAAGGATAGCTTCCCGCCATTGTGTCGTCATGGTTTTCTGGGGCCTACCCCTTCTCGCCTTCTGAGAAGTTGAACCACTAACACATAAAAGTCATTATGCATGCTCATCCCAATCAGTTTAAGAATTTAGAGTCTAACCAAGTGTAATACATGTCCCGGTGCTCAGTGACCGCGAGCACGGCTATTCGAATAGATTTGATTTACTCACACTATAGTGGATGTACACTTTACCCGTACTCCGTGACTTGCCCAACACATGAGCCGAGGTCCCAACGAATGAGACGTGTCACGGCAAAGCATTTCAATAACCTCACATTGGCAGTACCCGCTCCATGAACTTGCATCCTCATGCACTCTAGGCGTACACGATTTCTAGCAGTGAGAGGAGTTCTAGCGCTCCCGGGAAGGGAAGACTCACACATGCGTTAAGTTATAATTAAGTTTAGGTTTACACATGGTGGTCCTACCGGTGGCGATTCCACCGTAGGCCCCGCCTCTTATACACATCAAGAAGACCATTACGCAGGGATACTGCCTCCGCCCGGCTATTTACTCCACTAGGTCTATGCCCATTCGAGAAATACGGTTGTACGGGGATCGTTTCATGCTTAGCTTCATGGTTCGGTCCTTAACTGACCAGGGACGGCACTAACCTTTACCGGACACCACCCAAGTCATCCAGCCGCCCCAGTCTAAAACAGTTGTTTAGTTTTATTTCTCTTTTCACAAACCATGTCATCAATATCATGGCAATGTGGCGCTTATGTCTCTACCTGCCGCATATCAATTACCTTCCCTAAGGTAATTGCCCAAGCATATAGCATTTAATAAATATGAGAATGCATGAATCTAAATTAGCATTACTAAGCATTTGTCATAAATGAATAAGGAAACAATAGTCAAAGGCATGGCATAATAACAAGTAACATGTTCACCATTGCATGCAATTTTATTTGTAAACAAAGTAAGTTCGCAATTTGGGATCAATATGTTCAAGGATTTGTGATGACTTGCCTTGCTCGAAGCCCTGTGGGTCTTGATCCTCAGTCGGACTCGCCACTCCCTCGGTGTCTAGAATTATGTGCGAAAGTAATTGAATTCGATTAGAATTCAATTAAAATCCAATAAAATCCGATTAAAGAAAAGATCGAATGCGAGCGTCGAATTTCGATATCAATTCCAATATTTATGAAATAGTTCTATTCCGATTTTAACCCATTTGATCCTAAAGTATTTGCGTTAGCCGATTAGAGTATTAATTCATTTAATTTACGCGATTCCAAATAAATTAGATCCCGATTATAATAATTACCCCTCATCGGTAAATAAATGACTAAATAATCACAACGACTAATTAAATGGATAACCTGATTAATGAGTAAAAACTAACTAAATGACCAACTAAATAGATATTTAAATAAATAACGGATAGCCGTGATTTATTTATAGAAGTTTTGGAAATGACCGACGAATAATCCTAATTAAATAATCCCGATTTATTTTCTATAAGTTTTTGAAAAATCACTGACGATGGATTTACCGATTTAACCCAAATATATATATGTGTCTATATATAAATTAAATTTCCAATTTCCTAAATTTTCCCTTTCTTTTCTTTATTTTCAATTTTCCCTTTTCCCTTTTTTTTCTTTTCTTCTCTCCTTTTCTTTTTCTCTTTTTCTCTCTTTTCTTCTTTTTTTCTTTTTCCTTCCCCTCTTTTTTCTTTCCTCCCCCTGCTCTCTCTCTCCTTCCCGGCTCCTTCTCTTTTTCTTCTCCTTCTTCTCTCGGCTTCTCTCTCTCTCGAGCGGCACTGACGGCGGAAGGAGGAGGGGAGAAAAAGGGGGGAAAAGGCGACGCTTACCGGCGGCGGTGGCGCAACCCGGCGATGGCGGCGCACGACAGCAGGGCGGCGGCTCTGCGGGGAGAGGAGGGGGAGAGGGGAAAAGGGGGGAAGTGGTGTAGGCAGGAAGGGAGGAGAAGGGGGGATTTATAGGGGCGGGGGGCGGCGACGCGCGGCGGACGAGGCGCAGCGGCCCGGGGCGCCAAGCGGCCGGGCGCGGCGCGTGGCAGGCGGCAGCGGTGAAGTGACGGGGCACGGCGACGGGATGGCGCGGCACGGGTGGCGCGCGGCAGCGGCGCGTGGCGCGAGACGACGCGTGGGGCGTGAGGCGCGGCAGAGGGCCGCAGCGCCGCTGGGCAGCGGCGACGGGACGGGCTAGGACTAGGTCTAGGAGGTGGCAAGCAATGAACAGTGTCGTTTTTTTTCAATTTTGCCGATTTGAATGATTTTCAATTTTAAAATTCATCCAAAATTTCATCATTTCACCTAAATGAATGTTGTTCAATATTTTATTGTTCCTAAAGATTTCACTCAAAATTTCCATGTTTTCATAATTTATATTATCTTACCCTAAAGAATTGCCCAATATTTTATGTCACCAAATTTTATATTCATACACAATATATATATATATATATATATATTTGTGTATATATATATATATATATTTGTGTGTATATATATATATGCATAGGTGTAGATAATTATATATTTATATATAAAATTTCCTAGTTAAATTTATATTTCTCAAGTAAATGGATGACATTTATGTGGAATGTTTTCTTTTACTATAATTTTGTCCAAAACTTTATTTTAACTTATTTTTCTTAATTGTTCATTTAGTCGATTTTCCTTTTTAGGGTTTGCACATAAATAAATTTCGATAAATCTAAACTTCGCAAATAAAGATTCGAATAAACGAGCAATTAAACGCGGCATGATGCAAATTGATTTAAAGGTTTTCAAAATTTCGCATTTAAGGGTTTCGCATTTGACGGTCGAATTTTCAGGGCGTTACAGGACCTAGAGCTGGTTTAGAGTTCCTTCCCCTGCTCTATCTTTGAGTTTCCTTGCACCTACCTTGGCATCCCGCTGTCAGTTCGCAAGCTACCGAAAGTGGCCCTGCAACCTCTTGTTGACAAGGTCTCCCATCGGCTTCCTCCCTGGAAGGGTCGGCTTACCACTTTGGCCGGCCGCTCTGTGCTGGTCCAGTCAATGCTCTCTTTCATTCTGGTCCATTCTGGTCCATGTATCCATGGCGTTGGTTTGCCCGGGTTGGGTTGTCAAGGCCATAGATAAGAAATGCCATGCTTTCCTGTGGACGGGCACTGACTCAGTACAAGAGAGGCGATGCCTTGTGTCTTGGACGAATGTTTGTCGCCCCAAATCTATTGGCGGTCTGGGTATTGCAGACCTGAGGACGACGGGCTTCGCTCTGTGTCTTCGTTGGCTTTGGCTTCAGCGTTTGGGCCACCCCTACTGAGCTGACCTGAAGGCCCTCTTGAGTGGAGCGTTTCCAACATGTTTGTGGCATCCACCTTCTTCATGCTAGGTGACGGCGCGTCGGCTCTTTTCTGGACAGACCGATCGATTGAGGGTCGTTCAGTGGCCTCCTTGGCGCCAGACCTCCTCCTTGTCGTGCCCCCGCGTCTTCGGGCATCGCACAGGGTTGCCTCTGCTCTCGCTGACAACTCTTGGGTGCGGGACATCCGTGGCGCTCTCACGGTCCCTGTCATCTCCCAATTGTTGATGATTTGGAATACGGTGCTTCCTGTCCAGCTCTCTCCGAGTACAGAAGACCGTCTTGTCTGGCATTGGACGAGCTATCAGCGATACTCGGCTTGCTTGGCCCACCAGGCTTTCTTCCTCGGCTAGCACTCTTTTGCTTGCACCGATCTGCTTTGACAGGCTAAAGGCCCTGCTAAATGCAAACTTTTTCTTTGGTTTGCATTCCAGCAACGCTGTTGAACGGCTAACCTTCTACAAAAGTATGGTATTGACAGCCACTCGACTTGTCCCTTTTACGCCCAAGAACTAGAAACAGCGAATCACATCCTCGATTGTGTGTTCGCTCATCAAGTCTGGCACCATGTTCTGTCACCTCCTAGCTGGCATGACCTCGCTCCTTCTCGTGGCTGCTCAATTCAGGTCTGGTGGCCGACTACTAGGGCCTGCCTGTCAGAGCATCTTCGCAAGAACTTCGACTCCCTTGTCCTCCTGGTCTTCTGGCAGCTATGGAAGGAGCGGAACTCCAGGGTGTTCGATTACTCTCTCTTGTCGATTTCAGTGGTGCTGGAGTCTATCCTACAGGAAGACTGTCTGTGTTCTTTTGTTGGCGCCACAGCTTTTTGGGGCCTATTGGGAGTGTAGCGAGACTCTTTCATCTCCAGCCTCCCTCACATATGAGCATTTTCTTTTTAGTAAAACAATTTATTTTTTGTTTTCCTTTTTTTTCCTTGTCTCTTCGGCATTGGGCCTTTCTAGCCTTTTTGCGTTGTGTAACTAAACTCTGTTTTTTTAATATATTGACGTGCAATTTTTTTTTCGCGTTCACCAAAAATACCACCCCTCGTTTAATTTGTACAGAAAATCTGTATGAATTCAGCTATCAGTATTTGGCCTACCCTCTATTTAATGATGGAATCGATATATATAGGAGTATGTAGTACATTTGTACTTAAGCTGCTCGCACACAAAAAAAGTTCCATTAATGTGCGTCCAAGCTTGCGTAGGCCAAGAGCTGAGACAACAGTATCAAGCTTGACTGGCGCACGGCCGGGCTGAACTGTGAGCTATGCAAATTAAGGCCGAGCCATTTCTCCACATGTATGTCTCAGTACAGCCCATCAAATGCCAATCTCGGGCCTAACTAATGCACAGTTACCATAGGCCAAATTTCAGCCCATAATCCCCACATAGTGCACAAGTTTCAGCCTATCTTGATTCATCTTGGGCCTAATTTCGGCCGACCTAGCGCAGCTGGTGGCCCAAATTGTTATCAGTAGACAAAGGTAGTGGGCCAAAATTCAACATGTTCTAAATTGTCTTGGGTCCATTCCGCTCCTACTGTGGGTCTGAATCTGGCCCATTTCGTAATGCGGTTCATTTGCTTTGCATTTGTCGCAACTCTTGGGGCTTTGGTCAGGCCGAATTGCGTTCATGGGCTAACTATATGTCAATGTTGGACTGAATTTAGCGCAGTTGCAGGACTAATCGCGTCCTAGTTGGGTTAGTGTGTCTAATTCCAGCCTGTTATACACAATCTGTGGGCCTAATCCCTGTCTTTATTTTGCAAGCACTTAAATGTCCCAAAAGCTAATGCGCGGCCAGTCGCGCGTGGACACGTGTCACGTGCGAAGAGGGGGGGCAGGCGGCGCACATGCGAGCAGTTTTTTTGGTTCTTTTTGTTTTTTCGGTTTCTTTTCCGTTTCTGTTTCGGTTTTTTCGATTTTTTTTAATATACACGTATACAAATTTTGTATATGTGTATTTTTTGGTTTTTTATGTACGTATGTATTTTGTATGTATACAATTTTGTATACACGTATGTAAACTTTGTATACGTATATTTTTTTGGTTTTTTTAATATGTATGTACACAAATTTTGTATGTATACAAACTTTGTATGCGTGTATCTTTTTGTTTTTTTATACATACGTACAAATTTTGTATATATATATATACAAAGTTGATATATTTTGTATACGTATGTATACAAACTTTTCTATATGTGTATATATATTTTTACATTAAAAATGTATACATATATATATACATTATATATACGTATGTATATATTTTATATATATACGTATAAACTTTATATACATGTATAAAAAATTTATACATATATATATAATATATACATATGTATATACATATATTATATAGGAGAGAGGACTAGAGGGGAGCAGCTGATCGCGCGCGCGCGGCCATGCACGACTAGCCGTGGATCAGCCTTAAAAGTGAGATTTTATAGTTTTATGTTTCAGTTCCCGTTCGCGCAGTTTCGTTTCTAGTTCTCCAATACAGTTCTGATTTTGGTTTTTTGATACCATTTTTATTTCTAGTTTTACTTTTTTCGATTTCGTTTCCGAGAAAAATATGATTACTAAGGTTGGGACATTTTTTGACCATTTCATATCATTTTCACCCTAGCAAGCCGGTGAATCCATCACGTATTTTCTAAAAATATGATTACTAAGGTTGGGACATTTTTTTGACCATTTCCGATCATTTTCAACCTAGCAAGCCGGTGAATCCATCACCCATTTTCTTGGCACATCCCACAAATCACCAGTTCACCACAGGTTTGCGTACCATCTAGATTTCCATGAACCATCAAGCATGCAGGAACATAATATGGCAGCGAAAGTACAACAAATTCAGAGCAGTCATGTAAAGATCAAACCATGCGAACAAACTGTGCAATTTAGGCCATCAGTACTCTCACAAGAAGAAAAAGTTACCCAGTGTTACCCTTTTCTCGGTATTCAGACGAAAAAAATTACCCAATGTTACCCTTTTCTCGGTCATTCGGCTGTTGGCCGCGGTTGTGCAGCTAACGGGAAATAGTTACGCCAGTTTTTCTTCTGGTAGAATTTCAAGCTGAATTTTTTACATTTTGGTTTTTTTTTGAAAAACTTATTTTACAAATAAACCTCTAAAAAAACTTATTCTGGGAATGATCCTTTTTGGAGCGTCAGAGACTCTGGCGTCGTGGTTCAACGGCTCAGCATCAGCATCGGTGGCACCACCATGGTGTTACGGTGGCACCACGTAGAAGGTTGGCGCTGACGTGATGAAAGGACGGCGCCAGAAGCACTGGCGCTGCCCCCTACCACGACGCCAACGCCGCTGGCGCGATCGTCCCGGGTGATGAGCAAGACTTAACCCCCGCAGACCCCANCCCCACCCCCGCCCCATCCCTACCCATTCGCCCTCTCTTCCCAAGCCCGAGCTTCTACTCCTCCTCATCTCTCTCTCCCCTCTCACCCCTCCACCTCAATTCCACTCGATTTGGAGCCTTTTTTGCGAGATTTCTTGGGGAAATTGAAAAGAAAGATATACTCCTCCATTATCTCTTGTTTTTTCGTTTCAATCGATAAAATTTGTAGATCGAAGGGTAACCCTAGAACCATCTTTTTGCCAAAGTTTTTGATTTCGACCGTTGAAATTGGGGATTTGATGATTGTACTGTTACATGTATGCAATGTGCTCGTTGGTGCTATGATTTTTTCGAGTATATATGTGGTAATGATGATTTTAATTTAGACTTGAATGGATAGTTGTATGAAAAAATTGATGTAGGTAAAATTTTGTAGCTATGTATTATATGGAGGATAGACAAATTTGGTCTCATGTTAGAAGTTAATTGTAGCTTAATATAAATCTATAAATTTTCATGAAAGATGACAAATTTAATATATTAACTTTAATAATATAGGCGGTTTTGTAGTGCTTAGTAAGTTAATTATGTTATAAAGTAGTGGTTGACACTAATTTACTTGGCGGGAGATAATTTGGTTTTGTAGAATGATCAGGAAGGATCAAACGGGCTATTGCTCTAGGTAGCTACCACCACCGGACGCTATTCGTCCCATGTGTTGGTGCGGTGACGGTTGTCGTTTTGCAATAAGTGATGACCACAAGACATACCACCAGAGGTACTGGATATGTCATAATTATACGTACAGTCCGGATAAGCCTAAGCCGGAGCCTAAGGCAAAAGAAAAGAAAGGTAAGGCAGCAAAGCCAGTGGAGGTAATTTGTTATACTTTCGATGTTGCGATACTATACTGAAATTTGTAATAAAAATCATTTAAATCGTAAAATGTGAAGATACTGAAGATACCGCCTCCTCTGTGCAACTTTGTGGAATGGATTGAAATGGAGATGCTTCATAGGGAACGTGAATGGGAAGAGGAACGACTCGATTGTCATTTTCGACTTGCGGCAATAGAGATCGCGGAAAGGAAGAGGAAGGAAGAGAGGGAGGTCAAGGAGATGGCAAGGGAGTTTGTGGAGAAGGAAGAGTGTGCGAAGGAGGGGGCGAGTAAGCTGGCTAGTGCACGGTGTGCCAAGGAGGCTGGTCCGGAGGCCGCGAGCAAGGGGAAATATCGTCGTTGCACACAATAGTTCTATTGGAGTTGTTCGATATTTTTAAATTCCATAAGATATGTAATAATGACAGTATTGAACGGTTCAAGTTGGAATGCACGCCAGCATGCCATGCACGGTATGAAACACTTTAATTCTGAGACTTCAGCTCGATGATGTTGCCATTGAACTTTGTCGTGTTTGGATTTACTTTTTTTGGCATCGATGAAGTATGACATGCATGTATGCGATTTTGTTTTTTTAGGTTTGATTTTGTGTCATGTCGTGGCCCACTATGTGTCACAGCGTCCCCTCCTAGCTGGCCCCTCAAAAATCGCGTCGGCATTCCTCCATGTGACGCCTGACTGGCTCCATCAGCCCCTGACTTGCTCCTGCCTCGCGAGTGGACCTGGCGCCGCCCCACACACCATGGTGCCAGGGACACTGGCGCTGATCCGCCCCCGCCTCGCCCCCTCCTGTGTCGCACGGCCGACTAGCGCCGCCCCAATACGACGGCGCTAGGGAAACTGGCGCCGATCCCCGTCCCCCTCATGCCTCATGTGGGGGGCTGGTGCTGCACCCCCGACTCGCTCCTGCCTCGCTCAGCGAGCTAGCACCGTCTCTACAACCACGGTGCTAGGGAGGCTGGTGTCGCCCCCCGTCCTCCCGCACCTGTCCTGCCTCGCTTGGCGGGCTGGTGCCGTCCACCCCAACCACGACGCCAGCCTCATTGGCACCACCCCCGCCCTCCCCGCACCTGTCCTGCCTATCTCGGTCGGCTGGCGCCGTCCTCCCCCCCAACCACAGCGCCAAGGAGGATGGCGCCGCCCCCTTTCCCCCGTGTTGTTCCTACCTCCTGCGGGTCGCTGCCCCCCTCCCCAGAATGGTGCCAGAGAGGCTGGCGCCGTCAGTTCTCGTCCTTCAAAAAAAAGTATGCCTTATCAAAGGCAATCATATACATAAATATGACATACATTACTCCAAAAAAATAGTTCATTGGTCCATAATGCTCATCACACATGACATACATAAGTAAAAAAGTAGTCCACAAGTTCTAAAAATGCCTATGACACATCACATACACAAGTTCATTCATCATATTGGTCCATACATCAACCAAGTCCATCAAACAAGTTCTGAAGTCCATATATCATCAAAATCCATCAAATAACTTCACAACTCCATACTTAACCCAAGTCCATCAAACATGTTAACAAATGGTCTAAACATGAGAAATCGCATCATTCAACTCACTTCTTCCGTTGACGCTGAAGAGCCTGTGACCCCGGCGTGTACCTACATTTGAAAATACAATGTGAGGCAAAGAAAACAAAAAAAACACAGTAGTAAACGATATTTTTCATTAAAGCACCTCTTTTTCCCTCGCTGAGTGACACGTAAGTTGTATGTAGCGGGCTGTGACACCTGAGACGCATCGGGAAGCTGCGACATGCCGATCTCATCAGCATCCGGTGCGATGTAGTCCTCGTCATCGGCATCCTCGTCGTCGTCATTCGAGTCATCATCATCAATAGGTGCAGCGGGGGCCTTCCCTTTTCCCCTCACCTGTGGATTGCGTGTCGATGAGGAACCTCCAACTTCCTGGGACTCTTCTTTCCTGATGGAGTGTTGAGTAGTACTTGGACGCATGGATTGGGTAGTACTTGGTCGCGCGGGTTGAGGTAGTGGTGGAGCGATATGCCGTGGGTGGTAAACCTCGTCCAATCCAACTGACCTGCAACCAAGTCTCGCGGCAAACTTACAGCATCTACGACGAACCTTCTAGATTACCAAAAAAAGGACTTTGTTAGGCATAAGAAAAGTAGGTCGTCTCTTTGAGGGAATGCTTATTCATATTACCTCTAGCACATTGCGTAGCGTGTTTTCTGTCTCCTGACCACCCCTCTTAGATTCGAGGACATGACCCATCTCATTTACACTCCTTAAGAGCTCTCTAGACTACAAGCATGGCACGGTATATGTCAATTGTTGCGCTAAAAGTAATTCAAATCGACAAATACAAGAGTACTTACGATTCTATCTCTCAATGGCGCATGCTCCATTTGATTACCAGTCCTAGTCTGAATACCATAGCTATCGCTCCCCTCGTCAGAAGAGCGATCTTCTTGTATGTCCGCCTCTGTCCAAGCCGGTCATAGGAAAATTTGATAATTTTTGTGTAGCCAATGTAAGTACTCACCGAAATATTTGTTTTGGTAGATTGGGTCGATGTATCTATCGTTTCTTTCAACTGTCTGCCAAGCATCAATGTACCTACTGTGTTCTAACTCCCAATCCTTCACTTTCTTGGTTTTGATCCTGTCGTACCTTGAGAAAAATAATTTGATGGATTGTAAGACATTAATTGAACGGGCCAAATGGAAAGTGAAAGTAAAGGGCATAAACCATACTTGTGAAGAACCACTCCAGTTGACATGTCCTCAATAGGGAAATCTTGCCTTTTCCCAAATTGTCGCATGACACGATGCGGCAAGTGGTACTCAACCGCCCAAAAGAAAATCAACGGACATTGATACATGAACGCTTCTGCATCCCTGGTGCACAAGGTATTGAAGGTAAGCTTGCTTGCCTCAACCGAGTGGTACGGAAGCCAATTGATCTACATGAAAGAAAGCATTGGGTGAGATGAGTTTTCCTTAGCATTAGGTGAAAGAAAGCCAATTTGACTGAAATTAAAAGTACTTACGTGTTCAGGCTAGAGGCAATCGAACTCTTTGATGTACTGCTTGTAAGCCATCTCAATACGGGCTTGTGAGGTTGTCGTACTTTCAAATAAGTAAGCCACTGTCTTCTCCATTTTTGGCGTAGTGTATGGCCACTCAAAACTCTGTTACCACTTTGGTCTGCCAACCGGTAGACGTAGCAACATCCACATTTGAATGAGAAAGACACAACCATTAAGGTTGGAGGATGGTGCCTGGTGACAACAAGCCTCGCACAACTGTCTATAAGTCCATGCCAACACTGCCGAGCCCCAACTGAAACGTCCAAGGTCGACAAGATTGGCTACCAAAGGAATCCAAATAGCTGAAGCAATATCACCACCCGCATTTGGAAACTGTACCCCCCAAGCAAGTACAAGATATATGCACGTGCATAGCACTCAACCCGCCATGGCTCAGTGTCCTCTTCTAGGTTCGAAAAGTTATGAGTAAGCAAAGAAAAGGGTAAACCGTTCTGCTTCTTCTTCCTCCCTTGCCCTTCCTCAATGTTCAGAGAAATGCCAAACAGCTGCTCTAGTTGTCCTCGCCATCCAGCAGTCTCCGTCTTGCCCGTCACTGCATGACCACGAATCGGTAGGGCCAAGATCATAGCCACGTCCTGTAAAATGATGGTCATCTCACCACAGGGTAAGTGGAAGCTATGGGTCTCAGGCCCCCATCTGTCCACAAGTGTTGTCAACGCAGGAGCGTTGAATACTGGCAAGCCTCTGCTGATAACCACGGCCGCACCTAGCAACCTAGCGGTCCTAAGGGATGTAACGGTCGTCGAACGGTAGCGGTGTGTGCGCTCTCACTCGGAGCGGTGAAGCACCTGCAATAGCATTACAAACCAAATGGTTAGTACAATGTCCAAGAGCCGTTAAGAAAACTTAGGGACATATGGCTCAAGGTCTACACGTACCCTCCCCCGCTCAATCGCAGCCCCGCGATGCCTCTGCTCGTAGTACTCATCTAAGGTCGGATAAGTCGGTGTGTCTTCCTTCATGTCCATCCTGCAACAAGAGAAAATGAAGGCAGTGTTAGTTCCCAACATTTGTAAAATATATGACAAAAATATTTGTGCAATTAGAGACATTAATATACATTGTATTACAAATAATCCATTGCCTTCAGTACAACTACAAAAAGGTACCTTTCTAGCCCCGCTATTTCTTTTTGACTTCTTTTTCTTTGGCCGCTTAGGGCACTTTGGTTTCTTGTGACCTTCCTGGTGGCATAGCGAACACCTATTTTGCACCAGCACGACTTCAACCTCGAGAATCGAAGAAGGTTTTCTTCTCGATCCACCAAAACCTGAGTCCATATCATTCTTGAAGCGCTTCTATCTCCTTTTCCCCCTAGTTTTAACCTTTAACTCCGAGTCAGCAACAAGGTCTTCACCATCGTACGATGGCCACTGTGTGGGGTCGAGGAATGGCTCAAAGCGACTTGCCCATGTGTTCACAACAGCTTTGGATGAGTAGTACAGCATACGGTTCGGAGATTTGGAGTCAATTGCATGGATCCGATAAACATTGATGAGATGTGAGCAAGGCACATGGTTTAGCAATGGCATTTGACAAGTACATGAGTTACTCTCACCTTCTACTTTCAATGACCTTGCACAGAATCTTACACCGCCCCGGCTTATACCACCTCTCTTGGTGGCCTCGTATGTCTTGCTTTCCTTATTGAAGCACCTGGCAGTGTGCTTACTCATTTTGGTGTTTTGCGTCTTCATCTTACTAACAACCTTCTTAGACCATCGTTCCCCTAACCGCAGCCTTTTCAGTGCTTCCTCATGTCTGTTCACAAAGAACTCATTGCACTTCATGAAGGTAAATGATACTATGGCAGTTACCGATAGCTTACGGACACCGACCAACATACTGTTGAACTGCTCGGCCATGTTGGTTGTCATGTAACCCCATCGGCGACCATTTCTGTTGTAGGCACGGAACCACTTGTCTTTTTCCAACAACTCTTCTTCAAGCCATTTACGAGGACCTTTGGGTACCAAAAGTCTTAGTGCCTCGACATCCCGCTCAAATATCCACTTCTCGTCCATCTAACATATCCTTAAAAGATCTTTCGTTTGACGCTGGTCTACACCGGCCTTGTGAAAATTAGCACAAAAGTGTCTCATGCACCATCGGTGGTGAACCGGTGGCAAACCTAGAATAGGAGTCCTCATGGCGTTTATTATATCGGTGTGCCGATCAGATATAATACAAACTTCTCTATGCGGCCCAATGACAACCCGTCTGACAAGATCAATAAACCAACTCCAGTGTCGCGAGTTCTTTTTCTCCACTAAGGCAAAAGCTAATGGTACAAGTTAGCCCTCCGCATTAGCCGATAGTGCAGTCATCAAGGCTCCCCGTATTTCCCAGTTAAGAAGGTTGCATCTATAGCAAGGACTGGTCTGCAATGCTTAAATGCCTCAATAGAATGACCAAAACACCAGAATGCACACATAAAGACTTTCTTTTCACACCAGCAATGTTCACTAATTTGTTGGGATGGGTATCGATGTGGTACATCATACTCGGATTTTTCTGCTTGATAGCTTGTAGCAACGTGGGCAAACAGACGTATGCTTCACCCCATTCTCCATATATGAGCTTCATAGCCTTGTCTCTTGCCCTCCAAGCCTTACCATACTTTACCATATATTGAAAAACCTCAAATATATAAAGAGCTAACGCTGAAGCAGAGAGGTAGGTTGCAATTTGATAGCATTGCACAACCAATTTGCTATGAACTTAGATGTCAACTGGCGGTGGCTCCCTGAACCTTCTGCACTAGCACAACTATGTGCCTTACCAACACGTGACATTCTCCACGTGCCACTTGACCTCTTTGTGACGTGTACCTTTCATTTGCATTGAAAGTGTTCGCATTTAACAGTGTACCTCCTGTTTGCGGCAGAATTCACGACACGGTATGGATAATGGTGCACAATGGCGTACTTCTGAAGCCATAGCTTCAATGCAACCATAGATGGGAGCTCCAAACCCTTCTTGAGGCCGTTCACCTAGAATGGTTCCAGCAAGTAATCCATGTTGAGACCGCCATCTAATATTGCACCATGCACATGTGTTAGGTCCCTAAACTCAGGAATGTTCGGCTTCCCCCCAAACACCTTCTCGAACGCACGACATTACTCTAATGCTAACTTATCATTGTTGGTTAGTGGAAGGAATGGACTATTATCATCGGAGTCATCAGCAAATTCAACATCGTACTGCTCAATACTTGGCTCCTCGGTTACATCCTCTTGGTTGACTTCTTCCAAAACTGAATCGGTACCACCGCTCAAATACACAACAAATAATAAGTTGGGTCATAACCTTGGCCTGCTACTTGCATCGAGTATTCAGGGTTGCCTTCGTATACTGACCAATTTAGGTCGTTACCTACATCTTCCAGCGAATCTTCACTAAGATCAATTCCCTCTTGTACTAACTCCTTTTTCAATTTCTTTGCTTTGTCTACATCATCATTACCGCAACGTTTCTTTGATGTCCCTGCCTCTTCTAACTGATTTTCAAACAATGGTCTCTTCTTCTGTCCTTGCCCATCCAACACTTCTCGTACCAACTCACTCTTCGATATTGATCTACTGGTTCCCCCATTGCCACAACGGGTCACTCCACCATGAGAAAAAGTCACAAAATTCTTCTCCAAATAACAATAACGGGGAGACTCGTTTACGTCCAAATTGTCTAGGGTACGTAACATTTTCGAAGTAAATACCTCCAGAGATCTAAACTAAGAGTCTTTTACCAGATCAAAGTAAATTTTTCAATCCAACTGACCTAGCACCTTCAATATATACTTATATCCCTGACCGACATCGTATCTCCCATAAATACTAATCTCCACATTATCGTCGGTCCATTCAAGAACTTTTTTTACTCGCGACCTTAGTTCATATAGGGTAGGACGGGTAGGAAACAAAATGGTCTTCAATGACATATGCTCAAACTCAACATGTGTACCAACATAAGGTTCGACTACTCTACCACCATAGTAAACACGAACAAGTCTATCCATCTACACTGAAAAAATATCATATGACTTCACCTAAAAATCCATGATCAACCTTCCCAAATGTCATACAAACCAATTTGAACTAATGCATTACTCAAATTTACGCAAAACTACTACTTAACCAAAAATATTTAATTCACATCCAAAAATACCAACTTCTCATACCACCCAACCTATTCTAGCATGAGACCAAATTTGTCCATTCCTCCATATAGCACATAGCTACAAATTAAACCTATATCAATTTTTTCATACAACCATCCATTCAAGTCCAAACTAAAATTTATCATTACCACATATGTACTCCAAAAAATCATAGCACCAACAAGCACATTGCACACATATAACACTACAATCATCAAATCCTCAATTTCAATGATCAAAATCAAAAATTTTGGCAAAAAGATGGTTTAGGGTTACCTTTCGATCTACAAATTCCACCAATTAAAACGAAAAAAAATCCAATTAAAACAAAAAAAATAGAGAGTAATTGAGGATTATACCTTTCTCTTCGATTTTCCAAGAAATCTCACAAAAAAACAACTCCAAATCAAGTGGATTTGAGAAGGGATGAGAGAAGAGAGATAAGAAGGTGCAGCTCGAGCTTAGGAGGAAAGGGCGAATGGTGGGGATGAGACGAGGGTGAGGCCCATAGGGATTAAGTCCTGCTCACCCCCAGGATGACCACGCCAGCGACGTTGGCGCCGTGGTAGGTGGGGTGGCGCCAGAATACTTCTGGCGCCATCCTTCCGCCACTTCAACGACGACCCTCTGTGTGGTGCCACCGTGACACCATGGCGGCACCACCGATGTTGGCGCTGTATTGTTGAATCACGGCGCCAGAGACTAGCGCCACCATTCTCGCAATAAGTTTTTTCAGAGGTCTATTTGTGAAATAAGTTTTTCAAAAAAACCAAAATGTAAAAAAAATCAGGAATTTCAAGACCACGTAGAATTTTTAAAAAACCTAACTATAATGTCACAACTAGAAGAATCTTAGCAGGTGCAACAGCCAAGATGGCTGGAAAACATCAGCAGCTAGTGACATGATAATGTGTAAAAATTTGTTGTAGCATTTAACAGAAAAGAAAACGTTGCATCAGGAGCATGATGCAAAGAGTAAACTGAAACCTCTAGCATGTCTAATGGACCAAAAAAAAGAAAGTTCTACAAACAGAAAATACTAGTTCTGAACTAAAACGTCCCAAGTGCTACACATTGCACTGGTGCGATACAACCAGGAGCATGGCATAGAAGAACAATCATTGGGTCGGTTTCTTCTGTAGCAATGTTTATATTCTCAATTCCTTTTTAAAAACAGAAAACAGTGTTTTCCGAACCTCCACATTTCATCCTCAAAGCTAAAGCCCATGTTTTCATTCATCGTGGATGCCACTCACCACATAAAACTAAAATACAGTAGATCTTTCTAAGGAGGCCTGTTGGGTTTAAATACAACAAATTCTTTACAATAACATGAAAATGCTGTGACGACCAGCCAGGAAAACCTGTGAGCAACAGAGAAAATCTGTATCAAAACTTGAGGTATGAGAAAAGAATGCTCATGTACTGTAAAGATAATCGAACACACGATGCATTTAATAGATGACATGAACTAGTAAGGGAGTAACCCTTATTTCCTCAGGTACTTTTATATGCCGCCATCTATTTGTGTGTTTGCATATACTAATGCATAAGAAGGATTATAGCCAGGAATCAAAAGGTCCATTTATAAAACATTGGATGCTATAGTTTAATAGCAAGAGAAAATGCATATGTCAAAATGCATTGTATTGAGTCAACCTAGAGCACTGGGCCAAAACACAATGCCAAGAAAGTATAAGGCTTACAAGGCCACAAATAGTGTCAGACTTCTAAGTATCCAGCCAAAAGCTTATACTTTGTGGATTTAATAAAAGATCCAACTTTGTAAAGTTAAACTATCGATAGAGCTTTGTAAGAAAGAACAGGGAAGGTTACGTGACAAGATTTGGCAGTGAAATGGCATTAGACAATCACATTGATGTCACTTTCATTTACCAAAGAACGAAATTCAACTTTAGGACAAAATTGTCGAACATCACACTTTACATTGAATTTATGGTCAAATCAAACACAGAATCAAGGTATACAGGAAATACTAAAGTGTACATAGCCTTTCATCATTTCTACATACTTTCAGAGACATTACCTTGTCAGCCAAGATACTCTTGCTGTACAATGAAGATCTTCAATCTCTAAGACCAAGCTCAACCTCAATGTCATCATCCTCTTCAAATAGTTTTAGAAGACGTGCGTGCTGTTCCTCTCTTTTCTTCTTCTGCCAATACTTGAAAAGGAAAAATGACAACAGGATGACTGCCCCAATTCCTAGGAGGACAATCAGAACTGTTTGCCCAGTATGACTTTTCGACTGGGCTTTCTTATCATCCTTGGATGTTTGGGTATCACCAGCTAGTCCTGCAAACATTTTGTGCATGTTTCAGTATCTAAAATCAAAACTCTTGAGGTTCACATCACTTATATATATAATGTGCCTTTTAAATAGGATGATATCATAAGCGTAACATTCATCGGTACTTCAAGGTCACCACATAAATTTCTCATCTTAAAATAGTATTCCTTCAAGATAAATGCACCTCAAATTCAAATTATAGTTTCCATTTCTTTCCCTCTTCATTCCACTAACGACTCCTCTTCGCAGAGGCTAGACAATTGTAGGAGCATAAAAATCAGCTAAGCTAATGAGTTGAGGTGACAGGTGAACTGGATCCAACAACTAACAACCTGGTAGTATTCGGTTAAGTCCCCAACTAATCAGAACCATATTTGCCCAGATCCAAAGACCTCCTACGAACTCTTCAAAACGTCATCCCAAGTTCAAACTGTTCGTTACCACGGAGCGAGTTTGTCTCCCCAAATCCCCAAAAACACTCAAAGTGTAATTCAACTCGCGAGCCACAGTAACGGGACAACGGTAAAAACGAATCCCTAATCCGCGACCAGATCTCCACGTAATCCACCCCCCATGCCGCCGACGCCCACCCAACAACCTAGAGCCGAGAGAGCCGAGAGAGAGAGAGAGAGAGGAAGCACGCACCTGTCGCGAACTGGCCGCAGATCGCCGCGGCAGCAAGGAGGAAGGCGGCCGGGCTAGATCCGCCGCACCCCGCGTGCGGCCGCCTCATCTCCACACCTCCTGGCGTCTCGGTTCAGAACTTCAGATCAGTCACGCAACGCCGCCGCCGCCGCCCGCCGCAAGCCTCCCCCCTCCTCGTGCGCCGACGGTGGTGGGTGCGGGCGGTGGTGGAATCGGAGCCGGAAGCCTCCGTTCCGTGGCGTCTTATGAAAGAGGCGCCGCGTGCGTGCGTGTGCGTGCCGCCCGGTGGGTATCGAATCGAACGGACGAGTCGGTCCGGTCGCTGCCTCCGCCTCGAAGGCTCCGTTCCACGAGTCATGGGAGGTGGTGCGTCGGGTCGGGTCGGGACGGTAGCTGCGTGGTCGTTTTCGGCGGCTCCGTGTGGCTGGCAGTGGGGGGCCCTCACGACAGGTAGACGTCACCCCTCAGTACAGGACTCGGGGCCTTTTTTCAGGCCCAACATTTCTAAATGGGCCTTAATTAGAGGGGGGGGGGAAAGAATATATCAGTATATCAATATTAGATATGTTGATCCACAACTATTAACCAAAGTAATTTAATTTCCTCGATGATATTTAGGGCGGTTTTCGCTAATGTGACTTGTTGACTTGGTCCAACCGGCTAAGTCAGCATGTGAGACCCACATGTCAAACGACTCTTCTTCTATCCCTCTTTCTTCTCCTCACCCCCTCTCTCTCTTGCCCGGCAGTGCGGAGAGGTTGGCGTGTCCAACACTGCAGGGGTGTCGAGCAGCGTGGCAGGTGTCAAGCCGCAGTTCTATGACTTCCACCATCGCCGACTCGCCACACACCACCACCACCCCTCGCCGACGTCACTCATCTCCAAGCTCGCCTTCTTGTTTGTCTACTCCCTCTCGCTCCTCCTCGCCTTCCTACTCCTCTCTCCCTTCACCGCCCTAGCCTCGTAGGCGGTCCCCGACTCCCCATGCCGCTTCCTTCACACGTCCTCCTATTCGACCGCTACCTAGGGTGGCGTCGCCTTGGAGAAAAAGGTGCGAGCCTCCATGCGCGTCAGGCGGGCCAATGGGTGAGGGCTCTCCGTCCTCTTCACAAGAGCCACGGGCTTCATCGGCTGCCACGCGGCCAATGACCTACTCCTCCCTGGACGACAACGGGTCCACTGGCGACCTTCATGACAGCGCTCCACACAGCACCGGCATCGGCTATCGGCACACCTCCTCCCCGACGGTCGGTGGCTCCTCGAGCTCCAACTGACGGTGAGCACCCTAACTACCAAGCTTCTGCTCCTAGCCTCCTGTTGTTGCATTGCCATCATGTCACGCCCAGAAATTCACTACCAGAATTTCCAAAGCAAATTGTGTATTAAAATCCCTGTCCAGGACCAGCCAGGGTACACAAATGACAAAGTTGCCATACAGATCCACGTCTTACAAAACAATAAAAATCTCTTACAAAACTGCAGCAGAAAAAGGAAACAAACTATTCTAATAAACTAAACACTCGCAACGTAGCGACTCCACTCCACAGGCATTCCTCGACGGCAGCAACAAACCTACTCCTCTGAAAAGTCTTCCTCTGAAACATACTCCAACTCTGATGTGGGGAAAAAATAAAGCAAGACTGAGTACTACCCACTGTACTCAACAAGTCATACCGAAAAGGAAAATAATGATGCAAGTAATAACAAAGGAGAGCTACAAAGGCTATTTTGCATAAAATACGCATTTAAAAACAATAGTTGAAAGCGGTAGTAAAAGGTTGAATTAATTGATCAATATTAACCATCACTGTCCAACGCTACACCACGTTTCAACAGGCCCAAACCACCATCTAAACTACACCAGTTCCATTAAGTCAAATTATTAGAAAGTTCAACTAATCACGGTGAATCTGGTTGATCGCCCATAATAGCGGGCACAGCTATTCGAATAGTTTTACTCTGATCAGAGGTGTACAATTGTACCCACAAGACACAGTCCCACAACATATTACTGTGCGCCAACATACCACCACGGTACACCGAAAAAGGAGTTGTGACAGGACCCTTCGCATAACCCTTCCTAACCAAGCGCACCACACCTCAGGTTTCGCCCCCGCTCCCTTACTCGGCAGCGGACAGCCCCCCCTCGTGCCTTGGTGAATCCGGCAGCCGATCAACAGGTACACCCCCGCCGACCCAACTCCATCACGCCCACCCTCGCCTGGGTACGTCAGCTAGGAAAAAGCTATACTACAAATCCAGCCATTACCCACGCTGGCTTGTGGAAAGTACGGTAATTCTTCCAGGGTTTCCCGCGAACCGGTCCTTAAATGTCATGAGCACGACCATCAAAACCATGTGCTCACAACCCTCCATTAATCAAGATTTTAGTTGAAATAATTATTAAATCGCCCACGATTAACCATCGTGAACCATCATGAGATAATCATCATCAAGTAATAGTGAAACTTTAGATATCCCATTAGTGATCTAATGTTTCTAAGCAAGGCTAAGCAAATTCTATTGTAGCAACTAATCAAATTATTTCCCAAGCTATCAAAGGAATAAGGTAATTGCAATATAAGGCTGAGTACAATAGGTAAATTAACCCATAGATGACATTATAAAACAATGCAGTATTTAGAGAAAAATAAGACTGTTTCGCAATTTAGGTACAACATGATCAAATGAATAAGTATGACTTGCCTTGCTCCTGCGCTGGGTCGACCTCAGCAACGAACTCGAAATAAACTGGAGCGTCGAAATTACCGGAATCCACGCGACAAACAAAGCAAACAACAATACATGCTATAAGTCTATTGAAACAGAGAACAAAACTATTTTTAATGGATTCTAGACATTTTTATGAATTTTCTTAGACTTGAACGGACTAAAACGGAGTCCGGATGAATTAGTTATGAATTTTTAAAGTTATCTGTGTTTTTACTATAACAGAAAAATCCTTAATTAATTATTTATTGCGCAACAAACCCTTAGGGCTGACGTCACCGCTGACGTCAGCGGCGGCGGCGGTCGGTCTACCGTGGACCGAGCCCACGGGTCCACGGCGCCACGGCGCATCATGTGGCGCACGCGTGGCGCCGACGCGGCGGCCACGCGGCGCCCACGTGGCGGCCACGCGGGACGGGAAGGGGCGGCCGGGATCGGCCCGAGTAGCCGATCCGACGGCTACGCGCGCGGCGGCGGCGGCAGCGGCTAGGGTTAGGGTTTGGAGCGGCGGCGGCAACCGGAGCAGCCGAGCGGCGTGCGCGAACGGCGGCGGAGCAGCGGCTCGCGGGTGGCGGCGCACGGGAGGCAGCGGAGCGGGCGTGCGCACGGCGGCGGCGGAGAGGGGAAAAGGGGCGGCGGCGGGGGTGCTTACCGGCGGAAGGCGGCGGCGGAAGACGGCGGCGGCTCACAGCTAGGGTTAGGGTTAGGGTTTGGGGCGGCGGTGGCGGGGAAAACGAGGGGGAAACGCCTTGGGGGGGAATAAATAGGGGCGGCGGCGGGAATCCCGTCGAGATTCGCGGGCGACGCGGGCGCGGCGGCCGGCCGTGTCGGAGGCGGACTCGGCCGCGGGCGGGCCCACGCGTCAGCGAGCGCTCGGCACGGGGGAGGCGCGGCGGACTTTCCGGGCGGCTCGGCTTGGGCCGGCCCAGGAAGGGAAGGGGCGCGGGGAGGCGCGGCGGCTTGGGCCGGCTGGACCGGCCCGAGAGAGGAAAGGAGGCGCGCGCGACGGCGGCCCGGGAAGGAAGGAAAATGGGCCGACGGCCCAAGAAGAGGAAAAAAGAAAAAGAAGAGGAAAAAGAATTTTCCCAGGGATTTATTTATTGCGCTTGAGGGTTTTTAATTGGTTAAAATTATTTTTAGGGCTCTGAAAATTCCACTAAAAATCCTGTTAATGTATTTTGACATGGGGAACTCAAAAAAAATTCCACCTTGCCATTTCCACTTCTTTAATGCATTAATTAATTGGACTTTTCTCCGGATTAATTAAACAATTTCTCAGATAAATTATTAAATTCAATTTTTACGATTTTGGGAGAACTTCAGGGTGTGACACGTCGACTCCTCCTCTCCCCTCTTCCCCACGCGATGATGAGCAGTAGTCGTGGCGACGACGGGAGGAAAGGCCGATGTCGCGGCGTTCATGGTCTCCTGTCGGCCATACGAGGCCACGGTGTCATGGCCTCCATCCTTGATGACTTGGCATCGTGGGATCTAACCTTGCCGAATGGATCCTGGCGGTGGCGAGGCAGTCGGATTCTCGAGGCGTCGTTGTGTTGAAGCTGAAGAAGATGAGGTGGCCCTGCGTTCCATCGGCTTTGGCCTCTCCTTGAGCTCCCTCTCCTCGCAGCGACAGAGTTGAGAGTACTCGCAGGGTCATCCGGCCCGCACCGTCGGGCAATATAGAGAGATAGGAGAAGAAAGAGAAAGGAAAGAGGGGTAGAAGAAGAGTCGCTGACATGTGAATCCCACATGCTGACTCAGCTTATTTGGTTAGGTCAACGAGCCACATCTGTGAAAACCGCTCTGAAAACCATTGAAAAAGTCAAATTACACCAATTTTAATAGTTCAAAGTTAAGATATCTGGTAATCCGGTTGAAAGATACGGATTAGATTGGACTATATTTATATTCGAGAGGGGAGTGGATTTTGATCCCTCGAGGGAATGTATTAACACCAGATTTTCGCAATCTACTCGGAGAAGAAAGAGAAAACCGACGCAGAGAAAGAGGCGCAGTTCGAGTCGGATCGGTTACGCTATCGGACCAAGCCGAGTATCGGACCAAGTCCTGTATCGGACTCAGCGGTGCATCGGACCAAGTGGAGTACCGGCAGAAGGGTTGTATCGGCCGATGTGGGTTCAATGCGGCCATCGGCCAATGGAAGCAGGAAGCTGATGGAGGCAGAGCGGGCTCGGTTTGGGCCTGAGTCAAGCTTCAAAGAAGATTGCCAAGTAGGGATAAGGCCCGATTTTAGACAATTGTATCTCTTAAATTAGGAAGTAGAATTAGTTTCGATCTAATCTATGGCAAGAGTCCGCCATAAGGACTTGTTTGTTAGTTATAGATAAAATCATGTCCTATATGGACAATGTTGTAAATCACGGGTATAAATATCCCGGTAGTTTGTACTTAGAATCTCTCTCAATCAATCCAACCAAAAACAATACAGTTTCAATCTATTTTCGGCGCATCGCCACCCTCGCAAGAGGTTAATTTCCGGCGAGTTCTTGCTTCCCCAGAGCAGAGGTAAGAACTCGTACCCGACGATCTACGTCGTCGGGACTAGCGTGTCGTTTTAGACACGTTAAGCCCCGGCGATGTGATCGTCGTTTATCATGTCATGGATGATCTTGATTTGGCACCTCAATTCTATCTCGCCAACGGTGAACTCGTTTTAGGGTTTATTGCCGATGATGATCGAATTAGCTTGCTTGTCCAGATCCTTCAAGGCATCTACCATCCCCAAAAGCGATCGACGACTTGATTGTCTTTGCGTTAGTTCTCGATTCACACTTTGCGTTGCTATTGACCCTAGTCGTGTTTTGAGATCTAACACAAAGCCTGTTTTCGATCGTAATTAAGGATAGTGCCGGGGTTTCAGCCGGTCTTACCTAATACATGTGATTACTTTATGTTTTTGTATGTATTTGCCACTTGTATGGGTGGATCGACAGATATAAATGTATTTGTTACAGATCGTTCTCAGGACTTCTCTGTGATCAGTACATTGATATCGGCCGATCGGTTCGTACAAGTTTATGCTAGAGCATTAGCTAGCGCATTTACTTCCTACATCCTTTATCGGCCGATGCCAGTGAATCGATACAGACACATTGATAAAGGCCGATGGGATTAGATTTGTATATTATTCTTATTTCATTATAACTTCAAGTAGGCCGATACACCCTTGCCCTATCGGCTAGGCCTTCACGATGCGACATCGACCTATCGGCCGATCGGCCATCGTTTGCTAACATGGTTTACTTGTTTATTCTTGTTGATTGCAGATCAAATTAACTGGCACGCCCTAAACACACCTAGACAAGCCATTAGACCTGCACTAGAGTTAAGCAGATCTCTCAGGCCGCCGTGGAAACGTGGAACCTGCTTCGACGTGTGGACGGGTCAAAATTCTGCGCCAACAGAATGTCCTCTCATTATTTGCATGTCACTCAAATAGTTATGAAAATTTTTTTAAAAAAATTGATAAGATGTATTAACATGTGATATATCACTCCAGAAACATGCAAGTTCAAATTCAACTTCTATATCTTGCAACGAAAAAAACAAATTTGACTGTGAATATACGTTAACTAGTTGTAATTTAATTTGTTTTTTCGTTGCAAGATGTAAACGTTGAATTTGAACTTGCATGTTTATGAAGTGATATATCACATGTTAATACATCTTCTTAAAATTTTTCATAACTATTTAAATGACATGCAAACAACGAGAAAACATCGTTGAGTGATATGCAAACAACGAGGGACATCCTCTCAAGGGATGAAAATAGTTTCCCTATTCGAGAGAATCAAAGTGGACTTATTCTGAGGAAAAAAAAAGCTCCCCTCGGAAGAAATTCGGCCCGGCCCAGCTCTTTAAAAAATGCAGCTACACGGGTCTCCGTCTCCGTCGTCGTGGCTTGCCGGCCGGTGATCCATCTCACTGTCGCTGCACCAGTTTACACTGCACAACATGGTGCACGGCTTCCGAGGGACGCAGAGCTCCACCATCTCCATGCATTTACTCGCCACGCCAGAGATGGCAGGTGGTGAAACTGAAACCTCACCGGCTTAACATTTACTGCTCTCCCCCCATCCACCCACCAACCACCGGCGGCCTCACCGCTCCAAAACCCTCTCGGCCTCTCCCCCTTCTTCTTCTCCACTGCTATATACTCCTCCTCACTGGAGCTAGCTCACACTCCTCACTGGCTAGCTCACTGCTCAGCTCAGTCTCTCTCCGGTAGCTCACCTGAGCTCTGCTCTGCTGCAATGGCCTGGACAGCGGCGTCGCGCCTCGCCGTCCCCGTGCTCATGCTGCTCGTCGTGATGAGCTGGTGGGGCGGCGCGGCGGCGCAGGTGTTCCGGCCGCCGTGGAACGGCACGTTCCCGATGGGTCCGGGCGGCGGGGGGAGCGTGGGAGGAGGAGGGGGAGCGGCGGCGGCGGCGGCGTCTGTGCCGGCGATGTTCGTGTTCGGGGACTCGCTGACGGACAACGGGAACAACAACGACATGACGTCGCTGGCCAAGGCCAACTACCTGCCCTACGGCATCGACTTCGCCGGTGGCCCAACCGGCCGCTTCTCCAACGGCTACACCATGGTCGACGAGATAGGTGCGTCGACGTCGCCCATATACAGCGCTCCATCTATACACTCCATGCATTTGTAGTATTTGCCTTGTGCATATGCTGTAATGCAGCTTAATACAAAGATTCGCAAACCTTATGCGTATTCTCGAAAAAAAATGCAGTAGTGCAGCGCCGTCGTGGTTCATCTTGTTGTGTATTTTTAGCTGCTAGTACAGTTATAAAACTAGTTTTGTAGGCGCGCTGTAGCTCGCTTTGGAGCAGGTTCTTCGAATAAGAAAATAATAAAGTTCAAATACTTCTATTGATGTAGCAAGAAAAATTACTACTTATTTTGTGTTTCCAGAAAAAAAGAAAAAAAAACTTCTTCCGTATTTTATTATGTGTGTAGGCAAATGGTCGGTCATATGCTAGAAAATAAACTGAATAAAACTTAAAATCAACTTTAAAATTTAGTATTCAAATTTAATTTTTTGCAGCGGCTTAAAAAGATGGGAGCCGAAATGTTTTGGTTTCCTTTTGGTACGTACTGTACTGGCTGCTCAAAAGTATTTTTTTTCATTTCTGGAAACCAAAACATTTAGTTATGAGCATTTGAATTATGACTGACAGAAAATCTTACTGGAATTAATGAATATTTTCCAAACCAACTAGATTCCAAAGCACATAACAACAACTACAATGGACTCTTAGAAATGGGAGTTGTTAGTATGTGAGGAAGGGCCCACGGTGCAAACCAATTGAAGGCTTTGTAATTGTACTTCTAGTTCATTATACTTGCTTTTAGAAATGGGTGTTGTAGTATATGAAATGCTAACTTTAACCTGCTACTACTGGTGCACTGCAATACTTGCTAGTCAGATAATAATTACTGATTAATTAATCGTGTACATCCTTAAGTGAGCTAATCTTACAATTAAATCATAAATGAAGTGTGTTTAGCTAACTACTCTGTTGTGGAAGAAAGCTTTAGGTTACAAAATGGTGAGTATTATCACTTGAATAGTTCTGACCATGTTTAATATATAATATAGTACTACTTGATTTACAATCTTTGAAAAATTCGTCTCAATGTATGTTGAAGTAATTTATTTATAAACCAAGTGTTTCACTGTTCCATTCTGGATGTCTTGGGTGTATATGCCATACTTTAATTTCTCACGAAACCTACACTTCTTATCGATCTGTATCTGGACAAAATTGTGAAGACATCTACAATTTCATTGTTTGCAATGTTTGGATAGCTATTTCCTTGTTTTCCTTGAAGAAGCAATGCAAGTCAATATACTAGAGAGGATGCCAAACAGAAGCATAGATTATCTGTGGTATACATAGTACTTGTCCTAATTGAAACCCAAACATGCACACATACAGTGCATGTATGGTCCTTGCAAATTTAGATTGGTTAGCTAGCTTTGTATGAACATCCTAGCTAGCTAGAGTAAGTGCCGCAGTTATAATACTCACCATCCTCTTGCATGTGCACATTCAAAGATTTCAAACCCATATCCATATGGCCTCCGTAGTGAACCATGGAGTAATAATGGCAGTGCTCTCAATTTCTCCCATGGGTAGGTCTGCCCTACCATTGATTCACCTCATGCAGTACACATGATGGCGATGAATTTTCATCGACGAGTAGTAGCTAGCACTGTACCAGCGTGTGGGGATTCAATGTTTCCATGTGACTCTATCCGGAATTCCAGAGGCTACGGCTGTAAATGCAGAAGTGTATGTACACTGTGCAGCATGCATGGATGGATGCAGTTGCAGTCCTTGATAAGAATTTACCAGCAACAAGAGTGACATCCTTACAAATTAATAGCCAGATCTGTCCTTGACCGTGACTGATCTTTAGTTACGTACCTACTCCAGCTTAATAGCTAGTGAAATTTATCAGTGCAAAAGATAAATTTAAACTTTGCAACAAGAAAATGTTGATCAAGAACAGAGCTAGCAGTAAGCTTCTGCACTGACATTTTTATGCTAATTGTCTCGTTGGATTTTTCATCAGCTGAGCTTCTTGGGCTGCCGCTGCTGCCTTCGCACAACGACGCCACCGGCGACGCCGCGCTCCACGGCGTGAACTATGCCTCCGCCGCCGCCGGCATCCTGGACAACACCGGCCAGAACTTCGTAAGAACATATCAGTGGATCAGTTCCTCATCATCAGTAAGTTCAGCAAGTCAGTAAATTAATCTGCATTTTGTGGATGATGCGATGCATGCAGGTCGGGCGCACCCCGTTCAACCAGCAGATCAAGAACTTCGAGACGACGCTGGACCAGATCTCCGGCAAGCTGGGCGGCGCCGGCAAGCTGGCGCCGTCGCTGGCTCGCAGCATCTTCTACGTGGGCATGGGCAGCAACGACTACCTCAACAACTACCTGATGCCCAACTACAACACCAGGAACGAGTACAACGGCGACCAGTACTCCACGCTCCTCGTGCAGCAGTACACCAAGCAGCTCAACGTACGGCACGAACAATCAAACTAGTTAATTAACCAACAAGGTTAAATGCATCCTTAATTATGTGATTGATTGATTGATTGATTTCAATAAGAATTGATGTGCGCAGAGGCTGTACAACCTGGGGGCGCGGCGGTTCGTGATCGCCGGAGTTGGGTCGATGGCGTGCATCCCCAACATGCGCGCGCGCAACCCGGCGAACATGTGCTCGCCGGACGTCGACGACCTCATCATCCCCTTCAACAGCAAGGCGAAGTCCATGGTGAACACGCTCAACGTCAACCTCCCCCGCGCCAAGTTCATCTTCGTCGACACCTACGCCATGATCTCCGAGGTCCTCCGCAACCCGTGGTCCTACGGTAATAAATCATCATAATTCAACCACCAACATCGCGTTGACAACTTTCGCGTAGAACACAATACTATACTACCAGTAGAGATCGTCATGACGTGGCGTCAATTTTCGCATAGAACAGAATACTACTAATAAAGATCATCATGACATCAATTTTTCACGTAGAACAGAATACTATACCAATAGTAGAGACCATCGTGACATCAACTTTCATATAAAAAAAATACTACCAGTAAAGATGACCGTGACGTGAGGTGATAATATGATACAGGGTTCAGCGTGGTGGACAGAGGGTGCTGCGGGATAGGGAGGAACAGGGGGATGATCACGTGCCTGCCGTTCCAGCGGCCGTGCCTGAACAGGAACACCTACATATTCTGGGACGCCTTCCATCCGACGGAGAGGGTGAACGTGCTGCTCGGCAAGGCGGCGTACTCCGGCGGCGCCGACCTCGTCCACCCCATGAACATCCAGCAGCTCGCCGCCTGGCAGCCGTAGGAGTCGCCGCCGGCTGCCGCGACGACGACCTGACCTATCCTTTCTTCTTATGTACTCCTACTAGGGTATGGATCGATTTGTTTTTGCATGCAATAGTGTAAGGTGGATGGTGATATGATGCATGGGTACTATGTTGTTGTAGCTAGGTAGGGGTGCGGATGAACGAGCTGGGTGTGTGTTTGTGTTTTCAGTTTGGTGGATCAGGGCAAGTGCTGCTTGTGTTTGTACTACTGCTGAATTAATACTGATGTCCTACTTGTGAGTTGTGATGTGTCTTAGTACTGATAAATTACGTAGGCACCGGTTCTGATCGATCGTGTTGCTTTGATGACACATCGATCCACGTGAATTTTGCACGACTCCAAAAAGATCATCAAAGTAGCTAGGATTTTTCTTTTGTGTGAAATAAATTCAGATCGTTGACTGAAAAAAATGCTTGCAAGAACAAAGTAGGGCATTTACCGAGTAAAAAAATGATGTCTGAAACTGAAATTGGATAGATATGCTCTGCTGAAGAACCTCAGTTAGCCGGTATTACCAGCGAATCATGTCTTGCTTGTATGTGAGATCGTAAATAATGTGACTTGTCCACGATATTATCAAGAAAAACTAATGCTGTTTCCGTTTCAAAATAAAGCTATCTTTTTATTTACTTTTTTCTTTCAATCAATCACTAGCATTTTCATTTATCTATATTTTTTTAATCAATCATATACTTTTATCAATTATTTCTATCTACTTTCTTAATAAATATGTCAATTTTTTTTTCTTTTCAAGTGTTGGAGACAATCCAGTTGATTTGACCATTAGAAGATGGTTTGAGCAAATCGAGATTTCTAATAAGCGTGAGGAACCAATCTCGCGCGTGCATGCGCCGGTCGGGTGGCGACGACGGCCGTACGTCGTCCGTACAGTGCACATGATTTTTTTCTTTCAAAAAAAATAATTTATGTTTTCTTCAAGAGTGTGCCAACTAAAATTTTGAAAAGAAAGATGGGTAAAATTCTACTAAAATATTTAAAACTTTAAACTCAAAAGGAAAAAATAATTGAAAATTGAAAATTGTCAAGTCGAATTTTTAAAACTTTTCACTCAAATTTCAAAAACTTTCAATTTTTAAAAATTTCGTATGAAAATTCAAAACTTTCAAAAAATTTCAAATCTAAATTCAAAACTTCCGACTTAAATTTTAAGCTTTTCAACTTTGAAATCAAATTTTAAAAATTTTATACTCAAAATTCAAAACTTTCAACTCAAAATTTCAAACTTTTCAGCTCAAATTTCAAACTTTCAAGTCAAATTGTAAAAACTTCTCCAAATTTTCAACTCTCAACTCAATTAAATTAATTATTTTTATTGTAAAAAATATGCGTACGCTAATGATTAGCGCTAGGAGCGCTACGAGGCAGGTCCGCCGCGTGACCTTCCCTCGTCGCACAGCTGCGCGCGATAGAAACTACAGAAACAAATCAAGCACGTACGGAAGATCATCAAAGTAAGGCCTTTTCGTGAAACTAGCCAAATATATGTGCATTGTAATGGATTATTAAAAATAGAACAAAAAACAATTCTCCTGGTTAAAAATAAAATGTTTATCTCTAGTTATTCAAACAATTTTTTTATCTTAAAAAGAAAAAAAAGTAGACCAGCTGGTTTTGAAGAGTTTAGTTAGTGCAATCATATACGGTATCTTATGGCCTCATACTCATATACTCATATGTCAGTGATGGTGGTGATGAGCATCACCACTAGAATTTTTTTAAATAGTGTGTGTCTATATATATATATATTTTTTTTCATATTCTAGAAGGTATCAAGCATCAAACGGAATTTGCTGTTACAGAAGATTATGTAACAGGAGTTGGCACGATTACGCTTTAAAAATAGATAACTTTTAATACGTAGAAATTTCAACAAGCTCGGTCCCGTAGCTCGGTTGGTTAGAGCGTTGGTCTTATGAGCCGAAGGTCGCGGGTTCGAGCCCCGCCGGGACCAATTTTTGCTTTTTTTTTCTTTTCATTTCACAACTTTTGCAATTTTTGATTTCTCTGAATTTCATCATTGTTATTGTGCTTTTTTGTGTGTGTGTTCAGTTTCTCTACATTTTCATCACTATTCCGTTACGTTTTTTGGAGGATCAACCAAACACACAAAGGTTTGCAAATTTTTTTCTCTGCATTTTATCACTTTGTATTTTTTTTTCTTTATCTGCATTTCATCACTGTTGTTGTTGCATTTTTTTTGTGTTTAGTTTCTCTGCATTTTCATCACTGTTTGTTACATTTTTTGGAAGATCAACCAACCACAAAATGGTATAGGGGAAAACGTGATTCCTGGAATGAATAACAGATTGCATTTTCATCACTGTTATTGTTACATATTTTTTTGGATGAACAACTGAGCACAAAAAGAAATAATTTGAACATGTCTTGGGTAACGACTACAAGAGAACAGTAAAACAATTACGTTAATATTGTTTAGCATATATGTCCTATTTGTTTGATGCCTTTCATTTTGCATTACCCGAAGAGAGAGTATGGTAGATTTGGAAAATGTGAGTTTGATTTGATGCCAAAAGTGTATGAATATAGTAGATATAAAGGTGGTACTAAAATTTGGTATGGTGAATGTCGAAACTTGGTTTCAGCAATAAAAAATTGGGGGTAGCAGTCAAGCGCCAAACACGATGGGTTAGTATGCAAAGAGGTTTAGACAGGTTTAGGCCCTCTCTAACGAGAGGTAATACTCTACTCCTGTTTCGATCCGCCGAGTGGTTTATTGATCTCTTGATCTCTTTCAATATGTGCTCTCGTGAATTCTCTCTCTAGTCGTCTATTTTTGCGTATTATCCCTTATCCCCCTCAAGAGACGCCCTACCCTCCTTATATAGTCTTGGAGGGTAGGCTTACAAATCGGAGACCCAATCACACTCTATGTCGGACTTCTCAATCTTACCAACTTTAAATTATAGGTCGTTACCTTATCATAATGGTAACGTAATACCCAAGTCCGAAGCCGATTACATAATCATAAGTCATAGCCTATCCCCTACAGTAAGTCGGATAAGCTAGCCGTGAGGGTATCCGGTACCCATAATCCCCACAGTAACCTCCGAGACCTTCACAGTCGACGAGATAATCTTGCCTCGAACCAGAATAACACATAGCCGAGTACCTCCTTAGCCAAGTGCTTCTATTGCCGAGTGCTTCCATCATCTCTGCCTGAGTCTCTCGAGTGCTTTATCATCCAATAGAAAGGCTGTGAAGGGCTGAAAACATCTCAAAAAATTTCTTAAGAATAAATATTTAGGTGCATCGACTGATGCACCTAATTAGGTGTAGCCCCCGACTATGTGTTTAGTTAAACAAACTAAGCATATAGTCAAGAACTATAATAATCATACTCTTCCGAGTTAAATAAATGTATAGCCTAAGCCAAAAGCAATCATAAAAAATCATATAACACATAACATTATAATCAAGGCATAGTGCATAATGAATCCGAGTACTGGCAAGCTCATGCTTATCCAAGTCATTATGCCCGAGTTCTCTCGGAGCATACAACTCTGCCAACCTCAGGAATAAAAAATCCGAGTTAATAAACTCATAATAAATTTATCAGTCATCTGGAAAATGTGACCAAAAATATTAAATAGCTCCAGCCATAATATTGGTCTTAATCAAAAAGAGCACACAAGGTGGCAAAATAGCATTGATATAATAGAAGATCAAATGTTTTTGTAAAAAACAAACAGCTCCTGCAACTTATAAAAAAGTTACTAGGACAGTTATAAAAAACTTTACTGTTTGTCACCTTCCAAGTTGCATCGTACCAACCTTCAACAAGTTGTGTAACTGCTGTATGAAAGGATTTTAAAGGCATTGGGCAATGAGACATGCGCATATTGCCAGGGCAAATCTGCTTAAGTCCCTAGAGACACGTGTCAAGCCACACCTGAATTATGGGTTGTACGCTTCTCACGGGCTTCGGCCCATATATGAGAAAGCTTACCGATACCCTAAAATCTCTGAATGGTTATCCCTCACGGGATGCACCAAAATAGATTTGATAATTGAATCCCGACTGGCGCAAGAACTCAGCTTGTGACCCTTGTGGGAAATAACGATTGATCCAAACCATAAATATAGGAGATAAGCTCGTGGCCATATATTCATGTCTCATATTGCCAGAATAAGTCCAGATTGAAGGTATGATCCTCGTGCTAGAGCTAGTAAGCCCCTAAGCATGTTGCTTGTCCTTCTGTCGCAGTCGAAGTTATACATTGGTGGCAACTGATGCAGTCGGCATGGAAGCGAGACCACCAATGTGAAGATAAAATTGCCCATCAAAGGTAACGAAGATGTCGGTGGTGGAGACACGGTTGCCCATCAACAGCGATGGCGAAATCCACCAACCATGGAGACGAATAAAATAGTCGGCGGTAACAAACGTAACCAGCAGTAATGACGACTGGCAGCAGCAGAGATTGTCGTCTTGAAGGAGAGAATACCAGTCGACGACGACCAAGGCAAGTCGGTGTTGAAGATGAAAACGCACATCAGCAGCGACGACGCAGGCCGACAATGACGGCGAGATCACCAGTCAGCAACGACGGAGATAGCCAAATGATGAAGACGAAAATGCTAATCAGTTGCGGCGTAATAGGCCATCAATTGTGACAGACGCAACCGGTGGTGATGATGATCCGCAGCAGGAGAGAAAAGTTGGTTGTAGAGACAAAGTTGCCCGTCAACAGTAGCAGAATAGGTAAGGCCGAAGAGACATGGCAAGATGTTGATGAAGATGGCGGCGTTGGTGTCCCAGTCAAATTTTAGTGTAGACGAAGCCCAAACTCCTGAAGCAAAGAATTTGGTTGATAGTAGTTGACTGAAGATGAAGATAATGTCGAGGACGAAGGTGCCGATGGTAACATCAATGATAAAATCCATCAAACTGTTGAGAAGATATCGAAGCCCAAGTAGTTTCCTTGACGCTAGCATGTGTGTGGCGAAGAACTCCAAACTCCATGACATATAAATTAAATCTTGAACTTGACATTTGAAAAGCTTGGAGTAGACTGTAGCATCAACTGAGAGCCAAAGTTATCGGTGAAAATGTTGGAGTCGTTGAAATATAAAGTTTGCTCTGGAGCAAAGATTTTGAGTCTTGTATTTGTGTAGCCCCCGACTCTATGCTTAGTTGGGAAACAACTAATCATAGAGTCAAGAACTATAGCTTGTCATTGAGTAGCCATTGCTTGAGTGAAGATACGCATTGAGGATGTCATATTGAGACTCTTGGAGACGTCATGGTTGGTGAAGTGACGAAGCTTGCGGAGTAGAGGCAATAGAACTAGTCGACGATGAAAACGTAGACGCCCAACAACGGTGATGTCACCAATCAATCGTGTAGGCGGAAACACCAGCCGGCGGCGGCGAAGGCAGGCCGACGACGAAGTCGTAGACGCCCAACAACGGTGATGTCACCAATCAACCGTGTAGGCGGAAACACCAGTCGGTGGCGACAAATAGGATGAGTAGTATCTGATGCAAATATAGTACTTGAGGAATATTCAAGCATTTTAAAATATTTATAAGTATGTATTTCTCCTCTTGTTGGTATTGATTTTCCCGAGTAGATGACTCCTCACGTTTAAACACTCTGCCCGACTAGTCATTGACATGAGTTCGTCAATAATGAAACAAAGTTTCACATATCGGAATTTACTACTCGGGTACTTTCATAATTGTTTAGAGCAGAAAACAAATTATTTTATCTCTATGCTTTTGATTGCCTCCGAGTAATACTTAGCACCTTGCGTTATACACTTCATCCAACGAGCTCCCGGGTGCTAGGATTCGGCCCAAGGGCAACTATCCATCGACAAACCAAACGAAAAGCATAGGGAAATAGAGTTTCATAACTCGATGGGCACTTTTTTACTCGGATTATTTCGCAAGCAATCGAGATAAACATTATAAAAATTAACTCAAAACTATGATATAACATCTGTAGCCCCCGACTCACTGCTCAATGGAGGATCAGTTGATGTAGTGAGGCAGAGAAAAAAAAAATATCATATAAAGAAGAAAATTAATGATGACTTAGCTTTTTGGTATTTTCACCGGTGACGACAGAGGTGGGGCCCCACGGTGGGCTTTAATTGTTATGCTTGTCTTGCCGCGAGGCTTTAATTGTATTGTTTGATTTGGCGTAGGAGTTGGCTATTTCGAACATCTTCTTGACCATCCTCGGAGGCTTACGCCCGAATTTGCCGATCAGCAACTCGTCGCGGACGCCTTTTTGGAATGCGGCTATGATGACGTCATCGGTGATGTCGGTGATCTTGTTTCGCTTCTTCGAGAAACACCGAATGTAGTCCTTCAATGACTCGTTGGGCTTCTGAATCACATTGTAGAGATCGAAGTGGGTCCCGGGCCTTTCGTAAGTGCCCTGGAAATTGGCGATGAATTGGTCCCGAAGCTCGCTCCACGAATCAATCGAACCTCTTGGTAAGCTTGTGAGCCAGTTCCTGGCTGAATCGGCGAGAGCAACGGGCAGGTAGTTCGCCATGGCCTTGCTATCTCCTCCTGCTGCGCGGATGGCGAGGGTGTAAACAGTCAACCACGACTCGGGGTCGGTTTTGCCGTCATACTTGTCGATCCCTGTGGGTTTGAAACCACTCGGCCAATCCACTCGACGCAGGTCTCGGGTGAACGCGGGCACTCCATCGTCGTAGTTGTCGAGTGATCCCCTTTGGTCTTCATAATAGGGTCTGTTGCGATTACGATGACGCTGGTAAAATACCTCCATCAAGTCACTCGGCAGGGGTCTCCGCGAGCTGCTTTGGTAGTTGGAGTTATGACGAATCCGATCGTGGACGGGTGGCCGACCGTGACCTCTCTCATGAGAGTCGGCCGATTGTTCTTGATTCTTCCATGCTGCGTAATGGCGAGGGTCTTTGGACTTGGCGGGTGTCTTGCTCTGCTCGGGTCTCCGGTAGTCTTTAGATCGCATTGGTGGTAGGCGGCTGCCCTCGGGTGTCTCGGCGATGGACTCAGTAGATCTTCGCGCGGATCCTATGGGAGCGCCATTGGCTGTGGCTGCGACGACAGTTTTGATCTTGTTTAGAAGTGGTGTTACCACAGCGGGTGCCGCTTCGATGACGGTGTCGATGAGTGGTGAGGGCGGCGACCGCGTTTCTGTTGCAGCGTGAGGAAGATGTTGGCATTGTCGACTCGTGTCTGAAGTATGGCCTCGCGAGCGGAGCGCCCCATCGCCCTTCGATCTCGTTTTCTCTTGTCGGCTTCTTCTTTTTTCTTGAGCTCCTCCTCCTTGCGCTTGTTCTCCTCCTCCACACGCTTGCGCTCTTGCTCAAGCTTAGCTCATTCCTCGTCCGCAATCCTCCGGGCCATAGCCGAGTCGGTCTCGGCTACTTCGGCCATGAGGACGTCGAGAAGCACCGGATCGTAGTAATCTTTGTTGAAGTCGGAAGAGTTGAGGCAGTCATTGAGCTCCGTAGATGAGCACGACCTGAGTCGTTCGATTATGACAGCAATCTCCCTCACGCCCAGATCGCAGCATGAAGATGATGAAGAAGATTCTTCCAAGTGGATCGAATCCAACTCGGAAGATAGATGATCGTAGTAGATCTTAGCGTCATCCGGTAACCCGAACGGCGTCAAGTGGTTCTCCCCTCCCGACTGGTTCGAATCCGAGTCGAGGAGAGAAAGCTTGCCGAATTTGTTGGTGACGAAGTCCAGGCTGCCGAAGCGAAACGCCTGCCCAGGGGCGAAGGCGAAGTCGTCGAAGCCTAATGAAGATCCCATCACGCTCGTCGGCGAGATGAAGAAGAAAACTTGACGCACTGCCCCTACCTGGCACACCAACTGTCGAAACTTGGTTTCGGCAATAAGAAATTGAGGGTAGCAGTCAAGCGTCAAACACGATGGGTTAGTATGCAAAGAGGTTTAGACAGGTTCAGACCCTCTCTAACGAGAGGTAATACCCGACTCCTGTTTCGGGGATTCGATCCGCCGATGGTTTATTGATCTCTTGATCTCTTTCAATATGTGCTCTCGTGAGTTCTCTCTCTAGTCGTCTATTTATGCGTATTATCCCTTATCCCCCTCAAGAGACGCCCTACCCTCCTTATATAGTCTTGGAGGGTAGGCTTACAAGTCAGAGACTCAATCACACTCTATGTCGGACTCCTCAATCTTATCAACTTTAGACTATAGGCCATTACCTTATCATAATGGTAACGTAATACCCAAGTCTGAAGCCGATTACATAATCATGAGTCATAGTCTATCCCCTATGGTAAGTCGAATAAGCTAGCCGTGAGGGTATCCGGTACCCATAATCTCCACAGTGAAGTTCTATAAAATGTATTACTAAATATCTTATATTATTATTTTTTGAAAAGGTAGCAAACCACACCGACCCATACTCTCTTCTTTGTTCTTATGAAAAAAACCGACTTTGGATGACAAAATGGTACTAGTAGACACTTTTGGACTTCTTAGTTCTTTGTTCAATTACGCTTGCTAGAACTTATTATTTTGGACCCAAAGACCAAAGACTTGGCGATGAACATAGTATTAAGTCCCTCCAATACAAAATATAGTTATTTTGATTATGCAACTGATGGATAAACGCTATGGACAATCACAAAACCCATCGACAACAAAAACATATCAAAGGTTTTGGGTCTGTTCAGATTGATGCCATTTTGAACCATACCATTATTTGATAAAATTGATAAATATATGACTGTATTTAGTTTGTTACCAAATATTAGTAAAGCATAGGAATTTTTGGCGCAACATATTTAGGACCTGTTCAGATTATTGCCAAATAAACCTTTTCAAAATTTGACAATGCCAAAATGTTGACAAGTTGGCAGCATTGTCATATTTTGATAGAATGAAATAAATATGTTGCATCAAAATTTCCCATGCTTTACCAATATTTGGTAAAAAAAACTAAATACAACCATATATTTGTTAGTTTTACCAAATAATGATATGGTTCAAAATGATATCAATCTGAACATGTCCTTATTTCATTCTATCAAAATTTGGCAATGCTACCAACTTGCCAAAATTTTGGCATTGCCAAAAATTAAAAATGTTTATTTTGGCAGTAATCTAAACCGGCTCTTTTTTCACTTTGGTACCACTTTTAATCCTATCAAATTTTAGCATTATCAAATTTTGGTAGGACAACAAATTAAATATAGTCTTAACAATGCTACCCTACCAAAATTTGGTAGTTATGAAAGTTCCCACTCTTAAAAATTGTACCAAATCATGGTAAGGCTTCATACCAAACATATCTAACATTACAAAAATTTGGTAATGTCAAAATGTGTTTAAATTTGGTAGAATTTTTATCTTTGTATCTTCTCTTTTATCTTTTCGGTTAGAAAACGAACAAGAATCTTCCAATCAGGGTTTACCTTTTCGTTTTCGAAGTAAAAACCAATCGAAAACCGATAAAAACCAATAACTTTCAGTCAATGTTATACCAAACATCGACTAATACCGGTTGGCTTCCATAAACCGAGTATCATCGGTTTCATGAAAACCGTTTGTGAACCCTGCTCCCAATGGAACCTCTCTCTCTTATCTTTCCGGGTGTTGAAACTTGAAAGGCGCTTTCTATGCTTAGCAAATCCGCTTCCGAAAGGACAAAACGCCCNCACCCATCATCATCATCATCATCACCACCACCACTCCGTTGCCTCGTGCGATCCTCACTCCGACTCGCCCACTCCCACGCTTCTCTCCTCCCCCATCTGCGCTGCCTCCGACCCAGCAGGAGACCGCCATGTGGGCCCTCAACCTGAAGGCCGGGGGACCCTGCCTCACGCCGAGGCGGCGCCCTCTCGCCGCCGCCGGCGAGGCCGCCCCGTGCTCCGTGGTGGCGGCGGGGAGGAGGCTCGGGAGGCGCGGCCGGGCCCTGGTGGCGGTGGGCGCGTCGGGGAGGAGGGGCAAGGACGTCCCCGGCGATGGCGGGGATGATGAGGCCAAGAGCAAGGCCTCGTCTTCTTCCGGTGAGACCCCTTTTCCGACAAGTAAAATTGTACCGAATTTCTAGAGCCGGGGACAAAAAAAGGTGGGATCTTGGCGCGATTGGAAAAAAAAGGTGGAACCTTTTTAGTAGATGCCATGCGGTTGGGGAATTGGGCGGGGTGACATGCTCCAAATTCTCCGGCCGGTGGTGGTTTTTTGTGCAACCGATTGACGAGACAGCGGTGGAAATTGGAAGAGTAGTCATTAGCTACTTTTATCTCCCCCTGACATTTTATTTTTATCGAATTGGTTCTGATATTAGTTAGTGGCTTCCAAGTGGAAACTGGGAGATATTGCATTCAGGGTTCGTTCAGTGAAATCGGTGCCTCTGGTGTGTGTTCGGAGTGGAATCCTTTTTTCTTTTTTTGGATAATGCGAAGAATTTCATTACAAATGAAATTACACCTGACCTCTACGTCAACCAGGGATGCACACGGCTTAAAAAAGAAAACAAAAACCTAAGCCAAACATGAACATACCATGTTGTCTACTCACTCAAATACAACCAAGACAAGATCCTAGACATATACTCCAAAACAACGCCTTCAAGAAGGAACCGACGTTTGTCTGCCACCGCCATCGGAAACAGGACTAGATTTTCATCCAAAGCCCAAGACGACACCTTCAACAAGGAAATGAAAAACATTGGAGTGGAATCTTTGCGTGCCCCATTGCTCATGGTTTTGTCTTTTGAGTTGCATTAGCAGCGAACCATCTTTTGTATTGTGGACACTAGTGATTGGATGGAACTCTCCCAATTCAGATGATTTTTGCTCCAGTTTGTGTCTAAACTACGTTAAGGTAGTGTTTCTTTTAGATTATTCACGGATAAAAGCTGATGGATGGATTGTCTACTTAATTATAGGGAAGAATTAAATATTATATGCTATAAACCTAACAAATACCTTAGAACAAGTGGTCTAAGCAATACAGTAGATGATTTTTTTTTTGATAAATTGTATTTTTAGAAGAATGGAGCAAATAATCATAGGCAACAATCTGGTGAATAAGCAGAAAAACCAAGGCATTAGGTATAAAGGGAATACATGATAACGTGTTTGCACAGATGGCAGTAGGAAGGGAAACTTCATGCTCTCTATACAACACTTCATTTATGCTTTCTTTTTTTTTTAGTATATTGATATTCTAGTTGAAAACATGAACTGAAATGTTGACCTGCTCTCGCTTGTGCTGAAATGATGGCTTTTTTATACAGGAAATGATGATGCGGCCTCCACAGGTGACAGCTCTGATGGACTGAACCAACGGCATAATGAATCCAAATCCAGTGAGCCGATTAATGTTTCTAACAGCAATTACTGGAGAGATGTCAGAGCAAACCTTGTGCGCCGGGAGCAAGTGAGGCCAACCTGTTCTTACTTACCAATATATTGTGTTCATAGCATGTCTTTAAATTGTTGCCAACATAAGGACAGACATTTAGGGCATCCAAGCATTTATGATTTCACCTGCTATGGGTCCTTCTCTGCAAAGAAAATTGGGAATGGTGTGTTGAACTTAGCTTGTATCACTGATCCTAACTCACAAAGACAGCTGCAATTTCTATTTGAACATGTAGTATATTTTCTCCAATTAGCATATTCCATAAGAATATGGCCTCAACAAGCACGTCCTGGAAGTTTTTTTTTTCAATAGTAGTTGCCTAGTTGGTCATCAAATGGTACTCCTAGATCATGCATGTCAATCTTCTTCACTGCCTTGTCGTTCCTTGAAATTTGGCTCCTAGATGAAGATTTTCATCACATAGGTTCTTATTTTGCATTTTTTTTTATATTTCTTTACATATTGGTACAAAAGAATTTTGAAATTGCTCTTAGACGGGGATTGAAATTCTTGAAAAGAAAGCAAAAACGGTTGCCTTCTAACTAGCCCACTCATATGTTCGATTGATTTTCTGTGCTACTTTTAAATCCATTTTTTGAATCAGGAGCTCTTGGTAGATCCAAGTGCACCCACAGAGTCAAAAACATCCTCAGGAGAACCAGCACAGCAGCTTCCTCAGAAGTGGGCTCACCCTATTACAATGCCAGAGGCAGGGTGTGTCTTGGTTGCTACCGAAGTGCTTGACGATGATAGCATCTTTGAAAGAACTGTCATTCTCCTCCTTAGACTAGGTTCAAGGGGCACGTTCGATGGCCCGTTTGGAGTCATCCTGAACCGTCCACTCTACACAAAGATCAAGAATGTGAATCCATCATTCCAGGACCAGGCAACTCCGTTCGGTGACTCCCCCCTCTTCTTCGGAGGCCCTGTCGACATGAGCATGTTCTTGGTGAGGGCCAGCAACAACTCACGTCTCAAGGGGTTCGAGGAGGTTATACCAGGCATTCGCTTCGGCTTCCGGACCGACCTAGAGAAGGCCGCTGTGCTAATGAAGAGTGGTGCGATTAGGAGCCAGGACCTCAGGTTCTTCGTCGGGCACGCGGCCTGGGATTATGAGCAGCTGTTGAGCGAGATCAGGGCAGGATACTGGGCCGTCGCCTCCTGCAGCACGGAGCTGATCAGCGATGCGCTGACAGGCGATCCTTCTTGCCTCTGGACCGAGATATTGCAGCTGATGGGAGGGCATTACTCGGAGCTCAGCCAGAAACCGAAGGAAGACAACCAGTAGATGCTGCTCATACGTACCATGACAAACAGCTAAGGTTGTATCTGTCCTGTACATAATTGAAATAGGATAAATCTCACTTACATCTTCTAGTCGTATGCCCTCCATGCTTCATGTAGCAACTTCTATGTATGCAACTATGAAATATGCCTTTTCTTACTCAAATAAGCTCTACACGAAATGATTGCGCATGGATGATGGCAAATGCCTAAATGTGGAAAGTTGTGGTTGCCTGGTGCTGATAAACATACTATCAGAGACCAGAAAGATGTTGAGAAAGCTCATCGTTCTATCACAAATATCAGGTGATATATTACAATTGTATAGGCGACTCCAAAGCAATATTGGGTACTACTATTGAAGCTAGAGCAGTTCCAAAGTTCTACTGTGCTTTTTTCTCTTTTCAAGCTTTGACCACGCAAGCCCAACCACTCAACCAGGCTTGCATTTGCGATATGCTTTTCAGGTCCAAGGAAGATTGCTGGTAATAGTAGTAGTGTACTGTACCTGATACCAGTCAAGGCTCTTCGTTTTTCTCCCCTTGACTTGCTGTCCAAATTAAATCCATGGGTTTCTGGAACCTTCTGTCATGTCGAAGAGAAGGTCAAGAGCATGGGTTTCTGGAACCTTCTGTTATGTCAAAGAGAAGGTCAAAAGCTGTGTCATCTTTGGCCGGCAGCCTGGCAAAGCCAAAGACCAGATTTTAGCCGATCTCACAGAAGCATTGCATGATTGTCTGGTGATGTCGTGGTCAACGCGTATGTCGAGGGCGTATATACGGGCTACGAGCACACGGCCTTAGCTTATCATTTAATCCATGCACCTTGAGCTGCATCTGGACTGGTACATGAACTTGCTGACTGGAAGCGAGCCGACGAAAAGAAAAATGCTTCCCAAAACGATATCCACATAGGTATAGTACATATATCCTTAAAAAAAAAGAGACAAATGTCCACTCTCAATGGTAGAAATTACCTTCATCTGTGAGGAAAAAAAAGGTAAGCCATCAATTTTTGGTGGAGTTTGAATTATAGTACAGAAATTTGATATGGCACATATGCACTTTTTTTACGGATTTCAAATGCATGGGAGAATTCATGCCTACCTACACTTGCACACTAACAACCCATGCATTTTTTTTATCCATTCATACACAACAATAAAATAGCGGTCGTAATGGCTGCAGGAGCGATAGTGTAGTGTTTCCACTACACGATAATGTTGTGCCGCTAAAATAATGAAGGAAATATTGTGGCCACTGTGTGCGAAATAACGACCGCTGTTTGGTAACGTATGTTATTATTATTTTTTATTTTTGGATCTAGCTTCATGGCTAATATGTTGTTTAAATGATAATTCTTGAGTAAAATAAGTACTACTACTCTAAAATTTATAACTTCAACTACTTATATTTGAGTGGTTTTTTCTTATTTCGTTATTAGAATTAATGTAGTGTCCCCTATATCGCTCACTATCCGTTGCCTGTTACGCCAACGAAAATTCGTTATCCCTCTGCTATCCGCTAGTTAATACATTAATTCGTAGAATTCTTAGGCTGACTTGGAAAGTAGATTTTTTTTAAAACATTTATTCATTCCAAAGGGAAAAAGGTTGTGCGGTTGCAGCCATTTGGTCCCGGGTTCCTTGGTTTAGTGGAAACATGAAATCTAAGCTGAATGAAAAAAAATCCTTTTATTTCACAAAATACTCTCTATTGTGCTGCATTTATCAGTTTATAGTAAAGAATGAGTTTTACATCTTCCTATAATAAATAATCACTGTTTACATCAAAATCTCCATGTCATCTACACTTAAGTCCTCGTAAACAATGAGCTCCTCACTTCCAGAGCTCCAGCTTCTGCTCCCATCCTCTCCGTTCCTACACCAATCCGTGTCACTAACCTCGCCACGTGTCCCTTGCTTTCTTGCACCGTCTCCCGCCACGCCGGCGGCTACGCCGCTACCGGAGGATGAGGCGGCGGCGGGCTGCGCCGGCGAGGCAGCGGGCGGGTGCTCGCGGCGAAGGTCCACGAGCTGCGCGTCGGCGGCCATGCCGGCGTCGGACGCCACGCGCTGCACGGAGCGCGGCGACAGGCAACCGCCCCCAGGAGCGCCGCCGGAGTAGGCGGCCGCCGCGGCGAGCGCGCGGCCCGGGAAGTTGAGCCCGCCCGCGGCGCCGGCGATGACGCGGCGGCCACCGCGGAGGAGGCAGACGGCGGCGTCGTGCGCGACGGCGGCCGCCTCAGCGGTGGCGTAGGAGCCGAGCCACAGGCGCTCCCGCGTCCCGGGCACCCTGATCTCCGACACCCACTTCCCCCACCGCCGCCGCCGCACGCCCCTGTACCTCCCCCAGCCGCCGCCGCCGCCGCTCGTCGCCACCCGGCCCATGTACGTCTTCCCTCCGGCGAAGCTTGCTCGAATGCTCGTCGGCGCTGACCGCGACGATCTCTGAGATCACTCACTCTGAGCTCGTTCGTTCGTTCTCGGCGGCGTGAAGACAAGACGACGAGTGTGTATGTGTCCGCGCGTCCGATTTTATAGGTTCCGTGAGGTCAACGCTGACCTTCTCGACTCGCACATAAAGAATACCACTCCTACGCATTATTTGCTTTTTTTCTTAGACGCATTATTATTGTGTTAGTTAAGCATGCATGCGAGGGCACACTAGCATTGTTTGGTCAATCAACACATGGCATATTCACGCACGTGATGGCTACTACCTGCAAGACACGAGCCTGGGGTCTGTGTAGGGAAAGTTTTGAGCCACGTTGTTTGACTTATGCTTATGATTATAAACCAAAATTTGAATTTTAAATTTTGATTTTGAATTTAATTTTTTGATTTTTCATCGTAGTTTATTTAACAGCATTTACTTTGGAGTCGCTAAGAATACGTCTATAAAAATTTTACTCGTAATTAATTTTGAATTTACTAATAAGCGATTCGAATAAGCATATGAATAAGAGAAACAATAGGGCTATTAAATTCTAATGTGAAAATCCAGCTAACGAGAATCTGAAAAGGTGATAAACCTAGCTTTTGACTTTCAGTTCAATTTTTAAAATTTTAGAAGCGGCTGGTGAGAATCATGAGAAGCTGAAAAACTTAAGTTTTGACTTTTTAAAGCCTTGTGTTTTGGAAACTTAAAATTTTTAGAAGCAGCTGGTTGGTAGCCAGCTTCTGAAAATCTAGTTCATTTTTTGGAAATTCTAAAAAGCCTAGCTTCTGGCTTCTAGTTTATTTCTAAATTCTGTACCTATAGCTTCTCAGAATCTGGATAAAAAGCTAAACTGTTTAGAAGAGCGTTTGATTCTAAGAAAAACTGCAGCCACCAGAAACTTCCATAAACAAATCTTTGGTTTATTTTTTAGATTTTGTAACTATAACTTCTCACAATCTAAATAGATAGACGATTTTGAATAGCAAGTAATTATAGATGAAGCTATATTTGACACGAGCTTTTCAAATATTATCTCCTTCCCTAAATGTTTGACGTCAGTTAGCTCAAAATAACCAACGTCAAACAAACAAAAATGGAGGGAGTAGGTGTTAGACTTGGGTTGGTAAAATCACAAGGCGATCGTGCCATGCGTTGCGATCCCCTCGTCCGTCTTCACCCGGGATAAATTCAAAAGGTCAGAGACAGCGAGCGTTCTGCGTGATCAGGGAGAGATAGTGGTGTCGCTTTTCATGGTGTGTGTTTGGCTGGGTTGAAGCGTTCTTGTTGCTTTGCACACACGGAGAGATCGAAGTGGAGAGTGACGTCACCGGTGACTCGCCGTGTTTGTCGAGTTGCAGCGGAGCGAGCGAGTGAGTAGTAGAACGCTTCAACTTCTCCGTGTTCACTTCGCTTTGCCAAATGGTGGTTTTTTATGTGCATGGAAAACACGTATATATAGGTGCACAATTCGGTCCAAAGGTTGATGATACTAATACTACCAGTAGCAGGTGAGTCAAACTTTCAATCTATTACTACCTCACATGGACAAAGAAATAACCAGGCGTGCGAACAGTGAAAGAGAGTTTGGCATTTTGGTTTCCGTGTAAGAATGCCAGCTGTGACTGTGAGCCTTCACTTGAATCCATATATTAAAATTCAAAGTCGTTCCTTTGATTTCTATGAGACGTATTCTGAGTGTAGGAATTAAAATATCAAACTTTTGTTGATTCTGACCTATATGTGCTCAGATTATAAATATGTTCAGTGTATCAAAATTGTGCCGATACATCCATATTAATATGCTTTCACAAAATGTTAGTTTTATAGCATCATTATTTCGTTTATGTTTGTGTTTATGTTTAATTACAAATCAAAATTTAAATATTAGAACTTAAATTTGAACTTGTTGAAGTTGATTTTATGGGTTTCTCATCGTAGTTTTTTTATAACATTTGTTTTAAATCATAAAAAAATATATAACAAAGTTTTATCTATAAATTATTATTTTTTCCGGATAAAGCATATGTCCAGCCGAAACGATAGGGTTGTTACTGTTTTAGAGCTACTAGTGCTATGATAAATAATTAGTAGTCATTAATCAAGGCTTAATCTCAAAGACTTTTAAAATAAAATAAACCCTATAACGACACAGGTATCGCGTACGTGAGTACGTTGAATTTGATGCCTCTCTGCCATACATATGTAGGGCGAACGCATGCACAGACCAGCATTATCTTTGTCAACAAAGAAAAATAATTATAATCAACAATGAATTAAGTCAAGGGTGACGACGTTACAGATAAATTGTCAACGAGACAGCACGGATTACGTTACGTACGAACGACGCGATGCGAGGCCAATGCCATCGTACAACATAGACCGTGTATGTGCATGCAAAAAGCGTCTCACATAAACATAGGCCAAATCCGAGTAGACGGCCCATGTGGGCTTTTGTTGGGCCAACTGTTATGGAAGAGATTATATTTTAAAAAAGCAAATCCAGTGATAAAAAAATAATAGCACTCTCTGCAGTTATATACTCAAATGACTTGATGCTCATATATACTCGTCTTTGAAATATGCAGGAATTTCTCAAAAAAAAGAAATATGCAGGAATTTGTAGGAAAACAATCTATTTGCACTAGCCAGTAGGCTTTTGATAATGGGTCACAAGAGGTGGGATTGAGAAAGGAAAATGAATGAACAATTAGGATGAAATAGTTAAGGAGAGGAAAATGAAGGGGTGAGACTAAAACTTATTGAAAGTTTAAGTATCATTAATTTGGTTTTGGTGATTAATGATAAATTCAATTATATGAGACTAATATTTTTATAAGCATTTTCTTTGTCTAGTCTCATGTGGATATGAAATTGAAAATTGTGAAAGGTGGTTCCCGAACTTTATATGAGTTAATATAAACATTCGGTGGATCTAAATCACAACAAGGATTAAATGCACGGAGATCAAGTTATATGTATCATTCCCTCTCTCCATGCACATATTGATATGTTCATATATAATATTTGCATGTGATTTACATATGTATGTGAGACTAATGTTTTGTTTGAGACTTATCTCTTATTTAATCTCTTTATATTGAGAACATGAAGATGATCTAGGTATGCATTTATTTTAATGTCTATATTTGATACATGACTTCTGTTTTTTATAGGATAAACTCCCAATGTTTCATATCTTTTTACGCATACTCTTGCTTCACAAAAGTATTTTGTATGTATACATTTAGAGAGAGCAAATCCTATACCTTAGTTATGCCTGTATTTTATTCACTTTTATTTATTTGAGATCTTTACATTTGAGTATATGACACTTGTGGTGTTGATTAATACTCATCATTTATTAATATCATTTTATACATGCGATCAGTTGTTCAACAAGTGAAGGTTGACAACCGAATCATTGAGACTAACAATTTCATTGAATGAGCGAAATAGATCCCAAGAATTTTTTAAAAAAGATGTTGGTGCTCAACAGAGATCATGACACCTAAAGATATCAAGAATGACAAAATGAAAATATTGAAGATGTGGGATATGGCAAAACAGTAAAAGGCAAGCGATGCTCGGTCGCGATGGATCATACGGTGATGAAGGGTAAGGAAGAGGCTTGATGCCGAAGAACCAAATCCAGTGGTGAAGGGTGATTGACGGTTTTGTCATGATGGACCGTGAGAGACCATTTGAAGCTACAAGGAGCTCGCATCAATCATTTGAAGAATATATAGTTAAACGGTTTTGGCGTTGGTATCTCTTAAGACAAAGAAAGAAAGATCGCATAAAGATATTTTTATTGGTATAATTTTCTTCCTAATTACTTTTGAGTATAGGAATGTCATACTATTAAGAGAGATGCAATGTCAATTGTGTTTGTGTATGTTCGATGCTCAAAGTGGCATATCCTAGTGCTACCTTGAGAGAAACCCAAGCTTTAACATATCATTTGAGTGGTTTTAGATCTTGCCTTTGGTTGAATTGGATAGTTCTTTAATTGAGCTTTTCATAGAGTCCAAGATAATCAAAAACGGACTCCCGAGCAAAAAGTTATGATCGTTTTGCTTTACGGTGTTTTTTGAAAATTCCAAAAATGGGAGAAATCCCAGTTTTGCTCTATAGTGTTTTTCATATTTTTCCAAAAAAGTTTGAAAATTCCAATAATTTTAGAAAATTCTGAAAAAGGCTACGAGCAGTGAAATTGCTCTCTAGTGATTTTTGGATATTTTCAAAAATGGTTCAGAAATTTCGAAAAATGAAATCTTTGCCTCTAACGGCTAGTTTTGAAAGACTCGGGTATATAAACTCCTCCACCCCTTCTTGAGTTGCTGCTGTTATTGGACATAAAATATATCTATCCAAAGCCAAATATCCCCTCTCCAATCTCTTACCTATGTGGTAGATATTTGTGAGTGAGATTTGAGAAGAAAAGAGAGTTGGGGTTGAGAAAAGGATTGGGAAGGGAGTTTGAGAGCTAGTGAACTTCACTCCATACTTTAATCACTCAAGTTTATAGCAAGCAAATCTTCGATTGTATTTGTTATTCTTAGAGACTAAGGTCTTCTAGATGGCTAGGTTTGCTCGTTCTTGCCTTCTCTTATATTGTGCTTCAGTTTGTTTTTACCCAATCTATTTTCATGCTTAATCGATATAGTTGGTGACCTTATATCTTGCTTAGGTATTTTGTTTGTCACCTTTTGATTCATATGTGTTTTGTTTGTTCGAGTTATAAGTTAATAGCTAGTATTTTATTCCGTTATTCGCTGAACTTTTTAGTTGAAACCGGAACTTTCAATTCCATACCAAAAGTTTTCATCATTCTAATATGTTATGAAGTTGTGATAATTTTTAGGAACACCTATTCCCCCCTTCCCTCTCGACAACATCAAGGTCCTTTCACTTATAATTTGAAGGGTGCAATACGATATTAGGCATGTGTTTGATTTGGAAACAAGATGAAATGTCTTAGACTCATATATATTTTTGGATGGGATGATCAAGCTATCCATTTGGCATGAGGGATATGATGTTTCTGTTTTTTAAGAAATGACGCCCGTATCAGTCAGAGAAAAAAATTGGTTGAATTGGTCTGTCATTTTTTATACAAGGCTAACCCAAATCTTAAAAAAAATATTCCCTTTCAGAGATAAACCCGTTCCATCGGTTTCAAAATCAAATGATCTTAAAAGTAGGCTCGACTTGTCCTCCTACTGTTGCCCCATTTAACCCGACCTTTATTTACTGCGTGGGCAAGCTCTCGAAACCGAAGGAATGTATGAGTATTTTAGGCAGGTCACAAGAAGCCGCTTTTAAAAGGTTTGGAACCAACCCATCCTATCAACCAAAAACACATAATGTTTTGTTGATGCCCCACGAGGCCACGACCTTATCATCTCCTGGTAACGTATTTTGTTGACGTAGATTCACGACCTAGTAATTTAAGGTTTTGCCTGATCATCACTGACCTACATTAACTATATCTCAACCATGCAACGAATACTTCTTTCAGCATCAAAATAATTTTGCGAGGGGACCTCATCTTCGTCCACCACTCTCCTAATCATGGTCAAGAATCAAATTATCATGGCTCTGATTCCTGCATTCAGCTTAGTTTTGTCTCAATCATGCATGCGTACTGTGTACGTGCGTGCTAATTTCGTTCCTTGTTTCGCCTTAATTCGCCGTTTTTTTGGGATGTGCCGACTGCAATTCTGCAAATCGATCGGCCACGCTGTCGCTCTCTCTGTCTCTGATGTGTCCTAATGTAAACAGTGTTTGCAAAAGTTTTGAAAGGGAAAGGATAGCATTGCACACTGCACTCAACACATTGTTTGGGTTGGATATATCCCTAGCTAGCTCAAATCCTCAACGATAGGACACTCGTGCAAAAGCTTACCTTTTTGTCTGAAAGATTGATCCTTTTGCACTTTGAGTTGTAATTTTTTCACATCTAGTTCTAGTAGTTGGGGTTGGGCAGAGCTGCTTAATAATAGTATAATAAATGCAATATTATGTTGTCCGGTTGTTCAAGCAGTTAGTTGAATGAAATCTTCATAGATTTGAAAAGGACGAAAGGGGGCAAGTTTGTATAAAGACATGCTTGGAGCATGACAGCTTTACATGAAGCAGTTGATAACTTGATACTCCTATATGGTTGATTTGAAAATTATGCTTAAGCCTTTATTGAGGACAGAGCTGAGCGAAAAAAAAGGGAGATTTTTGGGGCTGTGGCATCTTCTCTCCAAACTGAGCTCAAATGGAAGTTTGGTAACTAGCATTTGCCTACCTAATTTAGTTTTGTGGTCCTTTACTACTGGATCTTTAGGTTGGTTATGTCTGAACTTTATTAGTGCTACCATGTTCCATGCAGGGGATACGTGATGAAGAAAAATTCGCTCTTTTGCCACATAGTTAAGTGGTATTCTTTCTTTTGCCCTAAAGTTTGTCGGTTTTGTTAAAATACCATAGTTCATGGGCCAATTGATAGATTAGTACTACCTTCGATTTTTTATGTATGACGCTATTAATTTTTCACAAGCCAATGTACAAGTCAGTAATGCCAGCAATGGTGTGAGGAAGGATGAATCAAGGAGGAATAAGCTGCATTCTGGAAGGATTGGAGCCTTTTCCTCCGGCAAGTAAAATGTAACGGTGAATTAGCATATGATTAATTAAATATTAGCTAAATAAATTTTAAAAATAGATTAATGTAATTTTTTAAAACAACTTTTTTATAATTTTTTAACATATCGTTTAACAGTTTAGAAAACGTATGCGTGAAAAATAAGAAAGAAAAAGGTCAGAAAGCATCCAAAAGAATACAGCTTAGAGGAGTAGTTTAGACATTTGTAGATGGCAGTACACTGCCCCAGCTGAGCTAGCTGCCATTCTCAACTATGCCGCATTCGCATTCTAGTCTTAAAAAGAAACTATACGGCATTTTAACAAAAATCTATATAAACTATGGGGCAATACGAAGGATGCCATACACGAAGTTGTAGATGCGCGCGTGGTACTGGAAACTTCTGCGTCCCAAACATGCATGTTCTGATGGTCAAAGACAAAACATGCATGTTGTGCTATGTGAGTGTCGTTGGTCATGGCGAGCTCTCCTCTGTTCCTGCACGAAAGATTCCAAGATTAAGTTCCATATATATACCTCTAATTAATCATCAAGCCGTGCATGTATGATTGCCTAACCATGTGGCCGGCATTAATTCATGTGCCCAGCAGGCAACCGTGCCTGTGTTCGAAAGCACCCCACAAATAGGCTAGATTGCACCGTTGCAAGCTAGTTTCTCCTACTAATCGCTTCTTCCAAAGTTGTTCTCACTTGTGAGTGGCCCTAGTTTGTTAGATCGATTTGCGTGATCCTTATTATGACGAAGACTACTTTTGCAACGGCCGCCGGTTTATAATTCTTTTGATTAATAATTTGAGTCCATCATCATCATCATTGGTTGTAACCTCCTAGCGATAAGTATGGTTGTAACCTCCTAGCGATAAGTATGATCTCTTAGATAATATAAAATTATTTAAAGACCATGTCTTTATAATAATTGAGACGACAAAGACTCTAATCATTAACTTAAAGAATATTTTTTTATTACTATTCTTTTTATTTTTTATCCTCATGCAACCATGTTTTCATATTATAGAGGCTAAGAGTCGTTGTTAAGGCGTTGTTACCCGTAACAACGATGTTTTCTCTCTTCTCTTCCTCTTTCTTTCATATCAAAAAGTATTCCTAGTTAGCGACGTTAAGAGGTCACTATTAACCACCATTGTACATGTTCTAAACATGCATGATGGTTAGGTTCTCCCACTATGAATCTCTGATCTAACGTAAAAATGATCCGTCTTTCCTGCAGGCTGCAGCGCCGTTGCATATTTTGTGCTTTCTTTTTTAACCGGGGTCTTTTTTTTAAAAAAAAACTACTAGGGTCTGTTTGGTTCACACTAAAATTTGCCATGTGCTCATGCCTAACTTTGATAAAGTGCCTGCTCTAAAAAAAACTTCGGTAAAGTGTGGCGTGTCATAAGAAGTGTGAAGAAGAAAACAAGCGTCGCAGGTTAGGCAAAATATGGCTAGAAATTAGGTCTATAATATGTGGGGCACGGTGCTTAAAAAAAGGATTGATTAAATTGTGGCGTCACATTTTCATTTAATTTTAGTTATTTTTTTCCTATGTGATTGCTCTCTTTTCTATATATAAAAGTATGCTTCTATCTATCATATCTACTATTTTAAGTAAATAATATTTACTTTTAGTCCTAATTCTCGTATACATTGTGTATTAGAAAAATTGCAAGTTTTAAATTTTACAATATAATTATAATGTAAATGTATATAATTTATCGTGTAAAAATGATTTGATTGTTTTTTTATAAAAAATAAGGCGTCATAAATATAGCTATTCTCAATAAAATTATGATAGGTTATAGTTGTGCGTGAACCAAATATTACCTACGAAATTATGGAGCGTCCAAAATCTACTCCCACTGAAAGAAAAAGTCAATTTTTATACCGTTGTCATTTTTCTTAAGAACGAAGAGAGTAGTAGGGCGAACTTAGACATGACCAGCCCAGATTTTCAATGAGGTTCATATAAGTACTCACTTCGGTGAATTACTAGAAAAAAATGAATGATCATATATGCATTCTTAGCGTATTGAAGACGAATGATGAAAAAAATATCAAAAACAACTCTAAAATCGAAGTTTTGCAATTTTGATTTTGGCTGCGGGTGATAAGTTAGAGAGCAAACCGTGAAGCTGCGTGATTCAATGTGCCAGGGCAGAGCCAAGTTTAGCAGCAGCAACATCAGCAGCGTGCTGCTCCCCTTAGCTTGACCGCAAGCACAAGCACAAACACACACATATCCGCAGGAATTATGCAGCGGCGCAGGAGAGTTGTCGTCACCGGTCGTCGTCGTCGTCCTCCTCCTCCTCCTCTCGGCTCGTGTTGTCGGAGATCCCATCTACAACGGCCGTACGTACACGCAGAGATGCAGATCCATCCCGTCTCGCGCACGCGTCCGTCCCATGTGGCCATACCACCCATACGCGCGCGCGACATGTCGGTCTGCTTTGCTCTGCAACGTGCTCCTCGATCTGCCTTTCTACTGCACGTCCTCTTTTGCTTCTCCGATCCAGCCACGCACATGCGGACGACATGCAGCAGTAGCAGCAGGAGATGTAGATGGATCCATATCCTTGGCGGCACTACACAAGGCCTGTTCAGGCATGTGGCCGTATTTACTAGTAGTACTGCTACTCCCTCATTTCAAAATATAAAATATAAGAGACTAGGATGTGTCTTATTTAATCAAAATCTTTTATATTTTAGGATGGAAGGATATATCAAAAAACTTTTATATTTGGGTTAATTGGATCCATGCAATTATGAATTTGTCCATTTGAAAATATGCAACTACAATTCATAGAATTGAAACCATAATACCATTACAATTTAAAAGATGTTTGAGATATGCCACTACTTATCTTTTTTATGTAATTTTTAAATTTGTTTGGACCAAGATACCCTTGTCTTCTTTCTCCATCCTCTTCTTCCTTCCCCCCTCTCTCTAACCCCTCACCTCTGGCTGCTGCCGGTCGTCGCCCCTACGTGGCATGCCTCCGCTCTACAACAGGCTCGTGCAGCAGGCGGCCACAGTGCTAGAAGAGTTGTTATAGGGCGTCGTTGTCAATGGAGCTGGAAGGGACCGATGGTGCCTCCAGATCCGATGGCCTGACCTCGCCGTGCGGGATCTCATACCTGGAGCTTCGTCACCCACGCAACTCGGCATCGCTGGAGCAATAGGCCAAGAAGCGACAGTGCACAGGGAGATCAGCACCGGTTGCGGTCCTCGCCCTTGACACTGGCTCTAGCATTATGGCCGGCTGTAGCTCATGGATGTTGCAATTGCCGCTCTCCTCCAACTCCCCCAGTGACGACAGCTTGCTGCAACCCTTCCACTACACGAACTCGTCAGAGTTCACTGGCTGGAAAAGAGGAGAGAGAGGGAAGGAAGAAGGGGATGGACGAAGAAGAATAAGCAATTTGTTCCTAAAAACTTGGAAAATGCAATGAATGGGTAAGTTGTGTGTTTAATGACGAGAGTAAGAGATGTGTATCATTTTTATTAGAATAAATTTCATGAAACTACAGGTACTTTGATCAAATTATTGTAAAACTACAAATTTAAAGTGTTGTATCACAAACCTACACATTTAATGCAAGATTTATCACAAAACTACAGATTTAAGGCCAAGTATCACAAAACTACATAATTTACAATTTAAATCCCTACCACTACTATTATATTAAGAGCTATGAATGTTGAAGTTTTGTACTTAACATTATGCAAAACATGTAATTTTGTGATAATTTTATTACTAAGTCTATAGTTTAGTGATATTCTATCTTAAATATGTAATTCTTTGATAATTTCGGTCCTAAATCTGTAATTTTATGATCTATTACCTTAAATCTGTAGTTTGTGATTGTTTAGTGGAAGTATATGTAGTTTTGTAAAATTTATTTTTTTATTATTGAAAAAGAACTCTACATACATGCTACTAGTATTCCTCCTCACCTATACAGCTCTATACCTACATGGTCCATGGTCACCTGTGGACGATGACGGTTCATCATGCACGGCTTTTATTTTCTTATTGATTATTAGTATTAGTTGAGGACAAAAGAAACACTTGACCTAAAATCGTCCCCACAGAATGGACATAACAGAAAAATCATTCGTATATACCAGTAGTAGTACAAAAACTATTTCTCTTCTCTTGCAAGAGGAAAATTTGGAGAGCTCTCTGAGGTTTGGGCCACCGAGGAGTACAATGAGAAAACGCCATAGAAGATTGAACTTGTTAGCGGTTTGTCTGCATCCCAAACATGCAAGGATTCAATAATTTGAGGGAAATTGTCGACTCATCACCCATGGTCCCGATCATAGCCTAATATCTTATCTCAATGCAAACTTATCTTGGGAAACCTTTGAAGTAGTGTGTGGATATTAAAAGGCAACACTTTCTATTTTTTAAGGAGGAGTAGACCAAATCTTAAAGATGAAAAAGGTGCTGATGGGAGGAGTATCCATTACATTTTGTTTTAAAAAGGGAATAAAAAACATAAGAAGTCAAAAAAGCTAATTCGTCTTGTTACTTTATTTTGATGCTCCCCACAGCATCTATAGCTCTAGCAAGATTTTGAATTTGAAGAAAGTTGCTAACCCGCCACGTAAACAGATTAGTGCTAGCTTCAAGTGTAAAAGCACTTTTCGCATTTCTTTTAAACAAAATGCTCTTCTCTCAAGAAAAGCATAGAACCTATAGCCACTGTTACCGGTTTAGAACTCACGAATATCACCCTATTTTGAACATACAGTTCTTATCTTAATATATGGGTGATTATTTTGCACTGACCCATGTAATTGTCCCGATCAATCACAATTCATGTTGTATGGTAGTCGCCCTCTCATTTTACAGGAACGATTTACAATATATACGATGATTCATAAATGATATTTGAAAAGATATTTAATTAGTCTTTTGAATGAAACAATGTTTTGAGCCAAACATTTGAACTTAAATAATTATTTTTGATGAGTAATACTACTTAATTACATTTGTCGCATTGGTACCTACTAAATCCAACCAGAAAATGATTGCAAACAACCGATGACACGTCGATAACCCACTAGTAAAGACACGTACAGTGATAAGTATGTTTAAATATATTTTTTTAAAAAATCATCTTAGCATATGTTTTAAGAGCCATAATTTTTAATAGAGAATGTCTATATCTCGGCTCTCCCCACTAAACTAACCATAGTTGTAGCATTTGGATGTTTATATATATATATATATATATATATATTAGTTTAGCGGGGAGAGCCGAGTCGCTTCTAGGCGCCTCTGCACTTTTTTTTTTCATGCATGTGCTTGCAAGCGATGTTTTCCTTGGCAACGAGCGACCGACTAAAATAAACCTGGTTTTCTTCCCTAACCTCATTGCACATGGCCTTAAAAACCCAAAGCCACAAGAAAATCAACAAAGTCTGAATTTTGGGCCTCAATTTTGAAATCTGAATTTAAAACACTCTGTCCAGTTTATTTCCATACCGGTCACCCGCTCTTTTTTCCGGATCAGTGAGTACACATTTGGAGGGAAGAGAGCACACATGGTTTTGCAAATTTTTCGCCCATTTCTTTTCGCCCTAGTTGCTGCCACAGTCGTCTCGTCACGACAACACAGTAGTACACAGCCTCTCCTCCTCCTGCGCAGCTGCTTCACACTCACACTGCCTCCTCTCTCTCTCTCTCTCTCTCTCCATCTTGCTAATCCATCCGCACCTAATCCGGCGTGCAGTGCGCGAGCAAGCAAGGAATCCACCCGTAGCGACAATAGAATCGAATCGAGGGTGCGCAGTGCAGGCGCAGGAGCAGCTGGCGAGCGAGCAGGGAAGGAAGCACTTGGTACACCCAACCGTAGGCGGAGAGGGCAGCTGCCGGTGGCTGCAGGCCTCAGCTGGTCCTCGGCTCGGATCTGGGAAGGACGAACCGCGGCGGAGGCGATGGGCCGGTGACCTGCTGCGGCTGCAGGTACGGGGAGCTTCTTGTTCTTTACTAGTTTGGTTCTCTAGCTTTGGAAGGTGGAGGTGAAATGGGGGCTTTGTTTGTGGGGGGTTTGGGGTTTGATTTCTTCTGAAGGCGCGATCTTGGGGTGTGTGTGCTTGTTAGGGTTCTTGGAGCGGTGTGGAATTTCGGCAATGCGGATGGGTTTCTGCTGCTGGTGTTTTCTTTGGTGTTCTTGCTGCCGCATTTTCTTTGTTCTTGACTTATTGAGGTGGGGATTTCTTGGTTTCGCTGTTTCTGCGCGATTCTTTTCCTTCCCGAAAATTTCTCTCTTTTTGTACGAGAGCCCTTTTTGTTTGTTTTCCAAAAGATCCGTTTTTCTGCTCTAATTTTGGTATTTGCGCTCGACTTTCCTTTTATTCCAGATTATTTTGTTACTAATGGAGGCAAGAACGTTATCTGTGGGTCGCATGATTTGCGCTAATGTTACCTTCAAAATATTCTCGATTTATTTTTGCCTCTAAGGTTTTTACAAGCAGCAACTAGTATTCTTCTTGTGTTGCCTTCTTATTCGACAGTGTTGAATCCTCCAATCTAGGTTGGCGAACTGTCATTATCGAGACTTCTCGTAGTGGTTTCATACGAGTTATTTGCAACTTGTATTAATTCTCACCATTTCTCAGAGAGGGTGAAGCATACAGGTACCTCTTCCCTCTTTGATCTGTAGCTCACAAGTTTCAATTACTAGAAATTTGCCTGGTTGTTGCAAGATAATGTCATAATGCAGCTTTTTTTTACGGGGCTGTGCACTCTCGCCTTCCTCCCTCTTGTTTCCTTTGCAATGCTGCTATTTCATGGAGATCTAGTTCAGTACATCGATGTTTACTTGCTGGGAACTGGTTGGCGACTTGGTGTTATGGCGTCTGGAGAGCTATAGGACTTCGTGGAAGCGAACAGGTTGGCTTCTCAGGAGTAGGTGCGGTGAAAAAGATATTAAGGCCACGATGGTGTTCTTGGAAGTGGCCATGATTCACGAACATATGTCGTGATTTGTATTGTGGCCATCGGTGGAAAGTTTCTTGATTCCAAAAGTGTGGACTTTGGGGGAATCCATGCGAAATTGTACATTTTTTTAGATAATACGGTTTTTGGGTTAGTAGTGGCTTTGGCTTGAGTCTCTCTAACGCCCTCTAGACTAGAGCTGGGATGGATTTGGGTTTAGAGAATTATTTTATTGTGCTCAGCACTTGTGTTTTGGCTGGCTGCAAAATTTGTATGGAAAGTACTGAACAGTTCTGTCAAGTGTTTTTCTGCTTGATTATCAAAATGAAACCTGAGCTCAGATAAACCATGTTGTACTAATGATTCTCGCATGCTTGATTTTGCAGGGTTTGCTTATAGTGAAATTCCGCACCTAATGAATTAGACATACAATATAAGATGGCAACAGAGGTCACTCAGAATTATTTTGCATGGTCACAGGAGGAATCACCTGTGCAAGACAGTTCTCAGGTAATCTCTCTCTCATCATATTCGATCACAGAGCTTGTTGGTTCAATTCAAAATTGAAATTTGGAGCACAACATGGTAACTTCCCTTGGTAATCTCGCTCTCATCTGTGAATTATTGTGTGCGTGTGTTTGTTTGTCAGCATATATGTTGGTTAGATGAAGTAAAAATGGATAACCTAAGAATTGGCAAGTAGCCATCTACCTGATCCAGTAGAAATTGTAGAAGTTCCATGCTAACTACTATTAGGCATGCCCACATTTGTTGATGTTGTTATTTAAAAGCTAGATAGGAAGTAGTAATAGCTTTGAATAAGTTAAGAAATAAGAACCATTGTCTTTGTCAATAATCTCACTCATTTGTATCTATGCAATTTCTTCCTTTAGGGAACACCGCAAGTGTTCGACCATGGTTCCATATCTTTTGGAAGATTTGAGTTGGAATCATTGGCATGGGAGAAGTGGTCTGTATTTGCCAATGATAGGCGCCATGAAGAGTTTGGCAAGTTCAATGGTTTGGTTGCTAAGAAAAAGGCGTACTTTGAAGAATACTTCAAGAGGATTAGGGAGCTAAAGGCTTTACAACAACAAAACCAGCAAACTGAACTTACTCTTGAGTACAGTGGTGATGGTAGTGATTCTAGTCAGACAGGAGAGGATGTGCCAACTGCAGATCAGGCATCTCCTTCTGGATCTGGAACCCTTCTTGATTCCATGGTACAAACAGGTGTTCAGACTATATTTGAGCATGATTTGGAACGCTATGATGATAATGACAAAGAGATGTTAGATAAGGATATTTCTCCATCAGTTGGATGCACACGGCAAATTGGGCAAGAACTCAGAGAGACTGCAAGTGGTGATAATTATCCTGACAGAATGGTGGATGTGTTGCAGCAAAACACCAATTGTGGTCCAGATGATCTGGGAAGGCCCATGGAGTCTATGATGACTCCGAAGAGAACTGTCAAGAAAGATTCACTGGTTGGTCAATCTGCAAAAATAATGCCAAAGACCGTCAAGATGACTTCTAGTAATATTCCGGGTCATGCAGTTGTTAATAAGGTAATGGCACACTAAATTCATATTTCCCCCCATTATAGTCTGGTGACATATGCTTTTTTATCTGATCTGACCCGGGCAATGATCTACATCACTGTCATGGACAGCAACAATATGCACCCATTATTTGTGGAACTAGATACTAACTAACATAATTTAGGCCTTCTCTTAGTCGAAGAACCCACCTGCCATCTTAGCTTGATGTCTACTATCACTTGCTACATACGTTGCAATTGATCGGGCTATTTTCTGCAATCTGCATTTATTACACTAGGAGCATGATTGCATAAACATTTATTTATTTCATAAGTCTATAATATTATTTTCTCATGAATAATTTCAGGGAACCGATTCAGGCAAATCCAGTGTGGTGAATCGTAAAGCCAAGCCAGAAACTATTCAGCAAAGGCTAAAGGCAGTAACTGGCAATTTTGTTGACATTGTTGGAAGAAGCAAACCTGTGGTAAAAGAAGTCCCTGGTGTAATGAGTGTTAGAAGACCTTCCTCTCCAGCACTACAATGCCCCTCCACCAGGGAACGACGACCTGTCACCAGAGATAGTTCACGGAAGGCTCCTGAAGTTGCCACCCTATGCCGGCCTTCTACTGCTGAAAGGCGCCCTGCCACCCGGGAGTTGGCACCAAAGCAAGGCAACACAGTTGTTCCGTGTCGACCATCTACACCCAACAGGCGCCCTATGACCAGAGAGTTGGCGCCGGTGCATTCAAGCATTGCTACCCCACGTCGACCTTCTACTGCTGAAAGGCGCCCAATCATCAGAGGGATGGCACCAATGCATCCTAGCATTGCTACCCCAGCTCGACCTTCCACTGCTGAGAGGCGCCCTACCACAAAACAGATGGCTCAAAAGCATGTTGGTATGGCCACCCCATCTCGGCCGTCCACTGCTGAAAGGCGACCTGTCACCAGAGAGGCTGCACGGAAACACGCTGACGTTACCATCTTGCATCGACCTTGTACTGCCGAGAGACGCCCTATCACCAGAGGGACTGCACAGAAGCATGCTAACGTTGTCGCACTGCATCGGCCTTCTACTGCAGAGAGACGACCTGTTGCTAGAGAGATTGCACCAAAGCATGCTGATGTCACTCTCACTCCTACACGCCGGCCATCTACCTCTGAAAGACACCCTGCCACCAGAGAGGCTGCACTGAGGCACAGTAATTTCGCCGGCTCATGTTGGCCTTTGACTCCTCAAAGGCACGTCAGCAGGGGAAGTGCACCAATACATGCTGACGTTAGCACTACCCCACATCGTCCATCTACTGGAGAAAGGCGCCCTATCACCAAAGAGAGTAACATAAAATTGGATGAAAAAACACCTATCAGGTTGAGAGGCATGCTGGCTAACCCAAAGGGTTCTACATCTACAGTAGTACGTTCCGACCCCTTCTTTTATCAGACACAACAATGATTGTATCGTAAAAACAAAATAATTCTTATCTCTACTGAATTAATGTGGAGAATATGAAACATCAAAGTTACTCATGCTGAATTTCTATCCATTTTGTTCTTCATGCAGGTCACTCCCCAGAAGGCAATTACTCAAAAGCTTGTTAAGAGTAGCAAGCCAGAAATGAAAAGGTAATCTTTGCAAATCTATTCCGAGATGCTTAATTGATCACTTCTCCACTGAGATTTTAACAAGTTTTTTTTAACATTTGGCAGTTGTGCTAAAGAGAGGACAGAACTTCAAGCAGTTGGGAAACACAAAGCAAGGTGCTACTTCTGCCAAGGAGCTGGAATGCTTTTTATGGTCGAAAGTTAACTGTTGATCTAACACAGCTTATCATTTTCTTCAGTTCTGTTAACCTTCCTCCAAGGGAAATGTTTACTTCAAATGTTAGAGCCAATCGAGTCCCAGAAAGCTTCAGAAAGCCAAACAAGGTGACATGCCCTGAGCTTATTTTTTTGTTTCATGCTGTTTGTCTAAATTACATTCATTAAGTACTGTAGTGACATGTGCAGTGCTGGCGTCTTTGGCCATTTTTAATGCTGTCTAGCGCCTTTTACAACTAGATTAATTACATTTGCATTATGCATTTTCTCTGCATCCTGGATTCTTCCCTGTTGGACACACTATACTGATAGATCTAGTGCAAGTTACTGCCTGGTGCCACAGGGGAAATCCGCAAGCAAATTTTAGCAATACAATATGGAAATTTGAAAGAGTGGCTTATATTGAAAGGTGTTCCACACCTTATTCTGGGAGAACTTTGCATAGTCTTGTTCCAGCCTACGCTGGAATCTTTCACTGCACTTCACATTAGTGTTGTAGCATATGGCTATAAGCTAACCCATACCTCTGAATTCTAAAGATTATCTTATGGGAGACAAACTGCAACTGAAAATGAGATAATGAAATTTTCTACAGCATTACATGGTTTTGATTTGCTGATAATGATGGTTATTTTTTCAGGGCATTCAGGAGACAGCGAGATCTCAAATATCTTCATCAAAGAGTGCAACTCCTGCGCAGACTAGAAGTATAAAGACAAGGGCTCCCAACGTATGTGTTTTTTCCTCTTATACTACTGTTCAGTAATAATAGTTGGAATTCATTCATGATTTATTGCATAGAATTTTCACCTTTTGCTCCCTTGATTCTGCAGCCACCTCCGCCTCCTCCCCCACCGCGGCGACCTTCTCAGATATCCAGCAAGACAAACACAAATAATTTGTCTGTTGGTGGAAGGAAGCCCAAGTAAGCAAATTTATCATGCCTCATAAGAATCAAATGGCATTTTTGCAAGATCATATTAACAAACCAACTCACAGCAAGCTTTTTGTACACAACATTTGTGAACTTTAACCTAAAAATGATCTTTTGACTCCAATGCAGGGCTTCTACTCCACACTGGCACTAACCCAATCGAAAGTCTCCAAATCTAGGATCTTGCAGAACAAGATAGCTGTGAAATGTGAAGAGAAAATGAGGCATTCGACGCATCTAAAAGCATCAACCGTGATGTTCCTCATTCTCCACGGTTGCTGCTATCTTCTGTCGTTAGTTGTTACTACCACTTACCACCACTTTTATCACCAATTAGAAGTAACCGATGTAGCGTTCGTATCTACCAACTGTAATATGTCCAGTTCTCCACTAATTCCGTAGTTGTACCGTCCAAGAATTTACTTAGAATATTGTATATACCTGAAATAAATGGAGCTTTTAGCTGAATAACCTTGAGCAACGAAATCTTGCAAGGTAGTCTGCACTCCTTGAATCGTTAAATTATGTTGATCTGGAACTACTGATTCATCTGGTCTGTTATTACCGATCGCAATGCCATTCTTTTATCCCAAGAAATGGAGACATGGATCTCAACTGCATCTGGTTTGTTATCACTTATCGCAGTGCCGTTCTCTTATCCAAAAAAAAAAGGGAGATATGGGTCTGTCAAAGCCGTTGTCATAATCTTTTTGCACCCTACAGTGATTACTCTTCACCGACGAAAACCGGTGAGAGAAACTTTGCGAAAGTTTAAATTTCTATTTGATCTCCTATACTTGACCGGTTTACGATAACCACGGTAACCAAACGGTTATCGTCGCATTTGTTAACCCTAACTCCAATATTCCACTTAAAAAAAATTGCTATACAATGAAATTTCGTTTGGACAGGATGGTACTGATACCTAAACGATATAAGTTATTTCTATCAGGTGATATTTATCAGGTAAAATTATTTCTATCAAGTATCTAATTCCTATAAAGTATGAGACGATTTCTATCGAGTATCAAGTGATACTGATAGGCCGATATTACGACATGCCTTAGAGGTATTATCCTGTCTGAACGACTATCGTCATCGTCATGTAGCAATCTCTAAGAAAAAAACATCCTAACTCCGATATGCTGTAATCAATCTGAACCGTCCGTCCGTCCGTCCACCCACCCACCAACGGCGCGATTTCCACCGTCCACCAAACGCGAGCCGTCAACGGCGACGACTCTACCAGAGCACGCGGACCCGGTCCAGGGAACGCCCTACACACACAGAGCACGAATGGGCCGTTTGGTGTCCACGCTTCCCACCACACGCGCCCGCCGCCCACTTGCCTTCCTCTTTCTTTTTCTGCAAGCCACGGAAACCTTCTGGACCTGCGTCGATTCCCCGAAACGCCCCTACCCCCACGCCGCGACACTATGGGTAGTATCGTACTTTCGCACCTACCGTCCGCCGCGCGGGTGTATAGTAGGGCACGCGCTCCTCGGAATCGCCACGAGCCCACGAGTCAGAAAAAAAAAAAGGGAAAAAGAGAGTCGTAGTTCGCCTCTTCTTCCTCTCGTTCTCGCGGCGGCGGCGGCGGCTGCGGCGGAGATGGCGTCGTTCTCGGAGGCTCCCCCAGGCAACCCCAAGGCTGGCGAGAAGATCTTCAAGACCAAGTGCGCGCAGTGCCACACCGTCGACAAGGGCGCCGGCCACAAGCAAGGTGAGCGCCTTGGCCCTCGATTCCCTGCGTCTCGGAGCTAATCTGTGGCTAGCCTTTCTCTGTGCTGATTGGGGGGATGTGGATCTCGGTGTGGTTCGCTATGATTCTTGGATGTCGAGTAGGGCGGGCTCCTGTGGAGGGGCGGTTCAGATCGGAACTTGTAGGTGATAGATCTGCTTGTATACTTCGTGTTGCATTGAATGGTGCTTAGATCTGTTGGATTGGTGATGGGATAGTCGGATTTGTCCATGTGTTTGATACTTTCCCGAGCTGATTGGATGTTGCTGTAATGGTTTAGCTTGATTAGAACCTGTGTGGTAGTTTACTTCCTTGTCGACTCCGGTTATGTCAGATTGCGTGCTGCTGCTTTGGAATAAGTAGTGATTCTATTGTGAGACCGATGAGATTGCTGCTTCATAGCTATTTTGCTCAAGGAAACGAATCTCACATATGCTTATGTTACGATTGTTTTGGCAAAACATTTGTACACTTTCTGTTCCTCTGTTTGGTTTGTTTAGAATGGGTCTATAAGCCATTTATATATGCTTGCTGGTACTTATTAACTTACTACTAATGTCTACTAGTATGTGGCAAGCAGTAATCGCCATAAAAATTAGCCACTGTATTTTTAGCAGTTTGTTTTCTGTTTCCGAGGTGATTTTGTAAGTTTTTCCATTGTTGATTTAGATTAACATTGTGTGTTAAAAAACTCACTCATGGACCATTGGATGTCGTCGTTAAGATCTTCATTTGTTGTCTACCTGTTCATGCTTGCGAGTGTTTAGTACCTGTTCATGCTTGTGAGTGTTTAGAAGATCATGTGGTTGATGATGAGATCCATGTTTGTACTCTTTCAGGTCCAAACTTGAATGGTCTGTTTGGGAGGCAGTCAGGTACCACCCCTGGTTACTCCTACTCTACTGCCAACAAGAACATGGCTGTGATCTGGGAGGAGAACACACTGTATGACTACCTTCTTAATCCTAAGAAGGTATGATTAATGATAACGTTGGCCACCTGAGTTCTATAATTTTACTTCTTGTTGTAGCCTGCTATTGTTTTCCCCCGTTTAGCATGGGTTGAAACTAAATGCTGGGGTTTTCCAGCCTGTCTGTATGTTGTATTCCTGTTGCGTGTGACACTCTGGAGTAATCTTCATCTATCTAGTTATCTGTATTGCCCTTTACCATACAAAACTTCAAAATAAATACATGGTTAGAGAGCTTTGTAATTATCTAGTAAAATTCAATGTACTCATGCATGTTTTGCATTGTTATTGTTTAGTTCACTTCTGATTTACTTTTTTGGGTGCGAGATGGTAAATTTTGTTTGCTGATGGATGATTGTTTTCTTAAATATTTTTTCCACATGCACGATTTACTGTTTTTGAGCAGTAGTCTCATCAGAATACAATTATTACTAAAATCAATTACTTAGTTTGGAGTGAATCTGAAATAAGCTCAAGGTTATGAGAACCTAATTCATGTGATTCTGACCCTAGTATCAACCAGAGGCCATGTATAATCAGTTCTCATTGTATACTGTTACCATGATCACTCTGGCGTTCTTATTGCCAATTGTTTTTATATCTAGAAATTTTAAATTAGTTTCTTGTTGCTCATAATAGTTTGCAGGACGAACTGGCTTTCTATTATTTCAGATGTTTACGTTTGTTTACAATCATGGAGTCATTCTTTGTATTAGAGTAATTGCCTGGTTTCACTATATGGCATGGGGTTTGGTGATTTTTGTTCAAAACAGCAGGACTGACTCTGTTGTTCTCCTGTGCAGTACATCCCTGGAACCAAGATGGTCTTCCCTGGGTTGAAGAAGCCACAGGAGCGTGCTGATCTCATTTCCTACCTGAAGGAAGCAACCTCTTAAAAGGGGGAGCTGTCGTAACATGAGGAGACAATCGGACAATTCATTCAACAGTTAATAAAAATATTTAGCCATCTGGGTCACTCTGGTTTTACAGGGTGCAATCCACGAGACAATTATCTTGTTATATTTTGTTCTTATTATGGTTTATGGGTTCCATATCTTAGGTTTAGTAGGAAAAGTCTTTCACAGCTTTTGCTTCAATTGCTGGAAAACACCAGTATTTTGATCGCCAGTCGGTGGGACTGGATTGCATCCCTTTTGGAAAAAAAATACTGAGATCCTTAAATTTGTGATATTTTGATCCATTGCATTTGCTACGGTTAGTTGTCTGCCTGTGATGCCTCCATTTGTTTGGTTGTGATGTTTGGCCACGTAACTGTTCTTGTTGGTATCTCAAGCCATGTATGGACAGTTCGGCTGTCAATTTATGTTTGATGGATATGATCGGTATATATTAGATGAAGGATTGGTGTTTTTGACTTTGACTGAATGGTTGATACCTTTGGCACGTACTACTGGTAATGATTAGGTATTCGGCTGTTTGGTTGCGAATTGTTTGGTGCGATGATGAATTTGTGATGTCAGATGTGTATTGGTGATCAATTGTTTCTAACAGGTGATTAGAGAGGTTAGCGCGTTGCAAGACATGTCAGGTGATTAGTGCCACGGTTTGAGTCGATGTGTTGTATGTAACTTAGGGGGTCGGTGCTTTTGTCCAGACGAGTAATGGACATACAACGAATTGGGGATAGCAGTCTGTCGATGTGCTCCGTTTTAGTTGTGATGTACTGTAGCTGCACATGATTATAGAGATTACTAAATCTTCTCTTCCGAATAGGCATCTACAGTGGTCGTGCCGGAGTGGTTATCGGGCATGACTAGAAATCATGTGGGCTTTGCCCGCGCAGGTTCGAATCCTGCCGACCACGCTTTTTTTTTTTTTTGCGGTTTGAGAACGTGTGTGTGTTTTCTTTGCGGGTTTTTTTGCGGTTTGAGAATGTGTGTGAGTGTGTTTTCTTTGCGGTTTGAGAAGAATTCATGTGTGTGTGTGTGTTTTGCGGTTTGAGAATGTGTGTGTGTGTTCTTTGCGGTTTGAGAAGAATTCATGTGTGTGTGTCTTTTTGCGGTTTGAGAATGTGTGTGTGTGTTTTCTTTGCGGTTTGAGAACAATTCATGTGTGTGTGTGTGTGTGTTTTGCTTTCCTTCCATTCGTGTTTCAGCGGTTTCAGAAGATTTCAATTTGTGTTTCAGTGGTTTGCGGTTTGAAAAGAATTCATGTGTGTGTATGTGTTTTTTGTTTTCCTTGCATTCGTGTTTCAGCGATTTCAGAAGAATTCATTTATGTCCCAGTGGTTTGAGAAGAATTGTAGTGGTTCATTTGTGTTTTTCATTTGGTTGCGTTGCCATACATGCTCCAGTGCACAGTGGTTTGAGAAGAATATGATGCGGAGGCACGAGCGCACAAAGTCCGGTGGAGTACCATAGTTTTTTTCCCCTCATCACATTCTAGTCACCATGCAAATGCACTAAGCGTGGCGCCATCTTCATGTTTACGTGTTTTAAGCCTCAGAGCAAGGCTAATAATAAAACTAACAGTTGACGGTAGCATATGTTCACGGCATCTAAACTTGATATTGTAGATTGTTTATACAAAGGATTAGCTTTATAGAAGCATGAATGGGTTTAATTGTTGCATGCACAGGTGATAAAACTAAGCTCCATCTCTATGATCCATCCTGCTTGAGCGTGAAACTAAAGATGAGGAAGCCATACGGTATGCCCATGCTCGTAAGATCGAACAAATTGAACCAGAGACCACAAAACATATAAAATACTTTATATTCCCTTCATTTTGAAATGCATGACGCCGTTAATTTTTCGTATAACGTCTGATAATTCGTCTTATTAAAAAATATATAAATATTATTTATTTTATGATGACTTATTTTATCATTAAATAAAATATAATCTTAACTTATACTTTTACATATTTACGAGCCACATAGTCGCGCTTTGTGCGACTTTTGATCCTGTTTAAAAACTTTTGTATATGATTTATTAGCTTGGCTTAGCTTTTAAGAAGGTTTTGACATAAGCTAATTTATTTATAAAATATTGCTTTGTGCGATTTTTGATCATGTTTAAAAACTTCTGTATATGATTTATTAGCTTGGCTTAGCTTTTAAGAAGGTTTTGACATAAGTTAATTTATTTATAAAATATTGCTTTGTGCGATTTTTGATCATGTTTAAAAACTTCTGTATATGATTTATTAGCTTGGCTTAGCTTTTAAGAAGGTTTTGACAAAAGTTAATTTATATATAAAATATCGATTGGCCTAGCCAAATATAGAGTTAGCTAAGTTATACTATATCTTTATAAGAGAAACCACTGAAAGCCTCATAGATTTTTTTTCCTTTATTGTCTTTGCTTCCTCTTAATTTGCATCATGTGTCTAAGAGGAGACACTGGAAAACTCTAGAAATTCCCATATGTTTATCCCATTTGTGTTTTTTTTATTAATGCATGTCATTTTGATCCAATGGTCATTGTTTATCCAATCTTTTTATCCAATGGCTAATACTCCATCCGTCCCAAAATATAAGGGATTTTGGTTGAGTGAGGCACATCCTAACATATCCAGATTTGTAGTACTAAGATGTGTCACATCCAACCAAAATCCCTTATATTTTGGGATGGAGGGAGTATGTATTTGATGATGTGGCACATCCTTGTGCAAGAAAACTTGTTGCTTTCACTATATAACATAAGATACTAATTTTTTGAGTCAGACGAATAATAAAACATTGTGAAAAAAGTCAACGACGTCATACATTTTAAAAAAGAGATAGTTGTCGATGGTGTAGATCACGACTACGGTATTTGTAGAGTATGGAAATCGTTGGTACCAATGTATACGCGAGATTGAGGTAAAAGAGACGATAGACAGATATTTTTATACAGGTTTGGGCCCTTTAACTGACAGGTAATAGCCATACTCCTGTTGGCCGAAGCTGGTGTTGCTCTTATATATCAGAATCACACAAGTACAATATTTGAAAGAACCTAATCTAGTTGTCGTCGATTTGGCAGCATGGATCTTCACACGTAGTCGACGATAAGGTAGTCTTATTCCTCGAATATAAACTTGGCGAGATCAGAGACAACGCTAGATCCTTCTTGTCGACCTCTGTGCCTCTAGGATGGGTCTATCTAGGCTTGTCTCTGATGTTGGTATCTGGCGGTGTATATTGGCGCGTGTCCCCTCTCCTCCTAAGGGGTCTTATATTTATAACCACAGATGTCCTCTTATCCAAGTAGAACTAGAGAGACAAATATGGATACGATCCGAATAGTCCTTGTAGGTTTTAACTTGAACTCTTCTTCTCCTTCCTTATACGGAACACTTTTCGTATATGAAGCATGATTCCATATAAGACTTGGTATATGGTGGGCCCCATCGAGCCCAATCCAAGATCATTGGGTATGTCTTATTCATAACACTAATAGTAGCCCCCGACTTCAATTCAAATGAACGAGTTGACGTTCTCGACCGAAGACTTTAAAACAACAGTTGTTGAACTCACCTAACTGTTCTCGGACGACCGAGAAAGTGTGCAGTTTGCGACTAAGTTCCCTGTCCAGCCTTGATCGAGAATTTGGATTGAAGTCAAAAAAGCTTCCATCTCGGCGGGTACACCATTGTTTTATCCAGTAACCCTTGTCGAACTCAACCAACCGTTCTCGGACAGCCGAGTAGGTGCAGAGTATGCATCAAAGTCCCTATGTCTGACTTAACTGCTCTAATATCTGACTCTCCTGAAATCAATTACTCAGAGCAAATTGTTAGATAGAAAAAGTCCCTGAGCGAATGCTCGGGAATAAAATGTGAATTGAAAAAATCGAAAATAAACTAAATCTATTTATGACAATAAAATAGTACTCTCGCCGGAGCTGCCCTGAGCAATCGGAGTATAGTACCCTTACTAGCCTTCAGCTGTCTTTATGAAAAAGTGGTTTTTCACAAAGGCAGCTTAAATCTTATAACAAACTATGCTGAAGCAGCGGATTCCTAGCCCTCAGCTGTGAAGTTGGGAAAACCAATTCTCGGTTATACGGCTTGGTTAATACGCTCAAGTGGGTACTCTAACATGACCAGATCTAACATAGTCATTTGACCTTGCATGGCCTGACAAACTTTCACAGTGCTAGGCGTCCCCAGCTGAGGTCCATGAGACCCCGAAGCTTGCCAGACTAGCGTAAGAGGGCAGTAGGATCGACTTCAAGACGTAGCGATATAAGAAAAGGGGATCAACAGACAAATATTGTACATTTTGATATGTATAAATACTTATAGAGATTGATGCATGGGGTGTGATGAGATCACTACCACGCTGGTGAAGAACCAGTTGTGTAATCGTACTCAACAAATCACAGAGGTAGTAGGAGAATCGCTATAACCGCTGGTCGAAGACCAGGTATATAGTCATTCTCAACCACTCGTAGAGGTGGTAGGGGAATCGCTACAACCGCTGGTCAAAGACTAGGTATGTAGACGTACTCAATCACCCGTAGAGGTGGCGGGAGAATCACTACAACTGCTGGTCAAAGACCAGGTGTGTAGACGTACTCAATCATTCGTAGAGGTGACGGGAGAATCGCTACAACTGATGGTCAAAGACCAGGTGTTTAGACGTACTCAATCACCCGTAGAGGTGGTGGGAGGACCGCTATGACGCTGGTCGAAGACCAGGTGTAGACATACCTCGACCACTCGAAGATGTGGTGGAAGGACCTACTACGACGCTAGTCGAAGATCAGGTATAGACATACCTCAACCACTCGAAAATATGGTGGGAGGACCGCTACGACGCTGGTCGAAGACCAGGTGTAGACCTACCTCGACCACCTGAAGGCAACTCGGAGAGATGGTGAGAGGATGACTATCATCGTCGGTCGTGGCCCAGGTGTTGTTATCCCTTGACCCCTTGTGGGCAGTTTGGGAAGGTGGGAGGAAAATCACAACAATCGCTGGTCGAGAACTAGGCGTAGTCAACCCTTGACCACCCGTAAAGAACTAGGAGAGATGGTAGGATCGTTACCACGCCTGTACTCAAACTAGATGTGTAGTCGTACCTCGACCACTTGTAGAAGATTTGGAGATTTGGTGAGACCGCTACAACGCTGGTTGAGAACCAGGTGTGTAGTCGTACTTGACCACTTACAAAAGATTTGGGGAGTTGGCGAGACCGCTACAACACTGGTTGAGAACCAGGTGTGTTTTAGTACTCGACCACTCTTAGGGGCGCTTTGAGTTGGTTATTATATGTGCATCTCATGTGGCCGGCATAACTCACATACCCAACTAATAGCATATCGGACATCCGTTCACAATCATGCCGGGTGATCAAGCCGACAACATTCACGAGGGGATTGTCCGTAACAACCTTTTCTCAAATAGCCTGGACGTGACCGGCGCTAAATGTGAGATAGGTCGTCGATCTCTATTGGTAGGTTTGGTCCGACAACTCCGCATTTGTTTGAGAACGTTCTCGATAATGGGGTGTACTTGACCGTTGCTTACTCGAGCGCTCGATTGTTCCTAAAAATATTTTCTAGAAGATAAGATATATAGCAGAGAATACCGAGCGTGTATTCAAAAAACTATATAAATCTTCTAGTATTATTAGAATATAATGAGCAGATTCAGATTAAATATCAGGTAATATGTAAACCGTAGACAAGCATGATTTATACAGAAGAAACAGAGCGAGTCCCCAGTATTATACCATTGTTGGCCTAACATTGGAAGCGCTTGCACAGCAAACATTGTATAAAAAACATGCTCTAGATAAACATAATAAATTATGGATCTGAAAATAGGTACGGTAAATTGTATGAAATATTGCGTATCTTTGTAGATATATGTCGGATGTATCTACGAAATCAGTAGATTGATTTAAAAAATCAATATACTAATTACCTTGTTTAGCAATGCTAAGCAAGTCGGAAGTAGTTGACCCGAATTGAAGCCTCGTGATCAACGGTATTGAACTGTTGTTTTTTGCGGGGATGATGTCTTTGAAGCTTGGTTGATTTTGATAGATTGAATTGTTAGCGGCGATGATTCCGATCTAGTCGGGGAACGTATTCTAGTCGGGTCAGATCTCCCGCGACCAAAATCGTTGAAGTATCCCTCGTCGAAAATTCCACAACGACGATGACTTGATGAAGCTTGAGATGACGAGGGTCCCGATCTGTCGGAGAACACACTTTGGTTGAGTCGTATCTCCCTAAAGCCGAAGTCGTCGAGTAGTTTGTCGTCGGAGAATCCGTCTCTTGAAACCCATCTCGTCGAAACCTTTTAGCACCAAAATTCTTCTACATGGCACGTCAATGTCGACGGTGTAGATCGCGACTACGGTATTTGTAGAGTATGAGGATCATTAGTACCAGTGTATACGCAAGATTGAGGTAAAAGAGACGGGAGCCATATTTTTATATAGGTTCGGATCCCTTAACTGACAGGTAATAACCCTACTCCTGTTGGCCGAAACCTGTGTTGCTCTTATATATGAGAATCACACAAGTACAATATTTGGGAGAACCTAATGTAGTTGTCGTCGACTTGGCGGCATGGATCTCCACACGTAGTCGATGACAAAGTAGTCTTCTTCCTCGAATATAAACTTGGCGAGATAAGAGACAATACTAGATCCCTCTTGTCGACCTCTGTGCCTACAGGTTGGGTCTATCTAGGCTTATCTCTGATGTTGGTATCTAGTGGCGTATATTGGCGTGTGTCCTCTCTTCTCCTAAGGGTCTTGTATTTATACCCACAGATGTCCTCTTGTCTGAATAGAAGTAGAGAGACAAATATGAAAATGATCCGAGTAGTCCTTATAGTTTCTAACTTAAACTCTGTTTCTCCTTCCTTACGTGGAACACCTTCCGTACCTGAGCCATGATTCCGTATAAGACTCGGTATATAGTGGGTCCCGCTAAACCCAATTCAAAATTATTGGATATGTCTTATTTATAACACTGATAATAGTATTGTTTAATTTATCGTGCAATCACCTGATACTTGCAGAAGTGCTTGATCTTCACGTATGACAATGTTGATATAGTTGTTCTTATCGCCGGCTGAATCAAAACTACTACTATTATACTTTTTCTTAGGTCCCGTGCTAACCTCAATTTCAAATTACAATTTCTCTTTTTTTTGTTAGTACACGTTTTCTAAACTGCAAAATAGTACGTTTGTGTATTGTACAAAAGTTTTTTTAAAAGATCAAATAAATATATTTTTTAAATTTATAATAATTAATACTCGATTAATCATGTACTAACGAACGTAAAAACCTAACTTCTAACTACATCAAATGAACGCAGAGAAGTTGAAACACAAACTTGTGATAAAAGTATACTCTTTATGTCTCAAAAGAATTAAATCTTAAAAATAAATCTGGACATAGTATATGCTCAAATTTATTTTTAGGATTGAGTTTTTCGTGGGACAAACTTTAGCGCAAATTCTTAATCTCATGATTGATTACATTCTCACTCTCTCGGTACCGCACGCTCCGATTCCCAATCACCGGCACAGACACACGAAGCACACAACGCTCTCTTTTGAGTTTTGACCATTCCACGACCATCCATAGTAGTACTCCTCCAGTAGTAAAAGCAGCGGCAGGAATATCGACGTTCGTCCCGGCTCGATCGGACGGCTGATAAGAGGCCCCTCATCGGGGAATCTCCGCCCGCGCGCGCGGGCCCCACCTTTGCTCCACTCACTCACCTCACTCACAGACTCACAGCCTTCACACTTCACAGGGGAAGGCAGGCCAAGTGACAAAAACAGTACGGAGCCAAACCCCCAAACCCCTCGGAAATCCCCCCGCTCAAACTCGCTCTCTCCCCTCCTCCTCCCACCAAATCCCCTCCTCCTCCTCCGCCTCCCGCATTGCGGGCGTACGGATCGGTCGATTGATCGATCTCCTCGGGCGCTGCGGTCTCGGTCACCCGGTCGCGAGGCGGGGGCGACATGGGGAAGCGCAGGGGGAGGGGGAGGAGGTGCTCCGGGAAGCGCCGCGGCGGCGGCGGCGGCGATGCGGATGAAGGTGGGGGCGGGAAGCGGCGGCGGGAGGGGGAGAGCGAGGAGGACTACTGCTTCACCTGCAAGGACGGTGGCCTCCTCCGCTTCTGCGACTACAGGTTTCCTGTCCATTCCCCTTTCCGTCTCCGCGTCCATGACGCGGCGTGCAGGTGTTGGTGGTTGACGGCGCTGAGCTCGGTCGTGGCTAGCCGGAGTTTCGTAGGATCGGAGACTCGTGCTTGATCTGTTGAGATAAAGCTGGGGAGAAAACCAACCTTGCGCTTTAGCACTTTGTGGGTAGTAGTACTGAAGCTGTGCTGCAAGCGGCCAGAGAGGGTTTAAGCGAGGTTTTTGGTAGTCAGGACTTTTCGCTGCGACATTGTGGCCTTGGCTGGCCCCCATGGATCACTGTCAATCAGTTGTACATGCTAGTGATATGCATTGATGGTCAGCCATTGCTGTAGCTGCAGGTACCGGTACCACACAGCAGTGTACAGCACCAGGGGTCTCTAGTTAACTTGCCTATTGCTGCTTCACCGTGTTGGTACTTGGTAGTTGCAAACTACATTTCGTCTAGTTGAGCGCATGCCACAATGTTATGAGTAGTAAAGAGTTAGCTCATGGGGGTTGTTGTGTTGTGTTTGGCGCTTATTTGATTGACATAGGGTTACTGACTTATCTACCCACAAATATTCGTATGGTAGGTAGATGGATCGCACTGTTTGGGATACATGTTTGGGTTTTCGGAAAATTTTACTGGCTACACATTTGTCTTCTATCATCTTCCAGGAACTGCCACAAGGCTTACCATCCTGAGTGCGTGGATAAGGATGACAACTTCCTCAACTCAGATGAACAATTCATTTGTGGTGAGTATTTAGCCATTATCTTTAGTATTGCTATGATCTGACTGTTGCAAAAATTGTTTTCGGTTATGCGCATGAACGGAATTGATTAATGACATTTGAAATATAATGTTTTGAATAAAAAAAAGACCATTTAGTGATTGTTCTTTTTACCCGTTGCGACACCCTATGACACAGCACTGCGCCAACGCGACCCATGATTAGCAAAATTGTGTAGTGTCAGCCAGCTAACTAGCTGGGGAAAGACATAAGATGGGCACAGGATGGTAACAAGGGCTTAAAGAAGTATTCTGTATAAGATGCTAATATGTCCAAGTTCAGGCTTGAACCTAATGCATGTCACCAAGACAACCTACCTCAATTAGAAGTTAACATGTTCACTCATGTTTTTTTCTAGATTACATTTTATGTTCAAATTGTTTTCAGTTCCACAGTGGACTACAAATTTCTTTACAACTGACCTAAGTACTGAACATGACAGATTGGCATACATGTTTTATCTGCAAAGGGCGTTCATACTACCGATGCTTTTGTTGTCCGGGTCACTCTGTTTGTCGTAGTTGTGTGAAACAAGCAGAATTTGTCCCAGTCATGAGGCAAACAATGGGATTTTGCAACAACTGTTTGAGGATGGCAATCATGATTGAGAAGAACATTGATGTTGACTCTGATGGGGTAACGATGCACATCCTTATAAACATTTCAAGTTGCCTTATGTTAGTGCCATAAACCATTTTGGTTTATCTAATTTATTTGTTTCCATAATATTGAGATCTTTGGTAGCATTGTGTGCTGCAAATAATTGTACCTCGCAGCTGTAAACAGTTCCTTCAATGTTATTTAATAGGTGTGTTTTTAATGGTATAGTCACTTGTGTAATATTTAGTTGCATATTACTCCCTCTGTCCCAGAAATCTGGTCGTTCTACCATTCGAGAAATGTCCCATAAAAATTGTCGTTTTAGCATTTTGACCAGAGAATCTGGCTAATGATTACTCATTTCAGGTTGCACTAATACCATCTGACAGATAGTAGTACCAGCATTCATTAATTAATTGCATGCAGTAAATATTTCTTGCAACCTGGAATGACAACTGCAACTAATAAATGGGGATAATTTGGTCATTTTTACTTAGAGTTAATTTGTCTGATCATCCTTAAAACGACCAGCTTTCTGGGACAGAGGGAGTATAGTTTATGTCTACGCTTTTGTAGGAATCCATCTAAGGTTCTTAAATTTAAGTTAATGCTACAGGTGGCAAATAGATCTATGCCATCCAACCTCTACTATTTTCTCTTCTCTTCCTTGCTCTCTCTCTCTCTCTCGCTGAAATTCATATGTTTCTGAAATTCATTTACTGAAATTCATATGTTTCTCCTTTGTCTAGGAGAGGGTTGATTTCAGTGACAGGGAGACGTATGAATTTTTGTTCAAGGAGTACTGGGACATCATTAGAGACAAAGAAGGGTTGACATTGGATAATATTCGAGAAGCCTATGCTCTTCTCAGAAGTGGCTTAAACTGTAATGAACTATCAGATTTGGAGAAACTTCCAAATAGTGAGCAGAGTTCAGATGATGATTTCTTGGGCAATAGTGATGACAACGATGAGCCAGTTTATCCATCTGTTTCAAATGGAACATCAAATAAAGTGAAAACCATATTGAAGGAAGGAAAAACAAAGAAACATGTTTATGTGGGCTGGGGTTCAAAAGAACTTATTGGATTCATGTTATCAATAGGCAAAGATACATCAAAACCTCTAGATCAATTTGGTGCTGCTGAAGTTGTGAAGCAGTACATTCGGCAAAACGATCTTTTGCAGAAAGATAAGAAAAAACATGTCATGTGTGACGGCAAGCTCTGGTCTCTGTTTAGGAAATCAAAACTGAAATATAACAAGATATATAGCTTGTTGGAAAAGCATATTGCTGAAAATATCACGCCAGAGGATGAATCACTTGCTAGTTCCGAGGACAATACTGATTCAATTATGGAAAGGAAAAGTCGGATCATAAACTCTGAATTGAGTACTCCAGAAGAGGTGTCTGAAAGATACAGGAGATGCTTTGCTTCTCTTGTCCGTGATAACATTAAATTAATCTATTTGAGAAGAACTTTAGTTGTTGATATGCTAAAGCAACCAGATATGTTTGAATGTAAAGTTATTGGCTGTTTTGTTAGAGTAAAGAATGACCTCAAAGGGTATAGTCACCACAAGCCTCAAAAACTGTACCAGCTTGGACAAGTGACAGGTAATGTTCATCTCTTAGCATTGCTTACTGCTATTCCCCGGTGATCGGTAGAGTAGTGAACCAGTTTGTCTTGCGTGTGGTTTATTGTTTCGCCTCTAAATGTCCTATTCCTTTGGTTTACTAGATAGAGAAAAGATATAATGTATTCTACACCTGAACCTAAGGCACATATTAAATAAGGCACATATAATCCAACATGTAGTTTTCACCGATAAATCTTTTATTTATTATTTGCTAACAAAAGCATACATAACAGGCATTAGGAAATCCTCTGAAGAATACAAGATAAGGGACATAACCACAGATATCCTTTTATGTATTTCCGACATGTGGTCTGATGTCAAAATTTCAGTGTTGTCAGATGAAGACTTTGAGGAGGTACAGTTTATTGTGCATTCCCTTGTTCCAACAACACTGCTTATGAATTGTTTCTTGAACTGCATTTACTGTGCATAAGTTATTTTCCTTTTGCAATACAATGTGATTTCCTCCCTCTGTAACTTAGTATTTTGTCCTGAATGCTTGTTGATGTACAAATCATTTTTTGTTGATAACAGGAAGAATGTGAAGATCTTCGTTCACTGTCCCGGAAAGAACCTTCTAAAAGGCAAACTGTTGTAAGTTAAATCTTCTTTGAAATTTTATTTCCCCAGAACCCAAGTATCTTAATATTAGATGTAATGGGCTACTGAAATTCTTGTTTCAGCAGCATGCATACTTTAGGGATAGCAAAAAAAAAAGATTGGTTCTTGGCTGTGTTGGACATGGTTGGGATAAAAGCAAGAATTCCTTATACAAGATGTCTGATGATGTGGCTAATAGGAAAGGTGAACAGTTCACGTAGGGAATGGTAGCAAAGAAGATTGAAAATTTGAGTTGCCCGTTGTCATGGCGATTAATGCAACATTTGTCCAGAGTTATAGTGAACTAACATAGGTTGTTCTCGTGAAAGCTTCCTTTGGTGCTTGGCTGGGGCAAGAGGGCTTGCAATCTTGCTGTCCTGGTTGGCCGGTCCGGGCTCTTACTTGGCAGCTTGGTCGTTCATGAGTTGTGCATGACGCGTTTGTAAATAAGTTTAGTGTTTGTGAGTTTGTTTTGGTCAGTACTTCCATCTTGACCTTTTGTATTTTATTTTCTCCTTCATGACACGCAGCTCTCCTGCGTTGTTCGATAAGAAAAACCTAGGTTGTATTTTGACTAAATATAATCTAGTGCTATATCACTATTATCTGAACAGATCCATAGTGTGAAACTTTAAAGGAACATATATTCATTAGTATTGGGACTGTTTTTAAATTTCAAATCATCAAATGGTCACAAGTTCACAAATACAGGATCTTGCACTTGCACAAATAGAAGATATTTAGTGCCACCCTAGTCATTATCAACAAGGAGTATTTTGGCCTCTCATGTTTGCTTGTTGGCGTATCAACCACAGCCAAAATTTGAATTTTGGAGCTTAATTTTAGAGTTGATTTTGGAGTTTTTTCATTGTAACCTATTTTCTAGTATTGCCTTATGAACTGCTAAGAATAGAGATATAAAAGTTAACTCAAAAAATATTTTGGTTGCTTCGTTTATTTTTCTAAGGAAATAAACACCAAATTCTAACTGGCCTGTACGCGCACTGAAATTCATCTTTTCAATCGCCAAATGGGTAATACTTTACCATGTGTATCTGGCATCTTGGCCTCTGCTTTATGGCTGGTTATATATTCAGAGATTACTCACATTGGAAGCAACCACAGTGTTTCATTCACCATTTGCAACTTGCACGATTGGGACATTATATAGTGTTTTATTATATGCTATTTTCCCAGTGCTATTCTATATCTCCCTTCATTTGGGAAGTTCTTAGAGATGTTTGTATGAATTCTTGTTATACTTTAACAATACATCATACATGTAAAACTATGCCTAAGCTTCTTTCAGAGCTCTGAGCTAGATGTATTTATACAGGCTGAGTTTGAGGAGAAAGCGAGAAGTATGCATGCAGACATAATGAGTCATGTAAGTTTACTAGGAAGCCTGATGAACTTTTATGCGTCATGCAGTACATTCTGAAATTGTGTATAGACCAAAATTTCTTGTTTCCTAATTACTATTCAATATCTGAATTCCCATTGTTATGTTCTTGTATTAGAATAAAATATAGCCAATACTTAGGTGACATGTTCAAAACTATAGATTCTCGCAATGTAACTTTGTCTGTTATAGTATTAGAAGTGTCAACCAACTTATTCTTTGTTATTCTTGCAGTGGATCAACAAAGAACTTCAGAGACTGGAAAAATTGATTGAAATGGCAAATGAGAAAGGTTGGCGTGCTGAATATCCTTACCAGATTGAGTTCTTGTGATCATGTTTATATTCACCAACGAATATATCTTGTTTTCATGTTCTAACTCTGCAGCAATTATATGATTAGTGAACTTTGTACAGTACAGTTATATCCTTAATTGTATATTACGATGCATGAATATATTGACAAAAGAAAGCTACTACGAACACCATCAGAAAGGCAACGTCTTCTTGAAGAGGTCCCTCGAGTTATTCCAGATGTAGAGGATAGTAAGGACTCTGAATTTCTAGTTATGGCAGCAAACAAGTCTTCTCAGAGGAATACAGGTTTGTTTCTAGGACTCCTACTCTCCTAGAATTGTTTCTTGTGCTTCTGCAGTTACTACTCGATTCCATATTGTGCCATGAAACCAATGGAAAGTAGGAAGCAATGGGTATAGAGACTTGACTACCACTTAACCATTGAACTTTTAAATATTAAAATTAAGGAATGTAACACTTATTGCTGAGGAAGAGTTGAATTTTAGATTGCTAATCATTTTCTTTCATTATTTGTTGCTTGTTTCAATGCTTTTGTTTAGGAAGTTCTTAGTAATTTCTTCTGTACAGCTGGTATACCCTGTGATTTTTCTGTAGGTACCAACAGCAACAGGGATAGAGTTAATTGTTTAAAAAGTTGTCCAGAAGAAAAACTTAAAGGTTGGCTTATATAGTGTACATTCAATTGTTTTTTAACACGATGTGAACACTGCTTTTTTGCACAGGGAACAAAGGGGAGAGAGCTTTTTGTTCGAAAAGTTCCTCAGAAGAAAAATCTGAAGGTTTGCTCATATGTACTTACTTCTTGAGCGTTTTGTTTGAACAGCTCCCACTATGCTCTATCTCTCTAAAATTTGATGGCAGTGGTGCTTGAAGGATAATTATAGAACTTCTACCCACTGAACTATACTCTTAACTTTAAAATCAATGGTAGTGGAATTTCACTATGAAACAGCTCCCACTATGTTCTATATGCATGTCTAGATTGCGTCATTAAGGCCCTAGAATTTTTGTTCGCTTAGCAAGTTAAAAGTTTCTATCCTCTAGTGTGGGCTAATAACCAACCAAACCATTTTCTGTTGTTACATCGCATAACCTCAAGTTTTAATGCTGGTAGGATTTGAAGCTGGAGTAAATAGCATTTGCCTACTGAAATCTGGCACTATAACTTGTAAGAAAAATCCTTTGGTCAACCACTTTCCTTGTTTTTATTGTTTATGTTACATGTGCAGGTAACAAAGGTGATGCTGATGCACCTGGAACGTGTTTAGAAAAGGTCGTCACTAAAGGTTTGCTCTTACTGCCCGTCCTTCCACTAGTTGCTCCACCAGTCACTAGCTATTCCTGAAGTTGCCATTGCAATTTATTCTCTTGACATATTCACCATTCTGGGCCACCTGGCTGTTTTTGGTTATTCATGTTTGATGCAGCTATTGAAGTCAATCCTCCTGGTGATATGCCAAGATCACATGTTCAAAACCATGGCATTAAAGGTTTGCACTTACACTTTCACTAGTAGGTCGTTTTAGCTTTATTGTCTGCTTTCTTAAATGTAAATTATTCTAAGATTTCAGGGCACTTTTAACTTATTCCATCCTGTTTTACCCTTTATTAAATGTGTCAGGCATTGCTTGGCAGTATTTCTCCTATTAAAAAAAATGGTTTTGCATTTGCTCAGTTTTTTTTCAACATGTTTAACCACTGTAATGAAATCAGGTGGTTGCACAGTGCTAATACATGAAAGTGTCACCTTTGCTCATATGTTTTCTGGTGCTGATATGATGGGATCTTATTTTGGCATGCTATCATTGGTCTTTTATGTTTCATTTTTGTTTTTGGTTTCTCCCAGTTTTTCTACTTGTTCATACTATTCTTGTAGCTACTGCAGCTGTCAAACCAGGTCGAGTTATTAACATTGATGACGATGAAGATGATCAGCATGGTAAAAGTGGAGACATGATCGTTGATCTGGATTCTGATGTAAGTGAGGATCGTGATACGAGACAACATGAAACTAAGCCTGAATTATGCAGTGGTCCGAAAGCTGTTGAAGCGAAGGAAGAAATCTCAGAGCACGCTAGTGTCTGGTATTACAATGATCCTCAAGGTGACGAGCAAGGTCCATTTCCGATGCGGATTCTGCGTCACTGGTCGAAAGCTGGATACTTCAGCGATGATTTTAGAGTCTGGAAAACAGGTCAATCTTGCGACTCTGCCATCTTGCTCAAAGATGCTTTGCTGCTGACAAGTTAGCACTACTGAGGAGCCTCACTGTTTAGCCAACTAAATGGGAGCCTCACTGTTTAGCCAACTAAATGTCCACTAGACGTATGTACATATATGGCAGAATGCAGGAGGGCCTCATTGTTGTGACATATTGCCCCTCTGTAGTATCGTGGGGGAGGCCAGTCAGCGGTGTATGTATATGTCTGACAGTAGAATGCCTTAGCCAATTTTTGGATCCCAGGCACCGCGCTTTCTAGCCTCCGGATGTATTTTGTGCCCATAAGCTACCTGTGTTTATGCTACAACAAGCAAAGTGCTGGGGATATTTGCAAGTTGTAACAGGTCTTATATTTGTATGTGTTTATGCACTCTTTTTTGTTCTGTTAGAAAAGATAGCTGCTTTGAAATATGATTTGGGTGCAGTGTTATGATGTTGCTGTTAAAAGTGACCTTTAACATCATGTTACCTGACGTCTGAATTCACTTTCTTGTGGTCGCTGACAATAATTCTTTTGGTCTCTAAAACTCGCGGTTGATTCAAGTGTAGTTTTGTTTGGTTAGGTCACTAACTTTTAAGTTTTGTTGGTTTTCTTTTCCTTTGCACTACATCAGCATATGATTGTAGAATAAACAGCTGGAAATCGCAGGCACCGGGAATCTGATTAATATCCTATTTTCTGAAGTAATATTGATTGTGTTCTGTCACCGTCGCGTCTATAAGTAATTGCTGCACCGTGCACTCATAGCTATTGCGACTGTTTTCTATAGGATTCGGGATACAATCACTCAACAGGACGATCCAAACCAATCAATTGACTTGAAAATCTTAAGATCTGTCAGGGATGCTATAATTTTTCAGAACTTTCACAAAATTCTTTCAATTTCTACAAATTTCTTTAAATTTCCTTGTCTTCGAAGGGAGGTCGAAGAGGCCTACTCTGTTGACTTGAGAGACATGAGGCAAAATAAATTATTGGATCTGTAGTATTGGAGTATGCTCGACATGGCAAACATCACTATTCTACCCCACGCTCTTAGCAGATTCAACAATCAAAATACAAGAACAAGGAGATTACTCACTCCGTTTAGAAAACAATTTTTTTTGGTTAAGTTTGATTAAGTTTATAAAAAAATATCAACATCAATAACACCAAATTAATTTCATTAAATCTAACATTGAATATATATATATATATATATATATATATATATATATATATATATATTGATAATATGTTTTTAAAAATACCATGGGCTTCTATAAACTCAATCAAACATAAAAAACAATTAAAAAATATCTTATAATATTAAACGAAAATAGTATTTGTTAGAGGTAGCTAGCATGCCTCGCTGGCACGTGACAAGAGCGGGGAAAACATCAACACCGGTTGCAAACTTGCAATTGCATGTATATGCACGCAATGCAACGTACGCATTGGATTTGGACATGGAGTTGGAGTCAGCTTATCCACACCACCTTATATTGCAACCCAAGTCATGTTTAGACCCTCACGCTAACTCCATCTCCTTCACGACTCCGATCCCCAACCCAACCCTAACCCAACAAAAAATCCCAACGAATTAAACCCATATATAAACCTCACCAACAAAAAATCCCATATAAACCGCCTCCACACCAACAAACCTCCAACGAATTAAGCATCGCGCGGCGACGCGACGTCCAAAGAACCAGAAACAAACGCCGCCATGGCCGCCGCCGCCGCCACGCCGCGCCACCTCCTCCTGCTGCTGTTCATCCTCATCCTCGCCGCCGGCGCCGCCGTGCCAGTCTCCGGCGCCTGGGACGCCAAGGGGGAGACGATCTACTCCGGCCGCCTCTTCGGCGTCGACGACGACGACGAGCCGAGCGCCTACGAGATGCTGGAGAGGTTCGGGTTCCCGAGGGGCATCCTGCCGGAGGGGGTGACGGGGTACACGCTCCGGCCGTCGGACGGCGAGTTCGCGGTGTACCTCGGGACGAGGGAGTGCGAGTTCGAGGTCGACGGGGGGTACAGGCTCACCTACCAGGGGAGGATCACCGGCAAGGTGGCCGGCGGCAGCATCAGCGAGCTCCACGGCGTCACGGTGAGGATCTTCATGATGAACTGGGGCATCGACCGCGTCGTCATGGCGGACGCCGACCACCTCATGTTCTACGTCGGCCCGCTCTCCCAGGCGTTCCCCGCGGAAGGTTTCGAGGAGTCGCCGCAGTGCCGGCACCGCCACGGCGGCGGCGCCGCCGTCTCCGGCGTCGCGGCGATGTAGGATCTGGGCCGTTCATTGGGGGTACGTGTTTCTGTGATCGACGAACGCGTTAATGGCTGTTTTGGCTGCACGTAACGCTGATTATTTTGTTTTGGCATCCAATCGGATTAAACAATCGAATGCGCTTTGTAAATTAATTAATTAGTTGCCTCCTTGATTCATTATTTCATTGTACTGTATATTTATCGGATTAAACAATCGAACGCGCCTTGTAAATTATTTAAGGTGTGTTCGGTACCTGTTTTCCCAACTTCACTTCCTTGTCTTTCGCGTGCACGCATTTCAAACTGTTAAACGGTGTGTTTTTTTACAAAATGTTTTTATACGAAAGTTGCTTTAAAAAATCATATTAATACTTTTTTCAAAAAAAATAGTAAATACTTAATTAATCATGTGCTAATGAGTCGTCACCCAAACAAATACAGCCGTAATTAGTTGCTTCGCTTGATTCATTATTTCATTGTACCACATTTATTGATTTCCAGTTATGTACGTGAAGTGAGTTTATTAGATGATCACATACGTTTATATACTCTGTCCGTTCTCAAATAGTCATCTCTTTATAATTCAAAATTTGTTCGATAATAATTGTCACTTAAGAATACTACTTATCCCATCAATCACATCTTATTTAAATTTTTAATCATTCTCTTACTTCATTTAAATAAGAGGCACTATGATCTTTACTTCTCAAATCTTAATTTATACTAAATAACCTATGAAGACAAGTATTGTGGGATAGAGGGAGTATTAGATAAATTTTATCTCGAAAGACCTTCGATAAAATTTACTATCTCAAAAGACTCCAGTCGGTCATCTGATAATCGGATGCTACCCATCCTATACATTTTTCCACCTTCCCTCGATGAGACGATGAACCCATTTATGCCGCAACAGAGCTCATTGCCGGTTGTCGAGCCATCACCGTACTCTCCAACTCCTCCGTATCCTCTCCTACCCTTCATCTCCCTCAATCTCCATGGGCGCTCCTTTTGCTAGATCTGACCACCCTAACCTTAGGGTACTGGCCACTGTCTTCATCACCGTGTCCTCGACTGAGGAGGTGAAGAAGCAAGAACCAGTACGGACAAATTAAAGATGAGATTGCTGGGAACAACTAGTTGGGCGAGGATATTGCACATCATGTTCTTCAATGTTGCACATATTGTTTATGTAATCGGCCTCTTTTGAATGTTGCATAAATTGGTATAATGATTTCTTGATTTAGTTTTATATGTTGTAGTTATATGTAATCGACCTGTTTTGAATGTTGCATAAATTGGTATAATGATTTCTCCGTTTTTCTTGGATGTTGCAATATTAGTTTTGTATGTTGTAGTTATTGTTGTTGAATGTTGCATTTGATTGGAATATCTTCGATGAAGTGATAAAACATCTGAACACAATCTTATCGAAAACATTTTTCGTTGAGTGATGAAACAAATAAAACATCTCTTTACACATGGTGAATCACTGTTCGATGTTTGTCTCTTGTCGGACGTCCGGGTCATAGTTGTCCCAGATTATCTAGTGCTTATGATGAATACAAAATTTGTTGATACGAACATGGCTGAACTTCTTAACAAGGTTATTCTCATTGAACGAGGAACGCAGAAGAAGGAATTGGAACAAAGTAGAAAACGTAAGACCCCACGACAAAGGAAGCCCTCTCGAAGTTATCGAAGCCCAAGAATGATGATGCAAGCAGCACAACCTTGCCATTTCCGCGTGTAGATGCCAAGGCCTCCAATGCCACGGAGACAAAAAGTACTATGCTAAAAAATAATACTTGTTAAATAATCTTTCCAAATATGATATTATTGTAAATTGGTAGGACACATCTATCCAAACTGCTTATGTGTTAATAATAAATTTTGGTACAATTTCTTAGTGGATTCGGTTAAGGAAAGAAGCCAATTGGTAGATGGAAGTTTATCTAGAAGAGACCGAGTTCAAGAAGAAATTGTGAAGACCACGACATGACAATTTAATTCTATCTATTAATTAGGCATGATTTAGTCATTTTTTTTGTTTAGAAAGTTTGTCTAGTGTCAGTCAGGACTTGTATCTTTTTTTTATCTTTAGAAAACTGGTATCGTGTTCGATTAGGATTAGTATCAACCCAAGGGTATAAATATGTACACCCGGGGTCTTTATAATCTATCTCTCGATCAATATATAACTTTTGGTGCATCGCCATCCTTTTATTCTAGCGAGTTCTTAGTTTCGAATTAGGCTGCATCGATTGAGTTCAATCTCCGACGAGAAGTAAGTTTTGTCAACTTCGCTTGTATCGGCGTGGCTAGAACTTTCTCAGTTAAGTCCGATATTCTATCTAGGTCGATGCAACCGTTGCCTATATGATATATCGATTCTATCTTTAACTGTATTGTTGTTTAGGGTTGTATCGGCTTAGTTAGGACTTTCTCGGTTAGGTCTGATATTTTGGTTAAGTTGATATTTCTCTAATCGTATTGCTGATAGACTTGCTATATCTATCTTGTTTGTATAGCTCTATTGGCTAAATAGGTTTTTCTTATTATCTTCAATCTCAATACTGTATTGGTTTAGTCCGATCTATTAGATTGCTATTAATAAGTTTAATTCTAGTAAGCCGATAGGTTTTTATGCAACGTTCTTTGGAGTGTTAGCCAATGTTATCATTATTTTTGGGTTTCAGCTATCAGATGTATCGGTTGTCTAGCCGATATACACTTTAATTTACATACATTGGATCTTCATCCGACGTATGTTTTAAACATCGGATTTATATTTATTTCATTATATCAGTTTTGACTGATTGGTTCACATTATATTATTTTATTGCTATTTCTGAGCTACATCGGCTTACACTCAAACTAGTATAATCTTTAGTTAAATATATTTTTATCAACTTCAATATTATACTATCTCGGTTCGGTTTAATCAATCAAGATTGTCTTTGATAAAGAATAGATTTATTGATGATTATGCATAGTTCAATTCTAGCCGATGATAGTATAAATCTCATTATTTGAATCTACGTTGAGTCTATAGCTGATTGATCAAAACCCTATCGACATCGGCTGGCTTCGCTATATCTCATTGGCTTATTGACCGATCAACTCTTTGATCATCAATCTATCTATCTTGTTAGTTGTAAGATCAAACTAACTGCCACGCCTTAAACCCAAAATTGATCGGACCTGCACTAGAGTAAAAAAAAAATCTCTCAGGCCTTCGTGTGTGCGACGAATTTTGCGTCAACACCATGAAAGCTGGCGCACCTCATCTATACTATCTTTACAGTTGATGCCCACTAACTCCTAAAGCTCAAATACAAGTGTGTCACATCATCACCTACTAGCAATTATTATCTAGAGTATTTTAAATATCATGCAAACATGACATATCATTTACAATTTTGTTGTATTTTTAGAACTCAATATGTAAGCAATGTCAAATCATTATCTTCACATTATTTAAACATATAGATATATCATTTATATAATGTATAGCTGCATTCATCTACATATCCTGCGGCAAAGCTGTAGGATCAAGGAGGCCGATTAGAGGGGGGCTGAATAGGTGGTTTTAAAACTTTTGGCTAAACCGAGTTATATATGCGGAAGAGTAAATCAAAACGGTTTTTCACAATTCAAAGCCTAAATCAACTAGCCTCAATTAAGTGCACAAAGAAGCTAGCCTATGTTAAGGTTTGCAAGTCTAGGATGATAATATCACAAATAATTTCTAGTATGTAAACTCGCTCAAAGTAAGTTGGCACAAATGTAAATTGCACAAAATAAAGGAGACAAGAGATAAAGAATTTTTTCACCCGATGTTCGGAAGCTTGCTGGCTTCCTACATCACCGTTGAGGCGAGCCCAACTTCACCTCTCAAACCACGAAGCCACCGAACCCCTTCGTCAAGAGGTGGGTAAGATGGGAGCTGGCCCTAAAGTGGACTCCCAAGCCTCTATCACTATAGTTGTTCTTCCTTCACTTCAGAGATGGCGAACACCGAGCCACTCACAATCAACACCGGGCCTCCTTCACAACCTTCTCGGAGAGGTCACCGGGCAACTCCTTCGAGCCATCTACGAGGTGACAACCTCCAAGAGTAACAAGTCTAGAATGCTTGCCGAGGATGATCAAGTGTCACACTAGCTCTAACAATGAAGCAATGCACTTGGATTGGCTTAACTCACTCTCCAACATCTCACTAGATAAACTAAGTGCACAAGGGTGTGAGAGCTCTTGCAAGGGTTCAAGATAATGCAATAGAGTGCCAAAACCTTACCTTTGTTGTTGGGGAGTGGGTATATATACCCCCAACCACCAAAACTAGCCATTGAGGATGAAATCCCAACTCACAGATGTCGGCTGGTCAGACCGTCATGAGGTGGCCGGTCAGACTGGCCTCCAATGCAACGGATAGAAAACTAGTTATTATAGTGCATTTAATGCACTCGCGGTCTAATCGCCATAATCTGGCCGGTTAGACCATGATCGGCTTCGGTCAGACTGACTTCGACTCTTGCGGCTCTGTATTGCCAAGGCAAGACCTCTCTTCAATTTCAGGTCAGCAGTTAGACCGTCATGAGAGCTGCGGTCAGACCGGCCAGTACACTACGGGCAAACCGCAAGTCACTTTTCATCACAACTGACCGTTAGTAAAACGACGATTTCTCTTGACTCGGATATCAGAAATTGATGTTCTTGGACTCTATGGAAAGCTTATTCAAAGGGCTATCCAACACATGAACAATCCATCCAAGAAACATGACTTTTCTCAGGGAGAAAGGGCTCACACTCCAAAGGATACTTCACTGGACAAAACCACAAGAGGCTACCCATTCCTATAGGAAGTGCCCATTTTTCTCATTGTTTGGGACTTGAGAAAACTCATCCCACTTGGCTAGGTAAGACCACCAAATGCACCCACATGCATATGAACTAATATGGCACAAGTTCATCCACATGCTCACTTCATAGACCCCTCTTGATAGTACAACGCCTATCTAGTAAATCCGGTCTACACCAAATATCAAGACCGGGAAAAGACTAAAAATACATTCTTAGCTTCATTATACCATTGCCTTGCACCATCCAACTTGGGGTTAATGCTTGAGCCAAAATTAACACTTGTGACCATTCGGCCGAATCAAGTTTATGTCGAGGTTTTGACCATTCTCTGTCAAGACTTTCTTCTCATCACAAGCTTGACTTTATTCTTGTCAACATGGCAATGTCCTTGGCTTGATGACAATTAACCCATGGTGTCATCCATTAGCCTCATCATGGTGGGACCTATTCCTTTGCACAGCTCAAAGAAGAACATTAGTCCCAACAAATCGGTTGTCATCCTCCACTTAATGACCAACCGGTTGCATATGAAATATATGGATATGTTTGTTGAGTATGCATTAACATCACAAGTGTCATATACTCGCATGCAAGCTCAAGTGCAAAGATCCAATATAAATAATAGGTGAACAATATGGATCTAGAACATGCACAACAAGTGTATAGAATTTGCTCCCCCTAAATATATGCATACAAAGGAATATACAAGAGAGACAAGTGTATGCATAAGTAGAGAAGAACCAATTGAAGTTTATCCTATACACATGGACAAGGCATATGTACAAATCATGTAAACCAACATAGACACATACCTTCATGAACTCCAAATTCTCAATGCAAAGGAGACTAAATAAGATAAGTCTCAGACAAACATTAGTTTCACACGTATATATCAATAACATGGAAATCATATATATGATGATGGAGAGAAAGAGTGATGTATATTGCTTGATCTTCATGCATTTCATCCTCGTTGTCCACGACCAAAGAATGCATAACTATTGCAACTCGTTATCCAGGAATAACATAGTTGACAACTTATGTAAAGAAAAGGTTAATCCCATAAAGTCAGTTTATCATCTATCACCAAAGCCACAATTACACAAATTGTTTGATCCAAAATCTTTCAATCTCCTCTCTTTTTGGTGATATATGATAACCCGATGTGGCACCCCAAACTATGCTGGTCTAGAATACAAACAACATAGGCTGGAGGCCACAACATTACCTCTGATTACAATACCCATCCTAGGATACACAAGTTGGTACTCACAGAATAAAAGTGGAATCCAAAAATACAAAGCTTTTGTTACAACATTAGTGGAGGTTTCAAATTACTACCGTCGTGGAGAAACCCCAGACTGGTAGAAACACTAGAAAGACAAGATACACGCAGGCGGAAGCATAACAGCAGTGGAGGGCGACATGGAAAGTGAAGTACTAGAAGGAGAACAACAACCATAAATCCACAGGCTATGTTTAGGAACTAGGCTTGAAACCCGGAGAAATCATACTCGGCAAGGTAATCCACACACATTCTAAGGGAAGGAATTGATTTGATACGACTGAAAAATAAATAAAAACAAGATTAAAACTAACTTTGAAATTTTTCGGAGATTTTGGACGGGAGAAAAGAGCGACACTAAAATAAATCCTAAACTGCGGTTTTAAGAAAACGCGGGTGTTACACCCGATATAAACAATATAGAGATGAGAGGAAAGATGATTTCAAATCGAGGTAGAGATATTATAACAAACAAAATATAGAATAAGCCTCTCCTCAAGATGTGCATACATATCGATATGAAGGAACACATATGCACATAATCAATAAAGATTAATGAGGGAGCTCACACTATATTTTGGATCCACAAGAGAGACCAAATTAGCATATGTGAAGTTTAATCCATAGCTGTCGGTGACATGGGACCGGGGGTGTCATGACTAGAGGCTTGGGTAGCCGCGGTCCTCCACGTGTCCCGACCCCCTCGGGGGGGGGGGGGGGGTTAAATGCGGCGTGGTGCGCTCGCCTGATCCGCTATAAATGCGGTTAGGTGAGCCCTGCTGTGCTCACCTAACCCGCACACGTGGCGCCAAAATCACAGGGGGTCGGGGCGCCCCAGCCCTCGGGGCCGAAACGGGAGCGGCCCGACCCCTCGGGGAGACAGAGGAAGGGGTGGCCACGTCACCCTCGGGCCCGACCCCCCCGAGGGGGTCGGGACACGTGGAGGACCGCGGCTACCCAAGCCTCTAGTCATGACACCCCCGGTCCCATGTCACCGACAGTAGCCCCCGGCGTTATGCCAGGGCGACCGCCCCCCTCGAGGGAAGCGCTCGGGCGTGACGCCACTCCTTAGGCCCGGTGACGGATGGGGCCGGTCCCTACAGGCGGACAGGAACCCAACGGTCGCGAATCGCGCGCATCGGCAAGAGAAAACCGACCGACGATAATGAGCGGCCTCTTCAAGACCGCTGCATTACTCGAGCAGCGCGGGAATCGGGACGTGCCGGTTCGTTTCGCCTGGGGATATGATGATGGCGTTTTTCACGGTCGGCGAGCGCAGTTAATGCGCGCATTATCTGCCCCATTTCAACCGCCACGTCCGCACGTCTGCCGCGTGCGCCGCAAACGGGCGAGTGGGGTTAGTGGAGGCGTGGGAGCGAGAAACGAGGGGGCGAGGTAGTGGGCGCGGGAAGCGAGGAGCCGGGCATAGCGTTGGCAAGGGTATAAAGACGCCGAGGAAGGGATTCGTTTCCTTCCTCTCTCCATTTTTCCCTTTGCCTTCGCCACTCGTGCCCTAGCTCTTCGTTTCCTGTGCCCTACTCTTGCCACACGCGCTCGCTCTCAAGCTCCTCCTCCGCCGGCGCCATGGCACGGGGCTCCGCACCGCTCGACGGTAGCGTGCTGCCGCCTTCCCGCATTACAAGCGAGAGGCAGGCCGGGCTGCCGCGCCGATTCATGCCGGAATCTGCCACCGGCCGGGTGGTGGTCACGCTGGGCGAGGGACGCCCGGCGCCAGACTACCCGGGGCGGTCCGTCTTCTTCCTCTCTTTCGCAATGGCGGGGCTGGTCCCGCCATTCTCTATTTTCTTCATGGATATTCTGGAGTTTTATGATCTCCAGATGGCGCACCTCACCCCCAACGCGATAATGACGTTGGCCATCTTCGCACACCTGTGCGAGATGTTTATCGGGGTGCGCCCATCTCTCCGGCTGTTCCGGTGGTTCTTCACCGTGCAGCCGGTGTCGCCGCCGACGGCAGTCGGTGGCTGCTACTTCCAGCCGCGGGGGCAGGTGCTGAACCGCTACATTCCCTGCGTCCTCCGCAAGAAGTGGGACGACTGGAAGAGCGACTGGTTCTACACCCCCCTCGCCGACGAAGCGCGCCTCCGACTCCCGAGCCAGCCCCCGGCGCAGGCCTCCAGCTGGCGGGCGGCGGTGGATCTGGGGGACGGCTACGACGCCGTTCTTGACCGCCTGGCGGGTCTGCGATCCCAAGGGCTCACGGGGGCCATGGTGTTCGGCGACTACCTTCGTCGCCGGATCGCGCCGCTCCAGCGGCGCGCCCGAGGCGCCTGGGAGTACACCGGGCCCGAGGACCACGTGAGGACCCACCTGGGGCGAAAATGGGACTGGGACCCCGAGGACTTCAGGATGGTGGTCCAACGGGTGCTGAATCTCAGCTCCGTGGAGGCATCCCTCATCCCCCAAGGGGTCCTCCCCCTCTGCTGCGACCCAGAGCGCGCCAACATCCTGGCCATCATGCAGGTGGTCGGGGCGTCGGGGGAACGGGCCCCCCGAGGCCACGATGGCGCGGGCGGGAGCCGCAGGGGGGAACAATCTACCCCGGGAGGGGGTCGTGCTTCTGGGCCCCGCGACGGGGGCCCGGGGGGCAGCCGCCCCGCCGACGCCAGGGGGAAGAGGAAGCAGGGAGGTACTCCTCCCCCATCTCCTCCCCGAGGGGGCGGGGCGGTGCGTGCCAGCAGCAGGCGCCCAGAGGGTGCCGTGCCGGCGCCGCAGCCCGAGGGGGAGCGAAGGAAGAAACGGCTCCGCAAGATGGGGGAGAGCGAGCCATGCCGGGGGAGCCTCATCTCGCCCCCGAGGTGGTCGTTCAGCCGACCTCCCCGCAGGTTCGTTCCCACGCCCACTGCGGCCGTATCTACTCCCCAAGGCGAGTTTTTACTCACCCGCTTCTTTTTGTCTTTGGTTTTTCTTCTGCCTCAGCGAGATCCCGTCACGCCCCCCACGCCATTCCAAGTCCGGCCGGTCCGAGGCCGAGGAGACGGTGACCGCGGAGGCCCGGAGGCGAGAGGCTGACCGACGGGAAGCCGCGGACCGCCTCCGGGAAGCCGAGGAGGCCGCCCGGGAGGCCGCCCGGGTTCGCCAGGCCGAGGAGGCCGCTCGGGAGGAGGCCAGACTCCGCCGGGCCGAGGAGTCCGCCCGGGAGGCAGAGGCGGCGGGTGCACGCCGGGCAGCCTGCCAAGCCCCCGACCCGACTCCGCCCGAGACCATGACGACCCCCGAGGCCACCCACAACGAGGCCGCGGGCGCGCCGCCCGGGCCTGACGCCCCGGGCGACGCGCGGGACGAGCCAGCTTCGGGGGGCGCCCCCGAGGCCAGCACGCCGATCGGCGGGCCGAGCCGCGCGGCACCCACACCGAGGCGGCTCTCCCCTTTGCCTTCCGCTACCCCGCTGAGCGCGGAGCCCCTCCTGCAGGCCCTGGCCACCGCGAACAGCACGGTGCTGGACGGGCTAAGTGCCCAGATGGAGGCCCTGCAGGCGGAGCGGGCGGAGCTCGACGCGGCGTGGGCGCGCGTCGAGGAGGGGCGGCGCTCGGTGGAGGCCATGGTGGAGACGGGCCGCAAGGCATACCGCCAGCACGCCAAACAGCTCGAGGCCCGTCGTAGGGACCTGGCGGAGATCGCCAGGGAGGTAGAGGAGGAGCGGGAGACCGCCCTCATCGCCACCGCCGTGCTCGACGAGGCGCGGGACGACCTCCGCCTCCAATACGGGACCCGGGCGGCGGAGCTAGAGGAGAAGCTCGACGCCGCCCGGGGAGTCCTCGACGCCGCCGCTGCCCGGGAGCGGCGGGCGGCGGAGAACGAGGCGGCGTCCCGTCAGCGGGAAGAGGCCCTTGAGGCTCGCGTCGCGGCGCTGGAGGAGCGCGCCCGCGCCCTGGACGCGAAGGAGGGCGCCCTGGCGGACCGCGAGGCCGCCGTCGCCACCCGGGAGGCAACGCTGGCGGCGCACGAGGCCGCCTCCGCCGAGGAGGAGTCCGCACTCCGCCTCCGCGAGGATGCGCTCGCCGAGCGGGGGCGAGCTCTCGAGGAGGCCGAGGCCGCGGCGCAGCGGCTGGCGGACAGCCTGTTCCTCCGCGAGGCGGCGCGGGAGGAGCAGGCGCGCCGCAATCTGGAAGGCGCCCGCGCCGAGAGGGCCGCGCTGGACCAGCGGGCCGCTGAGCTCGAGGCGCGGGCGAAGGAGCTGGACGCGAGAGCGCACAGCGGCGGGGCGGCCGCGGGCCACGACGACCTAGCCGCCCGCCTCGCAGCCGCCGAACACACCGTCGCCGAGCTGCAGGGCGCGCTGGACTCGTCCGCCGGGGAGGTCGAGGCCCTCCGCCTGGCGTGCGAGGTGGGGCCCGGCATGCTTCGGGACGCCGTCTCGCGTCTAGACCGCGCCGGGCGGCAGGCGGGCCTCTGGGGCGGGCGGTACGCGAAGTACGCCGCCAACCAGGGGGGCCTCGCCCAGCGCCTCTCGGAGATGGCCGGGGTCCTCGAACGGCTCCCCGAGGAGCTCGAGGAGACGATCAAGTCATCCTCGAGGGACCTCGCCCGGGGGGCGGTGGAGCTCGTACTGGCGAGCTACCAGGCCAGGGACCCTGACTTCTCCCCGTGGGCAGCGCTGGAAGAGTTCCCTCCCGGAACCGAGGACGGCGCGCGCGCGCAGGTCCGGGACGCCGCCGACCACATCGTCCACAGCTTCGAGGGTACGGCCCCTCGGCTCGCGTTCGCCCTCGACTCCGAGGAGGAGGACGGCGACGACGGTGCGGACGACAGCGACGGCGAGGCCGGCGGCCCGGGTGCGTCGGAGTGAGCCCCCAAGCCCCCGCCGATCTTAAATTTTACCTTCTTCTTCCGAGGCCTTCAAGCCCCCTGCTTGTATAGACTGGTTTAATCTGCAATCAAATAAAGAGGAAATTTCTATGTCAGTTATGTTTGTTGTGCGTATAAGACGAGGATGGTCTGTGCCGCGGTCCTTCTGAGTCTTGGCTTGAGCAAGGGCTCGTGCCCAGGTCCCAGCCTCAAACGGCGCGGGTCGGGGCTAGTGCCTGGGGAGATCCGCGTGTCGAGACTGGCCAGGCCGGGAGCGCGGTGACCGAGGGTTAGGAGGACCCGATTGTGGGCCTTTGCCGATTCCCCCCCGGAGTTCACCACGCCCCGGGGCACGGCTCGGTTCTGGGCCCCGTTTGGCGGTTTTAGCCGGCCCGGGCCACCGAGGGCAGGGCCGAGCACGAGCGTACTAACTCAAGCCGAGATTCTTCAAAAGGAAGCGACGGCACAGACACGGTCCTCTGGAAATCGAAAGTGCTTTTATTGAAATACGGAAGAGAAAAAAGATAAGTATGTGCATGTGGTAGCCCCCGGCCAACCCTGCACGCCCGGGGGGGGTGCGGGGTTGGCCCGAGCCCGAGACATGACACCCGACCCCCATTAGGGGTAGAAGCGACGAAGATGTTCGATGTTCCACGGGTTAGGCAGCTCTGTGCCGTCGCCCGTGGCCAACCGAACCGAGCCCGGCCGGGGGACGCCGATCACTCGATACGGACCCTCCCACATTGGTGAGAGCTTGCTCAGTCCAGCACGCGTTTGGACGCGGCGTAGGACGAGGTCGTCGACGCAGAGTGATCGGGCCCGGACGTGGCGCTGATGGTAGCGCCGCAGGCTCTGCTGGTAGCGCGCGGCTCGAAGGGCCGCGCGCCGCCTTCGCTCTTCCAGGTAGTCGAGGTCGTCTCGGCGAAGCTGATCTTGATCAGCCTCGCAATACATGGTGGCCCGAGGGGACCTCAGTGTGAGCTCAGATGGGAGGACCGCTTCCGCGCCGTAGACGAGGAAGAAAGGCGTTTCCCCGGTTGCTCGGCTTGGCGTGGTTCGGTTCGCCCAGAGCACCGCTGGCAGCTCCTCGATCCACGAATCGCCGTGCTTCTTGAGGACGTTGAAGGTCTTGGTTTTGAGGCCCTTGAGGATTTCCGCGTTGGCGCGCTCCACCTGGCCGTTGCTTCTGGGGTGGGCGGGTGAGGCGAAGCAGAGTTTGATACCCATGTCCTCGCAGTAGTCGCCGAAGAGCTCACTAGTGAACTGGGTGCCGTTATCCGTAATGATACGGTTAGGTACCCCGAACCGAGCAGTGATGCCCCTGATGAACTTAAGGGCGGAGTGCTTATCGATCTTGATGACCGGATAAGCCTCGGGCCACTTAGTGAACTTGTCGACAGCGACATACAGATACTCGAACCCGCCCGGGGCCCGCCTGAACGGTCCCAGGATATCGAGCCCCCAGACAGCAAATGGCCACGAAAGAGGTATGGTCTGCAGGGCCTGGGCCGGCTGATGCGTTTGCTTGGCGTGGAACTGGCACGCCCTGCACCGCCGGACCAGGTCGACCGCATCGGTGAGAGCCGTCGGCCAATAGAAACCCTGGCGAAAGGCCTTGCCAACCAAGGTGCGCGAGGCGGAGTGGGCTCCGCACTCGCCTTCATGGACATCGGCGAGAAGCTCGACGCCTTGTTCCCGAGGAATGCACTTCAGGAGGACTCCGTTAGCCCCGCGCCGATAGAGGGTCCCTTCCACCAGCACGTAGCGCTTGGAGATGCGACGGACGCGTTCACTCCCTTCGCGGTCCTCGGGTAGAGTCTTATCTGCGAGATACGCCTGGATCTCAGTGATCCAAGCAATCAATCTAGGGGAGCTGGGAGCGCTCCCCTCGGGTCCCGAGGCCTGGACTCCGACGGGCCTCGGGGGCCGTTCAGGCGCGTCCGTCTCCCCTAGGGGGTCGGGTCGCGCCGACGGCTGGGCAAGCCTTTCTTCAAAGGCGCCCGGTGGGGTCTGGGCTCGCGAGGAAGCGAGCCTTGAGAGTTCGTCGGCGACCGCGTTATCCCGCCTGGGCACGTGCCGAAGCTCTATCCCGTCGAAATGGCGCTCCATACGCCGCACCTGGCGGACGTAGGCGTCCATCTGCGGGTCGGAGCACTGGTACTCCTTACGGACCTGGTTAACGACCAACTGGGAGTCGCCTAACACCAGGAGGCGGCGGATCCCCAGTCCAGCCGCCACTCTGAGTCCCGCAAGGAGTCCCTCGTACTCCGCCATATTGTTGGTCGCCCGAAAGTCGAGGCGGACCAGGTATCTGAGGACGTCTCCGCTCGGCGAGGTCAAAGTGACCCCCGCACCGGCGCCCTGAAGAGACAGGGAGCCGTCGAACTGCATCACCCAGTAGGCGGTGTGTGAGGCAGCTGCGAGGGGCCCGGGCTGGCCTCGGGGGCGGAGACGGGCTCGGGAGCTGGGGTCCACTCCGCCACAAAGTCGGCGAGGGCCTGGCTCTTGATCGCGTGGCGTGGTTCAAAGCGCAAATCGAATTCAGAGAGTTCGATTGCCCATCTCACCACCCGTCCAGTACCCTCTCGGTTATGCAAGATTTGGCCGAGGGGGTAAGACGTAACCACCGTGACCCGATGCGCCTGGAAATAATGGCGCAACTTCCTCGAAGCCATCAGGAGCTGCCTAACCCGTGGAACATCGAACACCTTCGTCGCTTCTACCCCTAATGGGGGTCGGGTGTCATGTCTCGGGCTCGGGCCAACCCCGCACCCCCCCCGGGCGTGCAGGGTTGGCCTGGGGCTACCACATGCACATACTTATCTTTTTTCTCTTCCGTATTTCAATAAAAGCACTTTCGATTTCCAGAGGACCGTGTCTGTGCCGTCGCTTCCTTTTGAAGAATCTCGGCTTGAGTTAGTACGCTCGTGCTCGGCCCTGCCCTCGGTGGCCCGGGCCGGCTAAAACCGCCAAACGGGGCCCAGAACCGAGCCGTGCCCCGGGGCGTGGTGAACTCCGGGGGGGAATCGGCAAAGGCCCACAATCGGGTCCTCCTAACCCTCGGTCACCGCGCTCCCGGCCTGGCCAGTCTCGACACGCGGATCTCCCCAGGCACTAGCCCCGACCCGCGCCGTTTGAGCCTGGGACCTGGGCACGAGCCCTTGCTCAAGCCAAGACTCAGAAGGACCGCGGCACAGACCATCCTCGTCTTATACGCACAACAAACATAACTGACATAGAAATTTCCTCTTTATTTGATTGCAGATTAAACCAGTCTATACAAGCAGGGGGCTTGAAGGCCTCGGAAGAAGAAGGTAAAATTTAAGATCGGCGGGGGCTTGGGGGCTCACTCCGACGCACCCGGGCCGCCGGCCTCGCCGTCGCTGTCGTCCGCACCGTCGTCGCCGTCGTCCTCCTCGGAGTCGAGGGCGAACGCGAGCCGAGGGGCCGTACCCTCGAAGCTGTGGACGATGTGGTCGGCGGCGTCCCGGACCTGCGCGCGCGCGCCGTCCTCGGTTCCGGGAGGGAACTCTTCCAGCGCTGCCCACGGGGAGAAGTCAGGGTCCCTGGCCTGGTAGCTCGCCAGTACGAGCTCCACCGCCCCCCGGGCGAGGTCCCTCGAGGATGACTTGATCGTCTCCTCGAGCTCCTCGGGGAGCCGTTCGAGGACTCCGGCCATCTCCGAGAGGCGCTGGGCGAGGCCCCCCTGGTTGGCGGCGTACTTCACGTACCGCCCGCCCCAGAGGCTAGCCTGCCGCCCGGCGCGGTCTAGACGCGAGACGGCGTCCCGAAGCATGCCGGGCCCCACCTCGCACGCCAGGCGGAGGGCCTCGACCTCCCCGGCGGACGAGTCCAGCGCGCCCTGCAGCTCGGCGACGGTGTGTTCGGCGGCTGCGAGGCGGGCGGCTAGGTCGTCGTGGCCCGCGGCGCCCCGCCGCTGTGCGCTCTCGCGTCCAGCTCCTTCGCCCGCGCCTCGAGCTCAGCGGCCCGCTGGTCCAGCGCGGCCCTCTCGGCGCGGGCGCCTTCCAGATTGCGGCGCGCCTGCTCCTCCCGCGCCGCCTCGCGGAGGAACAGGCTGTCCGCCAGCCGCTGCGCCGCGGCCTCGGCCTCCTCGAGAGCTCGCCCCCGCTCGGCGAGCGCATCCTCGCGGAGGCGGAGTGCGGACTCCTCCTCGGCGGAGGCGGCCTCGTGCGCCGCCAGTGTTGCCTCCCGGGTGGCGACGGCGGCCTCGCGGTCCGCTAGGGCGCCCTCCTTCGCGTCCAGGGCGCGGGCGCGCTCCTCCAGCGCCGCGACGCGAGCCTCAAGGGCCTCTTCCCGCTGACGGGACGCCGCCTCGTTCTCCGCCGCCCGCCGCTCCCGGGCAGCGGCGGCGTCGAGGACTCCCCGGGCGGCGTCGAGCTTCTCTTCTAGCTCCGCCGCCCGGGTCCCGTATTGGAGGCGGAGGTCGTCCCGCGCCTCGTCGAGCACGGCGGTGGCAATGAGGGCGGTCTCCCTCTCCTCCTCTACCTCCCTGGCGATCTCCGCCAGGTCCCTACGACGGGCCTCGAGCTGTTTGGCGTGCTGGCGGTATGCCTTGCGGCCCGTCTCCACCATGGCCTCCACCGAGCGCCGCCCTTCCTCGACGCACGCCCATGCCGCGTCGAGCTCCGCCCGCTCCGCCTGCAGGGCCTCCATCTGGGCACTTAGCCCGTCCAGCACCGTGCTATTCGCGGTGGCCAGGGCCTGCAGGAGGGGCTCCGTGCTCAGCGGGGTAGCGGAAGGCAAAGGGGAGAGCCGCCTCGGTGTGGGTGCCGCGCGGCTCGGCCCGCTGATCGGCGTGCTGGCCTCGAGGGCGCCCCCCGAAGCTGGCTCGTCCCGGGCGTCGCCCGGGGCGTCAGGCCCGGGCGGTGCGCCCGCGGCCTCGTTGTGGGTGGCCTCGGGGGTCATCATGGCCTCGGGCGGAGTTGGCTCGGGGGCTTCTGCCTCCCGGGCAGACTCCTCGGCCCGGCGGAGTCTGGCCTCCTCCCGAGCGGCCTCCTCGGCCTGGCGAACCCGGGCGGCCTCCCAGGCAGCCTCCTCGGCTTCCCGAAGGCGGTCCGCGGCTTCCCGTCGGTCAGCCTCTCGCCTCTGGGCCTCCGCGGTCACCGTCTCCTCGGCCTCGGACCGGCCGGACTTGGAATGGCGTGGGGGGCGTGACGGGATCTCGCTGGGGCAGAAGAAAAACCAAAGACAAAAAGAAGCAGGTGAGTAAAAACTCGCCTTGGGGAGTAGATACGGCCGCAGTGGGCGTGGGAACGAACCTGCGGGGAGGTCGGCTGAACGACCACCTCGGGGACGAGATGAGGCTCCCCCGGCATGGCTCGCTCTCCCCCATCTTGCGGAGCCGTTTCTTCCTTCGCTCCCCCTCGGGCTGCGGCGCCGGCACGGCACCCTCTGGGCGCCTGCTGCTGGCACGCACCGCCCCGCCCCCTCGGGGAGGAGATGGGGGAGGAGTACCTCCCTGCTTCCTCTTCCCCCTGGCGTCGGCGGGGCGGCTGCCCCCCGGGCCCCCGTCGCGGGGCCCAGAAGCACGACCCCCCCGGGGTAGATTGTTCCCCCCTGCGGCTCCCGCCCGCGCCATCGTGGCCTCGGGGGGCCCGTTCCTCCGACGCCCCGAGCACCTGCATGATGGCCAGGATGTTGGCGCGCTCTGGGTCACAGCAGAGGGGGAGGACCCCTTGGGGGATGAGGGATGCCTCCACGGAGCTGAGATTCAGCACCCGTTGGACCACCATCCTGAAGTCCTCGGGGTCCCAGTCCCATTTTCGCCCCAGGTGGGTCCTCACGTGGTCCTCGGGCCCGGTGTACTCCCAGGCGCCTCGGGCGCGCCGCTGGAGCGGCGCGATCCGGCGACGAAGGTAGTCGCCGAACACCATGGCCCCCGTGAGCCCTTGGGATCGCAGACCCGCCAGGCGGTCAAGAACGGCGTCGTAGCCGTCCCCCAGATCCACCGCCGCCCGCCAGCTGGAGGCCTGCGCCGGGGGCTGGCTCGGGAGTCGGAGGCGCGCTTCGTCGGCGAGGGGGGTGTAGAACCAGTCGCTCTTCCAGTCGTCCCACTTCTTGCGGAGGACGCAGGGAATGTAGCGGTTCAGCACCTGCCCCCGCGGCTGGAAGTAGCAGCCACCGACTGCCGTCGGCGGCGACACCGGCTGCACGGTGAAGAACCACCGGAACAGCCGGAGAGATGGGCGCACCCCGATAAACATCTCGCACAGGTGTGCGAAGATGGCCAACGTCATTATCGCGTTGGGGGTGAGGTGCGCCATCTGGAGATCATAAAACTCCAGAATATCCATGAAGAAAATAGAGAATGGCGGGACCAGCCCCGCCATTGCGAAAGAAGAGGAAGAAGACGGACCGCCCCGGGTAGTCTGGCGCCGGGCGTCCCTCGCCCAGCGTGACCACCTCCCGGCCGGTGGCAGATTCCGGCATGAATCGGCGCGGCAGCCCGGCCTGCCTCTCGCTTGTAATGCGGGAAGGCGGCAGCACGCTACCGTCGAGCGGTGCGGAGCCCCGTGCCATGACGCCGGCGGAGGAGGAGCTTGAGAGCGAGCGCGTGTGGCGAGAGTAGGGCACAGGAAACGAAGAGCTAGGGCACGAGTGGCGAAGGCAAAGGGAAAAATGGAGAGAGGAAGGAAACAAATCCCTTCCTCGGCGTCTTTATACCCTTGCCAACGCTATGCCCGGCTCCTCGCTTCCCGCGCCCACTACCTTGCCCCCTCGTTTCTCGCTCCCACGCCTCCACTAACCCCACTCGCCCGTTTGCGGCGCACGCGGCAGACGTGCGGACGTGGCGGTTGAAATGGGGCAGATAATGCGCGCATTAACTGCGCTCGCCGACCGTGAAAAACGCCATCATCATATCCCCAGGCGAAACGAACCGGCACGTCCCGATTCCCGCGCTGCTCGAGTAATGCAGCGGTCTTGAAGAGGCCGCTCATTATCGTCGGTCGGTTTTCTCTTGCCGGATGCGCGCGATTCGCGACGTTGGGTTCCTGTCCGCCTGTAGGGACCGGCCCCATCCGTCACCGGGCCTAAGGAGTGGCGTCACGCCCGAGCGCTTCCCTCGAGGGGGGCGGTCGCCCTGGCATAACGCCGGGGGCTACTGTCGGTGACATGGGACCGGGGGTGTCATGACTAGAGGCTTGGGTAGCCGCGGTCCTCCACGTGTCCCGACCCCCTCGGGGGGGTCGGGCCCGAGGGTGACGTGGCCACCCCTTCCTCTGTCTCCCCGAGGGGTCGGGCCGCTCCCGTTTCGGCCCCGAGGGCTGGGGCGCCCCGACCCCCTGTGATTTTGGCGCCACGTGTGCGGGTTAGGTGAGCACAGCAGGGCTCACCTAACCGCATTTATAGCGGATCAGGCGAGCGCACCACGCCGCATTTAATGCGGCGCAGCGCACGCTTATCCGGTCCGTGACCGGTCGCGGGTGTGTGACCGGTCACAGACCGGTCAGATCGCGGGTTAGGTGGCGACAGGCGGCCGATGGCACGCCTCGCCCCGTCCCGTCGGAATGATGAGAGCCTCCTGGCTCTCGTCCCTAGCCGGAGCCGGCGTGCTAACTCCTGGAGTTGGTATGTCAGTCCCGGTCAGATCCAATCCAGATTTCAGCGCAGGCGTGGCAAGGAAGTCGCCGGCCATTGAATGAAGGTTGAAACGGGCGTCCACCGGGAGAGCTGGCGAGCGGGGCAGAAGGCGTGCACCATGCTTGTCAGAAGTCACTTCCGGCTGTAGACTAGCCCTGATTGTAAAAAGAATGTTTCTTTTCTTAGGCAACTTGAGGCCCATGTGGTGACCCCTGATCAGATAAAAGGAGGCCCAGGCCTAGGAAAGAGAGGAGGACTCCGGCGGATACGTTGGAGAGATAGAATTCCCTTTGTATTGTTGGAGACCCTCAGATCCACCAGAACACAGGAGTAGGGTGTTACGCTTCTCAGCGGCCCGAACCTGTCTACGTCGCCCGCGTCTTGCGCGTTTCCTCTCTCGCTGACATTCTTTAGATCGAGGGCGAAGAACCTCACTTAGCGCCCCCGGCCGAACCGGCAAAGGGGGGCCCGCGCGGTCTCCCGGTGAGGAGTTTCACGCTCCGTCAATAGCTCTCATCATTTTTATTTTCGTATCCAAATGAGACTAGTCAAAGAAAAACTCATAAAACCATTAGTCTCATATAATTATATTTGTCATTAATCACCGAAACCAAATTAAGACACTTAACTTACAAAAGCACGAGGTATCAACTTAGTTACTCACAAGCCAGAGCAATGAGCACCAAATGCCATGCCATGTGTCGTACTGCAAAACCAGAATGTGGTAGGATGTCGACCAGAAGTCCCCAACCATGGACATGGAGGAGCCTGCCTTACCTTTTCTTCTTTTCAATTTCATTCATTTCATATTATAAGACATTGGCTTTTTTCTAGTCAAACTTGTTCAAGTTTGACCACGTTTATTGAAAAACGTAGTAGTATTTTCAACACAAAGTAAACATATTATTAAAATATATTCAATGTTAGATTTAATAAAATTAACTTTGTGTTATATATATTACTATTTTTTCCCTATAAACTTGGTCAAATTAACTAGGGAAAAATATTTAAAGCGACTTATAATATGAAATGGAGAGAGTATCTAATATCTAAGAAGTGCATTTCCTCGTTCCAAAATGGAATAAGTCCACATTTACTCCCTCAAATATATGTCCAATCTGATTCATGTCCCTCAACCGTAATACCTGATATCTTGACCCCCCCAACTATCAAAACATATGTAATTTGACTCCCTCAGTGGTTTCGAGAGTGTTTTCGCTGACGTGGCACATTGACTTGGTGTTGGTATTTATTACGAACATAGAATAATCTGCAAACGCACAAATACCGTTGTAGCCTTCACTCAAGAATTTTCTAGGGTATCGTATCCATAGGAAATGAGTGTGAACTAGTCTTCTAGCTAGATTAGCCAAGGACACAAGATAAATGGAAGGTGAGGGCAGAGAGGATTCTTATGGGTTACTTATCTTAGTTTAAGTTAAGGTAAAACTCTATCAATTGCTTCGAGCACCGGCTTACCCCTGATCTGCCCAGGACACTTCAGCCTACAGCTCTATGATGTACCCAAACATGGAGGATTACAAAGGACGGACAAGACTGTCATCACCTGTCGCCTACCTCAACAACCTGTGGAGCACACAACAAACAAAGGTAATCTCTAGCCTAGACACCACGTCTATGCTATTAATTACTACCCGAATCCTGGTACCACGCTTATGGAAGATTAAGGTACTCTACCTAAGCAGAGCAATGAACCCACAATGATGAGAATATATCTTACTTAAATAAGAAGAGTAAATACCATAAAGAAATCATGAACACTTACTTATATGAAGGCAAGCATCCGTCGATGTACAAGCTTGGAGAAGAGTGCCGACAGATCTGACACTTCTCTAGACTTCCCCTCACTCTCTCCCTATTCTAAGCACTAGCTAAGTAGAGCTTCACCTTTGAAATGTAGCATATGATTTCTATCTTGGTGTGTCTTGAGAGTGAGGAGTGAAAGCCTATTTATAGTGTGAAGGTGACTTGAGAGAGTGGAGATGCTAAGGGAATATTCTCCCTCCAACTCCTCTCAAGCCTTCACCTGCCCACAACCAACATTCCATGACGATTGGGCCTTGCACCATCGACTTTAGGAGGGTAGTGTGAGGCGCCATGTGGAAGCTGGGCATGAGGGGAGCCACCCCTAGTTCGGCCGAACTAGGGGCTCGGCTGACCTCTGGTCAATCCTCCTTACCTGGGTCACTGCCTGGTGGGCCCTTAAGGCGGTTTGGGGCGTTTGCGCCAATTTGAGGTGGTTCTTCTCCTGGTGTAGGCCCTTCGATCTATGTACTCTCCTCTCATTGGTTGGAGATGTGCTTTTTTACTTGTGTTTTCTCTTGATTTGCACAAGTAATCACCTGCATACGAATATTCACCAACACTTGTGAAAGTGGTTAATAATAAACCCCTACCGCTAGATTTGGTGGTAGATATTGATAAGTTTTATGGGGGAATTGATGGTCAAATTTGGTAGTTAAGAACCGTCAACACTTGGTTCACCTGTGCTGACGTCCAAAACTCATGGTTTGGTGCTTTTTGAATCATTTCATTCCGTGAAAAATATGACAGCCCAATCACAAATTAGAAGTGGGGCCCACATGTAAATGACTAGTGAAAAAAGGGAAATTGTGGGACCCACTTGTCAACCCCCTTCCTCTTCCTCCTCTCTTCTGTCTTTCTTTCTCCCCTCCCCTTTTTACGGCGGCATAGAGAAGTCGACGGGATTGCCCATCTTCTTCTCGACGAGCAACGGCTAGCAATAGCATATGATCATTTCTGACAGTTGCGTAGCCAAAAAATTTTCGTTGGATAGTCCTACTTCAGAGTTCACATCACATACTAAAATTTCCGAACACTATAAATTCTATATACTAGAACAAATTTAGTTAAATGATGATACAAATATAGCAACAATACAAATTTAAAAATTTATTTAAATAACAATACAAATATAGTTTTATGGTTTCGGAAGAGCAATGCAATATCCCCATTCCTTTGCATGTTTTACAAATCCTACAGACTACAATCTACAATGGTACCAGGTTAGCAGCATATTCACTAGTAATTCACAAATCACAAATAGGCAATGGCAAATGCGTCAGCAGCATATTCACTACTAATTCACAAATCATAAATAGGCAATGACAAATGCTTTATAGATGCGTAGTTCACCAATCACCACTTTACCTAAATACACACAGGATTTAATTTCACTTGGGCGGCCCAGCATGTGCAGAGTGGTAACAGGCGGAACTGTGGTCTGCGGCAAGGAAGGAGCCAACCAACCAGGGGAATCCCGGGCTCCTGGCGCCAATGGCCGGTGGCTGTGTTGTGGGGGACATGTACGGGGCCATGACTCTTGCCTTGTGGTGGTATGCGCCTTCACCCTTCGCGGATCGCACAGACGACGGCAACGACTCGACGAGCCAGTGTCTAGTGGCGAGTGGCGACAACCGACGGGGAGAGGCATAGATGGAGGCGGCGAGGAACAGCGGCGGCGTGGCGGTCACATGCGTGCGAAGTGAGGAAGCGGCAGCGGCACGGCGGTCACACACGCCATGGTGACTCCCAGGCTTCTAGCCCTAGCGCTAAAGCTTCTGCGCTGCTTCTGCTTCCGCTTGCTTCTCGGGCCTAAACGAGTAGGCTAAAGTTTGGCGGTTGGGGTGTCACTGGGCCAAAATCGGGGGTAGTCTCGAGCTCACCAGGACTATCCCCTGGCTACGCCCCTGCATTCCTGATGATTCCAGCTTAGCCCCTTTGATGGTGGAGGCTACAACATCAATTTCAATTTGCACAGAGCGCAGCTTGTGATGCAGTTTGGCGTGAGCATCATCAGGCTGTTGAGTGTGTTGTGTCCTCCATTGATGGTTGGTCCTGATGATTTTGACAGGATCGTCTGGATCAGTTGTTGCCTGGAATGGAGGTATCAGGTAGCAGCATGAGTATTAAGATATACAATGGTTGTGGCGTGAGAAGATCGAGGAGGAAATTGCATTGCCTATGATATGATTTTGCTTCCAATACTGTGGATGTCTGCAGACTTGGCACCAAGGCTGTGAAGTAAGCGTTGGTCATCGTCCTCCATGGTGCTCATGGTCACCTGAAAAGAGAGAGAGAAACTTGATTCATGGATTGGATTGGATGAGTGCAGTGCAGGACAGGGCGCTGCTGGGCGACCCACGGCCGCGCGTCAGGGCAAGGGGCTCACCTCTGAGTCTCATGGCGTACGTAGCTGCTGTGCTTGAGTTCATCTGGCCGCGCCGATTCGCCCACGCTAGCGTCGCCAAGTTGTCGACGAGAACAACCAAGACGTACGACGGGTGAGAAACCCTACTCTCCCCTAGTCATAGGAGAGGGGACAAGAGAAGAGGAGATGAGATGACCCAATCAATGGCGAGAGAAGGAAAATTTTTTCTTAGTCACTTACATATGGGTCCCACATCTAATTTGTGACTGGGTCAGTGAAAACCATCCCTTAAAAACTGTTGAGGGAATCAAATTGTACCGATTTTAATAGTTGAGAGGTTAAAATATCCGGCATGAGAGATACAAATGAGATTGGACCTGTATTTTTAACGGAGTCGAATTGAACTTATTCCTTCCAAAATCCTGGCGAACAATCCGGCCCATTTCCTTTTTGTCACCAGCCCACTTTTCCCCTCGTCCCGACACTTTCCACCCTCTCTTTCTTCCACTCTCTCTCTTTCCTTTTTGGGAAAAGTACACCAAAGGTCCCCCAACTTGACAGGCAGATACAAAATCGTCCTCCAACCGCAATACCAGGTACCGGACGTCCCTTAACTGTCAGAACCGGGTATTTTTCATCCCAAGGCAGGATTGGAGCCGGATTTGTCCGACGTGGCACGTTGACCGCGGTCTTCGGCGCTGAGTCAGCACGAGCACGTTGTCCTCTCAGTGTTCTCTCTTCGCAGTGCTCAGTCTTCTCTCTCCGGAACCCTAGATCGACTAAGGCGACGCGGGTGGCGACGGAGGGGCCGGCGGGGGCGACGGAGGGGGGCGGCTTAGGGGGCTGGCGACGACGTGACCGGCGGGGGGGGCGGCGGGGGGGGCTGGCGACTTGGTGACCGGCTTGGAGCTCAGAGTCGCCGCGGACAACATCGAGCTTGGCGGCGTACCACCTCGGCCGAACTCAAGTGGGAGTCG
>BDMV01000005.1:31364574-31415688 GCA_008326285.1 Oryza officinalis
AGTATAGCCGGTGATGGATCGGGACTAGGCTTGGGAGAAGTTGAGGTCCAGACGGTCGAGGATATCACGCAGGATGCTCAGGCTAGAGAACAATGCATGTGGAGGTGAAGGTTTCCATATGGCGTACACGTGGTGTTGTATGCGTATGGAAAACAGAGTCAAATTTGGTAGGAGTCCAAATTTGGATAGTGTTGAGTTTGTTGCTAAAATAGTTGTGTTAGTTCTGTTTGTGTTGGTGGGCTCTTTTGTGCCAATGAAACGGGCAAATGTTTCTTCACAACGGGCGCTTTGTGTTCCTGGGCGTTTTGTTGTTTTTTTTAACAGCAAGTATGCATTTGCATTTCTCAAATGGTTTGATTATGGATGGATCATGGGGCTAGGCGTGTGTTTTGAAGTCCATTTGTATGTTGGCCTTTTAACGGACAAAACACAAAGGCTTTTGAAGCACGGATCTAATAGAACATGGCGCACAGACAGCAGCTCTCAACGCTCTCGCAGCGGGCGCGGGTCCGAATGTGGGGTGCGATGCTGACACATGGTCTATCTGCCGGTTAAAAATTCAGTTGAAAACATAAAAAAACATCAGCTGAATGACACATAGGCAGTCCCGAAAATTATCTCGATAAAAAAAAGGAAAAAGTACACCAAAGGTCCCCCAACTTGACAGGCAGATACAAAATCGTCCTCCAACCGCAATACCAGGTACCGGACGTCCCTTAACTGTCAGAACCGGGTATTTTTCATCCCAAGGCAGGATTGGAGCCGGATTTGTCCGACGTGGCACGTTGACCGCGGTCTTCGGCGCTGAGTCAGCACGAGCACGTTGTCCTCTCAGTGTTCTCTCTTCGCAGTGCTCAGTCTTCTCTCTCCGGAACCCTAGATCGACTAAGGCGACGCGGAGGGGGGCGGCTTAGGGGGGCTGGCGACGACGTGACCGGCGGAGGGGGCGGCGGAGGGGGGGCGGCGGAGGGGGCTGGCGACTTGGTGACCGGCTTGGAGCTCGGAGTCGCCGCGGACAACATCGAGCTTGGCGACGGGCACGATCTAGGAAGCGGCGCGCGGCGGCGGGCAAGATCTGGCAAGTGGTGCGACGGTGATGGCGAGCTCGATGAGCGACGGCTCGTCGTCATCCTCCCGTCAGAAGAAGGCCTCACCCGTTCCTTATCGGGTTGGTCCTTTGGAGTACCAACCCACGGTGATGTGCCGTTGCCGTCCCCCAGCAAAGGCGCGCGGTGGATCTCGTGGAGCGACGATAACCCTGGGCGGCGGTATTATAAGTGTCAAAAAGCTCGGGTAAGTGATGGATTTTGTGATTTTTGGGGGTTTTTAGAACAATGGCCATTCGTCGGGGTTGAAAGGGTAGTTTGTTCTTGCAGGAAGGGGGGTGTGATTTCTGGGATTGGTACGACGAGCCGACGAGCAATTTCATTAAGGAGTTGTTGAATGATTTGCGTGACGTTGTGACCTCGTTGAGGAGAAAGAATGAATGGCTAGAAGAGGTGGTTGCACAGAGTAGGGCGCATGGAGAACAACAGAGGAAAGAGGTAGAAGATGTAAGGAATGTGATTGCTGTGAAGAATGAGGAAATTAGAAGGTTGAAGGCCATGAACCAAAAGCTTGTAATAGGTGTTCTGTCTTGTGTGGTTGTGTTGCTTGTACTGTTGTTTGGCAAGACTTGAGATTGCTGGAGCTGTATGAACCATGTGTTAGGTATGTATTAGGAAGCTGATGTATGGAATGAACTTCATGTATCCTGGTAGTTGTATGAATCATTCGGTATGACTTTTCTGAATGAATGGTGTATGTTTGGAAAATATGATGAACATTTCAGAAGTTGTTCTGCTAGACTAGAGAATTGCAAACAAGAGCTACTGGATTAAATGCATAAAAAGTTGTAATTTTTTATATGAGTTTGGCAGATGGTAGAGGTAAATTGCACACAAGCTCAAAAGATTGGATCATTCAGCACAGATAGTTGGAATAGAGGAAATATTGTTCTCCATAATTATGGCACACACAAGTGATAGTCTGGCATGCACAAAAGAGATAGTATGACATTACATCACATCTGGATGGAAGGATAGCAAGCATGACCATAATGTCTGGCATGACAGCAAGCTAACTGGAATAAAGGCCTAATTGGTCTGCCATTACATCATACAATAAGGACTTCCATTACAGGATTAGATCTAACATTACATGTTCACAGTTTATCACTTTCCCATGGGGGCATAAGAATCAGAGCCCCACCAGATTTCTTCTTTGTCTTGTTCTGTGCAGGTTCTTGAGCTGAGACACACACTGATGCTTTGCTAGATGTGAGTCTTACAGATGCACTTGAAGAGCTCTTGGAATATGGCACTATTGCTTGTAGATCAACACTTGCAGAACCACTTTGATCAGTACACACCTTAGCAGTGGCATTAACCCTAACAAGCCCCTGGGTCTCCACCTGTGCATGCAGTACAATAATTTGAAAGGAAAAGTAAATTAGCACTAGTTGAAACTGAGCAAGTGGCATTCACTCTTTGAAAGAAGACATACCCAAGGACAACTAGCCCAATCACACTTTGCCCTAACCCTCTTGCCATCATCCTTAATAAAGTTGATGACTTTCTTCTCAGCAAGAGCATATCTGGTGATGACTTTCTTGAATTGTTTCTTGCAGTCAAACTTCATCCCCAATTCAAATGTAGGGACACCTAACTCCTTCTTGTACCTTGGGTGCTTACTTTTTGTATTTCTCACCTCCCCATCACTGCCCATTTCATCCATAGAGTCATCTTCATCACTGTCTGCATATGGGGTCTCAAATCCTTCTTCAACACCACCTGCCATACTTGGTTCTACCCTCTGAGTTTGCAAGAAAAAATCATCAAGATCATCTAGCTGCCCTGCCTTGACCTTTCTCTTAAACTCCTTATAGTGTTTCTCTATCTCTATAGCCTCCTCCTCATCATCTGACTGGGCATCATCCCCAGGAATGTAATCACTGTCATCTTCACTTTCAGAGGGTGGCTGGCTTGCAATGGGTGCTTTTTCTTCATGGTAAAGCACAATCATCTCATCTTTAACAGCTTTGCCCTTAGATCCACTACAACCAGCCTCAGCAACTTTCTTATCTATTCTTCCCTTAGATCCACTACCACCAACATCAACTTCAACTGCTTTACCCTTGCACCCACTACTAGCAGCCTCACCAGCAACTTCAACATCCATGTTTGCACACTCCTCTTCACTGTCCACTTCTAGTTCCATGTCTGCCTCGTAATCACTGTCATCAGCTGACCCATCACATAAATCAACAATTTCTGGTTCTTCCACATAGACATCAGCAACTTCCAATTCTCCAGTACAATCACACATGAGCTTGCAAGCCTTGTCATTCGAAAGAGCGCGAAGACCTGTTTGCAAATCTCTACTAGGAAACAACCAGTGCAACAAGGTCCCAGACAACACACTACAATGATCACGTAGGTGTCCAAATAACTCGGGCAAAGATACCTTGTCTCTACCAATATAGGATAGGGCCTCAGATCCACCACAATATTTTTTCTCGGTCCCATCTAAAAGGAATACCCCCTTCATATGAAACCTAACTACAAGAGTGTCCAACACGTCCATCCCCTTCATGCAGAACAGCATAAAAGAATGACTTAGGGTTATTCAATCTGGCATATCAAGTCCAAATCCCTACTTTTCCCCAAAAAAGTGAGAATAAAATATCCCTAATCAGGTACATCACTAACTAAATAAATCCCAACTTCTACCAATTCTCATATCCAAAAGCAATCTAACAAAGTTAAATATTATTCTCCCCGCATCCCACTGATACCATGCAACCACAGAGAAGAAAGAGAATACCTGCCAATCGGGTTCGGATCAGACTTTCGATTGCGTGGGTTTCCTTGCCGACGATACCCCCGCCGGCCGCCCCACGGAGCGCCGACTCCCACTTGAGTTCGGCCGAGGTGGTACGCCGCCAAGCTCGATGTTGTCTGCGGCGACTCCGAGCTCCAAGCCGGTCACCAAGTCGCCAGCCCCCTCCGCCGCCCCCTCCGCCGGTCACGTCGTCGCCAGCCCCCTCCGCCGCCCCCGCCGCCCCTCCGCCGGTCACGTCGTTGCCCCCCTAAGCCGCCCCCCTCGCGTCGCCTTAGTCGATCTAGGGTTCGGGAGAGAGAAGACTGAGCACTGCGAAGAGAGAACACTGAGAGGACAACGTGCTCGTGCTGACTCAGCGCCGAAGACCGCGGTCAACGTGCCACGTCGGACAAATCCGGCTCCAATCCTGCCTTGGGATGAAAAATACCCGGTTCTGACAGTTAAGGGGCGTCCGGTACCTGGTATTGCGGTTGGAGGACGATTTTGTATCTGCCTGTCAAGTTGGGGGACCTTTGGTGTACTTTTCCCTTCCTTTTTTTTTTCTTTTTCTCACTTTACCGCCCAAACGCTGGCCATACCAGCAAGCTGATCGACAAGCCGAGCTCGAGTTCAATTAGTTTTAGTTCAATCTCCATCTCACCATCGGTTCCGCCTGTTCAAGCTCGCCTACAGCAGCATATTTTAAGCATCAAAAATCAATCAATTATTGGATCATTATTGGGGGTCAAAGCCTTTGCACCTTCCATAATTACGGGTGAGGAACATGACGGCGCGCCGACGCGCACTGCACGGGGACTGCCAGCCGGGAGCTAGCGCCGCGGTGTACGACGCACAGCGCCAGTGAAGTCGACCACCCAACGGTGCGTGGGTGGGGCACGGCCTTGTAGCACGTCTTTCTGATACAGTAGGAGCAGCTAATTTGGTCCTTGAAACCTTGTTCTTCCCTAATCTTTTGATGATACCATTTCCTGACATTTTGCTTTGTTTTGTTGACACAAGTCTTTTGCGTTTGGTATTTGCTCGTATATATATGTATAGTCCTTTTATATTTTCTGTACTAGTTTAAAAACGTAGTCGTCCTCCTTCCGTTCCGTTCTCACCATGCCTAGGAGGTCATGCGTTCTTTTTCATGGGTACGTAATCACTATAGGATGAATACTTTCTCTTTAATTCACCTACCTAGCCAATCCCCTATTATATAGGCCTAGTTCATGTTTTATCCTCAATTCACCCACTCAGCCAATTTTCAATTATATAAGCCTAACATGTTACAAGAAATTAGAGAAGTGTATACTACTGGTATACTAAAATGACATGGTCTAATCACTTTGATTTTGCCTCCTTTACTTTAAATTTATCTTCTAAAAAAATAGAAAAGTTAAATGACTTGGTAATCCAGATTTACATTCTAGTGATAGTTTATGATTTACGTTGGGCTGTGGTTCGATGAGATGTTTGGTTGAGGGGTTGAGAATGAACAGAACGAATGTTACAAGGATGGCTTTGTTTTTTTCTCTCCTAAAGCCAACCCTATCATCGCCTCACACTCACATAACACGTGAGGTTGATAATCAAGGACCCTTTCTCTATATGGCACCGGTGGCGATGGATCACCACCACTAGTCTAAGAGAACAACGCTGAACCCCATAATATACTTGACATTCTCAACATGTTGCTTACTTTCCATGTCAAGCTTCGATCCTAGCTCACCAATTGCGCCGACCTCACTGTTAGGCATGCTGCAATCACCCTCGTCGATGAGAGAAGGGAGGAGAAATTAAGGATTTGAGAGAGAAGAGGAAAGCCCCAAATTTTACCCCGCGTGCGTATTGCCGATGAGGTCGGCTTTTGCCACGCTAGACTACCACAGGTACATTTTAGAGCCTAAATCACTTTGAAACAATACTTGAAGTTATTTGTCTGATTTAAATAGTTAAAGATCTGAAATGTTTGGTGTCTAAGTTTAGGGGTAATTCAGCAACCACAAAATTCTAACTTTTTTCCTTTTAAGAAAAAAGAAAAACAATCATCCACTGGGTTTACAGGGGCGGGACCACCTCATTTCCCATCCTCTCCCATCCAAACTCGGGAAAGGATATCCCATCCCATCCCATGCCCCCCCACCCCCGTATTTCGCCTTCAAACCTTCTCTCTCCCTTTCAAACCCTTCTCTTCTCCGCCGCACCGCACGCGGCGAGCCGGCGAGCGGTGGCCGGCGCGCGCCGCCGAGGGGGAGGCGGCAGGAAGGGCGGGCGGGCACGGCCGTAGAGAGGAGCCAGGCGGCGGCGGCGGCGGCGGCGTGGAGGCGGCGCCGGGGCAGCAGGCAGGCAGGCTGGCCAGATCCGCCGCGCGCAGTGGCCTCGTCGGGCTGGTGGCAACGAGGGCTCGTCGGCTCGTCAGATCCAGTGCCTTTTCTCCCTCCCCCTCCTCGATTTGGTTTGCGGGGTGCTCGCCAAAAGCTTCGGGGTACGTATTGCAAACCGGTTCGATTTTGTTACTAATACGCTGCATGTGTTGATGATTGCGCATTTTGCATTACATTTGAATTTGACAGCGATGCCACATTGTTCCTGGTAGCTATATTTATAGACTTTATTGTTTGAGTATTATTGTAGCTAGCAAGTCACTTTCACCCATGTAGTTTGAGATGGACAAGCGGCTCGCTAAAAGGCGAAAGCTGATGTTTTTGTTTTTTTTGGGCTATTGCTTTCTTTGCTGCTGCTATTGTGGCTTTGTATGCCAGGTCTAGATTATTGAAAAGAAGAGCGCATATAATTGACTGCCTAAATACTAGAATTTACAAGAATGATTCAACTTGCCTAAAAATGTTAGAGCTCCTTACTTCCGTTTGTGTGAAGTTTTGAGGGAAGTGGCTTGTTTTGAGATACATGTGTGTGTTGAAGAGCAAGTTGCAATGTTCCTGAACACTGTTGGACACAGCCTTAGGGCTTAGGAATAGGTTAGTTGGCACCAATTTTGATAGGTCGAATGAAACAGTTGGCCGGTATTTTAGAGATGTCCCCCAGGCCATAGGAGAGCTAAGAAGTGAGCTTCATTGGATACCCCAACCAAAATTGCAGGGAACCCAAGGTGGGATCCATATATCAAGGTATGACCATATGAAGTTAGCCACTATTTGTTTGAGAGGTAGGTTGATTTTTGTAATTACTAAATTTTATTGAGTAAATTTTACAAAACTGCAATTATTTGGTCAAAACTATCACTTTGCTGCAACTTGACTTGGTATTTCACAAAACTTTAACCTGTTGCAGCATTCTGATAAAATCATATACTATTGTTGCAGTTTTCTGAAATGCTTAGTTAAAGTTGCAGCAAACTGAAATTTACTCAACATTATTCAAACAACTAGTATTGTATTGGAGCTATTGATGTTACACATATACGGGCAGCTGTTAGGAAGTCTATGGAGGCTTCTTTTCATGGTAGGAAAGAACATGAGAACTCTTTCTCACTTTTGGTACAGCACAACACAAACATAGTAGATACCCAATGAAAATGTTAAGAAATTTAGAACCAGACATTAAAAAAGAAACAGGACTGGCTACTGAAGCCACATCTCAACAAGAACTGGAGACAGAAAATGGTAGATTTGCCACCTATCTCCCGTCTTTGTGATAACTTAACGCGTAGCAGAAAAGCGGGGATAGGGACCTGCCTTAGTGTCGGTGGGAAGGCTCACGCTGAGCACTGTGAATTGATTTTGGATGACCTTTTTGAAACATGAGGGCGGAATTTGGATTTTACATGGAGGCAGTTTCTGAAGTTCCCTTTGATATTTTTTCCTAGGAAAAAAATCGTTCAGTCTGAACCAGGGGCATGTTCTTGAATGCGAGGCTGAAAGACCTGTAAATGCGTCATTTAGTCTGAGCTGGGACTGTTATCTGCCTGTTCTGTGTAATGTTTCATCTTCCTTTTTCATATTCCTGTAACCATTGAGCCAATTCAAAGGAATAGGTCTCCGTTAACATTGATTCAGGTTTTAGAAATGCATTCACTTGTAATTTCAAGCTGGTTCGTAATTCTTGAATTTGAACTAGTGCAGTGCGAACAAGACAGTCTCTATAATTCACCTATATCATACATGCAGATAACTTACACATATTTCTAAATTATCATCTTTTGTAATAGATGCAATAGTTCTGTTCTCCCTTTTCTGACAAATAATTCTCTCAAACTATCATGATCGTTCAATACTGAAGAATTTCCTTTAGTTTGTCCAATGAATCAGTGGAGAAAGGGCTGTGCTAAATTTACTAATAGTTCTGTTTTGACACAGATTGGAGTATGATTTTGAGGATCTGAATAAAAGAAGTCAGTAAAATCATTTGTCTCTCATGATGGAGAAGATACAATCTGATTGCCCTTATCCTGGATGTTTCTTCTGTGTTATGAAAGAGGCGAACCCTAGTAAACGAAGAGCAAGTGTACTGAAGTTCTTTAGGGAACTTCCTTCTCAAGATGATGATGGTCAAGTTCTCCCTATTAGTGGTCTTTGGAACACCGCGATGGCACATCCAAATGACCCTGAATTCATCAACTTGGGGATATTTGAATGCATGTCAGCTCTTATATGGAAGGGACTGAAAAACAGGCGTTGGCTTTCTCATGATCAGAATATTTACATCCCATATTATGCAGCACACATAATTGGATCCTACACAATGAATATGGAGGAGTTTGCGGAACGTGCTGTTCGTGCTGGTGTAATACCTCCATTGGTTGAACTCTTACGAGGCAGGCTAACTTGGGTAGAGCAAAGGGTTGCTGTTAGAGCTTTGGGGCATTTGGCTACATATCCCAGTACATTTCCTGCAGTTGCTGACCATGGAGAAGTACTTGAACTTGCTATTCAACTTGCTTCAAGTTCTCTAGAGATTGTGTATTCTCACTTTTACCAGTTTGTGGACCGAAGGATTGGCTACCACTGTGACCTTCTCACACGAGGCATGGGTGGTGTGGAAATGGAATCTCGCAAAGCTGAGGAATGGGCAAGCCAGCTTCAGTGCTGGTCTTTGCAACTCATTAACTGCTTTGCATTTAAGTCTGAATTTCTCCATGAGATTTGCAAGGCTGATTTTCTAGTCAAGTTACCTGGAATGTGGGGTGGACTTGTAAATGAGAACTCACCTGCTGGTGTTGGTTTGCTAAGAACTATCTGCCAGAGCAAGCTTGGCCGAGGCCATGTTGCTAATATTCCTGGTGTTGTTGAAGCTCTCTGCAACATTGCTCGTTCTTCAGATGACTGGCAATACATGGCTGTTGATTGTTTACTTTGGTTAGTGCAGGATTCAAATACATGTCATAAGGTATGACATTCTGAAATACATCACATGCATCACTTACAGGGAGTCTACAGCATGACCAATTAATTTATTTTTGTGTCTTATCTTAATAACTTGGGGTCTACTCAGAGTTAAAATTTTTCAGATTATGGCTATTTTTTAATTAGGGTTGCTTAAGACCTATGCTAGTAAAAATGCAAAAACTATATGGAACATGTTAAAAATCTTTAAGCGAACCACACCAGATATATTTAACTCTGATGTTAAATTTTAGTTTCTGTCAATGGACTAATGGAGGCACACACACTGTGTGTTAACTGGAATAGTTATGTTGATTGATTAGCATTTTAGAAGGTTGTTTTGATGAGGTCTACGTGGTCACTTGTTTTTCTTTTTCTTAAAGTGGTATTTATGTGTTCAGTTGTTGGCAACAGTAAATCTCCTTATATTTTGGCTGCTAATTTAGTATGAATGCAAGCATTACAGATCTGTTAAGTTCTGATTTAATGCATGTAGTCCCTTTTTTGTTTCCCTTGGTACAGGTAATAGATAAAGTTGCCTCAACATTGATAGATTTAGCAGATATTTCAATGCTCGGTGATTATAAAAAACTTGGTGACACTATTGTCACAGTGCTCCAAGAATGTATGCAACAATATGCAAATTCACGGAATTCAATTAGCACTCACACCAAAGAACAAATTGATGAACTCTTGAGTTCCAAGCAGAGTTTGAAATTGGAGAAGAATATGCCAAAGGAGGATCTTCATATAAAACAAGCAGCAGCATTGGTTGTAAAGTTGGAAGGAAATTCACTTTTCTCTTCAGGGAACATAGCAGGAGCTGCAGCAAAGTACTCTGAAGCACTTGCGCTGTGTCCAATGAAGTCTAAGAAAGAAAGGGTGGTGCTTTATAGTAATCGAGCTCAATGTTATCTACTCCTGCAGCAGCCATTGGCTGCCATAAGTGATGCTACCCGTGCATTGTGCCTTCATAGTCCTTTGAATCGCCATGCCAAAAGCTTGTGGAGAAGAGCTCAGGCATACGATATGCTTGGTTTAGCAAAAGAGAGCCTGTTGGATGCAATTCTCTTTATAAATGAATGCTCTCAGTCAAATGATCCTGACCTTGCATTAAAGCAAAATAAAGTTCCTGATTATGCTGAGCGTTTGGTGAAGAAGCAGATGCGTGCAGCTTGGTTATTCAGGGAAGCAGCTTTGAAACATGGGGGAATCCATTGCGAGGGAGAAGCTAGTGATGCTTTTGGTCAAGAGGCAGATGACTCTGAGTGGGAAACAGCTAGTGAAAGTGATGCTGAGAATGACGCAACAGGAGAGGCAGAGGATGAAACTGAATGGAAGAACGATGGCCACCAGGAAAATTTGTATGAGAAAAGCTGAGAACCAGGTACATTATGGAAACTCCTGCTAATTAATTTCTTTGCAAGAAGAAACATGAAGATTCCTGGAAGTGATTTTGATGCTTGTACTTTAAAGTCTTTGCTTAGAATGAGTTAATATGTTTCACATATAATATTCCTTAGCAATTTAGGAGATTACTATTTTGCTATGTGTAAATCAGTTGTCAGACGCCTCCGGTTTCCATTAATTTTCAGGTTTCCTTGCCATTCAGGATGATTGTTGGTGTTGCTTATGTTAGTAGAAACAAGGGGATCACCAGCTTGTCTTCTGTACGAGTAACCTGAAACAAAGTTGTGAACTGGGTGGAGGCAGCTTACAGAAAGCCTTGCAAGAATGGCTTTTGAAAGTGACAAATCTGGTGCCACTGTATTTATCCTATTGAGAACGAGGCTGAATTTTTCAATGCCATTTATCATCTCATCACCATGTTGGATTTGTCTGAGTTGTGCTTGTGATTCGTTCGATGTGTTCTATAGTAGTTTCATGTTTGGTGTTGTAAAATGTGATTCCGCCGATTTTTCAGCTTTTGAATGGACAAAACTGTGCCTTCTTCCCACTCCCCCCTTTCTTGATGTTTGAAGTTTTGCCAAGAGGCAAACACTCTGGCACTGTTTTCTATATTCTGTAGTATTGAGTGTACATTTCCTTCAGGGTGAATGCAGTGCTTTCTTATTGTAAAACTCTATATTGGTTGAGGATTAACTGGTTTCTAGTTTATGTGTCCGGAGGTTGAGAATGAGTTTACTACGTGCTCAGTGATTGCCTGCCTTTGCCTGGGTGCTCAGATAGCGACCTGAAATGTACGACTTGAGCACTTGGGGGTGGTGTTTAAACCATACGTAAATATTGGTGTGCCTATGCTTAATGCTCATTTAGCACGCCGTTATGCATATAATAATGTAACAACTCATGTTTTTAGTTATAGTATTAGTCATGCTAATAACTTGGTCAAATTGGTTGAGAGCGATGTTGATTGAGTTACGATGCTGGTCAAGACTTATTAATATATTGAATTGTTGTTTTTTTGGATTTCCTAGTTTATTAGTGGGACAATTTTGTTCTTGTCCTTATTTTGATATCTAATTGTGGTTTTGCCCTTGTTTTTTAGGTTTTTGTTTTTTCCCTGTTTTTCTCAAAGGAATCAATCATTTATCCCTGTTTTTGACGAAAGTTAGTGATCCGGAATTGTTGAGGGAAATAAATAAGAAAGGGGAGAAAACAATAATTTCAAAATCTTGATTTACCTTTCTACCCTTGCTGATAAAAGTTAAAGAGAGGAGCTCCTATGCCCTGGCTTGCCCACGACCACTCTTTCCCTCGAACAGCGGCACGGTCGTTGGCGACCACCCGGCCAAGCTTCGGGGAGCAGGATACGGCGGCGGCAGTGACCCTGCAGGCAGCGGCGGCGACTCGTGAGGCTTCGGGGAGCAAGAGACAGTGGCAGTGGCGGCCGCAGCGACCCGCCAGGTGACCCGGCTTAGGGGAGACAGATCGAGGGAATCGAGTCTACAACGGCTTGTCGTCGTCTTCCTCGAGCCCGTTGGTCCGCCGCTGCAGCCATTCTCCGGCGAGGGGCTTGTTTCCGGAAATCCAATCCCACTCGTGCGGCTTGCATGGTGGATCCTTTTGTCGGCGGCGACCTACCCAGCATTCGCCACAACATGCAAATCGTGCAAATCAAATTGCAAACATTTGTCGTCCGAAAGATCGTATTCTGAAATCTCAAGATTTTGTTTCAAAATTGTTATATTTATCAAAGTTTGTCAAAAAAATCATTTGATTTAAAATATCTTTAAAAAGTCAAGTTGCTAACAGTATGTGCAAAATGGGGAAAACACAATTGATGAACAAATATGGGGGAAATGTGCAATGTCAATTAAGGGTATAAATGACTTTTTGCTAATAACTTAACACTGTCAACTCGACCATTCGAAATAGGGACAGATTTTCGCTTTGTTTAAAAAAAAAGGGGGCAAAAAGAAACCCTTAAAGATAAAATCATAATTGAACATCAAAGGAAGAGTTTCAACAAAATTGCCCTTTTATTAATTTATTGTTATCGCTCGGTTACTAACTCATATGTATACGCATTTTTATTAGTTAAAGAAAACCTGATGAGGAATGAGATAATTTAGTTGTGGTTCATGTCACGTTGCTGGCCATAAACTATAGCGCAGATTAGTTGTCACTAGGAGAGGTGAACATATGCACAAGAAATCACAATAGAAATTATAGTGCTTTATTCACAAATTATACACAGATTGTATTCATATAAAGATTTATACATCATACATACATTATAAATTATAATACTTTCTCTGTTTCATATTATAAGTCCTTTGACTTTTTATTTAGTCAAACTTCTTTAAGTTTGTTCAAGTTTATAAAAAAAATATAGTAGTATTTTTAATCCAAAATAAACATATTATTAAATTCAATATTAAATTTAATGAATCTAATTTGATATTTTAGATGTTGTTAAATTTAAAAAATTAAACGTCTTATAATATAAAACGAAGAGAGCATTATAAATCACATTATAAATTGTTCACATGGCGGTATATTTTGACAACACGTGGAGTAATGCACCGTTGCCACAATGATAGAATTTCCTATGCATAGTCTCGTGCATCAAGCCGTGACCTTCATGATCTCTTGGCACATATCTCTAAAAAATTTTTTTATATTTTTTTAGTAGAATATTTATAAAAGTAATTTTTGGGGGTGAAAAATCAAGGAAAATCCCAAAACTTCCACCAAGCATGTAGAAGTGAGTTGTCAAAGTTAGCAACAACCATCTGGCTCAAGCAGGTGAATCACCAGCACCAAATGCATCAACTACGGACAAAGCAACACTTTTGCCCCTTACAACTAGCACCAAAGGATCCTCTAATAGAAGAAGATGCATGGCGGTGATGATCCAGGGTCGCGTTATTCTGGGCCAAATTCCCATCGGGATCTGAGCCCAACACAAACCAGGCCGGACCAATTCCTGCGGCCTTATCGTTCGCCATCGTTTCGCTTTCTTCTCTGTCCTCTCTAAAACTCTGAATAATTCGTCGAGACGATGCTGGCGCCCGGATGCTGGTGTGAGGCTGGACACCTGTGAGGCTGTGCTAATTTGCTCCATCTGGAAAAGGTCGCGTCATGGCAATTGCTTATCTTTCGTGTTGATTTGATACGGTTTAATTTATTTAAAAAACCACACAAGTTTTGTCTAATACTCCATAATTGTGTGTTTTGTGAGTTGTGACTGCTGTCACGTATACCTACCAACCGGATCCATGCACAGTACGCACCAAACACGAATAATCAATGCGAAGGCAGGCAATGCACGCGAGATACAAATACGGAATCATCAAGAGAGTTTGCCAGGTAATCAGCTCTTACAACACTACAGGTAGCTGTCAGATCGACTCTCGTGCTTAATTACTTACATCTTCGATCGATATATCCTCTAATCACTCGCCATAAGATCAATTAATTTGCAGCTGAAACGACTTGCACAAATGTCACCTGCTCATCAGGCTGCCGTCACGATCGCCTGTCCGAACAACCACAGCGTATTACCTGGCAACTAATAATAAGTAGTTAATCACCTTGCAAATAAAGCTAATTATTGAGCTAGTTTGACCTGAATATGCATCCATCCAGGCATCTTATTAACTAAACAAAAGCCATCGCTACCTAATTAAGTAACCTACAAATCATCATCCATTATATGGCCAACATACGTGGAGGTCTGGCGCATGCATAAATTATCTTCGTTCTGCACGGAAAAATCGACAGATCGATCTGATGCAGATGCCGGTATATATGAGCAATCGATATTACTTTTTAATTTTTGGGTCGCAATCACATCTCAAAGGGACTAGCTAGTACTATTTTACTATATCTTTTTTGTTCGTTTCGCTTGCTGAAACTGAACCTTTCTCTGATCTCTTCCTCTCCTTTTTGCCTGATGCTGATGCAGCCATCGAAGCTCACGCGGAGAAACAAAACGCCTTGGTTTATTTTTCAATTATGAAAGTATAATAATCTTTTATCCCCCTATACCAGTATCTCAACTAATAAAAGCACATGGCAAACTTTGTATTAATTGGCCATTGCTTTTAGCAACAGCAAACCGTATTCCGCTAGCTGCTAGCTGCTTGATGGTGAACGCTATTTTTTTTTCTTCTCTACTGATAATACATATGCACGTATGTTATAACGAGTCAATCACATATAAGTAGTGACTAGCAAATATGTCCGTATGTTACAATGGGTAGTCAATTTTAATTTTACATAAGTGTACTTTGTATATGCACGTTAGTGAATAAGGAGTCGAAAGCGATGACACCTCAATCATCGTTTTGACTGCGTAGGGAGCAGAAATTCACCAAACTCCACCAAATCGAACCTTCTATTGCCGTGCAATGAATTGATGCTTACTACACTTAGACCTAATTATTTATTGTGTTTAAATCCACTCGATTTATGATTATAAAAAAGACATCGATACCATCTTCAAATAAAATTATTTTTTACAGACTCCTATATTTATGGCCACAATAAGCTTATTTATTTTATGTAGGCCATGTAATATTGTCCCTATCACGGATGCGATGTCTATGCTTGTTCGGGGAGCAAATGCCATGCACGGTGCACTAACACGGCCACTCAACGAAATCACGTGCAAATTATCATCATGTGCCCGCGAATTTTTGGCTTCGCAGCACGAATAAATCGAGCCTAGAATGGTGGGACCAATTTCATTGTCCCGCGTGCAAAGAAAACTTGATGGCGAGTGTCCCCTCTTATACTCATCGGCCTCCTAACAATACGCACCGTTCCATTCGATAACCTTTGACCAAGCCGAGTAGAACGTCTCGCCTCTTTCGCCTCCTAGTGTCGTCGTCATCGTCCTCGTCCTCATCCTTCTAGTGTCGAATCACCTATCCGCCGTCATCGTCATCCTCGTCCTCGTCCTCCCGTCGTCGTCGTCGTCGTCATATTCGTCCTCGTCCTCCCGTCGCCGCTACCATCGTTGTCCTCGTCCTCTCATCGCCGGCGGATCCGTGCGGGAGGGGGAGAGGGCGTTTGATCCGTCGCTCCCGTCGCCGTGGCCGACAGATCTGCGCTCATGAAGGGCGAAGAGGTGGCGGGATCCGCACGGGAGGGGGAGGGGGCGTGGGATCTGCCTCTCCCATCGTCGCCGCCGGCGGATCCATGCGTGTGGGGGGCAAAGCGATGGCCGGATCCGCGCGGGAGAGGGAAGGGGTGCTGGATCCGTCCCTCCCGTCGCCACTGCCGGCGAATCTCTCTCGCCCCTGCCTGCCGCCATCGCCTGAGCTAGCCATCACCGCCGCTCTCGCCCTCGCCCGAGCACACTGTCGTCATGTGAGCCCGCCGCAGCCGCCGGAGCCCGAGGCTGCCGTCGTCGCGAGGGAGTGTGGATGGGAGAGAGTGGGGAGAGGAGTGGGAGAGTTGGAGAGGGAGGGTGAGGAGTGGGGAGAGAGTGGGAGTGTGAGGAGTCCACGGGAGAGAGGACTTAGTGGGAGAGGGAGAGCAGAGGAGAAAAAAGAGTGGGGAGAAAGAGAGGGGTATTGCGAAAATAGGCTTATTTTCGTATGCGAGCGTGTTAAGAGGGTCGTCTGTGAAAATTAATTTTTGCATACGGTTCTTGAACTATGCTCAGGACATGATTTTTGCAGGTGGAAGCAGTTATGGTCCGCCTGCAACTTAAAGGGTTTCGTCGAAAAAATCAATTCTGAAGTCTCTATCTTTAAAATTTACTAAATCGAATAGAACAAATATCACATAAAATTAATATTCATACAAATCAAATTTTTTGGGGGAAAAAACTTGATGGTCCAGGAAATTAAATGGAGCAACCTATTAGAATTAGAGAAAAAAAGTAAGCAAGCAATATAATGGAAGTATGTATGAGATAATTACGTACTGGAATTTTGCATCTCTTAATTTTCATTGATACTGCTCATCTCTTATCTCTCTGTTATGCAGTGGCACAAGGTCACAGCATGCATGATCACTCGATTCGATGCAAGAACACATGCATGCTATCTCTCTCTCTCCCACTCTCACGTGAAGAGTCGACACGAATCGAACACGGTTGAAAAAAATTAAGCGCGCAAGGGACTCTGTCGTGGGTGCGATCCCTCAACAGCGCGAAGGTGCAGACCCTCCCCTTGTGAAGATCCGGCCAGGGGGCTTGCTATGCGTGAGGTTGGATCCGCCTGTGGGTTGTGCAAAAAAGTGCGAGGAGAGTATGAACACCGAGTTTATACAGGTTCAGGCTACCCGAAGGTGTAACACCCTACTCCTGTGTTTGGACTATATGATTGCGCAAAAAATACAAAGCTTGATCCCTTTCAGGCTCAAAATCCATTTCTAAGTAGCATATCCCCTTCCCTTTATATCTCAAGGAGGGGTGTATAGTGCCACTGCTGTCTAGGAAATATTTATAGAATGTCTTGTCATAGACCCATCATCATCACACATTTTTAAAGGGCGATCGGTTGGAGATCTCGTTCCTTGGATTGCCCTAAGCTCCTCAATGAGGGAGCCTGAGCCAGCTGGATCTCGCCTTGCTTGCCATGTGCGTAGGGCTAGGCCCGGTGGGCCCAGACCGAGCTAGGAGGATGCCACCACTCCACCTTTTAGTCGGTTGGCACAATCGGTTGTCGTTGGGCATGCTCGACATGTGTCTTGGCTCCTATTGTCTCGAGAGACTCAGCGCTGCTGTTCTCTCCACGCTTCGCCACCTCCTAGTTGGATGCAAACCAAGCTGTCCACTTGGTTTATAGTCTTCCATGCACCGACCGATGGTAGGCTGAGTGTTAGTGCCATCTACCAAGTTGTCGGGCCTACCATTCTGCCTTCACTGCCTACGGTACGTGAAATCCTGCCCAAGGCGTAGTATATCCCGGTGGAATTTTCCTCAGGGGGCCCCGGGGCAAAACTGACCGTCGGGCCCCTGTTTGGGGTCATGTCAGTCCGGTAGTTAGCCCGGGGAGAAGTTGATCCCCAGGCTGTCACGTTCCTAGATGACCCATCCTTCTTAAGGTGCGCGTAGTACCCGGGCCCTCAGCCTGCCCCGAGGCTCGGGCGCGCTCCCACGCCCTTTAACAGGAAGTCTCGATGTTTTGGACGAGCTTCTCGAAGATGTCGATGATGAAGGGGTTGAGAGGGTTAGACTACTTAAGATGTAGATCTTATACGCCTCCACACTCCTCTCAGTGATGAGCATGAGTAGCAACAGGGTTGGGGGCCTCGGGACCCAATCAGGGGACCTCAGGCCCCTTAGCCTGCCGTTATGTAGATATAATCCTTATGCGTTTCTACTCCTTTCTTAAAACCCGTGTATGTGGTATTGCAGAAGACAGGGTGGAATCCCCCAGGCCATGCCGGGGGCACAGTTCAGGCTCCCAGCCCGTTACCTTGTAGATGTAAATCTTATAGGTCTCGACGCTCCTCTCGAGGAGAGGACTGTGTGGCCTAAAGCGGTAGGAGGGCCCTGGGACCCATACTAGGACGGGTCTCAGGCCCTCCGTTTGTAGACATAGATCCTCTAAGCCTCAACGCTCCTCTCAAGGAGAGGAGTGTGCGGCCTAGAGTGGTAAGAGGGCCCTGGGGCCTATACTAGGACGGGTCTCGAGCCCTCCATTTGTAGATATAGATCTTGTAAGTCTTGACACTCCCCCTAAGGGGAGGAATGTGCGACTGTGCCATAGGTAGGGGACCCGAGGCCCGAGTAGGCCGGTCCCGGCCCCACACCCTGACAACCGTAACTACCGAGACATTAACCCGGTTCTCTCTATTACTAAAGTGGGGATATTGCTTCGGGTCCCGGGGGAAAGGGGGACCTTTATTCCCATTTCACCAATAGACTCTAACTGGTCTTGTCTAGATCATATCGATCTAGATCACACGCGGGATCAGACTCCCTGCGCGCAACGGCGCATGACGATACAAAGCATGCGGACTGTTGAATCAGACACGTGAGGCAGACCAACTACGTATGAAAGTTTCTAGCAAAAATATCGTCAATTTTTATTATATTTAAAGATTAGAAATAAAGAAATAGGAGAAATAGGAATAGAAATAGGAAGTAGTTTTGGGCTGAGGTGTTCGGATGTAATATGGGGTGTTCTTGTGTTATTTGGATTAGGATCTAAGCAAAGTGGGCCACAACTGATCTGTGAAAGGAGCGAGTTATTTCTGATCTCCTATTTTCTATTTTTAGGGTCAGATTTAGGAAGGTAAAGGTATTCGGACGTGATATAGGAAGAGAGTGATTTGAGAAAAAATTGACGATAAGTTAAATGATAGGTCGGTATGACAGGTGAAACGATAAAAATACTACGTATCTTTTAAGTAGGTATATAACAAAAAAACACTATGAATCTGTTAAGTAAGTAAAGATAAAAATAAAGATATATAACAAGTTAATTGGGAACAAAACATTACATCTGATGGTTTCTCATATGTAGCGTGTACTGTGTGTTGACACGCTACGCACGGTGGGAGAGAAAGAGATGGAAGGAGTACAACTCCGCTTTAAAAATTAGTAGTGGTATTTCAAAATTCCAACGCGCGCGCATATATGTACGTACATACGTGCGACCTGCTTAACTTAGTCCACAATAAACCTTCTTTTCTGGATTACTACTAGTCAAATATTTGCGGTTACGCACGCATAACCGGCTAAGGACGACAAGACATGCATGAATGCGTGGATCACTCATCATCAGCTCGGTCGTTCCTATCAAGCCTGAAAGCTAGCTAGGAGAAGACGAGAAGATATACATGCATCGCTAGCTACTACTGCACATGATGTGTACGTGACACTACCCGTCTCGACGTGGCAGAGATGTAGCCGAATTAGTCTGATCAACCAGCCAGCCTCTTTGTAGTTTGTAGTGCTTTCGGGCACGGTCGGTTACGCGTACGCTTCGAGCACCCAATTAATCATCCGTATGTCGCTGTCCGAGTACACACACGCTAGCTCTACGTACGTACTCCAACGGAGATCAGCAAGTGCAAGTACGTACACCTCATCCCAGTACGTGTTATCTGTACACAAATACTAATCTGTTACGGGCTAGCTTGGAATCAACAACAATCTCGTCAAACGATTACACGGATCATATCACAAAATGCAGAGAAATTTATCAATTGATGATTTTGTTCAAACCTGCAGTACTGCCACTTTGATTACTCTTGCAGCGAAGAATTAAAGTACTATTGATTAATGATTAGAGTTGCAGATAATGACTGGTTTAGTTTGAACAATACCTGGATTAATTAATTCTGAAAGGCACAGGGTCCGAACAGTACTTGATAAGCTTCTGCCTGCAGGCTATCTCTCGTACGTGCGTCGATCGGAAAGCTAGCACTTTTAATTATTTCTGTGAGAGGGTACGAAATTAAAGGGGTGTAAGCTTTGACTCGTTGGATTGGACTGTAACAAACCTTGCTGATTAGTTGCTGTGCAATGGAGCTTTAGCTATACAGTAGATGCTTATCTATCGTCAGCTGGGCGTGCCTACGCATCTCCATCACGTACGTGGCCAATGCATATCTTCAGGGCTGTGTTTTGGTGACGCGGCCGTTAATTACCTGGTCCTGATCGATCTCCTGGAATCTGGGATTTTTTTCCCTTTGTGTGGGCAGTTTCTTCATCGGCATCACGTTCATCTTCCATGTAGACAAAGACAAACTTTCCAATGTTGAACGTGATAATTACAAGGATATACTAATATCAGTGTGGTCAAAACCCAGGGATAAACATGGCGCTCGGTGCGACAATTTCATATATGATTCGTGCATATTTGAGTCACTATTAAGTGTTACTAATATGATGCATTGAGATAATTCAAAACAAAATATTCATTCTATAATGTTAGGCTTTATCGTAAGGCGATATGGTGTTAATTAGTTCTGACGAACATTGATAGACCGTTCCTACCCACCAATCCCCACCCTCCCTGTGAGAGACAAAAAAACAGCACCTATACATAAACCCTTATCCGTGCTTGTTTTTTTAAGTTGATCAGTACTGGTTTTTATTTAACCGACACAAACAAAAATGCATTATTTAGTGCCGGTTTTCAATTAACCCGCACTAAATTCAAGCCAACCCGAGTTGGGGATTATAAGTCCTTTGTCCAACGTTGTCCCCTCTCTCTTCCTCTCCCACTGGTCAACTCTCTCCCTTCTCCTCCCACCACCCAAGCCCGCTCGATGAGTGGTGGCTAGTCACCCCTCCCTGGCATGGCAGCCATCGATCGGCACGTTGATGACTATCTCTACCTCTCCCCAGTGTAGCGATGACTGCTTCTCCCTCTCCTTGGTGCGGTGACAACTGCCTCTTCCTATCCTTAGCACGCCGGTCACTGGATCTGTCTACCTAGAGCACGGTGACCACCTGATCCGTCCACCTAGAGCTTGACTTAGCTGTCCCGCCGATCAAACTGAGCTCGGGGGGTGTTGGATCTAACCCTTGCACCTCCTGCTTCACTGCACTAGAGAGGAGAGGAAGGGGCGATCGGGAGGAGGTGGCCTCAGATTCGATGATGGCCACGTTCCAGTCTTCTTCTCCTCTCCTACTCTGTCGATCTGCTGCTACACTAACTAGTTGGCGGTGGCCTGGTGGAGCAATGACAGTGGCACCTTTTTCTCTTGATACAGCGGCGAGGAGTTGTGCATGCATGTAGCTCTTGATATATTATTGTGAATTTGTGGTATATTTCTAGATGTTTGTAATATGTGGTTTTTCTAATTGATTATGTGGTTTGTTCTTGCTCCGTGGATGTTGATTTGGTTGTTTCTTGGTTGACCATCTTGATCATACGGTGGCAAAAATTCAAGAACGTTGGGCTGCTCAAAGCAGACAGTCGAATCAAGCCGATTCATTGAGCGGCTTCCTTTTTTTTGATTGGGGAAAACCTAGCAGTGTCGGTTCTCAATAAATTATTAGTGCCACCAAAGCTCATTAGTACCGCAAAGTTATGTTGCGAAAAAAATCTGAGACTAATGCTGTTTAGAAAGTGGAATAACTTACCTTCTCTGTGGTAGTGTCTAGCTTTATTTATATTTTTACTGTTATGTATGGCTAACATAACTTAAGCTGACATGTAAATCTCACTGCATGTTGAATGATTACTAAAGCAAAACACATTAACAATATAACATATTGCCTTTATTAATGTCCTTTACTATTACATAGGGTCGACATGTATTGAGTTGAGTTGAATTGACATACAAATTTCCATCCCACTTTTAGAAAAGTATTAAATAACACATGTTGTGACAATTTAATGTGTATGTGGGTTTGTGTCTTTTTGTTTAAGCCATAATCAGGACCATATATATGTGGTGACTTTATCACACTTTCGCACCCCACATGGTTGAGGATTTAGAGATAGGTTTAAGGATTAATATCTAGTTATTGTGATTAGTAGTTGTTAAATAAAGCTTTAAGTGAATACAAGTTTGGTACCATGTAGACATCGAATCAAATTGTTGAAATGGTAATATTAATCCAACACTACCAGTTTCTTCCATGAAAACATAAAAATGTAATGCAATGTCATATGAATGAATGCGAGGGGGGTAGGGGGCACTTGCCCCCTAAACTCCCTAGACAGACTTTATACATATAGTAGGACGAGAATGCTATGAGTCACTTGCATGGTTACACACAATGTATTTAGGTAGTAAGATTCTTGTGTCATTGATGTCGAATTATCAATCATAAGCATAATAAAACAAGATTACATATATACTTAGAGGCAAACTAAGGCCCCTGGCGACTTGAGCCAACGCTCATCTACAATTCGATTGTAGCAGAAGCTTGTCCCAAAATACCAACCCAACATAAATTGTGTTGAAGTAGTGTTTTTTTGTTCTTCGGTTTAGTACTCATTTTGTGATGTTTGGTTTTTGGAAGTTTGGCTTTTGCTTTGAACAAAACAAATAGGCTATTCAAACCAATCTTAGAGGATAAAACATCTAGGGTGGCCCAACTAGGAGGCCTAAGGCTCAGTTGCACGTATACTATGCCCTTATACGTCTGTTTTTAACCCTAGCTATCATATCTTTGCCATAGCACAAATGGTAAAAAAGCGGCTCACGAGCTTAGCACTTGTACCAAGCTTGATTCTTCAGTGAGTCTACAAGCTATCTTGTCGGCCGAGCACTATTCGCTAGTGGCGAGAGGCCACATGCATCAACTCCATGATTTCAATATTACCACGGGCAACTCTATGATTTCAATAGGCAGCAACTCCATGAGGCCAATTAGGATCTAGCCAAAAAAAGTTTTGTATTTTTCTTGATTGGATTAGTGGTTTGGATTTGATCATTTTCGATATATCCTACTATTGTTGTCTCGATTGCTTTGCCATTTTCTTGATTTGATTTCCCTGAATGTAGTACTTAGTGTCCTTTGTATAGTCTTCACGATTACATTCTTTGTATTGATTTTCTATTGATTTTGTTTCTATTTGTTGCCCTTTTATTTTTCTTTCATAGCCACATGATGTACAAAACATATAAGTGGTAATGCACGATTTGAAGAAAGCAGAAAAACAACGACAACAACATTGAGGGTTTTTCGGTTTGGAAGAATTTCAACCCATATGAATAAGAAATAAAATAGAGGAATAGGAATACATACACACTTCAATCTATACAAACTTTTCAAGAGGTTTGAGTGGATGAAAATGCTCCTACGTTTCCTCTCTATAACTTGTAGGAAAGGAAAATTTCATTTAGATTCACTAGTACAGGACCTCCTATTGGTACCGGTTGGGAACTGGCCATAGGTGCCAGTTTCCCAGCCGGTACTAATTTGGCGACACCTATCCACAAAAAGCACCTATAGCATTTAATGAAAAAAAAGAGCTCGATGGACCACCGTCGCCGGATCTACGGGAACGCGGATGATTGCCGAGGTCCATGCCGCTAGATCCGATGGCCAGCGGCGAGGTGCTCAAGCCCAGTGGCGACCATGGCGTCATCTGCTGCGGCCATGGACCGCACCTCCCTCGTCAAGCCCTTCGACGAGACACGCACCAGCGTCGCCGCCATCAGGTGAGTGATGATAGAAAGAAAAATAAAAGGAAACGAAGAAGAAGAGATAAAAAGGGAAATGGGGAAAGCAGCGAACAACAGTGGATGGCCGCACCGGCGCACCGCCGTTCACCGCCTCTGCCGCGACACGTTGCTTGTGCATCGAGCTACCACCTCCGTGCTGGGCCCACCATCTTAGCGTCGGGCACCGTGCCAACGCCAGAGCTCCCACGACCTCACCAAGACCGGTTCCGAGCCGCATGGCTTTGTTGTGGCTACCCGCTCGACGGCAGCCCGCTTCATCGCTCGCAACGTCGGCCGCCCATAGCACCGACTGCGCCGCCTCGTCCCCGGTGTTGCTCCGGCCTCCATGCCACCCCAGCCTTTGCTGTCACTATTTCTGGAGGAGAAGAAGAGGAGGCGGATGCAGAGGAGGAGGGTGGAGAGGAGGAGAAGGACGAAGAGGAGGAGAGTGCAAAAGAGAGATGGAGCGATGGGAGTGGATAAGGTTTGGAGAGATGACGCGATTTTTATCATGGTGTGGGGCGCTGGCTTGGCTCGGCTCAGGTGTCATTTTTTTAAAATAACCGACACTAGTTTGTTGTAGGTGTCAATTATACTATATGTGTCGGTTTTTATTTAGAACCAACACCTATAATATAAGCATAGGTCCTTTTTTTTTCAAAAAAAAATCTATACTATAGATGCCGGTTTTTATCTAGAATCAGCACCTATAATATAAATATAGGTCTTTTTTTTCTAAAAAAACGAAACCTATACTATAGGTGTCGGTTTTTATCTAAATTTTTCGTGATATAGAGATAGAAAACGGTAATAGGTGCCGGTTTAAAATAAACCGGCATCGATAGGCCGGTACCTATAAGGTGTTTTGTAGCAGTGATTTTCTATACTTACATTTCTACAAACCGAACGACACTCGTAGAAATGAATTCTTAGAAATCGAAATCATTTGTTTTTTCTCTAAATCGAACAAGCCCTCGACCTTTTTTTAAGGTAATTTTAACTCATTTTTTGCTGACTAAAGCAACACTACGAAATGAGATCTTCAAAAACAACAAAAAAAAAAGGGCACAAAATAAACCGAACCACCACCCCTTCAAAGTACGTTAGGGCCTTCAAAGTACGTTAGGGGTAGGGCGGCTCGATTCTTGACCGATCACTACGTCCTTCCTCCTCGGTTAGTGTATGGATGGGTGTATATAGAGAGATTTTGCACCACATGCCTAGCTTTCACTGGTATTTTGTGGTAGGTTCATATCACCGGGTCAGTGCAGCTCGATCTCCGGCCGTTCCGTACATTCTAGGGACCCGTGCCTTTCCTCTTTTGCCTCCGACCGCCACGTGTCCTCAACTCGACGGTCGCACGTTCCCACCTGGGCCCCACCCCCACACCCCCGAAATGGAACACCTGTCCACGTGAGCCGCCATTCCGCCGGGCCCCACCCAGCCGCCTCACCGCCCATTATGGCCGCGAGCTCTCTCGCGCGCGCGTGCGCCAGTCCAAGCGCCCTGTCGTAAGCAGTGACAGAAGCCGTCGTCCCACCACGCGTCGCGCTCCGGCGGTCGCCGTCGCGGCGCTATATATGCCGCGCGTGTCGCACGACGCGTGGTTTCAAGCTCCTCGCCTCGCCTCTCTCCGGACTAGAAGTAGAAGAAGAAGAAGAAGAACGAGAGAGAGAGAGAGAGAGAGAGAGAGAGAGAGAGATCTCGCAGAGATGAGCGGCGGCGAAGGGGCGGCGGCGGCGGAGAGGCAGGAGCTGCAGCTGCCGCCGGGGTTCAGGTTCCACCCGACGGACGAGGAGCTGGTGATGCACTACCTCTGCCGGCGGTGCGCCGGCCTCCCCATCACCGTGCCCATCATCGCCGAGGTCGACCTCTACAAGTTCGATCCATGGCATCTGCCGAGTACGTCTCCCCCATCTCTCTCCTCCATATAATCCATGTAGTGATTGATTACCCCACATTCAAGCTCAGCTCGATCAACCGTATATATATGCGTGCAGGAATGGCACTGTACGGCGAGAAGGAGTGGTACTTCTTCTCCCCGCGGGACCGCAAGTACCCGAACGGGTCGCGGCCGAACCGCGCCGCCGGGTCGGGGTACTGGAAGGCCACCGGCGCCGACAAGCCGGTGGGCACGCCGAGGCCGGTGGCCATCAAGAAGGCGCTCGTCTTCTACGCCGGCAAGGCGCCCAAGGGCGACAAGACCAACTGGATCATGCACGAGTACCGCCTCGCCGACGTCGACCGCTCCGCCCGCAAGAAGAACACCCTCCGGGTACGTAGCGTACGCCATTAATTACCTCGAATTGCTCTGGGGTTCATCAAATTCAGACGAATTGTGCTCTTAGTTAATCAAGTTCAGACAAGAATTAGTTCTAGCTGATGGGTCTTATCGGCACGTTCGATCATATGATTATGATGTGGATTAACAAAAGAAAATCGATCGAGTTGCTAATTACTGATAAGATAAGTACTGACTTTTGGAAGGATAAACGATTCCTCTAGCTAGCTTAGGTTAGCATATGTGGGCCGCTTTCTTGCAAGTGTGAACGCCGTGGATGCCGGCGCGCGTCAACAGCTCCACGCGCCAATAATTTATTAATAAACGCTAGCTTTAAATTGCGAGCTACGATAGCGACGGATGCGAGGAGATATGCCCACCAATAATGCGCTTCGGAATTTCGATTATTATTCATAATTATTGCTGATACTATTTTTTTTACATTAATTGGGTGGATTCATCATATATTTATTGTTGTGATCACGAAATGATATGGTCTTGGTTAAAATTTGATTTGATTTTGTTTGTTTTTTTGGTTGTGTTACTACAGCTGGATGACTGGGTCCTGTGCCGAATCTACAACAAGAAAGGCGGCGCGGAGAAGCCGAGCGGCGGTGACGGCGAGCGTGCCAACATGAGCAACGGGGAGACCGCGTCGGCCGGCTCGCCGCCGGAGCAGAAGCCGGCCGTGCTGCCGCCCCCGCCGTACGCGGCGCCGCCGTTCTCTGAGCTGGCGGCGTTCTACGACGTGCGGCCGTCGGACTCGATGCCGCGGGCGCACGGCGCGGACTCGAGCTGCTCGGAGCACGTGCTGACCACGTCGGCGTCGTCCGGTGGCGTTGAGCGGCCGGAGGTGCAGAGCCAGCCCAAGATCGCCGAGTGGGAGCGCACATTCGCCGGCGCCGCCGACCCGGCTGGCGCCGTCACTACGGCCGGCTCGATGCTGGGCCAGCTCGACCCCGCCGTCGCCGCCGCCGCCGGCGACCCGCTCCTCCAGGACATCCTCATGTACTGGGGCAAGCCGTTCTGACGGCTCGGCTCGGCGGCTTGAGATTCTATCGGGGTGGCTCGGGCGAGCCGCTGGAATGGATCGGTGGCCGTTGGATGGCGCCAAGTTATTGGTAGCCGTCAGATGGGAGATGAAATGGCATTAGGTAGTAATATCAGTATGGACGGCGGCGATGAAACACGGGAGCCCCGAGATGCATGTAGGAAGGAATTGCATGGTACTGTACTTGAGAATTAAGCTGTGTGTATATATATGCGAAATTGTTTGGCTCGATCGATCTGGGAGTATTTTTCTCTCGAGAATGTGGTTTTGCTATGTTTTCCATTATCTTTTTCTAAAGACTGGACATTTTGTCGCATACTCGCATGCAACAAAGCATATGCTGCATTTTTACAAGGTGTCGGCAATCAATTATGCACTTGTACCAGCATTCAACATTTAAGCAAAGAGACTTGTTTCTTTCAAAAAGTTAATTCATAGTTAGAAAAGAATATGGAAATACTCCCTCTATTTTAAAATATAAGACACAATCATCCTTAACCTAAATATCAATAAATAATTATTATCACCTTCTATTTTAGATCACCCTAATAAATATAATACTTGCATTCAATAGAATTAGAGATCTTGAGAATGAAGAATTTAAAAATAATAATTTAGTGTAGAAGAGGTACTAGTTAATTGCATGTAGTCTTATATTATGAAACAACTAAAAAAATAGTTGTGCGTTATATTATGGAATGGAGAAAGTATGAAAAATAAGAGCTATAAATATTAATTTGACCGTAGCACATGGTTCATAAAATTTGTATTGTTTTCCCAATCTAAATCGAGCAGGTCTTCATGAAGAAGATCTTGTTCAACATTTTCAGTATTAGATAAGATATGTTTAAGTATATGCTCATATTGGTAGGCTCAAAATATACATCCCTCCCATGTACTTTATCTTCTTCATCACTTTTACGTTACATGATTAAAAAGACGCAACACAACCCCACAAAAAATTGAAACCTTCACGAAATACTTATATGTGCAAACAATCATATTACTTATAATTGGCACTCATTAAAATGAGGCTAACATGCATAATATATACTTAGAAAAACAATCGTATCACCAATAATTCACGCTCGTTAAAATGAGACTAACATGCATAGAAATATCTTATATTATTTTTATAATTATTATACATAAAAATATTAAACAAAAACAACAGCATAAACTTAAACATGAGTTCCTTAAAACATTCTCCTTCATTACCTGAAGTTATTCGAAACAAACCGTAGTACTGGGGTTTTGCGTTACAGTATTCAAAATCCTAAGGTTTTTGTGAAAATTTCCCTTTTATATATATTTTGTTACGATGAGACATAGAATTTAAGCATTCATATAACATTTGGCTATATACGTCCACACGTGGATATAAAGACTGGATTTTCATGCATTACCTTAAAAAATAAGCGCATGTATATTTATTTAATTATGTAATAGAAGAGTGAAAAGAAGGCATTGCTAGCCAACTGTACAAGCCGTCGAACCTTTTATACATGTCCCAGTCGACGTGTCAACTTGCGCACCGTGTTTCGTTTGACCAAAGTTCCACGTTGTTGATTATGGTCCAGACAGTGTTGCTGTACTGTACGACTTAGATGGTTTATGTCTATGGAAGTGTGGAACACGGGAAATCCAGTAACCCACCCAACTCGATCGTGTAGATTTCGAGCTGTTTTTCACGTGAAAAATCCCTGCGAAAATAAAGTTCGATCCGCGCGCGCGCGACATCGCAAGCGCCACGTACGTGGACAGAGGCACCGAGCCAACATGCCTTGCACGCGGCAAGAATTCCACGAGGTGTCGAGCCGCGCGGCCGGCCCGGCCACACGTCGCGTCGCATTAGCATATGATCGCGTCGTGGAGCCGCGCGATCTGCTGGAAAGCGAAGCAAAAGGTAATGGGGGCAAAAGGCAGCAGAGGAGAGAGGAGCAAGCCATGGCGATGGGAGTGGGTGACCGCTACCATTGTTAGAGGTCTGAACCAACGCGACTAAAATGAAAAACTCGAAACTTCACGGTGTGGCCCAAAAGAAATTCCAGCCCACAGCATATATCACTATTGGGCCGAAGCATCTGCTGAGCTGCAAAGATTGGAATAAGTGTACTTTGTTTCCCTCAATTATAGGTAGAGATCGATTCGCATCCTTCAACCGTCACTAGCACAAAAATAGTTTCTTCAGACGGGCCAAAAGGCATCTTCCCGTGCGGAAGGCCGGCCCGCCGCCTGCAAAGGTCTGCGAAAATCATCATCTTCGTGTGCGGGCTGCCCAACCGCATAGACAAATCTAACATTACGTGTGATCGACGCGACCGCACACGACAATCGATTATCCCGTGTGGTCGTATTAAGCAGATCGCATGGGATAATCGATTATCCCGTGCGTCAACGTTAAGTCGACCGCACGCGAAGTTGGATCTTCCTGTGTGGCTATAATTAAGCCGTTTGGGAAGATGTCGTCCCCTATTGACCTTAATAATAGAATTTTCGAACGGTACGTGTACTACATATCGGAGTTCTCATTAGTCGCACGTATTAACAAATCACATTATGACATAAATACATAAATTACTACAAGTGAACATATATATTATCATAAAAGCTATAATAGACATATGTACACAAATACACACATACATATATATATGTATATGTATATATATATATATATATATCATGTTTTTTGTCTCGCATTTTACAATATTTAGAGACCATAAATTATTTATCACAGTAAATGGTTTCTTCACAAATGTTCTTTCTCCCACTCTCTTAGGGTTTGAATGTTTCCTCTAATACAAGTTGGCTCTCAGGATCGTAGAATTCCCCTAAGTGGTTGCAGCAATCGTGGCGGATGAAGCGGCAAAGATCCGCACACACATTTAGAATGGTTTTTTTGTCGAACCGGTTTGCTACAATTGGAACAGACGAAATCCGTTTAAAAAAGAAGACATATTGAAAGTTAGGAAATGAAATTATACAAAATCTTTGCGTGTAAAAGACAATCTCTGGACTTACTTCTTCGAAAGCTGTTATGTATCTCCCGTTGACTCTAAGCATCTCACACACGTAATACCCACATAAGCTAGTGCCTGGAGGTTACTTGAAACACTGTGTGCAAAAAATTGTATACGTCAATATTTGAAACTAACAAATACAACAAATTGTGTTAACAGCGGATATGTCATTATTACCGGCCAACGTGTCTTCACGAGAAGCTTTGTCTTACTGGCATCCTTAATTGGCCCGCCATGGCTTACGTAATATCTATATGCTCTACATAGACAAAATATTTGTTTGTGTAAATTTTAAGTATAGAAGAGCAAATAGTTATTCGTGGGGTGTATGATACTACTTACAAGTTCAACAGAACAAGGAACTCCATGAATGTCTTCTCCTCGTAGTGTGCTAGATCAAGCACTACGATCAAGTGGTCCATCGGATATACCAGAAATAATATATAGTGATCACTGTAAAAAAGACATATTAGTTACAGGTGACATTAGAGTAAAAAAATCAGTAGCACGGAAGAGATGCTTACGTCAAAGCGTAAGGGACCATTATGACATTCTTGTTTTGGTACGAGAGCATTGCTTTGCCCAAGTAGGTTGTAACCTGGATTCTCTTTTGCTTATGCAAAGCCTTGATAACAGCTTTTTGTTCCTCCGGATCCTTATCTTTGAGCTCTGGAGCATCCGCACGAAGATGAACAATGTGTTCCGTCTGGCAAACCCTTGTTGGGTTTATGTACCCTACTGGTTTGCGGGCCCTTTCGCCGTCATGGAATTGCATCCTAAGGAATGCAGCGGCTAATTAATCAGATGGAAGTTTTTTTGATGAATTCATTTACATCATAAATTGTAAAGCACTTACAAGCAAAACGCTGCAACGAGATTGATGTCCATTTTACCGAGCCTAAAAAATGTATGAAGGTCAGCGAAATTGATAACAAGCATCCCATTTGATCTAGTTATGAAAGCGTTTTTCAGAACCTTCACACTAATGAACCCGAGACCCTTTCTAGATGTTTGTATGTACCAATCATGCATCAACCTCATCTCCCATGGTAGATTGTTCATGACGTGCCATGGTAAGAACGGCTTGCGATATTCGTACTCTTCTAGCACGTCCTCGGATGTCCAATGTTGCATCTCTTCCATGTGACTTTTGACTGACTTTTGCGAGTCCGACAACTGATAAGGTTCTTTAGTGATCATGTCTTTCAGACCTCTCCCCTGAAGGCCGAAAACACTAACCTTTCTTCATATACGGCCATTTCTTTTGGATCGTACGTGGATACCATCTTTGGGATGAGTCGACGAGGTTCAAGGTTAGTAGGAGTTGGGAGGCTTGTGGCTTTCTAGGGAGGTGGAACAGGTTGCGCGAGAGTTGATTGTGGTGTAGGAGGAGACTGATGAATGGGATCACTTTTTGGTAGAAGTGGTTCAACGGGGACTTTAGCAAGAGAGGAGGTGGTGAGGAGGCAAGGTGTGGGGAATCTGGCTGCTTTGGTAGGGACGCAACATGTGGGGAATTAGGCGGTGAGGAAGGTCTGGGCGGGGAAGGTGGTGTAGGAGCAACAACAGTCTGAGGTGCCGATGGAGCTACGGTTGATGGCGGATGTCTGGATAGAATGATATCTCAACGATGCCACAATATGAATTGGTTTATTGCATCTCTAAGCAGTTCTATCCCTTCCAGTGCGAGGATATCTAGCTCCAATAAGGACCTTGGCCACTTACACCCTTACATACTCGTCCGGGATAGGAATGTTGTGGAACTGGTGGCCTGGTATCGCCTATCTAGTTCCAACTTCCTTTGCCTTACCAGCCCTACCTATCGGGACGACAAGGGTGCACAGTATCGGGCCGGTGATAAGGTCAATTGCATAGGGCGTTGTTTCAATTGACCCGACATTGCTCGGCATCTGAACTGTTTGTTGGGTCACTTCAGCACGCTGTTGAGATTCAGGAAATATGTTTAGGAAGGCCTGGGGATTCTGTGCCACCAGAGAGTAAAAGTGTTGCTTCACTTGTACAGCTATTTTTTCTTCTAACTTCTCTTTGTACCTGTCCCGCTTCTTATAACTTATGGCTTCCTGTTGAAACCCTTCCTTCCAACTTGTCTTGGACGATACACCTCTGACTCATTCAGAATGTTCGGGGGTGCCTAATGCTGTTGTCAGTTGATCGTTCTCCCTTTTGGCAATGAACTCCCCTGTTCTTTCTTTCTGTGCAATCTCCTGGAGACTAGAGGTGACCCCCTCAATACAGGATCCTCGAAAAGGATCTCTCCCTCGTCCATGACTTGCCCCGTGCTTCGTGCTCACACCTAGTTCTTGCTCCTTTCCTTTAGTGGGTCGACTAGCTGTGGTTTGCCTTCAGCTGCAAACTTTTCTTTACGTGACCATCGTACCACTCGACCCCAATCGGTGCGGATATTTGTTCTTTTTCGCTAGATCTGACATCTTTTTCCTCTGCGCTAAAGCTTCCGGTGTGGTTATCTTTGCGACGAACTTGTCCCATTCGTCTTGTGAGATTTCACCAAATTCCTGAAATGGAGGCTTGTTCTGTTGTACGTAATTGGTGTTCATATCAGACTTCCACTGCCTCCACCGATGTGCCATCATCTTCAATGCAAAATGTCTTCCCAATGCCTCTGAACCAGGTGGATAGACCAGCCATTTTTGCAACTCAATTCACATAAGATTTTTTATGTTGGGATCCACCTGGTCCCAATGATCTACATTTAACGGGCCGTGCATTTTGGTCACTGTCCCGCATGCGTTGTTGAACTTTGTCATAGCCACCCTTGACTCCACGGGCTTCCCATCTCGATTCAGAGAGCTTATGTAGTATGTTTCCTTTGGGAGTAGGTTCTTATTTCTTTGACCACGCCTTTTCTTTCGACGTCCACCGACACTTGCATATGTGTTTGTAGGCTCAGGAGCGGACGTTGCTGTGTCCAACTCGATTTCAGCTACGACTGCAGTCTTGGCCGCCTTTCTTTTCATGCGGTGACGTGTTTCCATCTGCAAGAACATGACAGGACTAATCGTTAAGCGCAACCTATTTCGTTTGAAGGATAGTTCATAACACTATCGCTTGACTTACTGCTTGTTCAATAGGGATATAGTCTAGGTATTCTTCACGAGGGGGCACTTGCGTAATCTCTATGTCGAATGGATCGCTCGGTGTCTGCCATGTGCCTTCGCTACACAGCTCTTGTGTGCCTTTAGATGCGATGGGTGCCTCGGAGGGATATTTCTCGTTCGATATTTAATCTACGAACAGCTCAAAGTTGACTCTTAGCATCTATTAAAAAAAGAAAAAGAGAGAAAAAGAAAACATAGTTGCTACGTATGATAACAACTCAAAGTCGACTCCTAGCATTAATGGTCTTTCTAACTAAAGTTTAATGGTAAAGTTATACCTCCACTAAACATAAACCAAAAAGTTACTTGGATTAATAATACATACCACCATTTTTTGCTACTTGGATTAATTGTTTGATTAATAATATAAGAATAGCTTATGGCTTTGAAAAAACAAACGAAAAACTGCTCATTTGTTTAGGCTAAGGAGTTTTGACTCATAAACTATATTATAAGCCTAAAGAACAATGCAATTGATCTAGTAATTGTTTCTTCGATTAACTAGTGGTTATCATAATTTGTTGATTTATTGACTACCGTGGCTTAACGAGACTTCCTATTTCATTCGTAAATAATATATATACGGAATTGCTATATGTCACGGATTTCGCAATTAATAAATTTCACGTATTTCAGAATTAATCACACATATCACAAATCACAAATTAATAAATTTCACGTATATCACATATATCGCAATTACTAAATTTCACGTATATCGCAATTAACAAATTAAATGTATTTCAGAATTAATCACACATATCACAAATCACAAATTAATAATCACAATTAACAAATCACACATATATGACTAATAAAAAATTAATCAATATTTACAATAATCACACATACGGATCATCACAAATTAATCACATATATCACACAAATCACAAATTAATCACATATATCACCAATTACAAAATTATAAAGTAATCACATATATCAAAAATTACCGGCGCTGGCGAGGAGGCCGAGAGAGGAGGAGGAGGAGACGGCGGCTGTCGACGAGGAGCAGTGAGTAGGAGGAGGAGGAGGCGGCGGCGGCTATCGGCGAGGAGGACGGAGGAAGAGGAGGCAGCGGCTGTCGGTGAGGGGCTAGGGTTCGGAGGCAGCGGCGATGGCGGCGTTCAGTGAGGAAGGCTGTGGAGGAGGAGGCGGCAGTGGTCGTCGAGAAGCCGGCGGCGGAGGCGGTAGCCTGGGCGACGCCGGGCGGTGGCGCTCGTTGACGACACGATGGCCGACGAGAATGACTGTAGCCATCGGCGGCGACGGTCAGCGACGAGGACGGAGGAGGCGGCGGTGGTCATCGATGAGTCCTGAGGAGGCAGCGGCGGTCAGCGAGGAGGTGAGTGGAGGCGGGTGTAGATTTTGGTAGCCTGACGGTGCTAGGGTTCACGAGCTCCAGGACTTAGAGATTTTCGGAGCCCGCGCAACCCTACCGAAATCATCGCGTGCGGGCGTCTTAAGGAGCCGCACGGGAAGATAATATCGCGTGCGGTCCACTTAAGTGAACTGCACAGGATAATATTATTGCGTGCGGGCCACTTAAGAAGCCCGTACGCGATAATATTATTCCGTGCGGGCTTCTTAAAGAATCGCACGGAATAATAAAGAACTGCACGGAATAATATTATCCCGTGCGGCTGGCTTAGGAGGCCCGCACGCAAAAAAAATTGACAGAATACATTTATGAAATACATAACATGTACTAAATATTAATTCATAAAATATACGTGGGTTACTTACTTTATAACTATTTATTTAATACATAAAATATACTAAGTATTAACCGAGTCCAAATGACTCTAATTCGTCCACGCCTACGAACAGAAGCTTTTATTTTCATATTTTGCATATTCCTTTCTTAATATATGAATTTACTCTTTTGGAAAAAATAAGTCTCTTCGTTTGAATTTTAGAACTTTGAATTTATTACCCTACAAAAAAAAGAAAAACCTAACCCTTTGAATCTTTGGTATCCTTCAAATCTTCGGTATCCTTCGAGTTTTCGGTACACTTCCTTTCCTTTTGGAGAAGTCTATAAATTATACGCCCCCTGCTTGAATCATAACGACTTACTTCAATTTTGACCCTATCCCCCATCAGTATTCGTATAGAACTAGACCGGATCTTTCCTGAAATATAGCCTAGGATGATGGTGTCATTCCGATTTGACAACGACATACATACATTACGATAAATATAAAACCACAGTTATTGCGAACACCATAAGTTTCATACATTCATAGTCTCACAAATTGTACAAAATAACAAACTACCGTTTCACAATTTTGGCACCAACATCATTGCACACGGATGAAAACTTCTCTTCTTCAATCAATGAAAGTTCAAATAAACGAAGCCAAATAAAAGAGGAGATCAAGCTTGTCACCTTTTATATGGATGAAAATCAAATATTTCGAGTTGAAAACCTTTCCCCCCTTTTGTTACTATGTTTTGGAGAGAGTTACTATGTTACTATGCTTTGGGGTGGGCCCATCATCGCGTGCGGTCCACTTAAGCAATCGCATGCGTAGATGCATTATCGCGTGTGGTTCCTTAAGTGGACCGCACGCGGTGTGGCCGCATTATCGTGTGTGGTCCCTTAAGAGGACCGCATGCGATAATGCATCTACGCGTGTGGTGCATCAACCGATCCTTAGGGGACCGGTTTTTCCAGGCGCGACCAGTTATGGCCCGCTTGGAACCTATTGCCCCCCGCGTACAAGAAAACCGATTCTATAATAGTGCATAAAACCGGGTATAACACATCCCTTATTTTTTAAAATCGATGCAAATCTACTCTCTTGGTGGTTTTTAGAGCAGTTTTGCTTGATGTGGCATGTTGCCTTGGCCCACCCATACTGATGTGGCACTTATGAGGTAATTCTACCTAGAAAGAAATAAAAATACTATAGGGCCCATGTGTCGGTCCCTTTAAAGAGGGGAAAAACCACCACCCCCACCTCAGCTCTCCCTCTTCTTTCCCCTTTCTCTCGTCAAGTGGCTAGACGCGAGATGGCTGAGCTCCTATGGGCGTCGGTGGCGGAATCTTGGTGGTCAGAAGCAGCCCACGTATGGTGGAGCTCCACCATCGATGAGATGGCCCAAGCTCCTTGCCCTTTTCCTCCCCGATCGATGGTGGCGCAAGCCACATCGACCCACCGCCATCCGTGACACTGAGCGCTGCCAGAGCCCAATTACAAATGACTACGCGCGCACCCTTTGTCCTTATTGCATCTCTGGCTCTCACTGACCTCTCCAGGAGTTTCATCCCGGATTCGCTCTACAGCGGGATATACCTGATGCTTCTGTTCACCGAAATTAACTGTAACATCCTGAATATTTCGACTTTGGAATACGGAATTAAAAATTCAGAATAACCAAAAATCTTTTTCAAAATACATTCATGCCTGAACTAACTCAATTCGATCTGTCGTTTTTCGTTTACACGTGGGCTAATAGACGAACGTCTGAGGATACGTCGGTATTTGATTTCAAATATTATTTATTCAAGGAGCTATGATTTGCATATGCCAATTATTTTCGAAAAAACAAAAACCCTCGGGCATATTTACTTTATAAATAAAGCTATATATCTAAATGTATCACCATTTTGGATAAAACCCATTAAGGGATAGTTTATTAAAACAAATATTGTTCCACTAAAGAAATAGCTTTGATTATTTTCTATGCACCTTTATATAGAGTGATAAGCTTTTGGAAATTATTTGCAAAATAATGTCTATTGGTAAAGTATTTACTAGAAACCTTAATTGCGAAATATAAATTCCTAATAGGCTATTTTCAAGGATATGACCTCCTCAGACAAAGTCTAGTCCTCAGGCATAATTTTAGTTTGCTTGTTTATTGTTTATTTGTGTGTGTCTAGAATCTGTGCCAAAAGATCTCGATTAAATCCTTTTACCGAAAAGGTTGTCCTCTGTACAAATTCTATCTCAAACCCCCTTCAAATTTCCAAATTTCATATCCCAAAGAAAATATTCGAACATCCTATTTCTTTGGGCCACATTTCCCTCTGTTAGCCCAACCCATTCCGCAAAACAAGTTCATTTCCACTCCCTCTACCGTGGCCTTCCTGCTGGGCTTTTTCTGGAAAAGTCCATGTTGCCTCCCCGAGCCCTTTCATTCCTATTGGGTTGGTAGTAAAAATAAAGTCTAATTCTCCCCCCATACTGTTTTCGGTGGCGACGTCGCCGCACGCCGCGCCGCTACGACGAGGCCGCTGCGACACCACCGGCTGCCATCTTCCGCTCCCGTCTCACCGGCGAGCTTGCCGGCCATTCCACGCGCATCCTGCTCAACCTCGCACCGCCGCCAGCCATGCAACAAGCTAGTTGTGCATGTGCATGCATGCAAGCAAGTCAGCCACGAGCATGCACCATGCAGCTGGCTAGCTATGCGTATGCCTGCATGCAAGCGGCTAGTCGAGCCTAAGCTGGCATGCGCACCAACCCGCGCGGCCGCTGCAACTACCCCGTCCCTGTCTTCATGGCCATTCAAGACGAGCTCGTGCGGTGAAGCCTATATAAGGGCAACCATAGCCGAATACGCAACCGTCCCTCTCCATTCTTTCTTCTCCTCCTGCTCGTTCTGCATCCTCTCAGCCACTTCCTCCCGCGCACGCGCTGCCGTCTCTCCGCTTGCTCCACCGCGGCCGGCTCCGGCTGGGCCTCAGTTGAGCAAGAGGACGGGTAGGCCGCCGCGCCGTCATCTGAACCCCGAGAACGACTAACTTATCGAACGGCTAACCTCTAACATCTAACATTCGACCCATTGACTCACTAACCCGCTGACCTCTAACTCACTAACCCGCTGACCTCTAACTCGCTAACCCCTGACCCCTAACTTGCACTAACCCGCTAACATTTATTCCTTAACACTGTGTGTTCGTTTGTTACCATCGATCGAACACGTGGTGTGCGAGGACGATCCGCGGGTCGACCATCCCCAGGCTGTACCTCGACGACCGTAGTTCGTGCGAGGACCGTCGCCCGGTACGCCGCTACCCGGCTGCCGCAAGGTGAGCTCCTCTCCTGCTCTTCCTCTTGCTTTTGCTTCCTTACCGCATTCCTCGTCTACCGTTGTTGCCGCGGCGCGGTGACGTCGTGAGGCGCAACACCGTACCCGTTCCTTGCGCGGCCGCCCTCCGCAACGATCGCCGCTTCACCACCGGCCATGCATGCGCCATACAACAAGCTAACCGTGTGCATGCATGCATGCAGGCAGCTCACATGCATGCAACTAGCTAGTCGTGTGTATGCATATGCATGCATGCAAGCAGCTCACATGCATGCAGCTAGCTAGCCGTGTGTATGCATATGCGTCGTCGTCGTTCGGCCGAAACCCCGGCCGGCGTCGCCCCTGTCCGGTGAACCGTTTCGGCCTCCACTCCGCCGTGCCGTCCGGTGCCAAGCAGCTCGCGCACGGCCGACGTCGTGGCCAGCACGTCGTCTCCTGCCGCGGCCGCCGAGTCGTGAACCTCGGCTACGCCCGGCCATCGCGCGCGCTCTGCCGCACAGCCGCCCCCGGCCTCCTCCAGCCCGGCCGAGCCGCGTCACCCCTGCGCCCGGCCGATGCCGTGGCCCAGCTCGTGCCGAGCTGCCCCGGCCGACCACCTCCCTCCCGCGGACATCGGCCAAGCCGCGCGCCACCAACCTCCTGGCCGTGCCGCGCAAAACCGAGCCAGCACCGACCCGCCTCCCGGCCGCCTCGGCTGCGCGCCGCCGCCCCTGCCGTGGCACTGCCGCGCCGTGCCGCCATGCTCGGCCGCCCCTCCAGCCGCCTGGCCCGGCCGAGCGCCGGCGCACGCGCGCCGCGCCCCTGGCCGAGCCCGGCCACCACTGCCGCCTTTCCCGGCGCCGCCTCCTGGCCGCGCGACGCGAGCAGTGCCGTCCCGGCCGGCGCAGCCTCCCGGCCGAGCGCCGTGGCCGGCACCCACGCTGCCGCGCGCCACGGCCGGAGCCACCCGCCTGCCTGGCCGCAGCCGCCGCGCCGCCTGCGCGCATCCCCAGCCGCGCGCTGTCCCCGGCCTGCACGCCGGCGCCGCTCCGCCCTGCCGAGCCGCGCGCCGCCCCGGCCGCCGCACGCGCGCGCCGCCCACCCGCGTGCTGCCACCGCTGCGCCCGCGCCGCCGTGCCGCCCGGGCCGAGCCGCGCCGTTGCCTGCGCGCTCCCAGCCGCGCGCCCGCGCCGCCGCCGGCGCCGCTCCACCCCGGCCGCGCCGCGCCCAGCCGCCCCACCGCCGGCGCCCTCTCGCTCGGCACCCTCCTCTCCTCCCGGCAAGAACAGCAGAGGAAGCAGGAGAAAAGAAAGAGAGAAGAAGGAGAGAGAAGAAGGAAAGGAAGAAAAAGAAAAAGAAAAGGAAAAGGAGGTGGGACCCACTAGTGGGCCCCACATTTATTCTCTCCCGCGGGGCCCCACTTTGACCTAGAACTTGCGAAAGTCTATATTGCCTCCCTCACGATGTCGGGCTAAGCCCATGAAAATCCCTACAAGTCTACTTGATGTCCCTCAACTTCATTGGGCTAGCCGACCTGATATTATATCCACAAGTCCATGTAACCTCCCTTTGGTTCCTCGGACCAAGACCATGAAGTCACTTATAGAAGTCTATACAACGTCCCTACTCATCCATTGGGCTGCCGACTAAAAAGTCGACATTAACTCCCTAGCCGACCTCCCTCATCTCTGGGCTAAAGCCCAAGCCCTCCCAAAACCAAGTCCACATTGCCTCCCTCTTACTTCACAGCCAAAAGAATATTCTTGGGAATATTCCTTTCCAACTTAATAAATTCATTTTCGCATTCCAGAAAATCCATTAATCTTCCAAAATTCATATCTCCTCAACCGTAAGTCCAATTGACTCCGTTCAACTTCCATAATTTTTCTAAAAATGTGATCTATCCAATGGCACAATTAGTTTATAATAGTTATTATCTGCTTTATAGGGTTTTGGATGTTTTTCTCTTTTCGATCGCGTAGTGGATGATCCGGAAATTCTACTGACGCGGGATTGTTGGAAGATATAGGAACCTAAAAGCAAGGCAAGTCACTACGCCCCTTTCCTCGAACATGTTGATCCTACTTTTATAAATGTGTTGATTGCAAATAAAATTGCATGCTAATTATAAAACACGTACCTACATTTGCTTAAAGCCTTACCTTTGATATTGTTTATCCTTATGTATTTACACACCTTTGTTACCTGAGTATATTACTTTACGCGTGATTATTTACTCACTGCTTAGCCCTGCTTACATAGACGTTATACACTCCATATGTGGGATATGTGGATGTGGTTACACTGATCACTCGATGGGAGTGATTGATAGAGATCGGGTGGAGACATAAGCGCCACCCACAGCATGAAAACCTTTGTGAAAACCCAAAAACTTAATTAAACAAAAGTGATTTCGACTGGGGCGGCACGGATAGAATATGGGTGGTTCTGGGAACGGTAAGCCGCCGACCCTGGTCAGTTAAGGACCGAGTCAAGAAGCTAAGCAGGAAACGAACCGAGTACGACCACACTTCTTGAGTGGGGTTAGACCCGGTGGACTAGGTTATTCTCGTGGGGTGGCACCCCAGACATGGTAGGTTCTGGATATCGGTATGGAAATGTGGAAGTGTGTGGTTTAATGACGTCAAGCTTTATATATGTATGATGTAACCTTCAATCTCGGGAGCGCCAGGACTCCCCTCACAACCGGCTCGAGGTAGGAATGTGGCGCCGGGGGTGCAATGGGGATTCATAGTCCTTGGAGCGGGTGCCGCCATGCGAGGGTAACTGAAAAACCGGGCCGTGACAAGTCTCATGTGTTGGGTGCGTCACGGAGTGTGGGATTAAAAGCGTACATCCACTGCAGTGTGAGTAAACTAAACTATTCGAATAGCCGTGCTCGCGGATATGAGCGCCGGGACTTGCATTACTCTTGACTAGCCTCGTCAATTTGTAATATTGCTAAAATATGATGGGTATGGAAGGCGTGACCTTGCCTGATGTGCAAAAAGGTCGTAGTGGTTAAAACTGTGGAAATTGGATGCGAGGGTAAACCGGACCAAGCGAGGCTTGGGGAAGGTGGATGAACCCTCGCAGGTTAATGACAACTTCAACTTAACGTGGTTTTCAGTTAAAACTGTTATGGCATAGGTTTGTGAAATAATTTGTGAAAACTAGCTTTATGCAAATAAACCAAGCCATCCTTGAACCCCTATGAACATTATATGCATTCTGTAGTGGTGGCTTGCTGAGTACGGTTGGTACTCACTCTTGCTTATTTACATCTTTTAGAAAGGTGTTGGTGTCGACCTGTACATGTGCTATGCTGGCAAGGAGTTACCGAGGACGGTGGAATAGGGACCTAGGTTCACCAGTCGATGCGTGTGGGATAAGATGGACCGCTGCTGCTTCGCTTCCGCTACTTCATTTAGTTGTTTTGGTATTTTGTGTTGCTGTCGACCATGCTTGGTCTATTCGGGTTCCATTTGGGCTACCCTTGTATTATTAATATATTATAAAACCTGTAAGACGATGTCAGCTTGAGATATACAACTGTGCCATGTGTGTACCATCTACTGATCCAGGGAATGGTATTGTAATACACATGGGGTTTCCGGTATACAAAACCGGGGGCTCACATTAACCAACTACGTGTATTGGCATTTCACTCTTAGCAAGTTGCTCCCGATCGGTTGCACAATCACAAGTCACAAACAAGGCTAGACATGTTGAGGTCATGCTCCCGCACAAACCGGACACCGCCATTGTAGAGGTTGCACACGCCTACATCACAAACGAAGAGACAAGTAGATCAGTACATGCTACAACCATGAATAGAAATTGCTGAGATGTAAGCTAGAAATGGAAGCAAGCAAGAAAGGGGAGAGATTAAGTACGCACCATCGATGAGCATGATAGGCTGGTGTCGGAGGGCTGGAAGAACTCGGCGTCCTTGGCCGCCTTCACGAACTTCGCCTGCCTGCCGTCAGTCGCTGCCACCACCTACAAGCTCCGCCGTCCCAGCCATCCTCCCCTGCGTTTTGAAGCTACGGCAGGCCGTGCCAGCCGTGAAGCTCTAGCTGTGGCTCGACAGCACCCATCTCTCCACTCCGGTGAGGGCTGACTTCTCCTCGGTGCGGGCGAGCAGCAGGAAGGATGGGTAGCTTCTCCTTGCCGGAGACGAGTAGTGGTGGGAACCGAGCGACGTTGGCAGAGAGAAAGAGGGGAGGAAGCCAGGGATGGGATAGGGGAGAGATGGGGGATGAAAGTCCCACTGGGACTTTTTTTTTTTACTTTTGGTAAGCCCCGAAGTCATCATCAGCCTTGGAATCGTATCGGCTTCAGAGCCCTGGGATGAGCCGATGGACATATCAAGTTGCCAACAGTTGGATTCTTGATGGATTCAGTTAAGTTAATTAATCAATTAAAGAGAGTTTATCCAGAAGAGACCGAGTTCGAGGAGAAAGCAGCATGGCAAGTTATCTATTAATTAGGCAGAGTCAATTAGTTTCCTTTTACTTTTAGGAAAGATTATTTAGAGTCCAAATAGGACTTGTATCTTTTACTTTATCTTTAGAAAAGTTTGCGTCTTTTCCAATAAGGACTAGTATCTACTCATGGGTATAAATATGTACACTCGAGGTCTATGTAAAGAGATCTCTTAATCAATACAACTACTCTCGACGCGTTGCCACCCTCTTTTCCGAGGTTTTACTTATCAACCGGTGAAACTTGGCACCTGACGTGGGGTTGCATCGGCTTTCGATCTCCGACGAAGGGGTAAGTCCTATGTTCTGTCGGCCCTGGCAATTGTATCAGCTACATTGGTTTTGTTCAAGGTTGCTTCGCTTCGACCTCTTGGATCACTTCGGTTCGGTTGATATATTTGCCTACCTATTTATCATATATCTTAGTTAATCTAGTTTGGTAGCTCGATTTACTTGTATCGGCTGGGATCTGCTTTAGGGTTTTTGCCGGTATCGGCTAAATTGCTTTGCTAGATTAGATTAGCTAAGGTATGTACCACTCTTAAAATCAATCGAAGGCTTGATTGTCTAGATATTATGTTTCTTTTCATACATTGCGCTGCCTCAGCCCCAGTCATGCTTAGAACCATAATCTCTAGCCTGTTTTTTTATTGTCAATAAGGGTTTCATCGGGGTTTCAGCCGATGAGTTATCTGGACGTTGCATCGGCTCACAAGGATTACATACGAGTTGGATTTAGCCGATGACAACAAAGGTTTCATTGATTATCTAATCGTTTGGAGTTAATAACATCGGACCTCCAGCCGATGTATACTTTAACCTTCGGATTAATGCTTATTCTATCATATCACTATTAGCCGATTGGTTTCTATTGGATTATATTATTGTTTCATTGCATTATCATCAGCCGATTGTCTTTATATCGTTATTTACATCAAGTGTCAGAATCTATATTGGATATATAGCCGATTGTTCAAAACCGTATCGACATCGGCTAGTATCGGCATTGGCTGCAATTACTCCATCGGCTAGTATTGTTCCATCGGCTCACCAGCCGATCGTCTCTTTGATCTGCTATTTATATATCTTGTCAGTTGCAGGATCAAACTGACTAGCACGTTCGTATCTCGTCAATTTTAGAACCTGCACTAGAGCTAAGCAGATATCCCAGACATTCGTGTGCCACACGCAGGATCTACGTCAACACATCTTTTGGCATGCTCGACGGTTGTGATGTCACGTAGACGCCACATAGGACAAAATCACCCTCAAAACCGCTCAGGGAGATAATTTGATCCAGATTTAACACTTGAGAGAGTTTCTATACCTGATTTTATGGTTGAGGGATACGGATCGATCTCGGTCTATAGTTAAGGAAGGAAAAATACACTTATTTCGCAAAGATTCAAGGTAGGAATAAGTCCACTTTGACTCGAAAATTTAGGTGCAATCTAATTTGTATCCCTCAACTGTAATATTAGATATCTTGATAACCTAACTTTTAAATAGATATTGTGGCGGAGGAGGAGAAAAAGAAAGAGAGGTGTCGCTGACATGTCGACCCCACATGCTGACTCATTGGTTGGACCAGGTCAATGAGCCACATTAGTGAAAAGAACTATCTATACTGTTGAGGGAGTGAAATTATACCAATTTTAATAGTTAGAGGGTTGAGATATCTGGTACTACGGTTGAGAGATACATATTATAATGGATCATGTTTGAGGAAGTCAAAGTGAACTTATTTCATCGGGGAATAAGTTCACTTTAGGTCCCTCAATTTGTCGTCCAGTCTGATTTTCGTCCTCAATCCGAAAAACCGGATACAACGCATCCTCCAACTTACAAAACCAGTGCAAATCAGGTCCTCAGCAGTATTTGACCCCGGTTTTGACCGACGTGGCGTCTATGTGGATCGTTTGACTAGGTCTTTGTCTTACGTGGCATTGACATGGCACTTACATGGCAGTTTGATTCGAAAAAAAATAAAAAGAGCAAAATTGAAAACTAAAAAAATTTAAAAAATATGCGGTGCCCATATGTCAGTAAAAAAACAAAAATAGTAGGACCCACATGTAAGTGGGTCCTACTTCCTCCACCTCATCCTCCCAACCTCTATCTTCTCTCTCTCCACCGGTGCTCTCTCCTCTCTTCACCAGCGAGCGCATGTAGTGTGGGATGAGGCAAGGAGGCCGGCGGGGCTGCTGGTGTTAGGGAGGACAGGAGCCCCGTCCTCACCGGTGGCGTCCCCGCTTCTCTACCTATGCGGCTGCGCCTCCCCGTGTAGAGCCACACCTTTCCTACTCCAGATCCAGTCCGCCTCGCTGGCGATGGGCGAAGATCCGATCCCCCTCGTCGACTCCGTGCTAGTCCATGTTGACTGCGTCATCCCGGACGACCCTGCGCCATCGGCGGCGGCGGCGGCGTCATCGTCCTTGACGTCCGCTGCGCCATCCTTCCCTTCCGCATCCGCATAGGCATGCACCATCTTCTCCCAAATCGCACGCATTGTGCTCGACGACATCGTCAAGCCCATCCAAGCGCTCGGCCAGATACTCTCCCCTGCCAACTCCGTCTCCGTCCTCGCAGCATCCTTACCCTCCTCTCCCTTATCGTCGTCGTCGTCTTCCTCCTCTTCGCCACCGCTCCTCGGTGACATGTCGCACCACTCGTCCTCGAAGGTGCTCCGCTCCTTCAAGGAGCTACGCCGCCTGCGGATCGAGCTCCTCGCCGGTGAGCTCAGCATGGAAGAAGGTGTGAGCCCCGGGTTGTTGTACTGGAAACCCCATGTGTATTACAATACCATTCCCTGGATCAGTAGATGGTACACACATGGCACTTCGTCATCAGCCGCCCATTGATAAATCCCTTGATGTATAACGGTCGCAAGTGTCTGTAGCTGGCGTCAGCTGGCTTGTCGAAGATGGCTTGATCTGGTGACAACTGTAGTCTGGCCGAAGATTGTTCGTCGTCGGCCATCGCTTCATCAGTCGCCTGCACGCTGTACTCTGCTGGCAATATGAAAACCATATTAACAGGCGCTGATGCCACTCTTTTACCTTTTGAAGCCGAAGAAGCCCGAGCTGTGTTGGAAGTGCCCTCATCGGCCTTGACCACCGTGGACTTTATCCTCCACTCCTTCTTGGTCTTGGCTGGCCGATGGGCTATCTCTGCCTGTTGCTCCTGGATTTGCTCCTTCCTCCTTAGCCTCTGAACCCGCTGTTTTTGTGTCTTGGTGAATACATCGCTTGGGCACCATTGGGGGTTCTGGACTTGCTCCTCTTCTTCTATATGTTGCTCTTGGCGCATCGGCCCTAGCCTTTCATGCACAGATTTTCTTTGCTTGGCCGGCCGATGCGCTTGCCTGCTTGAGCTGCCCTGATAATAATCTTCTGCCCCATTGCACGCAGGGCATTCCTGAACAGATGGCAACCTCATCCCCTCATTCCAGCAGAACCGAAAAAACTCGCACTCCCAATGTGGGTCGTAAGAGTTGTCTTGATTGGCGTAGTCTTGAGCTTATTCTTCCTGCCTCCGTTGGTACTTTCTGATTAGGCCCTCAGAGGTCTGATAAGGTCGCTTGCCAGTCCGATGGCCACCATCATCGGCCCTGTCCGCCCGCATCATGTTGACTGGGAACGGGTGTCCTTCTATCTTCATCGGCTTCTTGGCATCGTCAATCTTAATCCTGCCTTGTTTGATAGCCGATTGAATCTGTTGTCGGAAGATCTTACACTCATTTGTATGGTGTGAATAAGAGTTATGCCACTTGCAATATCTTCTCTTCTTGATTTCTTCGGCCGATGGCAATATGTGACCCACTGGCAGCTGAATTTGCTTTTCTTGCAACAGTAGATCAAATATCTTATTGGCCTTGTTGATATCGAAGTCAAACTTGTCTTCTTTGTCGCCCTTCTTGGCCCATTGGCAAGTTGTCGGCTTCCTCATCCGGGCCCACTCGGCCAGGTCGACATCAACATCTTCCTCGTCGTCGTCGTCGGAGGCATACTGATAAACTGTGTTGATTTTCTTTACGAACTTCTTTGCCTCCTGGAATCGTTGTTCGTGGGCCGATACCCGTTGTGCTAGCTAAGCTAGGCTTTCAAATTCCTGCGAGGAGAACCTCTCGCGTATAGGCCCTAGTAATCCTTGAACCGCCAGATCGGCCAATTGAGAATCGGTCAAGCTGAGGCTGTAACATCTGTTCCTTATGTCCCTAAACCTTTGGATATACTCTGGGACCGATTCGTCAACTCGTTGCCTAATGGCAGTGAGATCGGATAGTTTCATCTCTTGTACACCATTGTAGAAATATCTGTGAAACTGTTTCTCAAGATCTATCCATCCTCTGATGGAATTGCAGGGTAAGGATGAAAACCAAGTAAATGCAGACCCTGATAAGGACAGAGGGAAAAATCTGACCCTCAATGCCTCTATGGCCGATGCCTCCCCACACTGTGCTAGGAATCGGCTGACATGCTCGTATGTCGAGACGTTGTCCTACCCCGAAAACTTGGAGAAGTCCGGGATCTTGTATCGGCCTGGCAATGGCACTCTGTCAAATTCCTCGGGATACGGATGCCGATACACTGTAGAGTTTTCCTTGGGCTTCAAGCCGAATTGATCTCGCATCACTTCGGCTATCATATCGGCCCAGTATCCTGTGGGCCGATGTGGGAGGTCTTGCTGATATGATTGTTGCAAGCCCTCTACTTGATACTGCCTGGGGAGTACGGCTGGCAGTGGTGATCAAGATTCTGCGCGCCATACTACCCTGCGGTGTGCTGCTGGTAGCCTTGTGGCACGTTGTATGCAGCTTGAGGTGGAGGATTGCTGAACACCGGGGCTTGTGGCTGTCTGGCCGATGGCTGGTGAACAGGAACTTGTTGCATCGGCTTGACCACTGTTTGCTTCCCCTTGGTCCATTGAACATATTGCTCCTCCGTGATGTGCTGAGGGCTCCTCCCTGTCTGACTGGTGAGGACCAGTGGCAGTGTTGTTGTTGGCTGCGCTGATGGGGGTGGCATCGGCGCTGTCGACTGAGCCGTGCTCAGGTCGTTTCTCAGGGTCCGATAGGCAAGGAACTTATTTTCTGGTAAGAAAATCGGCCCCTGAGGCTTGTACTGGTGAATTGACCCATCTAGGATCGATTTGACCGTATTGGTCAATGTGTTCACCAGAATCCCCGACTGGTTGACTAGCGCAGAATGAACTGTGGAGTCAATCTTGTCTTGCAACGTCGGCGCTGCAGTATCTTCGGTCTTGACGGTGTGCGCTGCCGCCGATGTGCCAGCTCCATCTCCAGGACTCGGCATAACTACCTTGGATTTCTGGATCAAGGTGCCTTGCCAAGTCCTAGAATATGTTTGCAGGTACATATTCTGGAACTGCTCAACCAGCTTCTCCATCTCAGCCTTTTGCTCTGCGTTGAGCTGGTCGACGGTTACAGGGACGACGTTCTCCTCGAAGATCTCGGCCTGCTTCGACATCTTGAGGAGATTTGTTGCTGTTGCAGAGTTTGCGTTCTTTGGGTCCCACCGGGCGTGCCAAAAGCGTGTTGGCGAAACACAGCTTTTGGCAAACGGTGGAGCGTGGTCTCTTTGGAAGTGAAGTTGAAAATCGATGTCCCACCGGGCATGCCAAAAGCGTGTTGACGCAGAATTTTGACCCGTCCAGCAACCAAACGGGTTCCGCATTACCACGGCGGCCTGGGAGGTTTGCTTTACTCCAGTGCAGGTCCAAATAGCTTGCCCAGTTGTGTGCAGAGCGTGCCAGTTAATTTGATCTGCAATCAACAAGAAACAAGTAAACCATGTCAGAAAACAACGGCCAATCGGCCAATAGGCCGATGACACATTGTCAAAGCCCAGCCGATAGGGCAAAGCTATATCGGCTTACTCATGATAAAATAAGATTAAAGCATGAATCCAAACTTATCGGCTTTGTCAACATGTTAATGTCAATCAACAGCACCGGCCGATAAGGAATAATAAAGATTACTACACTAGCTAGTACTCTAGTGCAAATCTACATGAACCAATCAACCAATAAAAACATATCAATCACAGATAAACCTTAGAGAATTATCCATAACAGATGCATTCCTATTAATCAATCCGTTTAATGTAGATGACAGATACACATGAAAACATTATAATAAACACGTGTATCAGATAAAACTGGCTGAAACCCCAGTTATATCCTTAATTACAACCGAAAGCAGGCTTTGTGTTAGATCTCAAAACAGGACTAAGGTCGATAGCAACTCAAAGTGTGAATCGAAACTTAACACAAAGAAGATCAAGCCGTCGATTGCTTTTGGGGATGGTAGATGCATTGAACAATCTAACCAAGCATAATAATTAAACCGTCGTCGGCAATAAACCCTAAAACGAATAGATCGTCGGCGAAGCATAATTAAGACGTCTGTCAAGATTACTCAAAACATGATAGACGACGATCACATCATCGAGGCTTAACGTGCCTAAAATGACACGCTAGCCCCGATGATGCCGATCGTCGGGAACGAGTTCTTACCTTTGCTCCGGGAAGGCAAGAACTCGTCAAGGTCAACCTCTTGCGAGGGTTGGCGATGCGCCGAAGTAGATTGAACTGGTTTGTTGTATTGGATTGTGAGAGAGTTTCTATGTACAAACTACCGGGATATTTATACCCGAGATTACAACAGGGTCCTTGTAGGACACGATCTTATCTCTAACAAACAACAAGTCTTCATGGCAGACTCTTGCCACAGATTAGATCTAAACCTACTTGATTTACAAGATACAATTGCCTAAAACCGAGCTTTATCTCTATTTGGCAACTTCCTTAAAGCTTATCTTGAGCCCAGACCAAGCCACGCTGACTCTGTCAACTTACAACCCGTATCGGCCAACAATCACATCGAATCCGTATCGGCCGATACGTCCTTTCTGGCAGCACCTCCCCAGTCCGATACGGTACCGAGTCCGATACGAAGCCTGGTCCGACTCCAACTCAATCCTTCTTCTCTGCTTCGGTTTTCTCTTTTACTTCCAAGTCGATTACCAAAATCCGTCGTTAACACTCGGTCCTTAACTGACCAGGGTCGGCGGCTTACCGTTCCCAGAACCACCCATATTCTATCCGTGCCGCCCCAGTCGAAATCACTTTTGTTTAATTAAGTTTTTGGGTTTTCGCAAAGGTTTTCATGCTGTGGGTGGCGCTTATGTCTCCACACGATCTCTAACAATCACTCCCATCAAGTGATCGGTATAACCACATCCACATATCACACATATGGAGTGTATAACGTCTATGTAAGCAGGGCTAAGCAGTGAATAAATAATCACGCGTAAAGTAATATACTCAGGTAACAAAGGTGTGTAAATACATAAGGATAAACAATGTCAAAAGTAAGGCTTAAGCAAATGTAGGTACGCATTTTATAATTAGCATGTAATTTTATTTGTAATCAACACATTTATAAAAATAGGATCAACATGTTCGAGGAAAGGGGCGTAGTGACTTGCTTTGCTCACTTGGGGGTTCGTTATTAATTGGCTCAGTTTCCTCCTCGCAGATGTACCCTATCCGGTTGAATAATAACGTCACGAACTACTCGCTAACACAAAAAGAGCCAAAACTTCCAGAAAAAGAAAAATAACCAAACCAGTGTCATTGCATAGATCTTGATTTTTTAAAGATTTTGACGAAAGTTTCGTTCAATTCTGACTTAAAATGAGGGAGATACGGATTTGGAGGATTAATGGATTTTCTGAAATACGGAAATGAATTTATTAAATTGGAAAGGAATATTCCCAAGAATATTCTTTGGCTGTGACGTTGAGAGGGACGTATGTTGGACTTCCTTTTGTGAAGGCTTCGGCTTTAGCCCAGAGATGAAGGAGGTCGGGTAGGGACCTGATATAGACTTTTGGATAGGGGCCTGGGTGAGTAGAGGGATATGCATTAGACTTTGGTGAGGAGGGGGGCCGTTGGTGAGCTTCGGCCCGGAGGTTGTATGGTAGACCTTTGCAGGTCCATTCTGGGCTCAGTCCGAGGAAACAGGGGACGTTTTCTAGACTTCTGTGGAGGACTATGGGTTTCGGTCCGGAAAAGAAGAGGGAAGTTGTTTAGACTTTTTGAAAGTCTGCGATCAACGGCCCGCCGAGAGATAGTCAAGACAGTGGGGCCCACTGGCGGGTCCCACCTACCTTCTTCCTTTCTTTTTTTTTCTCTCCTTCTTATCTTCTTCTTCCTTTCTCTTTCTCATTCTCTCTCTTTCTCTGCTCTGTCGGGAGACAGCCCGAGCGGGCAGGGTGCCGGCCGGGCTGAGGCGTCGCGAGGGCGGCGGAGCGGCACGCAGGCAGCGCGGCGGCTGCGGCCAGGCGGCTCGGCTGCGGCCGAGCGAGCGCGCAGGC
>BDMV01000005.1:31415788-31676146 GCA_008326285.1 Oryza officinalis
TTGGTATGTCAGCCCGGTCAGATCCAATCCAGATTTCAGCGCAGGCGTGGCAAGGAAGTCGCCGGCCATTGAATGAAGGTTGAAACGGGCGTCCACCGGGAGAGCTGGCGAGCGGGGCAGAAGGCGTGCACCATGCTTGTCAGAAGTCACTTCCGGCTGTAGATTAGCCCTGTTTGTAAAAAGAATGCTTCTTTTTTTAGGCAGCTGGAGGCCCATGTGGTGACCCCTGATCAGATAAAAGGAGGCCCAGGCCTAGGAAAGGGGGGAGGACTCCGGCGAATACGTTGGAGAGAAAGATTTCCCTTTGTATTGTTGGAGACCCTCAAATCCACCAGAACACAGGAGTAGGGTGTTACGCTTCTCAGCGGCCCGAACCTGTCTACGTCGCCCGCGTCTTGCGCGTTTCCTCTCTCGCTGACATTCTTTATATCGAGGGCGAAGAACCTCACTTAGCGCCCCCGGTCGAACCGGCAAAGGGGGGCCCGCGCAGTCTCCCGGTGAGGAGTTTCACGCTCCGTCACGGCCGGGCATGGCGGTGCGTCGGCACGGCCTGGAAGGCAGCCAGGCGGCTTGGCCGAACGACGACGACGTTCGGTCTGTCGGGCGGCTGCAAGTGTACATGCATACACATCCCTACGGCTAGCTAACTGCTTGCACGCATGCATGCACACGTTGGGCCAGCTAGCTGTATGGCGCATGCATGGCCAGCTGTGAAGCGACGGTTGCTGCGGAGGGCGGCCGCGCAAGGAATGGTTACAGTGCTACGCCTCACGACGTCACCGTGCCACGGTAACGACGGTAGACGAGAAATGTGGTAAGGAAACAAAAGCAAGAGGAAGGGCAGGAGAGGAGCTCACCTTGCGGCAGCCGGGTAGCGGCGTACCGGGCGACAGTCCTCGTACAACTACGGTCGTCGAGGTACAGCCTGAGGACGGTCGACCCACGGATCGTCCTCGCACACCACGTGTTCGATCGGTGGCAACAAACGAACACACAGTGTTAAGGAATAAATGTTAGCGGATTAGTGCAAGTTAGGTGTCAGGGATTAGCGAGTTAGAGGTCAGCGGGTTAGTGAGTTAGAAGTCAGCGGGTTAGATGTTAGGGGTTAGCCGTTCGATAAGTTAGTCGTTCTCGGGTTCAAATGACGGCGTGGCGGCCTATCCGTCCTCTTGCTCAACTGAGGCCCAGCCGGAGCCGGCCGCGGCGGAGCAAGCGGAGAGATGGCGGCGTGTGCGCGGGAGGGTGTGGCTGAAGGGAAACAAAGCAAGGAGGAGGAGAAGAGAGGATGAAAGGGACGGGTTGCGTATTCGGCTATGGTTGCTCTTATATAGGTTTCACTGCATGAGCTCGTCTTGAATTGCCATGAAGACAGGGACGGGGTGGTTGCAGCGGCCGCGCGGGTTGGCGCGCATGCTGCATCGACTATCGTCGTTCGGGAGACAAAGGCTGGCTCCTGTGCTGCCTGCCGTCGCCACCTACCGAAACGGAAGACGGCGACGGTAACCCGGCGGGGACCACCGTCGTTCGATAGGAGCGTCGCCCAGTGTACGTGCATAGGCTGTTGCATGCATGCTAGCTTGGGCTCGACTAGCTGCTTGCATGCAGGCATACGCATAGCTAGCTAGTTGCATGGTGCCTGCTCGTGGCTGGCTTGCTTGCATGCATGCGCATGCACAACTAGCTTGCTGCATGGCTCGCGGCGGTGCGAGGTTGGGCAGGATGCGCGTGGAATGGACGGCAAGCTCGCCGGTGAGACGGGAGCGGAAGACGGCAACCGGTGATGTCGCAACGGCCTCGTCGTAGCGGCGCGGCGTGCGGCGACGTCGTCGCCGAAAATATTATGGGGGAAAATTAGACTTTTATCTTTTCAAACCTAATAGGAATGAAAGGGCTTGGGGAGGTAACATGGACTTTTTCCAGAAAAAGCCCAGCAACAAGAAGGCCACAGTAGAGGGAGCTTACGTGGACCTTTTGGAGTAAAACTAATTTTGGTCAGAGTGAAAATCTTGGGACAAAAACCAAAAGATCAGCGGAGTAGAAAAATTGGAAATTTTCAATAAAAGTTTGGCACGGGCATAAAACAAATAAAGAAATTATCGGCATGATGCAAAAATTTAAAAATAAATCAGGAATGATTTTTGATCGGTGTATTTTTATTTAGGGGTTTTCTCAGGGTGTTACAGAAGGCATGCTGCTCTAGTGGATGGCGGACTTTGGGTCCACGCTTGGCAGCTGTGTCATCCTTGGCGCGTCCTCTGTCGGCAAGGACGGCGGTGCGGGAGTAGCTCCCGCTATTGACCTCTCTCCACTGGCCGAGCGTGCCACCGCTAGCTCCATCCGCACTGCCCGGGTCTCCTCCGCACCCCACTGCTGCCTCTCCCGTGGTTTCTTCTCCTACGTAAGGGGAGAGAGAGAAGGGGGGATAGGAGGTGGTGGTCTGCCACCCGCTCCTCCTCGCCAGCCTACTTCGGCCGTCACTGTTTCGCCTGCCTGCTTCGTGTGCCATCGCTCCACCCGCTGTCGCCTCGCTCTGCCTGCCTGCTCCACCCGTCGTCGCTTCGCCCTGCTCCTAGAATGGGATAGAGAGAGGGGAGAGGGAATAAGGGAGGAGTAAGGCTAATATGTGGGGCCCACATGGGCCCCACCATTTTTTAATTATTTTTTGTGTGTAGCTGACATATGGGCCCATGGTTTTTATTATTTTTCCAGGATCAAATTGCCACGTAAGCGCCACGTCAATGCCTCGTGGGACTAAGAAATCAGTCTCGTAGGCACCACGTCAGCCAAAACCGCCTTCCAAACCATCGAGGAACCTCGTTTGCACCGGTTTTGACAGTTCAGGGACCAGTTGTATCAGGTTTTTGGGTTCAAGGACGAAAATCGGATTCGGTGTAAAGTTAAGGGACCTCAAATGAACTTATTCCTTCCATCAATATACAACCGGACCAACAGGCCCAAAACCACAAGACTTGGGTTCACCCATGGGCCATGGCCCAATAAATCCTCCTTCCTCTTTTTCACTCAGTTTCACAACACTCAGGCCACAAAGCTAGCGGTTCTGGCCGAGCTCCGGCGAGTCATTGGGGAGGTAGAGGATGGCGATCCGGCAAAACCAAAATCTCGTAGCAAGATTTCGATAATATATTCACGAAATTTCAAACCCTGATACGCTATATATATATATACCTAATATAAAAATAAGTAAGGCTTTCGTCGTCCGTCATCCGTACGCGCAAAAAAAGGAAAAAAATTGCGCGCAAAAAAAAGGGTGAAGGCACTGTAGCCAGTAGGAGGGAAAGTAGACTTCTGCTATGACTTCTTTTCCTTGGCCCGATTGAAGGAAGGACGTAAACTGGACTTCGGAAAGGACGCGGGCCGGAGAGAGACAAAGGGAAAAAAGCCGGTTTACGAAGGATATAATCTGGACTTTTTTCGAAGAGAAGAAAGGTTGGTCTGAATTCAGCCCAGATCTTGGAAGGAGAATTAAATGACTTTTTCAATCTCTATCTCTTCTCTGCTATTTAAAAAGACTTCCTGCAAAATTCCTAAAATTCCTCAAAAAAAGGTTCGCGAAAAAAAAAGTTCCGCGCAACGTTAAAAAATGATCCGATTTAAAAAAATTGGTTTGGCATTTTCTGCTTCTCCAAAAATTTTTCAAACTCAATTCAAAAATATAAAAGCAAATTCAATTTTTTCTTTTCGAATTACTTTTTTCATTACTCTTCCCGTGTTGAAAATTTATTCAAATTCTCATATATCAAAATCCACCTAAAGATGCGAAAGTTTATATAAACCGTGTGAAAAAAACGTTGTTTATAAAAAAACCGCTCCGAAAAAACTGTTAGAAAAAAACACCGTTTACAGAAAAAGATCGAAAAAACCATCTGACTCAATGCGACAAAAAAAACCGCCGTTTATAAAAAAACGCTTCAAGAAAACCGTCCGACTCAACACAAGAAAAAATCACCGTTTATAAGAAATCCGTTTTGAAAAAAATCGTCCGACTCAACGTGAGTTTATAAAAAAAACGCTTCGAAAAAACCGTCCGACTCAACGAGAGAAAAAACCATCATTTATAAGAAATCCATTTCGAAAAAACTGTCCAACTCAACGCGAGAAAAAACACCATTTATAAAAAAAAACCAAAAAAAAGCATCCGTAAAAAAATTATAAAGAATAAAAAAATATCCGATTTGAACAACAACAAAAAAAAGTCCATAAAAACTACAAAATTAACATGGTTATGCATAATTAGGTGTGGCTCTGCTCATAATTAAATGCTTAAGTTAAAGGTAGAAACTGGAATACATAATGTGCTTCTATTTTATTTAGAAGGTATAAACTATTTATCAACTATATAGCACGTGATTTTTTTGTTAAGGTATTTTTGCGTGTGTGTGTGTGTGTATATATATATATATATATATATATATATATATATATATATATATATATATATATGTGTGTGTGTGTGTGTGTGTGTAAAACTAAGGATGACACACTTACACATGTTCACAGCACACAAACACACACACACACATATATATTGTTTGATGAAGCGCACGCGGCTTCCCAATGAGCTGCCCAGAATAAAAATTACAGGTGCAATCATATACACATACTAGTTCGATTAGGCCAATATAATGTAACTATATACTAATTAAGAATATATGCAGTGAGCTAGCTACACGCCTAGACGGTGGCCGCCTGCGTCACCGTCGGTGGGCCGGCCGCCGGCGTGGCGCCGGAGCAGACGGGCGGGCGGAGCCAGCTGGCGAAGGCGTCGAGCGTGCGGGTGTCGGCGCGGTAGTGGCGCTGCGTGAAGCGCATGAAGTCGGCCCAGGTGAAGTCCGGGTAGAGCCGCCGCTCGCCGGCGCCGGCGGGCGGCCGCACCACGCGGTCCTCGCGCGGGCAGAGGAAGAAGGCCAGCGACCGCCGCTCCTGCTCCCGGTGCACCACCGCCCGGTGCAGGCAGCTCTGGTACCGCCCATTCGTCAGCGCCTGCAAAAATCACCATCAATTTTGATTAGTTACTTGATCAATTTTCACTAGACACAAACTAGCTAGCTGCACAGTGAAGTGAATACAACTACAGTACTAGTGTACGAGTTGGATTTGAAAAAAAAATGATAGCGTAGATTACAATGTTATACATAGTAGAAGACTCCACGAACACTTAAAATTTACGTTGTGAACTTATGAATAGTTTTAACTTGAATGTTTATGGGATGTTGTAATATTGCTATACTGAATTTTTTTCATTTTTTTGTCCCGAACTCAAAATTATACCGTTGAGTATATATATTTTTATAAAACTACAAATATTTTAAGCAAATATATAGAATAAAAATGATGTATCATAAAACTATAAATTTAACTATAGATTTAAAATAAAGTATCATAAAATTACATATTAAATGATAAAGTTATCATAGTTTTTATGAGTTTAGTGCTAATTAGACTTTTTGGTTCAAACGTAACATTATTGCGGGGATGTAAATCTAAAATATGTATTTTATAATAACTTTATGATTAAATAATATAATTTTACGATGTTTAGTCTTAAATTTATAGTTTTATAATAAATTTAATGTTAAATTTATAGTTTTATTTATGACACATTGTCTTAAACTTTTAATTTTACGATAATTTAATTGAAGAATGCGTCCGCTATATTGTTGTTTGTCTTGACTCGACCGGATCCAGACATATCTGATCTGATATATGCGATCAATTGCGAGATATGGACGGATGGACTCTTGGACACAGTACAGTACTATGTGGTGGTACGGGCGCAGCACGCGGACGTGCGAAGTCGAGTCGGAGGGCGACGTGGTCGAGTCCTCTCCGCTGCCGCGGTCTCTGCCGCAAAGCCTGGCGCCGAAACGGGGAAAACGACGGCGTCGCGCGCGTACGTACGTACCCCTACTGCGTACTACCACCGGCGCGCGTCCGGGGCCCGCCGGCCACCACCGCCTGCCTGCCTGGCCCCCGTTTCGTCTCCGGCTCCGGCCAAAATAGAGAAGCGTCCAAACCGGCGGAAAAGAGAAACAGCCCTGTAGCTTTTCTCAGTGCGAAAGAGACGAGAGGCCTCGCACTACCACAGGTCAGGACAGATGATGGATAGGTGAATGGGAAATTATTTTAAACTCTTCTCTAGTTATTTGCATATCACTTAAATAGTTATATAAAATTTTAAAAAATATGAGAAAATGTATTGATATGTGATATATCACTCTACAAATATGCAACTTAAAATTCAACTTCTACATCTCGTAACGAAAAAAAATTAAACTACAACTAGTTAATGTATATTCACAGTCAAATTTGCTTTTTCGTTGTGACATATAGAAATTGAATTTTAAGTTACATGTTTGTGAACATGTTAATATATCTTCTCATTTTTAAAAAAAAATTTTCATAATTATTTGAGCGGCATGCAAGCAACAAGAGGACGTTTCCCTCTTGTTTCCTCAAGAGTTTAAAATCCTCGTAGATGAATATCTTGTAGCAGAAGGTTTAATTTGCTGGGGGCAGGGGGGGCCTTACTGATGAGGCCAATGGACAGGACAGAGCCACTATTAGGCTATATAAAGGGTGTGTTAAATCCCTAATAAGCACAACCTTTACAAAGTTCAGGCCAGGACAGGACAGTGCCTTGGCTGAAAATCTTAAGAGTGCCGGTCTAAAATGGCTGACAAATACATTGAAACTAGATATTGCCTTGAGATTTGATAAACTGAAGAGCATTCTATTCTTTTTGCTTTTATATTAGTACATCTAGGATGGATAAAAAACTAAAGTTATTTTGGTACAGGGATAATAGATTATTGTCTGTAGATTATTTACGAATTATTCATACCACACTTCTAAAAATATGATTTGTTAAAACTTTATATATCAGCATTACTGAGATCACTTGTTTTAAACTATTTGCATGTTAGGTTTATATTGCATAATAGTTCATATCTCGTAATGAACTACATGTACATCCTACATTTACCTTGTGGGAACTTCATACTTATATAGTTAAAAATGTTAGAATTTGTATCGAATATGTGTACAAAATTAGTTACAGTTTAAGATTTGGAGTTATAATAGGTGTAGAATAGAGTTAGAGTCGGACTATATCCTAGGCTCTCTATTGGTACACCGGTTGTAACCGCAAGACGGCAATAGTATAGGTGTGGGTACGACTGACCAGCGGCCTAACCGATGGAGGGTCGTGGATATTCGGATACGCTGTAATATGCTGAATCAGGGAGGAACGCCCATAATCAGTGCTTTGGGGATGTAAGTTTCGGTTGAACCTCGTTAACAAATATTGTGTCTTGGCATTGGATCTTCTATTATGTTTCTTTCACGTTCAGTTATCGATGTACTATTGAGACCGATTTTATAATATAAAACTCTTATCATAATAATATGAGAGGAGCAAATGTCCAGAGTAGGAATGTTGATATATTATTTGAGAATGTTTGATAAAAAAAGACTATGACATCCATATATATATATATATATATATATATATATATATATATATATATATTGTTAGAGATTGTTTGGAGAAAAAAAACAACTACAAACATGTCCTTGCCGGATCGAAGAAAGGTTGGTACGGAGTACAGTATATAGCTACGGTAACTGTCAACAGTATTGAAGATGCGCGGTTGTTTTCAAGAAACCATTTCCAGTAGGTTGTTTTGAATATACCATTTCCGGTAATGTCTACCCTTCAAAAGTGGTTTTGGAAGGAGTAGGTTTACTACGTAGTAGTACTGTAATAGTGTCTATCTGGTCGTTGAATGATTTATTCTTATTGTTAATTATTTTTCTCCCAGGATCAATATTAAACAACCGACATAATTAAATATAAAGCAGTCTAACTTAAACATAATTATAATTTTGGAAAATATCTATGTACAAACTAATCTACACAAGCATGCAAAAAGATACATCGAAACGCAAACCCTAGGTGATCAATGAAACAAAACACTACTACATTATGCCTGCAAGTTATACTAACTATATATATGTGTTATGCAACCTTATTAGGTCACTGATAATTTTAAATGAATAATAAAATACCAAAACTATTAGCTTATACTAGGGGTAGATGCCATGTTTTGTTATGGTAGCGAAATGCTAATTAACGTCACCTCCAAAATAGCCTCACAGTAATTTATAGCAAGTATCAAATTAATGGCTAAAATAAATAGACATAATTTGATTTTACCTAGAAATATTATTTATTGTTATATGGATCAAGTCTTATAGGTTAACATAGATAAAGATATATCGTAGGAAGGACAACAGATTGACGGGCAACAACCACCGGACCGACATCAGAACGAAGCCGCTACACAGACTAAATTACATTTTTATGACTTTTTATTTTTTACGATCATATGAAAGACACAGCCACACCACCATCAATACACACCGCACTCGCACACTTGTGAATGAGGCTCTAACACTTGCTTAAAGAGACGGTAGTCAATGATAAATCCCTAATATCACTAAATGTCTATATGATTATAATTATAATTATAATTATGACTATGGTTATATTTCTAGGACCTTTCGGATGGTTGTGATTATATTACTATGTGATATGCCATGTGTGATCGCCTTGCCGATTAACTTCCTAAGTTTGCTGGAAATATGTTGGTTGCTTTACTCGAAAAAATGCACTACGCGCGTAGCCAAATGAGTGTGTGATGCTTTTTTTTCCTAACCATTTTTTTTCAAGATGAGAACATGTAATAAGTGACATGCATGATAGTAGTAGGGACATCTGTCTGCTGTTGGGTGCTCTTTAGTTAATCTGTGCATCATGATGTTTGGGTAATGGTGCCCGCGCGCGCGTATGTCTTTCTTTTATAAACCCAAAAAAAATGAATCAATAAGATGCCAGCTTATTTCTTTCTATGAAACCATGCATATAAATTTTCTAAATGATCAACTTCCAAATTAAAAACATGCCAATTTACTAAAGATAGCAAGAGAAGGTAGTGATCCAGATGAACAAAACGGATTAGCGAGATCGACGAGAAGCATTTGGTACGTGCGGTCAGGACGCTAGCTAGCTATCTGATCGCTGTATTTGAGTTGTATTAAGATAATCCTCTGACATAAAAGAAAGATAAATTAGGACTCGAGAAAAGGTTTCTGTTCGAAGAGAAGATACTTTCTTTAAAGATTGGATCCTTTTTCTCTCAGAATCCTTTAAGTATAGCTCGCTCGGTGAAAAAATGTGACAGTATTTTTTACGAATGGAAGATCCTATAAAATAAAAAACGGTTTGTTTATGAATGGAAGATCCTATAAAATAAAGAGCGGTTCGTAAATAAATCGGTGTCTTGTGTGAATCGAGAACTCGTCCATGCCGTATGGACGTGCGCAAGTGTGCAAAACGGGTGGAGCCAAAGGAGCTAGACGACGACACGTCGAGACACCATCATGGCCGGACACGACGACACGACACGGCGATCGAGATCCCGAGTACAGGGGTACAGGTTAATTACATGGTACGTACCATGAAGGTGTCGCCGATGTTGACGACGAACGCGCCGGGCTCCGGTCGCACGGGCCGCCACGCGCCGCCGACGAGCACCTGGAGGCCGTCGACGTCGCCGTCCTGCAGGAGCACGGTGAGCGCCGACGGGTCGCAGTGCGGCCCCGTCCCCAGCGTCCTCTCCGGCTCCGGGCACGGCGGGTAGTAGTTGCACCGCATGATTGAGCTGCCGTCCTCGAAGAACTCCCTGTAGTATCCTCCTGCCCCAACCCCCAGGCTCTCCCCGAGCACCGCCATTATCGCCTTCGACACCTCCTCCATCGCCTCGCAGTACTCCTGGTACACCTCCCTGCATCACCTCATCCATGCTCCATGTCATCGATCGATCGATCGATCTCTCATGCAAATGTAGCTAGGTGGTGTCATGTGAGCATGCACTACTACCAAAAAAAAAAAAGATTTTCGCAGATGACCTAGACCAGTGATGTATCATTTTCGTTGTCGGTGGCAGCAAAGATGTCTTTTCGCTGACGGCTGTTATAACGCAGCCGTCAGCAAAAACAGTTATTGCTAGCTGCTGCCTTATGACGGCCATCAACAAAAATAACCTTCGCCGGCGCTCTTAATGCTTCATGGCTCGCTTACATTTTCGCAAATAGAATGTGCATCTGGCCATCGGCGAAGAAAATAGGATGTCGCCATGAAAAGCTTTTTTTCTAGTAGTGATTGTTGTGAATTTACCCTAGGTGTTTGAAGCCGTCGCCTAGGGTGGAGGAGAAGTAGTCGGCGACGGAGGAGTTGTTGCCGCCGGCGTTGTCGTGGCGGTGGCCGAAGGAGAGCGTCTCCTTCCAGGGGAGGTTGGCGATGAAGCGGTCGGCGTGGGCGGCGGTGTAGCCGGTGACAGTCCCGGGGGCGCGGCGGGCGCGCTGCTTCGCGGCGAGCGGGAGGCGGAAGAAGCCCGCAGCGCCGTCGAGCGCGGCGCGCGCCAGCGACGGGGGCACGCCGTGCCCACTCACCTGGAAGAACCCGTGGCTCGCGCACGCGGCGGCCACCTGCGCGACGGCGCGGCGCATGCCGGCGGCGTCGCGCAGCGCCGCGGCGAGGTCGACCACGGGCACGTCGAGCTCCCTCGTCGGCGACGACGGCAGCGCGACGTCGGCGCGCGGCCAGACGAACGGCGCCGGGATCTTGGGCTGGCGCCAGAGGTCGAGGACGACGGCGTCGTCGTCGTCGGCTTCTCCTCCCTTCGCCGCGAGACCTCCGCTGCGCGCTGATTCCACCATGGCCACGAGCTTGCTGGCATCCTGTGCGTTCGAGATGTACACCATGGCTGTACGTATGGTCGAGCCGTTTCTGCACTGCAGAATGTGTGAGAGAAAGGAGCAGAGTGTGTGTGCTATTTGTAATGGGTGAGGAGATGCATGCATGTGTGATGTGTCGAGCGAGCAAGCTGGGTGAGTGAGGTGAGTGACGCACACGCCATGCATGTATATATGCCTGGTTTTCACAGTGAAGGACAACAACGACAATATATTTTTTATCTTAAGGATGCGCCAGTAAACTCACTTATAAGTACTTACTTATTACAAGTGAATTCGCAGGCTAGCCTGCTTGTACCCTTATTTCAACTCTTGGTAATATAAGTGAATTGTCAGATTGTTCCAAGTGACTTAGCTTTTGGAGAACTCGTGTGTGTAACTTAGGGTGAGTTCTTCACCTTACTTTTTCAATTCACATCCATTATTTTCTGCGCGCACGCTTTTCAAACTGCTAAACGGTGTGTTTTTTACAAAAAGTTTCTATACGAAAGTTGCTTTAAAAAAATCATATTAATCTATTTTTTTTAAAAAAGTAAATACTTAATTAATTATGTGCTAATGAGTCGCTCCGTTTTTCGTGCGAAAAAAATTTCTTCCCAACACTAACAAAAAAAACACACCCTTAATATGGTATCATAGCTAATATATGTTTTAAGGGTATGTTCTAAACACCTACTCGAAACGGCTACTTTTGTGTTTTTCGTGAGGATATTTTTCGAACTGTTAAAATAATATGTTTCGTGTAAAATTTTTCTATACATACTCAAATAAATTTATTTTTCAAGTTTTTAATAACTAAAATTTAACTAATCATACGCTAATAACCTTTTTCGTTTCGCATGCCATCAAAAATCCTAACTGAACCTGTGTTCCGAACTAAGCCTAAGTTTATTGGGTTGAAATTATAACACACTTATGTTATCTAGGTTCCTCGGGAGGCCTCAAAGTTAGGTAGACAATCAATAGTTAATCATGATAATGATTTCAAGACCTTTGAAAGGTACCAACATGTAACAAAGAGGTATTAGATTTAGTATGCTAGAAAATATGGGCACCTAGCTACTTAAGGACCGTAAAATTTTTCTAATTATAAAAAATGATTTTTCCAGCATATTGAGAGAAAGTATTGACTGGCTATAGCTAGAGAGTTTTTCAAACAAGCAAAAGAAAAAAAAACTCCCTTGTGACAACACAGATTTGCATGCATATCAATGGTGTTATACTCGATCCTCACAGTTAATTGAGAACAACATACTTGTTATCAAAGGAATGCCAACGACCAATGGATATGGGGTGTTGTTGACATGTTTTTTCCTTATCCGATCCACAACTTCTTCATAGGTTGTAGCTAAGCTCTATCCTTATTCTCGTTATCCTCCATACCTCTTCACAATCACCATTGTCATTGTCGACATAAGGTGCCTCCACCCTTGCTACACAACTAGGGGGCACTGCCCAGTGGCCAACTACTTTTCTACATGATCTTCATTGGCAAAGATAAGTTGGAATATTCAATGCATATTTAGAAAATAAAATTAAAATCCGATCACTCTTGTTGAAAAGTTAATTCTGATCTGAGGGAGCTAGCTGCAGGAGTGCTACGGCAATTATTGTCTTTCTCTGTTCTAGCCAACTACTTCAATAGATGTTATACTTTTTTTGTTCCTGTATGAACCTTGGGCTTTCTTTCATAAAGCTGGATCACAAGAATTTCGGTGAAAAAAAATGATCTTATGCATGCTACCTTCGTTGAGAAAAGTTTTGGGAGGGGATAAGTGAATATATGTGAGGTAATTAAGGAGATAGATGTGTCGATCCATAATTTTTAATCAGACATGTGTGTGACCCACTATCAGTATTCCTTTAGAAGCAACAAGAGTAACATATATGTTGTTAATTAGCAACGAGCTTGACTAATTAAAATATATTCCCTCCGTCCCAAAATAAATCAACTTTCTTTAAACTTTGTCTCAAAATAAATCAATTGTTACCTTTTTACTTACTCTCGGTCCACGAATCGAGAAGTTCTATTCCTTCAATACCGACTATCCACCCACCAATATTATTTATATGTGAGCAGGTTTCACTTTGGGTCACTTTTAATTGACAAAGTTTTGCTGTGGATCACCTCTTAGCATTTTAGACCATCCTGACTTTCTTTTCAACTACATCAACAATCTTGATTACGCTCTTGCACACTGATGAACTCTGAACATACCTTTGACATAGGATAAACTAGACTTGGATGGATATAAAAGAGTTGAGATGGTCCAAAGCGATACATAGATAAAATTACGTAGTTCAAAGTGAAAATGTTAGGCAAAGGGTGGTCTTAACTAAAAGTTTGGTAATAAAAGGTAGCCTGATATGCAATTCACTCTTAACTTATTAATAATTGGCATTCTAGTCTTTTTTTTCTCAACTCTAAAATCGCCTCGTGATGCAAGTGGTTGGTTTATTTTAGAATAGAGAGAGTACGTAGTGCCACGAGACCCGGTGCTTGGGAGGTATCTCACGTGCCTCCTGTAAATGTTACGGATTAGATATACCTTCTATACTTTTATTCATATCCGTCGGAAGTACCTAATATTATATGAAAAGGTATATCCAATTTTGGTAAATTCTACAGATAAGGCCAAGCTTCCTTTCTTGGTAAAGCAAGATGTCGGAGTCCAATTCGGGAACTATGAGGACTTATCTGCCCGTGGCCTACTCAGAGTCCCTAAATTCTACTTAGACAAGGCGTCTGTCTGCTCGTATAAATATAAAGCCTCCCAGGAGAAGAGGGGATTGAATGATAAGCCATAGCCATGAGCCAAGTAGAGGATCAACCAGAAGGAAGCCGTAAGCTCGTTGTTGACTCCAAGTCATTGGATTAGTTCTTGACGAAGACTAGTTGGTAGGCTTGAATAGCTAGCTTACTCCCCATTGTAATCAGTGTGAGAGATCCCATAGTTATACATGTAAATTAGATTAGGGCTATTACCCACCTCGGGGTCCTGAACCAATATAAAAATAATTGTCTCTCACTTTGTACTCCCAATCTTGTGTATACCCTAGTATCAACGTACCCTACGTCCCTAAAATATTATTGTTAGGTCCTACCCTTCGACAACCTCTAAAGGCATATATGTTACGAGAATTCTATATGCTAGTGTTCAAGCTGCACAAATAGATCAACATTGGTTCGATTTCTCGTGTTTTTGTTATTTCCATCCCCCCCCCCCCAATTTCCCTTTTTTTTATTTTCTCCATTACATGCTATGAACACTTTCATTTTTTCCTTTTACTCTCTTACATGAATTCCCTTTTCTTAAAGCTCAGTCATTATATTTCCTTAAGCCTTGTATAGGCATTTGTTGGGAAGTTGTAGACAAAAAAACGAATTTTGAATTATTGATTATAATTTTTTATTATTCCCTGAATGAAAGTTTGCAGTAGAAAATTTTATTCTCCATATGAAATATTTAATTTGTTGATATACATCAATGAATGTTTTCTCTCTTTTGGTACAAGCTTTTTTTTCTTGTTGAAAGTTTTCTAGTCAAATGTAATTAAGGTTTTAAATTTCTAGGTGTCTTATATATGAATGTTTTACATAGGAAAGTTTCATATAGCTAGGAACCATACTTCGCTCAACACATGTGGAGGAAAAACCAACATTGGAAAAAAAATTGAGCCACACTTGGAGAAAACCGGATGAGGCATTCGTCTGTTCGTGTATTAGATACTACATATATATAGACTAGCTACATTTTTACCAGGTGCGAAGGGAAACTCAGTTAATTTTAATTACAAAAAGCCAAGTACTATGCTATTGTTTGAATGGATCAAACAAGTTGCTTTTATATGTACATACCTATATATGCTTGTTGGGGAATAGAATGGAATAAATTGAAGAGTCTCATAGATAGGACAAGACAAGACAAGGACATATGCATTAATCATTTATGCAAACATGATTTGGACTTCTTTGAATATATATTGATATGTCTCTTAGAGAAATCCAACTATCCATGGGGACCTGCAGCATTACTACACAAATTAATCCTTTGTTTCCCTTGTTCTTATGTTCCAAACAGGTACTTGTACTTATACACGAGTTCATAAAGCACTATCATGTTCCAAACAAGTACTTATGCAAATTTTTGGGGATCTTATGTGTAAAATAGTTTACTTTTCATATGATTGAAAAAGAAGCCCTTCTTTAAGTTGCAACTTTCCTACTCACCTACCCCTTAATTAATTGTTTATATTTAGATTCAAAATCCATGCAATCTATGCATGGAATTGTCTTCAATCTCTAATCGACGGCGAGGAAGCTAAAGGGGAAGCGGTGGATAGAAGAACTCATTAATTAGTGGTTGGGTTTCAAGAGCAACGATGGTGACCTAAACCATGGCAAGCATGTGGATTTCACCAAGTTTTTGTTTCGGGAGGAGAGGAAGATGGGGGAAGGGGCAGCTTTAGGGCGCCTATTCTGTTTGGAGGAATTTTGCAGGAATTGAACTATTTCATGTGAAAATTCAGCAAAATTGCTACGTTCTGAAGAAGCCCTTAGAAAGAGGTTACGTTGGTACAAACCCCATATATATTGGGTAGTTGGCACGACAAAGTGCCAAAAGGATGGCCAGTGCCAGCTTACTAGCCACATTGGCATCGATGTTGAGAATAGCTCATCGGAGAGGATTAGATGGCAGGTAGTGATAATAGTGGATTTAGTAGCACGAGCCATCGAAGACAAGGGATAAGAGGCACGACAAGCAAGCTCACCGGAGTTAAGGAAGAAAGCATGATGGTGGTGGCGGCAACATGTAAAAGAAAGCGAGATGGCGGTGGCGACAACATGTAACAAAGGAGAAATACTAAAAAGTTATTTTAAAAAATAAAGCATGTCATCGTCTACTTATTGGCTTATCATTAGTAGCCAAAATTTAAATTTTAAAACTAGAGTTGATTTTGGGTTATTTTATCATAGTTTATTTTCAATTCTTGGGTTTTAAAAAGCAAATAATACATATAGATAAGTTCTATTTTATTATAAAATATTTTTAGTTGCTTCATTTGTTATTTCTATGGATTATCAGTCATAGCTCAACTGATCAGAGTAAAACTTTTTGGCACAATGCCTAGTTATGTTTAAAGTTATATTGCAAAATATTTATAAGTAATGAAAATTCTATGAAGAAGGTCGAGAAAGTACAAGTGTTGCACAAATCACAAAAAGCAGTTCTAGCCAAAAAGTAACTGAGATTAGCTAAAAATTACTCCCTCATTATAAAAATATGAGACATATTGATAGGATCTCTTATAGTATGTAATTGTTGAAGCACGAGCTCTAATAACGGGGAGCAGAGGAACCCCTTTAGTGGATTCGGCCAAGGAGAAGGTGTACAGCACACAAGGTCATGGTCGCGTGAGACAAAGAGAGGCAAAAGGTTTATACAGGTTCGGACCACTTGGAAGAGTAATACTCTATTCATGTTATGTTCTTCTCTCAATCTCTTTTTACAAATCTTACATGGTGTGAAACTTTCTCTGGCTAGAACTACAACTACAGGAGTATGATTTTGGATCCTCTCTCTGTGGCCTTGGCCCTCCCCTTATATAGCTGACTTTGCCTAGGGGATATCATAGTAGCCATCACTTACAAATGAAGCCCACATGAAGGAATTAGGTATGATGGGTCTCATCACAAGCTGACAAATGAGACCTGCTGTGAGCCCTCCTAGGAGCTCCCTCGGCCGAGCTGGCAGTACACATGGCAAGGTCGCTGGGCCACCTCCTCCTCACGTCAGCCCGTGGCCTAGAGTAGATGATCGGGACGCTGGTGATGCCTGGTGGGCCCACTTGCCAGCCACAGTGAGTTGGATGCGCCGGCTCATGGTGGGCCCAGCCATGTGACGTAACAGCCAACCATGTCACCTGATACCCCACGCCCCGGGGCCCTGACATTTTAGGGGTGATGATGGCTTGTTCCATAGTTGACATGCCATCTTGTCGCCCGTCGCTCCTCACGCACAACTGTCGGATTTGAAATTCTTCGCATTAAATGCCAGGTCTTTCGTGCGACATGGGGAAATGACGGTTCAGGTCGAACCATAGTTATGACATGTCAGGGGCCTCGAGCAGCCAACGGAAGGCCGTGCCGCTCTTGGGGGGAAGGGGCAACCCGTTAGACCAAGAGATCAACTAAACTCTCAGTCCCACTCGTGATTGGTAGGATATGGCGTCACGTGGCCTTTGACGTCCCGAACAACAGGAGTAGTAACCCGGCCGGGTTTTCACTTCTCTGATAGTAACAATTATGAAATTAGCATCATATGAAAAATATTTTCAAACATAAATATAATGATCGATACCGTAGGTTGTTAGTTTAATGAGTAGTCAAATATTATTAATACTGACTTTCCGACGTACTAGAACGCCTTATATTTTTATACGGGGTGAATATTGGTTACCGACAAAGAGCTGACCAATAGCAAGCTGCGGCTAGCTTTTCAACGACGACTCATTTGGACGCAGACTGAGCAAGACGACAATAATCCAGAGTACATCGTACATAGAGCACTCCATATGCATGGCTCTTGGTACGACGTGGTTTCCAGTAGCAGCCAAGATAAAATCATAGTGTCACATGTCATGCGAACCTCGTGAGATGGACAGGTACTGAAAGATGGATCACATTCTGATTTCTGAGCTAGAACACACACACACGCGCACGCACATAACAGCGGGCGCCCACCGCAAAAAGAAAAGGGAAAAAAAAGCTTTGTTTCTTCCTGCATGCGCATATACATGTAATTAAGCTTTTTCGTACTCATACATCTAACATATGGAGTATATGGTGTAGTATATCAATAATATAGCAAGGTGCTAAGGCTCGTCGTTTTTGTTTGTTTATTTTGAGCCACGTCTGTGGTTTCTGAAATTTCATTTTCAGACTTCCCAAGTCCTAATCTATCATTTTCTCTGCCATAAAACTATGTCCAACGCTATTACTCCTATCAACTGTTGGATTTATATGGTGTGAGTGAGTCACTTTAAAACTAGGGTGGCCACTTGTTTTCATTACATAGTAGACGCAAGTTTGCATACGTCATTGTGCACGCACATCACAAAACGGTGATCCTCTTAACACATACTCAAACAGACAAAAGCTGATGAAAAATCCCTAAAGTCATTAAATTTCTATTAGAAACGCCCACATGTATGTAATATATATATATATATATATATATATATATATATATATATATATATATATATATATATATATATATATATATATATATATATCACTACTGGAGAACTGATCTTTAGTCGGAATCAGAAAAACCGGAATAGTCCCGATTCGAATATGAACCGGGGCTAAAGATCAACTTTAGTCCCAGTTAAAAAAGGCAACGGGTCGCGATTCGGGCCAGTGGGTGTGTGAACCGGAACTAAAGATGATCTTTAGTCCCGGTTGGTGTAATCAACCGGGACTAAAGATCCTCACTTTAGTCCCGGTTGGTAACACAAACCGGGACTAAAGATAATTTAGATCTATAGTCCCGGTTAATGTTATTAACCGGGACTATAGTGATCCACCTTTTTATACTTCTTCTTCCTCCTCCAGCCCGAGTCATTGCTGCCAAGAGGAGGAGAAAGAAGGGAAGTGCTGCCAAAATTTTTGATAAATTTGTTTTGGTGATAATATACAAATCGGAGAGATCGAAAAGGTTAGCAAATTCATTCTCTAATAATGTATGCTTAGCATATTGCATTTATAGCTTTGTTTCTATAAAATATTTTCTCCATAAAGGTTTATGCAAAATGATGAGAGAGAAAATATGTTAGGCAAAATAAGGTTGATTTTGAAATTAGAAAATTTGGATAATGATGTTAGGCAAAATATGTTAGGCAAAATTAGAATATTTTCTCCATTCTCTTTTCTAGAAATTAGTTTCACTTTGAATAATGATGTTTTAAATTTTTGTATGATTATTTAATTAGTTTCGAGAATGTGGATTTCGTTAGTAACATTGGACTATTTGATGTCTAGATGGATCGACAATGGATGTACACCGCGGACCAACGGTCGAAAGAGTTTATTGAAGGCGTGCATTATTTTTTGAAGGTGGCCAATGCTAACAAGTACAAGGGTTTCATGTGTTGTCCATGCAAAAAGTGCAGTAACCGAAAGGAGTATTTATCATTAAGAACTATTCATGCGCACTTGTTTGAGTCTGGATTCATGCCTGGATATAATTGTTGGACCTCGCACGGAGAGCTAGGGGTTACAATGGAAGAAGATGAAGTAGAAGACGAGAATATTTCGGATTGGGCTCATCAATACGGTGGATTTGAAGAAAATCCGGAAGGCGAGGCGGACGGAGCTGTTCAAGATAACGACGCTGTAGATGATCTTGGTCAAATGTTGCGGGACGTAAAGGACAGCTGCGAAAGTGAGAAGGAGGTCCAAAAATTGGACCGTATGTTAGCAGACCACAAAACTTCGTTGTACCCAGGTTGCGAACAGGGGCACAAAAAATTGGGTACGACGCTAGAATTCTTGCAATGGAAGACAAAAAATGGTGTGAGTGACAAGGCATTTGGCGAGTTATTGAAATTCGTCAAGAACATTCTTCCGGAGGGAAACGAGTTGCCCAAAACAACGTACGAAGCTAAGAAGGTGGTATGCCCTCTAGGACTAGAAGTACATAAGATACACGCATGTCCGAACGATTGTATCCTCTATCGCGGTGAGGAGTACGAGAACCTAGAAGCATGCCCGGTTTGTAAATCACTACGATACAAGATTAGACAAGATGATCCAGGTGATGTTGACAAACAGCCTTCGAAGAAGAGAGTTCCTGCTAAGGTGATGTGGTATTTTCCTATAATACCACGGCTCAAGCGTTTGTTCAGGAACAAAGAGCATGCTAGCATGATGCGCTGGCACGTAGAAGAACGTTAACAAGACAGGATGCTGAGACACCCTGCCGACGGGTCGCAGTGGCGAAACATCGACAGAACATTTCCAGACTTTGGAGAGGATGCCCAAAACGTAAGGTTCGGTTTAAGTACAGATGGCATGAATCCATTTGGAGAGATGAGCAGCGGCCATAGCACTTGGCCTGTTACCATGTGTATCTACAACCTTCCCCCTTGGCTATGCATGAAGCGAAAGTACATCATGATGCCAATTATCATTCAAGGCCCAAAGCAATCTGGTAACGACATTGATGTGTACCTAAGACCATTAGTTGAGGATCTGCTTCTGCTGTGGAACAAAGAAGGTGTCTCCGTGTGGGACGAGGACAAACAGGAGCAATTTAACCTGCGAGCGTTGTTGTTCGTGACCATTAACGATTGGCCTGCACTTAGCAACCTATCCGGACAGTCAAACAAGGGGTACAAGGCTTGCACCCATTGCATGGATGAAACTGAAAGTACGTATCTGAAACACTGCAGGAAGGTTGTTTACATGGGCCATCGTCGATTCCTTGTTGCAACCCATCCTGTACGGAAAAAAGGCAAGCATTTCAAACAGAAGGCAGACCACCGTACTAAGCCTAAACATCGTAACGGAAAAATCGTGTTTGCTATGGTGAAAGATCTGAAAGTAGTATTTGAAAAGGGACCTGGCAGCCAACCTATAGAGAGCGAAGATGGTCACGCGGCGATGTGGAAGAAGAAGTCTATTTTTTGGGAGTTACCCTATTGGGAAGTCTTAGACGTCCGGCACGCGATCGACGTGATGCACCTCACTAAGAACATTTGCGTCAACCTGTTAGGCTTCCTAGGTGTATATGGGAAGTCGAAAGATACACTTGAAGCACGTAATGATCTCAAGAATAGGCAACAACGCGAGGACCTTCACCCGGAACCGAAGGATAAAGGAAGCCATTACTTGAGTCCTGCAAGCTACACCCTGAGCAAGGAAGAGAAGGAAAGTATGTTTGAATGCCTGGAGAGCATCAAGGTACCGTCTGGATACTCCTCGAACATAAAGAGAATAATAAGCATGAAGGAAAAGAAATTCACAAACCTAAAGTCTCATGACTGTCACATGTTGATGACACAACTGCTTCCTGTTATAATTCGTGGTATCCTTCCTGATAATGTCCGGGGAACAATAACAAAGCTATGTGCTTTCATGAACGCAATTTCGCAAAAGATCATAGATCCAGACAGTTTAACAACCCTTCAAGAGGACGTGGTCCAATGTCTCGTCGGCTTTGAGATGATCTTTCCACCGTCATTCTTCAATATAATGACGCATCTTCTATGTCACCTTGTGAAAGAGATCAGTATTCTCGGTCCTGTGTACCTACACAACATGTTTACTTTCGAGAGGTACATGGGCGTTCTAAAGAAATACGTTCGTAACCGTTCTCGTTCGGAAGCAAGCATCGCCAAGGGTTATGGAACAGAGGAGGTCATTGAGTTCTGCATAGAATTTATTGAAGACCTTCGTCCAATCGGGGTACCCGAATCAAGCCATGAGGGGAGACTACGGAGAAAGGGGACTCTTGGAAGAAAAGCAATAATGACCGTGGACAACGATTTATTCCGTAAAGCACATTTCACGGTTTTGCAACAATCTTCGTTGGTGGCACCTTACATCGAGGAGCACCTGGCAATTGTTCGGTCGAAAAACATCGGCAAGTCTGATGCATGGATTACACACCATCACATCGATACTTTCCCCGTTTGGCTACAACAACGTCTAATAGGTGCAGAAACCATTGACCGACAACTAGCCTTCTTGGCAAGGAGGCCTTCTTGCTCGATATCGACATTCCAAGGATATGAAATCAATGGGTATACATTTTACACAAGAGCCCAAGACAGAAAGAGCACAAACCAGAACTCTGCTATTCGTATCGACGCCATGAGATACGATGGTGCAACTAGCACGTATTACGGTGTCATCGAGGACATATGGGAACTAGACTATGGACCCCTGAAGGTACCTCTGTTTTGATGCCAATGGGTTAGGCTCACCGGTGGAGGCGTAACGATTGATGACAGTGGGATGACAATGATTGACCTAAGTAAGGTTGGATACTCAGACGAACCTTTCGTCCTAGCCAATGATGTCACACAGGTTTTCTACGTGAAGGACATGTCTAGCAAACCAAAGAAGGGTAAAGGACCCGACGAGCCAAAGCGCCACGTGGTTCTCCCAGGCAAAAGGAAAATCGTCGGAGTTGAGGATAAGACTGACGAAGATTACGATCAGTTCGACGGGCAACCTCCGTTCGCGATGACGGTTGACCCGAGCTTCCTCCTTTCAAAGGAGGACACCCCTTACTCACGCAACGATCATAGCGAAGGAACATTAGTGAGGAGAAAGTACGTGAGAAAAACTGTGACATAGGTTGTTGTATGGACAATGCAAATTATTTATAATGTATTAAAGGCCATGCAATGTTTGTGTTTTTTATTACTACAATTATGTAAGGAAAACTGTGACATATGTTGTTGTATGGACGACGCAAATTATTTATAATGTATTGAAGTCCATGTAATGTTTGTGTTTTTTAGTACTACAATTATATATGCAATATCAATTTTGAACTATTTAAATAGGTAATATAGTATTAGATAGTAATATCAATTATTGGAATGTAATATCAAATTGAAACGTCATATGTTATTTATATGTGATTATTTATATTTAATAATAATTTAAAACTATTTAAATAGGTAATATGGTATTAGATATTTTAATACTATTCAAATAGTATTTAAATTGGTCTATATGTGATTATTTATATTTAATAATAATTTAAAACTATTTAAATAGGTAATATGGTATTAGATATTTTAATACTATTCAAATAGTATTTAAATTGGTCAAATTTTAATTATATATCATTATTGGAATGTAATATCAAATTGAAACTATTAAAATAGGTCATATGTTATGTATATGTGATTATTTATATTTAATAATAATTTAAAACTATTTAAATAGGTAATATGGTATTAGATATTTTAATACTATTCAAATAGTATTTAAATTGGTTAAATTTTAATTATATACCATTATTGGAATGTAGTATCAAATTGAAACTATTAAAATAGGTCATATGTTATTTATATGTGATTATTTATATTTAATAATAATTTAAAACTATTTAAATAGGTAATATGGTATTAGATATTTTAATACTATTCAAATAGTATTTAAATTGGTCAAATTTTAATTATATATCATTATTGGAATGTAATATCAAATTGAAACTATTAAAATAGGTCATATGTTATTTATATGTGCACCGTTTCAATCTTTAGTCCCGGTTGTTAAACATAGCCGGGACAAAAAGATAATTTGGTCGTAGTGGGAAAACATCTTTAGTCCTGGTTTATACCACCACCCGGGACTAAAGATATCTTTAGTCCCGGTTGCTGCCACCAACCGGGACTAAAGATCCCGACTATAAATAGCTCGTCTTCTCCGGATCCACACTTAGCCGTTTCTCATTCTCTCTCAACTCTCAGCGCGCACGTCCTCCGTCTTTGCCGCCGCCATCGTCTTCGTCGTCTCCGCCGCTGTACGTCGTCGCCGTCCGCACCGCGCTTCCCGGCCGAGGTTTGCGTCGATCTCCATCTTTTCTTCCGTCCGTTTTCAAGAATGCCATGTACCGCACCGCCGTCGCCGCGCCGTCCGCACCGCCGTCGCCATGAATGGCACGTACCCGCGCCACCGCCGCCGCCGCCGGCCCGCGCCACCACGGCCGCCGTCGCCATGAATGCCACGTACCCGCGCCATCGGCCGTACCACCACGGCCGCCGCCACAACACGGCCGCGCCACCACCACGGCCGCCGCCACCACCACGGCCGCCCCACCACCACGGCCACGCCACGAACGACCTAACGATAGAACAGACGTGAACGAACGTGAACGAACGAACGACATGCAGACCGAACGAGCGAACGACCGACCGAACGAGCGAACGAGCGAACAAGTGAACGAATGAGCAAATGAGCGAACGAACGAGCGAACGAGCGAACGAATGAACGAACGAGCGAACGAGAGAACGACCGAGCAAACGACCGAACGAACGAACGAACAAGCGACCGAACCTATGCACGAACGAGCAAACGAGCGAACGAATGACTGAACGAGCGAACGACCGAACGACCGAACGAACGAATGAACGAACGAACGAACGAGCGAACGAACCTATGCACGAACGAACGAGCGACCGAAGGAACAAACAAGGGACCGAATGAACGAACGAGCGACCGAACAAACAAACGATGGTACTGGTTCGCTCGAAGTTCGCTCGTTCCAAGGAGGTACTGGTTCAAGATACTGGCTGAACACAAGCACTCGGTCTTTCATGACTAAACAGAAATGGAGAATTTTCAAAACAAATTTATCAATGAACAAATAATTGATCCCGCGGGAGAATTCTACTACGATGGAAGAGCTATTGATCATACTCCCCATGGATAATTTGTCTTAGCTTTCTTCGTAATATATAATAGAACATTATAATTAACGAAAGATTGTAATATATGTACATATTCAGATATGCATTCATGTACTTATGTGTGTAAGTATATTTCGGTAATATAAGTATATATTTACTTGAGTGCTTATATGTAGGATATATATATATATATATATGCATATTACATATATATATATATATATATAAATACATATATATGTATTTATACAGATATATGCATAATATATAAACAAGCAGCTGGCAGAACCAGCAAATATTTTTTTAAAAAAAATATCATTAGTCCCGGTTGGTAACACCAACCGGGACTAAAGATGACTGAGGCAGCTACGTGGCGCAGTCATCTTTAGTCCCGGTCGGTGTTACCAACCGGAACTAATGATGAATCTTTAGTCCCGGTTATTTCACCCGGGACTAAAGATGGACATCTTTAGTCCCGAATTCGTAGTCCCGGTTGCATAACCGGGACTACAGGGGGTTACGAACCGGGGTTAAAAACCCCTTCTCCACTAGTATGTCTATATATATATATATATATATATATTATATAAACACTACATAATTTAAATCAGATTTATAGAGTCATAGAGATACTATAGATCCACAACTGTACTACCACATTTGGTGCTTTTGGCCATTTATTTAGTCAATTGAGGTGAACATTAATTAAGACCGACTAACCGGGGTAAATTGATTACAACTAATTAACGTAAACACCCCTAGCTAGCTAGCTTATTTTCCCTGATACTGGTAAAGATTCTCTTTAATACTGCTATAATAATAACCACTAACACGTGGGTCTATGGCTGGGACGATACAACCACACTCATAAAGATTCTTTTTAACACTTCTACAATAATAATCGTTAACATATGGGTGTATGGGTCGATATAGACATAGCTCTTCTGCAAACACTACTACAAATTTAGTTTTTCTTAACGACACCCTCATTAGATTGTAGACGGGTCATAAGTGGCCGCGTTTGCAAAAACCGATCTCCTGGGACTGATGCATAGACCGCACGTGATAATGCCTTATCATGTGCAGTCACTTAAGTCGTATTATCGCGTGCGGGCCTCTTAAGATACCACATGCAATAATGCATGTGGGCACTTAAGAGGCCCACCCGCAACCGCACGCGATGATCAAGGCCATATATGCTCTTAGCCAGAACTGCAGCCATTTCAAACCCGATGTTTTTCTCTCCAAAACGAGGCAACAAATAGGAGAAGGTTTTCAACTTCAAATATTTGCTTGGCATCCATATAGAAAGTTACATGCTTGATTTTCTCTTTCATTAGCCTCCATTCATTTCAAATTTCATCGGTGGAATGCGGCAAATTTTGCACTTTTGCAAATAGACTATTGTAGGCTATTTTTTCTATTTTTAGCTTAAATATAATGTTTACACGACAAAATTTTCAATGTAATCACTAGTGCATACTACTTTAATATAATGTTGGTTTAGTTTGCCCCTAATTATTTTAATTTTCATCAGTGGAATGCGACGAATTTTGCAGTTTTGCAAATGGACTTTTCTGAGCTTTTTTTGATAAATTTTTAGCTAAAATATAATGTTTAGATGACCATAATTGTTATTGTAATTACTAGTGCATGATGAGTTAATGTATTGTTGGTCTAATTTTAGGGGATTTTTTTCATGTTATGTAAGAAATTACACCTACACTCATCCGGTATATTTTGTAGGACATGGATCGGTCATGGATGTACGAGACACGGAAAACTCATCCGGCGTTCATGAAGGAAACATCAAAATTTGTTGATCGGGCAAAGGCACATGCTTTGAGGGAGAATAGGAGGGACATTTTTTGTCCGTGCTTTGATTGCAAGCATCAGAAAATGTTGAAAGACCCAAAGAATGAAGAGACTGGTGATATTTCCTTCGATGAGGCAGAAAATTTTATAATTGAAAACATGTCCCGTGAAACGATGGATGAATTTGGTGGCTCTAGTATTGATGATATAGAGGTTGATTTGATATGGAGGATATGTTGCGCCACGCTGAACCAAAGGTCCTAACTGGTACAATGTGAGGGTTAGGCAATTGGGATGTGTTGCAAAAATCAGGAAGGATTTTCTTTATGACGAATCCAAGGGATGTGACAAGGATTATACGGTGTTGCGTTCTATGCTAGAACTTCTTAGATTGAAGGCTAGGCATGGATGGTCTGACACTAGCTTCAATAATTTGATGGATCTCTTGAGAGTTATGCTTCCTAAGCCTAACTTGTTGTCGTTCAACATGTATCAAACGAAGAAACTGATATGTCCATTATCTCTAAGTGTTCAAAAGATCAATGCATGTGAAAATCATTGTATACTATATTGTAAAGAATACGCTGACTTGGACAGGTGTCCAACCTATGGGACGAGTTGGTACAAAATGGGTAACGAAGCCTCTGATAGTGAGGCTGTTGACCCAGATTCATTGATGGATACAATGAAGAAGATTCTGGCCATGGTGATATGATACCTTCCAGTGAAAGATTGTATGAAGCGCCTGTTCTCAAATCCTGCTGACGCCGAGCTGATGAGATGACATCAAGAGAACCAAAAGACGAATGGTATGATTCAAGATCCTGCCGATGCTCGACGGTGGAAAACCTTTGATTCAATACATCCAGAATTTGCTAAGGATCCGAGAAATGTAAGGTTTGCTTTGAGGACGGACGGAATGAACCCATTCGGTGACCTAAGCAGCTCACACAGCCAGTTCTGCTCATTATGTACAACCTTCCCAAATGGATTTGTTAGAAGCAAAAGTACATTCTGTTGACTATCCTTATATAAGGGCCAAAACAACCTGGGATCGATATAGATGTGTTTCTTGAACATTTGATAGAGGATATGGAAGATATGTGGAAAGAAGGGTTACGAGTATGGGATGAATACCGTCGGGAGTACTTTACTCTATGTGCTATCATATTCGTTGCCATCAACAACCTACCAGGGAACTTTTCCCTCCCAGGCCAGATTAAAAGGAATACTGGATGTCTTATATGTCTCGACAACACATCGTACAAGTACCTGATGTCCTCAAGCAATCTAGTTTACATGCGTCATCGTCGGTTCTTACCCCAGAGACATAAGTACCGTGCGATGGCTAGCTTATTCGACAAGACAGTAGAGAACGGGTCTGCCCCTGAAACACGAAGTGGTACTACAGTCTTCGACATGACAAAGAGTATTAAGGTCGTGTTCGGGAAGGGGAAGAAGAAGGTAGGCAAGAGGAAGAAAGCAATGGAGGAAAATACTTTGCCTTTCAAGAAGCACTCAGTCTTTTTCAAGTACCTGCCATATTGGAAAGACCTGGTAATTCGTCATGCCATTGATGTAATGCACCTTGAGAAGAATGTGTTCGACAGCACCATCGGCACCTTACTAGACATTCCGAGTAAGACAAAGGATGGACTAAAGTCACGTACCGACCTGGTAAATTTGGACATAAGGCAAGACCTTCACCCAAAAGAGCTGGCAAATGGGAAGATCGAGATTCCTCCGGCATGCTACTCAAAGACACCAGAAGAGAAAAAGGCTTTGTGTAGATGCTTGCATGGTTTGAAAGCTAGTATGCTTTTCATCGAACATCAGGAAGCTAGTATCAATGAAAGATTTGACCATCTCTGGATACAATGCTCATGACTGTCATAAGATGCTAACTATCTTCCTTCCTATCGCTATAAGGGTGGTCAAGCCAGTTCACACTAAGGTACTGATAACAAAGTTGTGCTACTTTTTTAATCGAACTTCATAGAAGGTTTTTGATCTAGATGAATTAGGACCCTTCCAAGCATTCGTAGTCGAGACAGCTTGCCAGCTAGAGATGTATTTTCCTCCATCTTACTTCCCAGTCACCGGCGTGTTCGTCGTCACCATTGAATCAATCTATTCGGCACCCTACCCATCGAGTCCGATGTCGTCCGCGCGAGAAGACAAGCAGAAGAAAATTCAGGATTAATTCCCATGGCGAGTTTGAAGTATGATCTACCGCTCCTAGACCGAGACACAAGATACTCTCTGTGGCCAGTGAAGATGCGAACCGTTCTTGCACAGCAAGACCTCGATGATGCGCTATCTAGATTTGACAAGAGGACTCAAGATTGGTCCAATGATGAAAAGAAAAGGGATCGTAAGGCTATGGCATATATTCATCTTCATCTATCTAACAATATTTTGCAGGAGGTGTTTAAGGAGAAGACAGTCGCTGAGCTGTGGTTGAAGCTGGAACAGATTTGCATGACAAAGGATCTAACCAGTAAGATGCATCTGAAGCAAAAGTTATTTTTGCACAAGTTGCAAGATGATGAGTCTGTGATGGATCATCTCTCCACTTTTAAGGAAATTGTTGCTGACCTTGAGTCTATGGAGGTAAAGTATGATGAGGAGGATTTAGACCTTATTTTATTATGTTTGTTGTCTAACTCATATGCAAATTTCAGAGATACTATGCTTTATATTCGTGATACTATAACTTTGAAAGAAGTTTATGAAGCTTTGCATGTTAAAGAAAAGATGAAGTAGATGGTACCCTTCAAAAATTCAAGTTCACAAGCAGAAGGCTTGGCAGTTGGGGCAGGCAACAGAAGAAGAACACAAAACGTCAATCAAGAGATAAAAGTTCAAGTAGCTATCGTAGGAGATCAAAAGTCCAAAGGCAGGTATAAGTCATGCAAATACTGTAAGAGAGATAGACATGATATCTCTGAGTGTTGGAAGCTACAAAACAAAGACAAGAGAACCGGAAGTTATAGATCGAAAGGTAATAGAGAAGAGAAAGGTAAAGCCGCAGTTGTTACTGATGATAAGTCTGGTGCAGAATTACTTGTTGCTTATGTTGGTTGTGCACAAATTAGTGACCACTGGATTTTTGATACTGCTTGCACCTATCACATGTCTCCAAATAGAGATTGGTTTGCCACCTATGAGTCTGTGCAAGGTGGTACTGTGTTGATGGGTGATAATACGCCATGCAAGGTTGTAGGTATTGGAACAATTCAAATCAAGATGTTTGATGGCTGTGTCAGAACATTGTCAGATGTGCAGCATATTCCAAATTTGAAGAGAAGTCTCATTTCTTTAAGTACTCTTGATCGCAAAGGGTACAAATATTCTGGTGGAGACGAAATTTTGAAGGTAACCAAAGGCTCTCTTGTTGTGATGAAAGCTGACATTAAAACTGCCGACCTGTACCATCTACGAATTACAACTATATTAGGTAATGTTGCTGCAGTTTCAGATTCATTATCTAATTCCGATGCTACTAATCTTTGGCATATGTGTCTTGGGCATATGAGTGAAATTGGTTTGGCAGAATTGAGCAAACGAGGATTGCTAGATGGACAACGCATCGGGAAGCTCAAATTTTGTGAGCATCGCATCTTTGGTAAGTATAAGAGGGTGAAGTTCAACACGTCTACACCTACTACAGAAGGTATTCTTGATTATGTTCATTCTGATTTATGGGGGTCTGCTTGTAAGACATCCTTTGGAGGTGCTCATTATATGATGACTATCGTTGATGATTTTTCGCGAAAAATTTGGTCTTATTTTTTTAAGCACAAATATCAAGCTTTTGATGCGTTTAAAGAGTGGAAAACTATGGTTGAAAAACAAACTAAAAGGAAGGTGAAAATACTCCATACTAATAATGGGATGGAGTTCTGTTTTAAAATATTTAAATCATATTGCAAGTCTAAAGGCATTGTGCGTCACTACACTGTTCCTCATACACCTCAACAAAATGGCGTAGCTGAACGTATGAACAGGATAATTATATCAAAGGCTCGTCATATGTTGTCTAATGCAGGTTTGTTTAAACAGTTTTGGGCAGAAGCCGTTTGCACTGCTTGTTATCTTATTAATCGATCACTCAGTTATGTCATTGATAAGAAGACTCCAATTGAGGTATGGTCTAGTTTCCTAACAAATTATTCAGCCTTAAGAATATTTGGTTGTACTGTTTATGCTCATGTTGATAATGGTAAATTGGAGCCTAGAGCTATTAAGTGTATTTTTCTTGGTTATCCGTCTGGTGTGAAAGGCTATAAATTATGGTGTCCTGAAACTAGAAAGATTATGATTAGTAGAAATGTTGTCTTCCATAAATAGTTGTGTTGCATGACAAACCTTCTACTAATGTTCCTGTTGAAAGTCAGCAGAAAGCAAGTGTGCAGGTGAAGCACTTGATCAGTTCAGGGCATGTACCAAAAAAGAAAGATGTTGCTATTAACCAAGATGTACCTGTTAGTGAAGATTCGGATTCTTCTACTGTTGAGCAGTCACCAAAACATTCTATTGCAAAAGATAAGCTCAAAAGGAATATTAAACCCCCTCAAAGATATATTGAAGAAGCGAATATAGTTGCTTATGCTTTGAGTGTGGCAGAGGAAATTGAAGGTAATGCAGAACCTTCTTCATATTCTGATGCTATTGTTTCTTATGATTGCAATAGATGGATAACTGTCATGCATGATGAGATGGAATCACTTGAAAAGAATCGTATTTGGGAATTGGTGAAATTGCCAAAGAAAAAGAAATCTATCCGTTGCAAGTGGATCTTCAAAAGAAAGAAAAGTATATCTTCAACTGATGAGACGAGGTACAAAGCAAGTTAGTTGCTAAAGGTTATAGTCAGATTCCAGGTATTGATTTCAATTATGTCTTTTTCCCTGTTGTGAAGCATAGTTCAATTCGCACTTTACTCAGTATTGTTACAATGCATGATTATGAACTAGAGCAAATGGATGTTAAAACTGCATTTTTACATGGAAAGTTAGAAGAGAACATTTATATGGAGCAACCTGAAGGTTTTGTTGTTCCTAGAAAAGAAAACCTAATTTGTAAGTTGAAGAAATCTCTTTATGGGTTGAAACAGTAACTTAGATAGTGGTATAAGAGATTTGACTCTTTCATACTTTCTCAGAAGTTTAAAAGATTCAATTTTAATAACTGTGTTTATCTCAAATTTGGTGATGGTTCAGCTATATATTTGCTTATTTATGTCGATGGTATGTTGATTGTTGCAAAAGACAAATCAGAAATAGCAAATTTGAAGGCACAATTGAGTATTGAGTTTGAGATGAAGGATTTAGGTGTAGCGAAGAAAATTCTAGGTATGAAAATTACTAGAGAAAGACAGTCTGGCAAGTTATATCTTAGTTAGAAAGGTTATATTAAAAAGTTCTTCGTCGTTTCAATATGCATGATGCAAAACCAGTGAGTACTCCTTTAGCTGCACATTTCAGATTATGTTCAGATTTATGTCCACAGCCAGATTATGATATTGAGTACATGTCTAGAGTTTCATATTCAAGTACAATTGGTTCACTTATGTATGTCATGGTATGTTCTCGTCTTGACTTATCTCATGCATTGAGTGTTGTCAATAGATACATGACTAATCCTGGCAAAGAGCATTGGAAAGCAGTTCTGTGGATTTTCAGATACCTACGTGGTACTTCTAGTGCTCTTTTGCAGTTTGGGAGATCTAGAGATGGACTTGTTGGTTATGTGGATTCAGATTTTGCTGGAGATTTGGACAGGAGAAGATCGTTCACAAGTTATGTTTTCACTATTGGAAACTGTGCTGTTAGTTGGAAGACAATTTTATAACCAACTACTGTCTTATCTACTATTGAAGCAGAGTATATGGCTATTTCTGAAACAGGTTATGTTTTCACTATTGGAAGCTATGTTGTTAGTTGGAAGGCAAGTTTGCAAGTAACTGTTGCCTTATCTACTACTGAAGCAGAGTATATGGTTATTTCTAAAGCTTGTAAAGAAGCTATTTGGCTTAAAGGTTTGTACACTAAGCTTTGTGAAATTACGTCTTGCATTAATATATTTTGTGATAATCAAAATGTAATATGCCTTACAAAGAATCGGATGTTCCATGAGAGAACAAAACACATTGATGTGAGATATCACTTTATTCGAGGTATGATTGCTGAAGGTGATGTCAAGGTATACAAGATAAATACTCATGATAACCCAGCTGATATGATGACAAAGCCAGTTCTTGCTACTAAGTTTGAGCTTTGCTCAAGCTTGGTTGGTATTACAGTATAGTCCTAAAGACTATTTGGCACGCGGTGATTTTACCTATATGAGACATTTCTTGGTGATTGATATTTTTTATGCAACAAGAGAAAATTCGTCTTAAGGTGAAGATTGTCAAATATATGGATCCGAATTTAGGCCTATAACATATTCGGATTAGTTTTTTTACTAAGATTTCAAGTCGTTTTCTATTAGGAGTCTTTACTTTTATCTCCTATATATACTTTTGTAAGTCATACGAGAAAAAACGACGTTTTCATTGTTATTCCCGTATGTTTGTAATCAACTGCTCAATAGTGATCATTGCCAATCGACGTCCATGATTTTTTTCGCAAAGGTTTTTCATGTAAAAAATCGTGTCTTCATTGTGCATCTATTTTTTAACAAGTATAGATATGGATAATATAATTATTAGTTAAAAGTTATTGAGTTTAATTTTTCTTAAAAAAAATACGCAATAGTTTGGGACGGAGGAGTAGGTATAGCAGCGTCACATGCATGCAAAATCTGTCTGGCGGGTGCACGAACCCAGCCCGGGACATGGCGAGACTGCCACAGTTCTCTCTCGAGCAGTAGATGCACGCGCGTCGCGCTCTCAGCCATCGAGGCTACTGCTACTGCACCTGCCTTTTGGAAGGGCCCGGCCGGTTAACTGTTGAGGACACTGTGCCGCCATCCTACGATGTCGCTGGTCGCGCCGTCCGTTGTTAAACCCTCTCCTCCGGCCCTATGATGAACAGCGTTTAGGAATTCTTTTTGGACGGGAGCCAACGCAACGAGAAAACGGGGGAGCTATGATTTATATCTTGGGGCTGTGGGGATTCGAATCCCTGGGCCTCCATGTTGCGCAGGTACATTTGTCATCGGATTAGAAAACTGATTGCGCAAATTTTGTGTTTTGGAGCACGCTGGATGTTTTACGGTGCTCTGAAGACTGAAAATGATGTTTAGCGGCCAATATATTATAAGCTGGGACTAGAATCGATGTGTTTTTCCTCGAAAAAAAAGAATCAATGTGTTTTTGAAAGCCTATTTGTTTGCGGTCAAGAAAATATTATGATCGAAGAAATGATAGACGATAGTTGCGTAAACCTTAGTAACCCCCGAAGAAGCTAATACACTAGCTAATCAAGAAATATGGAAGGAGAGATGATCGCGTCTTCCAACACAACGGCATCACACCCTTTGTCTTAGTAGCAAAAATAAAAGAGGAGGTTAGAACACGGTGGCTGACCGGGACAAGAAAAGCGTAGGGATTTCTTACTAACGCGAGAATTAAGCTCGGCTAGTTCTCGTGGCAGCGGCCTTTTGTAGTTTGTTAATATAATGTGAAATATATTCTAACATAGAAGTTTACGGCTGTATACACATCTGTTGTTTATCATCCCGCTTAATTAGTTACGGTCATGTATACATTTATTGTTTATTATCTCTCAACTAGTGGAAAACAAGAAGGGTGATCAGGACGCAAAAAATAACTTCGTAAGAATGAGGTGCCAGTTTTCCTTATGAAGCAGTTGTAGAGTCTATTCTCTACGATTCTCTATGGACTTTTGAGGAGTTCGGAGGCATGGAGGCTCTGCCCCTACCATCAACCTGATGATAGACATCGAAAAGATGCTCACACAAGGATACAAAAGTGATAGTGAGGTCATTTTCTTTCTCCTTACCCCAATCGCGTCTACATTTGGCTCGATCAAAACTTCCCGTGTGCTGTTGATCTAAGTCTAGCACTTATGTTGGTGGCCTAGATCAAGTGGTTCACTTATGCACCCAAGCCTCTCTTCACTACGTACCGAATGAGGCGGTAAGGTCCTTGAAGGGGCAAGCTACATCAAACAAGCAGCACATCGTCCAATGCCATTGAAGGGAATGTAGCAGCACTAAAAAACCGTTGCGCAAACTATTGGGCTCTCAAAAGGAAGGGAGTCAATAGAAAACTACTAATAGATGCCACTCATTTGATAGGTTTCGATAAAATATCACTCTCCTAATATTATTCATTTTAAAATGCTACTCTCAACATTAACTTTATATTATTTATCAGGGTTTTTAAGTTCATTTTAATATATTTTCACTTTTTTGCACAACTAAGATAGTGAAATGATCAGCCTACCCTTTTCCAATCCCTCGTGGAATTAGATTGGTTGGGTCCAACCAGACCGACACATAGTCCATCTCTCTCTCTCCAATCTCCACGTCCACATTTCGAACGCATGGTGAATGACGGCTCTCTCCCCCGATGGCGAGCAACGACCACCGACCCTGGGTGGCCATGATAGTTAACCAATACTAAAGACAAGGAAGAAAATCAACCGTCGTGACCCTTCTCTCCCCCCGAGGTCCCATCCTTTCTCCATCACGACCAGTGACGACAATCGAAAGATGTGTAGGATACGGAAGTGGAGCAAAAAAGGTAGCAGATGACCGATGAAGACAACCCTTACTGTTGACAAGCCCGTCATTGCTGCCAAGGCCATTCTCTATCTACATTGCTTTGCCATCATCTCCCCCTGAGTGTTTGCCATCTCTGCAGCAACCCACTCTAGCCTTTGCTCGCAGAGGTTGCCACCACCATACAGGGGCCCCTCAACCATTTTCATAATCATTTTTTAAAAAAAATGATATCGAAAACAGTAAAGCTAAAAATGAAAACGGTATCGAGAAACCGGAAACAGAATTATACAAACGGAAACATATTGAAACTGGTAATAAATGTCAAAAACATTGAACTATAAAATCTCACATTTAACTTTGCATAACTAATATGACAAAATAAATTTAAGGTTACACTATGTAGATCACAATTTTTGTTTTCCATTTTAACCTTGTCCTCAAGTTAGGGATTTGGTTGAGTTAATGGGCCTCTAAACTATGGATCAAATAAAAAAATAAACCATAAATATTGATGCATTCAAAAATAAGGTAATTTACCGTAATATAAAAAATGATAATTACCATATGAGTATGGTAAAATTCGGAAACGATCAGTATACAACGAAATTGTTTCCATTTCTATTTTTATTTTTTTACCATTTTTATTTTTGTTTTCATCTATAACCATTTTCACATTGTTCGGCTAGTAAAAAAATTGGAAACGAGAGTCCGTCGGTCAGAAATTTCCGTGACCGATTTCACCCCTATCGCTGATTGAGAACGCAGAAAAAGACGGGTAGGCACCCGGATCTGATTCCGGCTACGGATGGCCCAGGTTAGGCCGAGCAGGCTTGTCTCGCTTGCAAGTTGCAAATGTTCCTATTTACTGGTCCAGTTGAAACCACTATAAGGGCATGCCGTACACTTCCAGTGCTGGATCGTGGCCCGCGGCTTCCCTTATTTGCCTAAGCATAGATATCCTGTAAAAGCTATTCAGATCTTCACAGAAGCTATGAACCGGTTGCTTTCTTTTGAGTAATGATGATGAACCGGATTCGTTTGCTCTATCATTGCATCGTGAAGACACAGTGGTGATCACTCTTGTAGCCAAAATATCGGTTAAGATGATTTGCTACCTTCTTCATCTCTACCGTTATCAGTATTCTTAAGGTAACAAGGCGAAGCAAAGTGACCCATCCGCGATCAAAAGCTAGGTGTTTAAGGTGTGGATCAAGGCGATACCTTATATCCAACTAACCTATATCACCAGATTTTGTAGTACCTGCTGCTACTTCTTGAGCCCACGTATCCCATTATCCCCTTTTAAAGCAGCGCAGAGCTAATTCTTTAGCCGATATGTCACCCATTCTCCCCTTTCCAAAGAAAAACATAGAAGAGTGCAAGTAGCAGAGCAAAGAGGTGAGAGGTCTCCTTTCCAAAGCAGTAGAACAGAGCACAAGAAGCAGCAGACTAGTAGAACATATATGCTTGTTCCTGGGCAGAGTGGATGGAGAAGGGGCAACCGCCACCGCTAGGGTTTCTGCCGTGCCGCCCAGCCTCCACTCTCCCCCTCTCTCTTTCTCCTTCTCCAATTGCTGCATGTGGCCACGCATGCGCACGATTTCCCCCTCGTACGCTCACGTTTTCCTCTATGCATGCCCGCAATTCCTCTCTGCAAGCGAAACCTCGACCTCAGTGGCCGTACCCCTCAGTGTTTGCGATGCTCTACCCCCTCGCTGCGCTCGGACGCTAAAGCGACCCCAAGGCAATGCTTTAAGAAGCATAACCGTTATGTAATCTATCTATCTATATGATCGGAACCCAATTAGTATAGTTACTGCTATAAAGAAACCACCACTTATTGTTGAAACCATTTGATGGTGCTTTAACAATTCAAATTAGCACATAATCTTTCTAGCTTGCATGAACCTCTTTTTTTTCTATTGGATAAGACTTATCAGATCCATATATTCCAATTTTGCACTGCACTATTTACACAAATATCCCACTAACAACGTGTGGACTGTGGAGTGTCATCTAGTACAACTTATCCAAGAGGAGCCCTATATGACTCCCAATAGTCAACTTTAAAGATTTTAAGTGTCCAACCAATAACCTCCAACAGAATACTAAAATTGCTCCCTATTTTTAGGAAACACTAAAAACACCCCTCACCTTCCCTACTTATAGGGAGTGTCCTTGGCTCCCTAAAAAAACTAGGATCCACCTATCGGTGAGATAGGAGAGAAAGATAGAGAGTGAGATATAGGTTACAAAGTGACGCAATACATGGAAGGAATCTCTAGAATGGCACCATATGAGGAAATAGGCAGTGAGTTTTTGGATTTAATAAGGAGAAAAAGTCCAATTTACTCTCCCAAACTATTTTATTGAACCGAAAATTGTTTAGGAGGTTTAAGTTTCTCGGTAAAAAAGTTCGGGAAAGTAAAATGGACGTTTTTTTAATTTAAGAAGATGCTCTAAGCATCAGAACATCATTAAGTCCTAAAAACCATTACGCTGAAGTATAATAATCGAGCTCCAGCAATACCACAGAGATCACTTAGAGCATTTTTAATGTGTGTTTTGAACCGATACTAAAGGAGAGAGAAAGGAGATAGTACCGGCATTAAACATTACAAAGAAAATAGCATGGGGTTCTAAGAAAAGCACCGGCCTCAAGAAAAGCAACCGGTCCTAGTGAATAAATAATGTGATAGATCAACTAGTCAGAAACATGCAAGAAAGAAAGTGAGATGATAGAGGTGAAAAAGAAAGAGAGAAGAAGATTGTTTATTCCTAGAGGTCCCACCGTTGGTACCTATGGTGGTGCTATACATTGCAAAAAATTTATCTAACTTTTTATCTCACGTGGGACTCACCTATAGTACCTCATGCAGCCACAAACACTACTGATGCTCTTAATAACGATCCAACGCCCACTGCGTTCTGCTAGCTATACTAGGTTACCACAAAGCAGCACTGCTTAATGGGAATAAATGGAAAATTCATCGTATGCTACTCTTCACAGTGGCTCTCGATCATTTGCCACTTCCCAAGAAGCAAATGGTCTTTCGCCAGTACTACCACAAGCTAATTGGCATTTTTACTCTAAATTATTAACCATTCTATCCTGCAACTTAACTACCATGGGCGACTGATACGAAGGATAGATGCGTTGGCATGACACCGTAAATGTCTCCCGCAAATCCCTCCCAGCATCAGCGTCGGCCGGCGATGAGCCAATCCGCTCTCGGTGGGGACCACGTCATCGTGGCAAAGATGAATGGAAGAAAATTATACAGCATGCTACGTCCTATATAATTTTCTTCCAAGATGAAGTAGCAGCAGGCTACGTCCTCTACGTCACTCTAGGGAGACTCCTGATGCAGAAAGGTGTGGACGCCAGTGATGACTAATGAGGATTTTTCAAGCTGTGTCGACGGTTGCCTCAGCCGAGGCAATAGAGGACAGAGACAACGGTGACGTTACCATCTGCCCATCCATGCAGGCTAGTGCCAGAAGCATGGAGTTGGCGATGGTGGGGGCTAGGGAGTGATGGTATCAGATGTTGAAGGTTAGCTCAGGTGGATGCCCGCGGCCGGCGGGGGTCTTCACCGTGGAGGTTGGCTAGGATAGGACAGTGGCTGCAGCGTCGCGGCTCACCGACGAATTCGCCTGGCCTTGCCGCAGCTGTGGGGAAGGGATATAGAAGGGACGGGAGAAGAGGGTGGACCAGCTCAGTTCGGCTCAGCTTGTTTAACTTTAACAAGTTAAAAGCCTAACTCGGCTCATGAGCTATATCTCATTTTTGAAAAAATCTACCAAATTATCATATGTTTACATAACTAAGAAAACTTAAATCATAAAGAACTCACTAAATACATGTAATTTGGATGTAATTAAATAACTAAATACTAGTCAATAAGCACCAAATATAATAATATATAACCATCCGTACTAGCAAGCTAAATGAGTAGCTCATGAGCTAACAAGCTAAGAGCCTAGCTCTGCTCGGCTCATTGTAATTACGAGTTTGAGCTGATCCGAGCCATAAGCTTGAAGCTTTTCTTTCCACCCCTAGGGGAGAAGAATGGTAGGGCAATATGGGAATAAAAGTGTGTCGTGCTCAGCAGCAGCAGCAGCAGCAACAACAACAACAATAATAATAATAATAACAGGCAAAAGCGAGAAATGTTCAATTTACTTGAGTGGCAAGTGATCAAGAATCACTACGAGGTTATCAATTTTCTTGAAGTAAAATGGAATTGAAGAACAAATTCCATAATTTTTCTAGTAGAAGAAACAAATTGATCTGAGTTATGACTTCGATGGTTTCTATCTGTTACAAAAAATCTTACCCTATTGTGCAGTTGCACTCAAACTTTACCATACAGGTTTATCATTCACCAAAAGCAGCATTCAAATTCTGATTACATGGTCCTATCAGTCTTTCGTTACCAATTCGACTGTACAGTGTGCTATTCACAATATATACAAGATGGAGTGACAAATGATCAATAATCCTGATTTAGAGTTAAGATGCCTTGTAGAAAACCTGGTAAAATATGAACCTGCATTAGCTTTTAGTGGTTTAAGTGCAGTGCTATGTTTATTTAATTCTTGTGTAATAGAGTCAGATAAAGGATGAAGTCTTCCACATAGAAACATGAATTGTAAGGGGGAGATGTGTCAATATTATCACTGAGCGTTTCTTTTCTAGGAACCAACCCGTTGGGTTATTTTGACAGGTTGGATGAGAGAATAAAATGAGCTGTTTCCCCAGAGGACAAGTTATACTAGTTAGCATGGTACAGGGGTAATAACTGTGGGTAATTGGTGGGTGGCGATTCTAGCAACAAAAAGGTATTGCAAGACAATAAGTTATTTAACCAAAGATAAATTACGGTAGAACAATAATCCCAAACATCATCACATAAACGGAACTCAGAAGTTGTGTATAAGCTTACTAATAAAGTAGACAACAAACAAAAAGAGGTATGCATACCTTAATCTCCCTGTTAGAAAGTCCAACTATCAGCCTTCCATCCCAGTACAGTATTGAAGTTACAATTGAATCACAAGTAAAGGTTGCAACATCTCTGATTTCCACCTCTGAATCATCTTCCAATAACTCCTAATAGAATTAGCCCAAGAGAAAGATGAAAGGTAATAAATGCATGTTAGATATAGAGCATCCTTAAGTAGTATCCTTTTTTAAAAATGCATGCTTATGTTTTATAGTTCATATGAACAAAGCAACTAAACGGACCTGAACATTTACAACTTTATCCCATCCACCAGCATAGAGCCACCTGTCATTCAATTTAGCAGCATATATAGCACCGTTTTGAAGTTTCTTTGACTGTACTAGGGCGTCATCCTTCCAGATCTGATTGACAAAAATAAAAATGCTATGATTTAGCTTACACAAAAACCACATTATCTGCAATTAAAATTATAACACAACGTGGCCAGAATATACACATTTCACATCATAAGTCATGATTGAGGTATAGGGAAACCTTCAAACAGCCATTTTCATATGATGCAACAACAAAATCGAGTTCTGTTGAAATTGACAACACAGGAGTAATGCTTCCTGGTGTACCATCTTCCAGTACAGATAGCGGGCTGTGATCAGTGAGCCACCATGATCTAATAGAACCATCCCAACTTCCACTGTAAAGAATACCACAGGCAACTGCAAGGCAAGAAACAGTTGATTTGTGACCTGTCATTGTGCAGCGTAGTGAATAATCCTGCAAAAGGGGGATAGAGGATTAACTTCACATAACATGCTAAAATTAAGATAAATGGATATGAACCCCTTAACTATATGAATGGCCAAAACAGACTCGTTATCAAGATAAAGACTTGATGCTCCAATAAAACAGGAGGGAAACATTCTGGAATCAACTTCCAGGGCAAACTGTACTCTAATGTTTAAATTTTAGCCCAAACACCAACATTATTATAATCCCTGTATGCTAATTAAAAAAGCAAATTGGATTAGCATCTTTACCTCTAGAGACCAAGCCTTAATAGATTTGTCTCTACTGCCAGTGTAAAGATAACCAGTTCCAGAAACAGCCAAACAGTGAACACCTCGATAAATCCAATCGTTACTTTCATACCACTTATTCAATGGTTCGTTACTGAGCGAAGGATCAACACACCAGACAAATATTCCGCTACCACTGTCTCCACTTATACAAAGTGACTGATTATCATTGTCAACAACAACAATTGCTGTGATTTTGTGTTCATGGCCCTTCAAACTTTGTATATGAGAGAAGTCCTGTAGAAAGAATTCAAGGACCAATAGAAGTCAGAGAAATGAGCCACAGAAAACTAAAGAGGAAATAGAAATGATACTAACAGAACTAACTATAAAGAGAAGAGGAGAGAAGATACCTGCAGTGACCATACATTGATTGTCTTGTCATAAGAAGAGCTAAACAAAAAGCCTCCTGCAGTCAATGAAGATTTATTATTGGGAAGTCCTTGAGTGACATTTCTTATTAAGGACATGACAGAAAAAATATCCACTAGTATGATAAGATGTGTCATGACCATAGAATAACACCACAGATGAAAGAATCGGATACTCTAGCAAGTAAGGACGCCAACAATGAAGTCAGAAATCTAGTGCAAGCTAATGGTTACCTGCAAGCTTTCAGAACATTTACTTAGCATCAAATTAACATGAAAACCTCCAAGTTATAATTTATGTTACCTTCATTGACAAGTTTGACATGAGAAACGTATGATAAATGATAAACTAGAATGAAATGAAACAAAACCAAAACAGAGTTATTCAAATTCTTCTCCTTTTTGCATGTGCATATGTATCTCATAAGTCATAACACACTTTAATGTTGAACATGAAATTGTCGACGGGGCTAAAACACTAGGTAGACGACATTAATATTTCGTTTTAAACTATCCAGATAGCAATGGTGTCCAAATCAATAGTTTCAATGTAGAACCTAGTTGTTGGTTTGCACTATATATGCCTTCAATAATGAAAGTAGTAAATACTCCAATAGGTTATACCTCCAATGGCTAATCCCGTGATACAGTCACGGTGAGCAAGCAGAGTTGAAGAATTGTACAGTCCACATTTTGGCTCATCCATTCCTGCTGCATGAACTTCTTCGTTGTTTATGATACCACCACTGCTTGCATCATCTGGAGTTGAATGTTTGTCATCTAAATCCTGAGAGAGATGCATTGTATCATCTGACTCAACAGCACCAAGGTCAGAGCACATTGAGGACAACTCCCCAAGGAGCAAACACATAAAACTCTTTCGAGCTGCAAGATCAACATTAGGAATCAAAGATTCAATGTCGGAATTCATCAATGAACCGTTAATACATTTCCAGACATCAGCAATTTCTGGACGGCCTTCCGGATCATAGTTCAGACATGATACTATGGTTGCAGACCATGGTTCCATATGTGTGCCAACCAATGAAGCATCAACCCTCATAAGCACTTCATTCTTCCAATCATCATATGACTCATCAGTACTCCATCCTGCTGCAAGCTGCTCATCCCCAGTTACAAGCACCACCAATAAACAACCCAGCAACCAAGCATCCGAACTAGGCCCTAACAAGCCACTGAAATCATGATCGTTTATCTGCAACTTGTCATGCACCACCACCGCCACCTCAGGAGACATGAAGGCCTTGGACTTGGATGAGCAAACCCCTGCCCGAACTCCCCGGCACAAAGCCAAAACCTGATTCAGGTCGAGCAGGCAGTGTCCAAAGCGATCGAGGCAGAAGCATCCTAACCCTAGGCACCCCAGTATCAGCCCTTCGCTGTGCAATCCCATGAACGCTTCACAGATCTCCATTCCGACAGCTCTGATCCGAGCCACCGTCTCCCCTCGTCGGCTCCTCTCCTCCAACAAGCAGGAGACTCCACGGGAATGCCGTTCTGAGACCAGCCACAGCGGCGCCGCCTCGGGGCCCATCCAGACGCCGTAAACCCTGCAAACCAGCCGCGCCAATCGCGCCGAGACGGCCACCAAATCGATCACTTCCTCCCTCTCTGCAGCGCTCAGCGCATCGATCGCGGCGACCACCCGCGCCGCGTGGCTCGGCCGGTAGAACGGGGACTCCTGCTTCGGCGCCCCGCCGGCGGCGGCGGGGCTTTCGATCGGGAGGAGGCTTACGGGGTGGCCACGCGGGCAGAACCACGGGGCGCCGAGGTCGGAAGCGAAGGACCCGATGGCGAGGCCCGCAGCGGAAGTGGGTGAGTGGATCGGGGAAGCGGACTCCGGGAGGACGGCGTGGCGGAAGCGGGAGAGGAGACGCGAGTGGTCTGCGTGGAGCGGGAGATGGAGGGGAGGCGGTGCGGCGGCGGCGCGAGAACGGGAGGGGTTTGGGGGCGAGGGGAGGAGGGAGATGAGGGCGAGGTTTTTGGGGAGGGAGGAGGGCCCGAGAGCGCGGGAGAAAGGAACGCACTGGGAGCAGAGCGGGCAGCGGAGCGAGGCGGCGGAGGCGGAGGCGGAGGCGGAGGCCGGCGGGAGGGAGGCGATGCAGGGGCCGCAGAGGGAGTGGCCGCAAGGGAGGACCCGTGGCGCGGCGGAGGCGGTGTCGAAGGGGGAGAGGCACACCGGGCACTCGGGCGGCTCCGCGTCCGCCGGTGGCGGTGGCGGTGCGGTTCTCGCCATGGCCACCTCTTATGCTCGGCCGGGGACAGCGTAGAGCAGTAGGGAGCTCGCCGCCGCAATGTCGCGGACTTGTTTGTTTTGCGGAGCACGGGAGGAGCAACTCGCCAAGTGGGCCAAGGAAGGGAGGTTGACTTCTGATGTGTGGGCCAACATGGTAGCGAGAGGCCGCGAGGAGAGAAAAACCAAGGGCCAACTAAAAAGAGGGCTCGTGCGAAGTCCGTACGAAACTAAAAAAGAATTGCTATATCGCCTATCAAAAAAAATTACATAAATTGCCTCCCAAACAAATCGCATAACTTGCCTATAATAAAATCACAAGAGACCATATTTGGAGAACAGAATGATTCACACAACACTTAATTCTGTGAATAATACCTGAGAAGTGGTTAGGAGATATATTGACTCAATATGTAGATTACAAAAACTAGGGCTTTTGTCAGTTTACATTCTTAAGAGCGGAAGAGAACATGGCAATCTAAAGATGAAACTATCTACATTACAGATTATCGAGTGAAGTGCAGAACTAAATAGAATAGCAACAGTAAAAACGAAACCGGCTAGACCAATGTGATTACATATGGTTTTATAAACACACCTCATTTTCAGAATCAAACAAGATAGTCAAGAATTAGTGGTTGCTCAGAAACCAATAGACTCCGAGAGCATCCCAGTAGCAATCACCTAGCTAGTGTGTTCTACTATGTTGGTTATCAACGACCTTTGCCGATGATTTATTTTGTTCTCCAAAGCTATGCTAGCACGGTCAGGACGTTAGCTGCAGCTGGGGCGACTGTCGCTGCTTGGAATGGCAGGCAGCGTCTGGGGAAGGGTACTGACCTTTGTTGCCTCATCTGCACGCTTTGCCGGCTTCTGTATTTCAATACCATGATGATGCAGTTCAGCAGTAGCCTTTGGTGGGTTAACTTGCCTATCCTCGGAGTCCATTTTTCGTTTCTTCATGCTGGTAGAACTCCTGTTGCCGTCCGATCCTGCACCGACACTCGTTTCACGAACTTTGTCAACACTTCTACTCTGACTATGTCCATTGTTAACCACAGGATACATGGTATGGGTGCTTGTCATATTTTGCAGGGACTGTGCAGATTGTGGGGCGGCAGGGTCGCTATCACGCAACTTGGCAGCAGCAGCCAGCCTTCTCCTCTTCATCCTCTGGTCATTGCGGACCTGAATGACATGACTGGTTTAAATGAGGTACTATAAAATAGGATAATTTGGAAATTTACATTAATGACTTGTACACTCGCTTTCATTTCATTCCCTCTTCATATGATTAGGCAGGATGAAAATAAGACATGGTTAAGCTAAAATGGCATTCATGCCTTAAGAGAAGATCTTTCACCTTCCTCTGCCTGTATAATAAATTCCTTCGCTCCTTTGATCTAGAAATGGCATCTCGAATTCCAACTTTATCCATGTCGCCATGTGGCCACAAGTTAGCAAGCTGGTGCAGAAACAAATATATTATAATTTGTATGAGCATTATGGACAAGTATAATCGCATTCGCTAGGAGAACTGGAGAAGTTGTACAGAAATGCACTTGGTAACAGAACATCACCAAAATACCAAATTCATATGCTCGGGTGACTAAATTTAAAGTTGCTGTAAGAGAACAAATCCATTATAGAAATTAACAGGGTATACATTTACTTGGATAATTATGAATAGCTAAATAAATATTGAAGGAACTTAAGGCTGTTTAGCAAACTTGGATATATAAACAAACTAAGGGATCATACAAATGCAAACTATGTTGGTTTGCTTATAGGCACTTCAAACTAACATAAAAAGTGCTATCCTTGAGACATTGACACAACAGACCAGTGCAATTCGTTTGCTGGACAAAAATTAGCCCCTTATCCCAACATACGTAAGCAAGTCGGCATTACAAATTTACAAATATCAAAGTGAGTTAAAGAAAATAAAGTTCATGATCAAGAGTCTGTCTAAGGAGTGTGACTGCGTAGTGAATCAGAAAGGGAAGGTTGGAATTGTCTAATCCATTGATTCAAGTTGAAAGTTGAAACACTCATACAGACTAAAGGTACATATAAATGTAGAGGAGTTTTTTAACAAATGATCTAATGGTCTAATGGAAGCATTATGATTGTAGTTCCCAAATATTGAAAGAAACCTAAATTAATCACAGAAAAAAAAAAGAAGTGTGGTAAAAGAGGCAGGATAGTACCTCTAGATACAACTTACGACTCTGAGGGCCCTTATCTTCATCCATACCCTGAAAAGCATGCATTACTCATCCTGGTTAAGCATAATCATATTTTGTTTAAATACATGGTTTTGAACTTCCAAGTGATACTACATACTCAACGATAAATAAGACCTTGTCCAAGAGACTCCTCTTCTAAACCAACTCTACCGGCCTCCTTATTGAAGGGGGGAAATAAACAAATATCCTTTCACCAACATACACTTAAATAAACAGACAAAAGGTAAAATAAAATAGAGAAAACGTCTCTATTGCTGAAGTTTTTCTTTCAGAGCCTCCACAGCAATTGGGCAAATGGCACTAGCATCTCAATTATCATTGAAGTTGATTACATGCTTATACGACTATACCTCAACATACAGATCATATAGGTCGCAGATCCTGTCCTCCAATACAGCATCCATAACAGATTTTCCTCTCAAGGCCATTCTGTCATCATTAGTAACAGGATCCTGAAAGCCATCTGTAGATTCATCCTTATGTCCAGTACCCTGAAAGCACACGGATATAAGAGTTCCTACTAGCAAAGCTTTTGATCAGAATGAAGACTCAAAACAAAACGACAATGTGTATGAAAATAAAGCAGATTACACAACTTTATTGACAGGGTAATTTCACCTTAGGTTTGGTGGCTAGACGTGCTTTGACCATTTCATAGATCTCCATTTTCACTTGTTGCAATTTCCCAGCCTTCTCTTGTTTAGCACATAAACCTGATTGAACCATTTCTTTCATGTTTCTCTGTGCCAAAAACATTTGGTAAGTAAAATCTTTAAAACTCACCAAGTCACCATACAACACAAGGAAATTTTTTTTTGCCAGTGCCTCTTGGTATGTCTTTTGAATATATGTTCATTTGACAGGATCACTATGCAACATATATTTATTCTACCGCACTTAATAAAGAGTGACAAAGCCCATGCCTGCTAATCCGTCACTTTGTTTCACGTGCTGGAGGGGAGGGGTTCCCAACCCCTCCAAAAGCACACAGCCTAAAGAACTGGACAAAAACAGTGTGTCTCTTGTTACTTATACTAGCATTCGTTTAAATATCTGAATGAATCTACAGGCTACCTTTATCAATGGATGATTTAATGATCACAACATCCTATGATTTTTGTTTCAATGCTCAAGAAATAAAGACCATTTCCAGACAGACATAATAAACATCCAGAATCGGAAAAGCGACAAAAGATACTATCCTATTTAAAAAAAATGAAACGCATGGAAATAATCGGACATAGAAATATTCACAATGTGATGCATGAACAGGTATACATCAAACTAATAATTTTAATATGCCCCTACCACACTGGACATGATACTCAGTCTACTCACCTTCAGTGTCCTACGGTGCACAAGGTGGCCAACTATGCCCATGAGGCGATTGATCAACTCATGTTCTGGGATTTTTCCTTGATTTGCCTGCATTCGTCAAGATTCCGCCGTTATGTGTTGACTAAGAGGTTCAAGTTGCCACTTGCCACTACTTGTATTAAAAAGTTAGAATACAACATTTGCATTGGAATACAGAAAACAAAAGGCTCTACTACTTCAAGCTTCTTTATTCACATAATCAACTGCAGCAGCATAGGAAGTTAATGTATGAATGAATGCACCTCCTTAATCCCTCCAAATAAACCTAGTGATTACCTCGACACATGCATTCTGTATCAAGTTTCAAATCCAACAAATATTGAACAGACACAGTCACACTCTATTAGCCTTAGAAACATTGCTAAAATTACAGTTCGGAGTCAAAATTAAAAAAAAAAAAGTTGCTGAAACAGATAGGTAAGTAAACGCTCACATAGTTCTTTAGAAACAGCTAGGTAAGTAAGTGATGGTACGATTGCAGGCACTTAAACACCAAGTGGATAGTACTCAAATCTCAACAATAAAATATGAATGTCAGATATAAAGTAGGACGTAAGTAAACAAAGGCACTTCACTATATAAGGTAAAATAGGGTGTGCTACCACATACCGATAACCTTGCGACCTTAGCAAGTTTTTGTTTCACTTCTTGTGGCAATCTTCTTTTAACTGCTACCTGGCAATTTGCCTCAGCCTCATGTACATCAAGAATCTGGGGTTTGTCTGTGAGGACGATTCCGTGCAACAAAAGCCAAAGTTAATTCCAAAAGTGCTTAGAAATATATCCACCATGATATATAAGGTTTAATAATAAGATACACACATTCAGTGACAATGTTTTGGAGGTCACGGATAGCTCGCTCAAGTCTGGTACCCTTGGTCTTGGTACCTGAACCTTCTGTATGGCTTTTTGTGGCCAAGTGCTGAAAATGTAAATACAGAATATCATAAAAATTAGGTCATAGTTGTCTCGACAGCATTATAGCAGTTGAGAGACAACGCATTTCATCACACTTCCTAAACATGTTGCATGTGCTCGTGGCAGTTTTACTCTGTTACTTCCATGTCTTATATTGGAATGTTCTTGTGCTGAATTATTAGTGACATGTACTTTGGGGATGAAAAGATAACTATGGATTGCACCATGCTCACAACTCACAATACCAGTTCCCTTGATTCTTACCATTGTTTCTGTTGAATAGATGTTACTGGAAGCATGCAAACCAGAAAATTGACCAACATTATATTTCTCTTTGTGGCGCATGTTCTTCGATAAATCTTGATTCGCACCATTAGAAGTTTTTTTCTGTTGGAGGCCAAGATGTCCTGGAGCATCCTTGTCCTGGTATGCTGAATAAAGGTATTCAAATGTTTCATTAGCTGACTTGTGACCATTACTAGTATTCTTCCCCATTTGGAGAGTGCTTCTTTTAGAGTCTCTTAAAGGCGTGCCCATGTATGAGGAAGAACCTGGAGCAAATTCCTTGTTATTCTCAATATAAGAACTTGATGAGTCTTTTCGTCTTCGTTTCTTTGGTTCAACAGTCTGTACTGAACCAAAGTCACTGCAAAAGAGGGTGTAAGCATGTCAAGATTTATGTCATCCTATAACGGCATATATGTAATGCATGTTGACAGGGATCCAAAGATTGCTGTTGTTATAAGTATACCATCCCACATGATATCATTCTGAACAGCTAGTCATGAATATGACACTGCATGATGCCTTCTAGAATCATTTGGTGGGATTATTTTATGTAACCTGCCCAATACGATAACTGCAAATAAAAGAGTTTTTAGGAAAATTACATTTGTTCCAATTTTCCTTTGTTCACAAAATAACCATTGTGCTTGGTTGCCAAATTATTAACTTCAAAATATTCATCCTGTGGATAAAAAACAACAGAGCGATCAGAACACTGGCTATCATTCTCAACATGTCAAATGATAATAATACAGAAAAAGAATCACTGAGATGTTCTAAACAAGGCTAGATATATGCAGCAAGAAACATGTAAGTTCACACTTGGTTTGCATATAAATTAGTGTCAGTAGTTAAGTTCTTCCAGCCATATAGATCATTCCGATTTTGCACAAAGTAGCAGTTTTTCTTGCTCCAACTTGAGTGAAGTGCCATGTTGAATTGAAGATAATAAACCCTCATTCTTCCAAACACTAGACAAATAGCTCAATGAAAAATGAAAGATTAAAAGAGCATGCCATTCTCAGCTGTTCTTTGAAAATGGCATATGGAATGGTAGCCAAGAACTCAAGGCTGTTATTTATGGTACATATAACAGGCTAGCAGCACATATGCAGAATGCATGGCAAAACAAATAGTAACAAGATTAACTCAAAGCACTACAATGTCAATATTAACACTTTTTAGGTCAGATGAGACAATGAGAAAACATTTTATTAACAATACATTATAGCATTATATCAATTAAATTGAAAAACTAACCAATTCATCATCATCAATAAACGAATCTTCGGTGTCATACTGATCATCATCAGGCGTGTCATCCAGATCTTCATCATCACTACTATTTTTGCCCTGGCAGAGTAAAGGATGTAGACAGAGGTAAGCACTTTTCATGTGCATAATGTAGAAAGTAAAATGAATTTCCTCTCTGATAATAACACCATGTATTTCTTACCATGTAAAGGCGCTCAATTTTCTCAATAACTGCATTGAACCGATTTGATTGTGTGCAGTCATTTTCTGTAGGATGTGTCTGATTCAAAAGATGGAACGGCCATTATGTCAAATACAGTACATTATTTCAATTGCAATAAAAAACCTAGTTGATCTGTGTAATCATGTGTGAAGACAACCACACAAGTTAGGCTGATTTAATCCAACAAATGGGTAAGGGTAATGACCACCTGCAAATGAGTAAGCACAACCACCACCTATCAAAATGTGTCTGATACAAGTTCCAACAAAATATAGGAATTATTGCCTACGAATGACACATCTCGCTTGTATAGTATTCTAGTTTACATTAATCATCTTATCAGGCAATGTCGAGGAATTAATATATCATTGTTACATCATCGCTAGACAGTGCACATACTTCTAGTGTATGCCTAAACCCTTCAATAATTCTGATTTGTCATCAAAACGGACCTGCTATATTGATTGTACTCACAGAAAAAAAATATATTGTCAAAGTTTGCATGGCATTTGTAGTTCTTACATATGGTCACATAAGTAGCAAGTCTTGAGATCTTATCGTTTTTTGAAAAAACAAGCCTTTATAACTTGACCTTGTTCCCCCAAATGATAGATTACTTCCCATTGATCAGTAATCAATACAGCAGCAGTAGTCAACAAGGCTCATAACCGTGGAGTTGCAAGTTCAATTCCCACTATTAAGAGTGGCAATGTACCAGACTACCAGTTTAAGATGTTACAAGGAATAAGGATGCAAAAACGGTGCAGCCTAGTTACCTAGGGGAAATCCCAACATCAAGGTAAAGCTGGTCACCCCTGACATGGTGAGGGGCAATCTGGCATTTAAAAAGGATATATTTTGATGCTCTAAAACAGAAGCAGAGGAGCATATTCTTTTCACCCTGCAATTTGCAAAGGTGCCCACGGCAACAGCTAATGGATGCTTTCCTTTATGTTAAATCTCAGAACTTTTGCTGTCACTTCTCGGTTTCTCTGTTGCAAACTTACGTTTTACTGTCAACGCTCGGCTCTGCATTTGGCCTCACCAGGATACATAATTTCATTTGGCATTTTTGTAGAAATCGTATTTTGCTAATCTCTTATTAAAGAATCATAACCAGACCTCCCCACTCCCACACAAAATCCCCGCAGTTTGCAGGCTTGATCAGCCGAAAAATTGCACGGAAACTAGGCACGGAAGACAGAAATCGGCAAAAACCGAAACAAACATGAAAGGGGAGCACGAAACCCTACCGCACCAGATGGTCCAGGGAGGGGGCCGACCACCGGCTGTGCCGCTGCCGCGGCCGGCAGCGGAGGCGGCAAGGCAGCTCCGAGGCCAGCTTCCTTGAGCATCTTCCTCCACGACACAATGGTGGTCTCCCCAGGCCGTAGCTCCACGAAGAACACCCTNCGCCCCCTCCCCCTCCCCCTCCCCCTCCCCCGCTTGCCCCCGGCGGCGGCGCAACCTCGCCGCGGAGCGCGGCCGCCACGGGGGCCCTAGCATCGCCCTCCGCCACCGCATCACCCGGCGGCTTCGGGGTCACCGCGGCGGGGACAGGGGCGCGCGGGGGGACCATGGGTTCGCCCATGGCAACGGGGTCGATCGGCGGATCGCGAACCAGTAGGGCTGGCTAGCGCGTCCAATCGAAGGGGAATCCCGCCGCCGCCCTCGGCGCCTCTTCGGACGGCGGCTCCGGCGGTGGTTGGTCGGGGGTTTGAGGCGAGTCGAGGCGTGGCGTGGCGCGCGGGACACGGGGATAGTACTGACCAGGAAGGCAGGTGAGGGGGACGACGAGACGACGGATGAGGAGGCGGTTTGGCTTCGGGAAACGCGCCGTGACGGCCGTGGATTTTCTCCGGCTCTTCGCCGACGCAGCCGCCGTTTGTTTCCTCTTCTGGGATATACTTTCCTAAATCTAGCGGACACGAGAGCCCATTATATTACGGAGAAAAAGCCCAAAAAATCTATCTGAGCGGAGAAAGCCCATCACGAAAATAGCCATAGAATGTGAGATTTTTTCAAATGTAATTATAGTATAATTAATGTGTAATTATATTATAACTACATATGACTTGTGTATTTTCATTCAAAAATTGTATTTGGTCTGATGACTAGCATCACAAATAGGTAACTGTTAACGGCAAAATTTGATAAAGATATGCCAACGATGAAGATTAGATCCGAAACGGACTTGAAGGGATACGAAGGTTTTTGAAAACGGATAGCATATCGGCTGGAGCCGTATCGACCGATGTGGAACTGGGCTCGGGCAGCCAAGACGGGTAACTTGAATTGGACTTGGTTAAGCCGATACGGGTGACCTGGGTTCGTGTTAGTTTCGGAGAAGAGCTTGAAGATATTGCCAACTAAGAATTGAGTCCAGAAACAATTTTATCTTTTAATTAGGTATAAGAGTTAGTTTTTTTTGTAATTTTGTGGTAAGAGTTCACCTAGGATTTGTTTGTTTAGGCAAGTTTGAGTCATATCTGACATGGACAAGGTTTGTATATTCAGGTATAAATATATGCTCAGGATCTTGTAAGAAAAAACAATAATAGTTCAATAACACTCTCGGCGCATCGCCATAATTTTTCTTATTTCTTTTCAACGAGTTCTTGCTTCGAGTTAAGCATCGGTTTCTATCTTCAGCTGGAGGTATGGCTTATTAATTACCACATAACTTAGCTAATCTAAATCAATGGCTCGATTTACTTGTATCGGTCAGGCCTTACTTAAGGTTTTGTCGGTATTGGCTAAATCAGCTAATTGGCTTAGATTAGCTAAGGTATCCACCACCCTGAAAAACATCAAAGACTTGATTGTCTATGTGTTATGTTTCTTTTTATACTTTATGCTGCATCAGCTAATCATAATCTCTAGCCTGCTTCTTGAATGTCAATAAGAGAGTATCAGGGTTTCAGCCGATCTTACCTGATATAACTGTTCAACATGTTTTTGGCATACTTTTGTTTAAGTTCCCTTAATCATGTTTTTCATGCTATATCTGCTTCTTATATAAGGAAATCACACTAGATAAATATATCAAGTTTGCTTCGATATATTTAGTTAGATTGAGATTCTTGTATAAGGTTGTATTGGAGTATTAGCCGATACAGTATCTCTTTGTTGACCTAAGTATGGTATCATCGGTTATGATTAGATCAGACGTATTCTTTGCTCATAGATTACATGTTTGATTAAACTTACATCCGATGGAACATATTTAGGGTTTGTTTATTCTCATTCATCTTATACCTTACAGTCGATTCAATCAGATTGTATTGGTTAGGTCTATACGATACGTCATCGGCTTACTAGTCAATTGGCTATCGTGTATCTAACCTGGTTTTATTGTATATCTTGTTGGTTGTAGGATCAAACCAACTGGCACGCCCTGAACCCGTTTCTAAGATTTGGACCTACACTGGAGTAAAGCAAATCTCTCAGACCGCCGTGTTTTCACATCAACAGTAACATCCTTAGGTTCAATTTCCAATTCTACATAGGTTATTTGATTTCTATTTGTATTATTTGCACGAATCTTAAAGCTGTCTAATGTTCACAAATTTGAAAGTTTATTTGATTTTTATGTTTTTATTTGTACGAATATTAAAACTACCTAATGTTGACAAATTTGATTGTTTTAGGGAAGAAAAAATATGGCATGTTTTCTAGCAATTTCATTAATAGAAAATGGCATATTAAAGAGAAGGAAGATAAATATGAGACCATTGAACAGAAACGGACGATGGATACATGGTACTACGCACCCGTGACTTTGTTGCTCCTCTCTCTTCTCCTCAAACAAGCCGTGCACCGACCACCTTCAAAGCATTTCTCTCCTCTTCTTTGCCTCCGATCATCGTGCGTGTCCGCTCTCTTCCTTGTAAATCTCCAACCATTTATTGTCTTCCTCTTCTCTCCTCTTTGAGAGACTAGATTGCTTGACCGCGCTGCTGCTGTCGGCCCCTGATTTTATAGCACAGGAAACCATATGTGTTTACAAATACCAACTCCCTGGATCGGTAGGTTGGTATACACATTACAAATCTGGTACACATAGTCTGCATCGCATAGTCTTACAATACCAAATATTACATGGGAACCCGAGTAGGTTCTAATAGGCCGTGTTTGACCGGATACAATACCAAATAACATAGGATAGCGGAAGCAAGGCTGCGGCGGTCCATCTATACTCCACAGGCATCAACTGGGGATTAGTCCCTATGGTTCCTCCATACCATCCCCCTTCTCGGGGATCAGTTCGACTGGCATGTCCTCATCATCAAGAGCTAAAAGGGTAGAAATATGCAAGGGTGAGTACCAACCGTACTCAACAAGTCACCACTATAGAAATACAACAAATGCATATAGGGATCCAAGGCAGGTTTTGGTTTATTTGCGTAAAGCCAGTTTTCGCAAGTTATTTCACAAACCTATGGCCTAGCAGTTTTAACCATGAAAAGAATTGTCGCTATGTAAAGGTTGTCATTAATTAGAAGTTCCTTCATCACCCTTCAACCTTCCCACGCATGGGGCAAGGTCACCCATGTTGAATTTATCCCAACTTCTTCTAAACAATTTAAAAACATGTGAGTCTAGTCAAGAGTAATACAAGTCCCGGCGCTCATTAACCGCGAGCACGGCTATTCGAATAGTTTAATTTACTCACGCTGCAGCGGATGTACACTTTTAATCCCATACTCCGTGACGCACCCAACACATGAGACTTGTCACGGCCCAGTTTTTCAGTTACCCTCGCATGGCGACACCCGCTCCAAGGACTATGAATCCCCATTGCACCCCCGGCGCCACATTCCTACCTCGAGCCGGTTGTGAGGGGAGTCCTGGCGCTCCCGAGATTGAAGGTTACATTATACATATATAAAGCTTGACGTCATTAAACCACACACTTCCACATTTCCATACCGATATCCAGAACCTACCATGTCCGGGGTGCCACACCACGAGAATAACCTAGTCCACCGGGTCTAACCCCACTCAAGAAGTGTGGTCGTACTCGGTTCGTTTCCTGCTTAGCTTCTTGACTCAGTCCTTAACTGACCAGGGTCGGCGGCTTACCGTTCCCAGAACCACCCATATTCTATCCGTGCCGCCCCAGTCGAAATCACTTTTGTTTAATTAAGTTTTTGGGTTTTCACAAAGGTTTTCATGCTGTGGGTGGCGCTTATGTCTCCACCCGATCTCTATCAATCACTCCCATCGAGTGATCAGTATAACCACATCCACATATCCCACATATGGAGTGTATAACGTCTATGTAAGCAGGGCTAAGCAGTGAGTAAATAATCACGCGTAAAGTAATATACTCAGGTAACAAAGGTGTGTAAATACATAAGGATAAACAATATCAAAGGTAAGGCTTAAGCAAATGTAGGTACGCATTTTATAATTAGTATGCAATTTTATTTGCAATCAACACATTTATAAAAATAGGATCAACATGTTCGAGGAAGGGGGCGTAGTGACTTGCCTTGCTCACTTGAGGGTTCGTTATTAATTGGCTCAATTTCCTCCTCGCAGATGTACCCTGTCCGGTTGAATAATAACGTCACGAACTACTCGCTAACACAAAAAGAGCCAAAAATTCCAAAAAAAGAAAAATAACCAAACCAGTGCCATTGCGTAGATCTTGATTTTTGAAAGATTTTGACGGAAGTTTCGTTCAACTTCGACTTAAAACGAGGGAGATACGATTTGGAGGATTAATGGATTTTCTGAAATACGGAAATGAATTTATTAAATTGGAAAGGAATATTCCCAAGAATATTCCTTGGCTGTGATGTTGAGAGGGACGAATGTTGGACTTCCTTTTGTGAAGGCTTGGGCTTTAGCCCAGAGATGAAGGAGGTCGGGTAGGGACCTGATATAGACTTTTGGATAGGGGCCTGGGTGAGTAGAGGGATATGCATTAGACTTTGGTGAGGAGGGAGGCCGTTGGTGAGCTTCGGCCCGGAGGTTATAAGGTAGACTTTTGCAGGTCCATTCTGGGCTCGGTCCGAGGAAACAGGGGGCGTTTTCTAGACTTTTGAGGAAGACTATGGGCTTCGGCCCGGAAAAGAAGAGGGAGGTGATTTAGACTTTTCCAAGTCTTCGGGTCCATAGAGAGAGTCAAAGTAGTGGGCCCACCGGCGGGTCCCACTTCTTTTTCTTTTCTTCTTCTTTTTTTTTCCTTCCCTCTTTCTCTTCGCTTCTCCTTCTTTCTCTATCTTTCTCTGCTCCTTCCAGAGGGGAGGCCGAGAGGCCGGGGGCGGCGGCTTGGGCGACAGCACGGCGGCGGCGGCGGCGCGGCGCACGGTGGGCACGGGAGGCGGCGTGCACGGGCGGCGGCGTGCACGGGCGCGGCTGGGCAGCGCGGCCTTGGCAGCGCGACGCGCGGCGCGTGGGTTCGGCGGCAGGGCGGCGCGGGAGGCGCAGACCGGCGGCGGCTGCGGCCAGGCGGCTCGGCTACGGTCGGGCGGGCGCGCGGGCGCGGCTGGGAGCGGCTGGGGGTCGCGTCGGCCGGGGCGGCGCGGGCGGTGGCGCGCGGCCGGGGAGACGCGGCGCGGCGGCTGCGGCGGCCGGGCTGGCGGCTGGAGAGGCGGCCGAGCATGGCGGCACGGCGCGCAGTGCCACGACAGGGGCGGCGGCGCGCAGCCGAGGCGGCCGGGAGGCGGTTCGGTGCCGGCTCGGCTTGCGCGGCACGGCCAGGAGGTTGGTGGCGCGCACGGCTTGGCCGATGTCCGCGGGAGGGAGGTGGTCGGCCGGGGCAGCTCGGCACGAGCTGGGCCACGGCATCGGTCGGGCGCAGGGGCGACGCGGCTCGGCCAGGCTGGAGGAGGCCGGGGGCGCTGCGCGGCAGAGCGCGCGCGATGGCCGGGCGTAGCCGAGGTTCACGACTCGGCAACCGCGGCACGAGACGACGTGCTGGCCACGACGTCGGCCGTGCGCGAGTTGCTTGACACCGGATGGCACGGCGGAGTGGAGGCCGAAACGGCTCACCGGACAAGGGCGACGCCGACCGGGGGTTCGGCCGAACGACGACGTCGCTCGGCCCGTTGGGCGGCGGCAACAGTGAGCGAAAAAGGGTTTGGGCGAGCTGCAAGCGTGCTTGCAAATGCATACACATAGCTAGCTAGCTGTATGCATGTGAGCTGCTTGCATGCATGCACACGTATAGCCAACTAGCTGCATGGTGCATGCATGGCCGGTGGCGAAGCGGCGATCACTGCGAAAGGCGGCCACGCAAGGAACGGGTACGGTGTTGCGCCTCACGACGTCACCGCGCCGCGGCAACAACGATAGACGAGAAATGCGGTAAGGAAACAAAAGCGAGAGGAAGAGCAGGAGAGGAGCTCACCTTGCGGCAGCCGGGTAGCGGCGTACCAGGTGACGGTCCTCGTACAACTACGGTCGTCGAGGTACAGCTTGGGGACGGTCGACCCGCGGATCGTCCTCGCACACCACGTGTTCGATTGGTGGCAACAAACGAACACACAGTGTTAAGGAATAAATGTTAGCGGATTAGTGCAAGTTAGGTGTCAGGGGTTAGCGAGTTAGAGGTCAGCGGGTTAGTGAGTTAGAAGTCAGCGGGTTAGATGTTAGGGGTTAGCCGTTCGATAAGTCAGTCGTTCTCGGGTTCAAATGACGGTGCGGCGGCCTATCCGTCCTCTTACTCAACTGAGGCCCAGCCGGAGCCGGCCGCGGCGGAGCAAGCGGAGAGATGGCGGCGTGTGCGCGGAAGGGTGTGACTGAAGGGAAACAAAGCAAGGAGGAGGAGAAGAGAGGATGGAAAGGGACGGGTTGCGTATTCGGCTATGGTTGCCCTTATATAGGTTTCACCGCACGAGCTCGTCTTGAATTGCCATGAAGACAGGGACGGGGTGGTTGCAGCGGCCGTGCGGGTTGGCGCGTATGCTGCATCGATTATCGTCGTTCGGGAGACAAAGGCTGGCTCCTGTGCTGCCTGTCGTCGCCACCTACCGAAACGGAAGACGGCGACGGTAACCCGGCGGGGACCACCGTCGTTCGATAGGAGCGTCGCCCGGTGTACGTGCATAGGCTGTTGCATGCATGCTAGCTTGGGCTCGACTAGCTGCTTGCATGCAGGCATACGCATAGCTAGCTAGTTGCATGGTGCCTGCTCGTGGTTGGCTTGCTTGCATGCATGCGCATGCACAACTAGCTTGCTGCATGGCTCGCGGCGATGCGAGGTTGGGCAGGATGCGTATGGAATGGACGGCAAGCTCGCCGGTGAGACGGGAACGGAAGACGGCAACCGGTGATGTCATAGCGGCCTCGTCGTAGCGGCGCGGCGTGCGGCAACGTCATCGCTGAAAATAGTATGAGGGAAAATTAGACTTTTATCTTTTCAAACCTAATAGGAATGAAAGGGTTTGGGGAGGTAACATGGACTTTTTCCAGAAAAAGCCCAGCAACAAGAAGGCCACAGTAGAGGGAGCTTACGCGGACTTTTTGGAGTAAAACTAATTTTGGTTAGAGTGAAAATCTTGGGACAAAAACCAGAAGATCAGAAGAGTAGAAAAATTGGAGATTTTCAATAAAAGTTTGGCACTGACATAAAACAAATAAAGAAACTGTCGGCATGATGCAAAAATTTAAAAATAAATCAGAAATGATTTTTGATCGGTGTATTTTTATTTAAGAATTTTCTCAGGGTGTTACAGCTGCTCATGTAGCAAAGGAGATCAAGAACAGGGGCAGGGTTCAGTGATGGAGGTAATCAATTAATCAATTTGGGTAATGCAAGAGATCATCTAGCTAGCTAACCTCTTGATGGTTGCCGGAATGCAAGAACCCTCTTGGAGGGCTAGCACCAAAGCCGAGTGACGTCGGAAGTGAAGAAGAAGAAGAAATTAGAGGAAACAGTTTAGGTTAGTCTACTGTGGGCTAGTTTTATTTTGCATTTAATTGGCTAATTGCGACGATGCCAACTTCTTTTTTTTTCCTTTTTCAACACCTGTAGCTCCCTGTAGGTTGTATCCGTGTTTGTTGTTGCTCTAAGATTGATGTAGCTATGGTTCTTCAGATTAATATTACTGATTTCATCTATGTTAGTATAACCCTTGTTGGATTTTCAAGGGAGTTACACCTAGTATTTTTTAATTGGAGGTTCAGTAAACTGGTTAGTTTATAAAATAAATATCTCATTATTGAATAATATTATATATTGTTAATATTTTATTTTTTTCTAAATATTTATAGAAATTAGCATTAGTTTTCCTATCATTTACATCATCTTTTCTATATTATAAGTTATTTTAGTTTTTCCTAATTTAGATTTCTCTAACGTTAACTGAGTTTAGATAAAAATGCATTGACATACATAATAACAAATAAATGTTGCACCCATAGAATTAATTTTAAGTTATATAAGACATGCAATCGTATATAATAAAAGTCACAACTCACTTAAGTAATATTTATAGTACACTATGATCATTAGATTCATAACAAATGTTACTCTCTAATTTATCCATATAAATTATAGATATTTATATGACTATATGTAGCATTGAATATTATTTCATATATAATTAGTTAAGAGAATACTAGATTATGTTGAGGAAAAAATATCTCCTAAATTTTAAAAATTAGTTAAGCAACTTGATGTCACAGTAATTACTAATTACTAGTAACTCATATAAATTACTACTAACTAATATTATTAATATGTCATGATAATTACTATTAACTTATGTAAAAATTATAAATAGAGTGAATTGCGTCAACAATACACGAACTTGTTAGGTAAGTGCAATCTAGTACATAAACTTAAACTTGTAAAACGCTTATTTTAGTGCACGAACTTGTTTGGTGCGTGCGAACCAAGACCAAAATCGTACCACAAGGTTTATCTTGTTGATTTGAATGATATGTGAACATGTATCTTAGAAGCATATCACGCAGAGAAAGATCCATTCGACAAATAATAATGCAGGGGGTAGAAATAAAGAACGATAAAGTAAAAATCAAGTTTACAAATATAACCTTTTCTACCATATGTATGCACACATCACAAATTAATTTATGATATTTGACTTATAAAAATTGGCTTTGCTGTGCCATTTTAGCTTTGGTTTGCACGCACCAGACAAGTTCATGTGTACCAAAATAAGTGTTTCATAATTTCATACACTAGATTGCACCCACCTGACAAGTCTGTGTACTGCCGATATGATTTACTCTAATAAATAATATATATTACATAGCATGCGTGCACAAACTAGCTAGCTTGCAAGGTATGGTGGCTTAAGCTAGCAATATCATTATTGAAAATAGAGAAAAATGAGATAACAAGGAGAAGATGGAATAGCAGAACAATTCTAGGATAAATTTTTAGTTTTACCTAATATGTGATAAAGAACAAATTCGTGTTAAAATTATAAAATTTTAATACTATTATTAAATTGTTGATAAATTTGAGTATATCATACCATGGATGTTAGTAATTTCTTCTTTTATGTGTTTGATTGATGAATAACCTCAGTTCAGACGGCCCTTAAGTACCAAATCCGACCGACAAATCCTGCATAGAATCAAATGAAAGAATATAAAATGGAATACCAAACTTATAGGTAGTGGTTTTACTAACCATTTTCACAAGACTTGGTGAATATTTGTATGCAGGTGAATTATGGACAAAAACCATCCGCCATGTGAAGAAACACATCTCTGGTAAATCACGTGCCAGCACACGGATTGATGGGCCCACAAGTCAGATCAAACCGACTTAAAGTGGGGCCAAACACCCATTCACCGACCAAGGGGCTCACCTGTCATCCTCTCACCAAAGTATGGGGGGAAAGACGGTTTACCTGGTTCGGCCGAACTAGGGTTGGCACCCCTCGGCCCCATCCTCCATGTGTCGATTCCACAGCCACTCTCAATGACGGTTAGGGGTACACCGACCTCCCTAACCGTCATACTCAACCGCCATTAAGAATTATAAAAGGAGGAGAGCTTCTTCACTCACAACACACAACAAACTGGAGTACAACTCACTTTCATACTTAGGCATTGCTCTAGTAGAGTAGGAAAAGAGTGAGGTGAAGCTCCGAAAGGAGTGTCCCAAATGTCGGACTTCTCTCCGAGGGAGTTTCGGAGGAGAGCCAAAGATGTCAGCGTTCTTCCAGGGGAGTTCTAGAGGAGTGCCGGAGATATCGGCACTCCCTTCGATCTTGTATCTCGACAGATGCTTCTTTTATATAAGTAAATATTCGTGATTTCCTTTGGTATTTACTTTTCTTATTTAAGTAAGATATATTTTCATCATTGTGGGTTCATCGCTCTGCCTAGGTAGAGTACCTTAATCTTCATTAAGTGTGGTGTCGATATTAGGGTAGTAATTGATATCATAGACGTGGTGTCTAGGCTGAAGATTACCTTTGTTTGTTGTGTGCTCTACGGGTTGTAGAGATAGGCGGCAGGTGGTGACAGCCATGTCCGTCCTTTGTAATCCTCCACGTTCGGGTACATCATAGAGCTGTAGGTCAGAGTCTCCTTGGCAAACCAGGGGTAAGCCGGTGCCTGAAGCAATTGATAAAGTTTTACCTTAACTTAATTAAGATAATTAACCCATAGGAATCCTCTCCATCCTAAGCCTATCATTTAGTGTTTGTCCTTGGATGAATCATGTTCTTAGATTATACACACATGTTCCTCGTGGATATGATGCCCTGGAATACTCTTGGGTGAAGACTACAATGTTATATGTGTGCCATCAGATTTCATAATAAATACCAACAAGCTTTCTGACGCTGTTGCCGAGGAATGATTGTTGTATTATCTTCGAACTCGATTCATCCTGGTATCCTTTTTCTTTTCATTTTCTTCCTTTCTTTTCCTTTCTTCCACGGAGCAGCCCTCTATTCAAAATCTTTCTACTCCGGAGGGCGAGTTCTCTCAGCCACCATCCTTTTCAAACCCATTTTCATATTCGGTTATGAACTCCGTCCTGGCTTTATTTCCATGGTTCGGGAGCAATCCTTCTCGCACCGTTAGGAAGACGCATGGTGAATGGGAGAACTCAAAAGCAAGTTCTATCTTGCTTTCTTCCTGTTAACCCGTGTTATTTCCCTACTGATGGAATTCTTGGCTTTTAGCAGAGCGAGAAGGAGTCTGCCTCTGTTAACACTAGATTTTCGTAATCTACTCGGAGAAGAAAGAGAAAACCGACGCAGAGAAGAAGGATCAGTTCGAGTCGGATCGATTACGCTATCGGACCAAGCCGAGTATCGGACCAAGTCCTGTATCGGACTCAGCGGAGCATCGGACCGAGTGGAGCGCCAACAGAGAGACCGTATCGGCCGATGTGAGTTCAATGCGACCATTGGCTGATGGAAGCAGGAAGCCGATAGAGGCAGAGCGGGCTCGGTTTGGGCCTGAGTCAAGCTTCAAAGGAGATTGCCAAGTAGGGATAAGGCCCGATTTTAGGCAATTGTATATCTTAAATTAGGAAGTTAAGATAGTTTCGATCTAATCTATGGCAAGAGTCCGCCATAAGGACTTGTTTGTTAGTTATAGATAAAATCGTGTCCTATATGGACAATGTTGTAAATCACGGGTATAAATATCCCGGTAGTTTGTACTTAGAATCTCTCTCAAATTCAATAATCAAAAACATTACAATTCAATCTACTTTCGGCGCATCGCCACCCTCGCAAGAGGTTGATTTCCGGCGAGTTCTTGCTTCCCCAGAGCAGAGGTAAGAACTTGTACCCGACGGTCTACGTCGTCGGGGCTAGCGTGTCGTTTTAGACACGTTAAGCCCTGGCGACATGATCGTCGTTTATCATGCTTTGAATTATCTTGACATGGCATCTCAATTCTATCTCGCCAGCGGTGAACTCGCTTTAGGGTTTATTGCCGACGATGGTCGAATTAGTTTGCTTGTCTAGATCCTTCAAAGCATCTACCATCCCCAAAAGCAATCGACAGCTTGATTGTCTTTGTGTTAATTATCGATTCACACTTTGAGTTGCTATCGACCTTAGTCATGTCTCGAGATTTAATTCAAAGCCTGTTTTTGATCGTAATTAAGGATAGTACCGAGGTTGCAGTCGGTCTTATCTAATACATGTGATTATTTTATGTTTTTATATTTATTTGCCACTTGTATGAGTGGGTCGACAGATATAAATATATTTGTTACAGATTAATCTCAGGATTTCTCTATGATCAGTATATTTATATCGGCCGATCAGTTCATACAAGTTTACACTAGAGTATTAGCTAGTGCATCTACTTCCCATATCCCTCATCGGCCGATGTCATTAGATTAACACAGACACATTGATGAAGGCCGATGAGATTAGATCTGTATATTAATCTTATTTCATTATGACCTCAAGTAGGCCGATATAGCCTTGCCTTATCGGCTAGGCCTTCACGATGCGACATCGGCCTATTGGCCGATCGGCCATTGTTTGCTAATATGGTTTACTTGTTTATTTTTGTTGATTGCAGATCAAATCAACTGACACGCCCTACACACACCTAGGCAAGCCATTGAACCTGCACTGGAGTTAAGCAGATCTCCCAGGCCGCCGTGGTAACGTGGAACCCGCTTTGACACGAAGGTGGGTCGAAATTCTGCGCCAACAGCCTCGTATCTCGATCTTTTCGCTGAAAGCTCGTTTACATGACAGAAGGTAGGGATTGTATCCAAGAGAACACCTCCTTCATCCATTATGAAACCCTCTAGGAAGTCGAGTATACCCGTGAGGAGCCCTCAACCATTGAATCCGAGCTTATACCTTCCACATCCCAAAATTCAACTTTTGAGCCCTCACCCGAGTCTCGAGAACCGAAGAAAGAAGAAATTATGCGTTCAGAAATCCCTTTCTAGTTCGAGGATGATCTTTTTAAAGATTATGGAAACACCTTGAACTATTTCTGTCAAAAGAGACCACCTATCCCGTGTAGTCCCTCTGAGCTGGTCGAGAAATTTTTTTTCTCAAAAAGACGGTGAGAGGATTGACTACCATCATGAGCAATGAGTGGTTAAGGAAGGTAGAGCTTTCTTCCGAAGTAATTTGGATTATCTCTCCATCCTTAACTATTCAATGTCTTATGAGAGAGATCATGGTGAATGTTCTCTATAATCCCACTATCAGTGTAAATATTATGTTCGCAACCTTCGTATTAACTTGCTTAGGGGATAAACCGTTAGCACCCATAGACAAAACATTTCGGAGTTCCTTTGGCCTTGTCATAAAAGGTTATGGGATTCTACATGGAGTGCCTTTAAGGCACAAGAATGTCAAAGTCCTCCTAGATTTCCACGTATTCGAAGTCCCTAACTTCGATCTTCTAATCAGTCATTCACTAGAAAAGCTTCTTCTAGATGTGCCCAAAAGGGAGGCATGACGGTCGTTGAAAACTCCAAAAATGAGTTATCCCACAATGAACCATCACGGGATGGAGGATATGTATTGAGTACAGGAAACTCAACAAGGCAGCAAAAAAGGATCATTTCCCGATGCCCTTCATCGATGAAACGTTAGAGTAGCTTGTAAATCATTCCTTTTTCTGTTTCCTTGATGGGTATTCCGGTTATCATCAAGTTTCCTTCCATCCTGATTATCAAAACAAGACCACATTCGCATATCTTTATGGAACATATGCTTACTGACGGATGACGTTCGTGTTGTGTAACGCATTCGCGTCATTCCGAAAGTGCATGATGTCTATTTTCTCTAGCATAATCAATTGGGAAAGTGTCACTTCATGGTCCGTGAAGTTATAGTCCTAGGACGCCCAAAGGGGAGTAGAGGTGGATAGAAAAAAATTGAAGTAATTCAACAAGCTTCCACCTCTTACCAAAGTTAAGGGAGTCCATAGCTTCTTAAGTCATACAGGGTTCTGCCGGCGCTTCGTTAAAGATTTCTCTTTAATGATAGACCCCTAACTTGCCTGTTAGCTAAAGATGTCCCTTTTACTTTGTTCATGAGTGCTTAAAATCATTTAATATCTTAAAAGAAGCATTCATCTCAGCACCAATCATTCAACCCCCTGATTGAATGTTATCGTTTGAAACCATGTGCAAGGCTAGTGATCATGCTTTTAGGATCATTCTTAAAGTAAGAAACACTATGTTATCGCATGTACAAGTAAAACTTTGATTGGAACTCAGTAAATCATGCCATATCTAAAAAGGAGCTCTTCACCGTTGTTTTGCTACTGATAATTTTAGACTTTACTTAGTAGAGCAAAAGTTAAAAGATTCGCTCACTAAGAAAGATGCAAAACCAAGAAACGAGTAGAAGATTTTGTAGTGGATCATTTGTTGTGCATGCAATTCACTAACATGCAGGAACTGTCGATAAACTACTTCCTACGGGACGACATGCTGCTGAAGGTGATAGACTCCAACCCTTGAGTCTGTGCAAATGGTCTACTAAGAAAAGGTGTATAGACAGCTTAAGGCATCCAAAGATATCATGTAGCACCACCTTAGGTAGACATCTACTATGTGTTCAAGTGGATAGAAATCAAGCTACTCGATACACTTTGGGCATATAGGACAGCATGTCACTGTAAACAGGTAAGAAAGGTAAGAATCCCTTTTACTTTTACTCTTTCTTTTGTTTTTATGAATAAATGGTTCATGGGTGACGCCGCCTTCGCATGCACAGTCCCCATGTGGACTCCAGGTAAGTTTCAAGGTAAATTTCATTTTAATTGAATAAAATAAAGGTTATGACTCTCTGCCTTTCAAACCAGTGGAGTCCCTTTTGTTTTCCCTCCTTTTGTTTTTGAATAAGCAACTCAGGTACAAGAACAAGTGTGGGAGAGATCTCGCATGCCTCCTGTCACAAACATAATCGAGATCACCCACCTTTGCGCTGCACCATGACTTTGGAACCCACACGAGAAGGAGCAAGGCGATTGGAACCGGGGAAGGGTCGGCCGAACCCATGGGTCAACTGAACCACCCCTGAACATTCTCGTCTTCTACTTCATACAAGAGCGATGGTGATGCAAGTATGTCGTTCTTATTCCCTACCTGAGCTCCACATAAGCCTTATTAGAAGTAGGAATAAGAAAAGGCACAATCAATGTCTTGGTGAGAAATCATACACATTGAGCGATCAGAGAGAATCAATTGAGGAGTAAAGTAAAGTTGTGTTTTTTATGAGCAAAACGAAAAACCTAAGGTACTCATCAGAAGGAGTAGAGGTAACTTGAATCAAGGCAGTTCCATTTCTCAATCACCCAAGATGACATAGTAAACACTTCAAGATTCACAAGTACTAGTATGGCTTAGAATAATTACTATGCATGTATCATTACAAATGAATTCATTCCTCTGTTGTCATCCATGATCTTTACTCAGGGACGTGTAAAGGCTAAGTGTGGGGGTGTTGTTGACGATCCTTAAGTACCAAATCCGACCATCAATTCCTGCATAAAAGTAAATGAAAGAATATAAAATGGAATACAAAACTTAGAGGTAGTGGTTATTGCTAACCATTTTCACAAGACTTGGTGCATATTTGTATGCAGGTGAATTATGGACAAAAACCACCTGCCATGTGAAGAAACACACCTCCGGCAAATCATGTGCGAGCACAAAGATTGATGGGCCCACAAGTTAGATCAAACCGACTTAAAGTGGGGCCAAACACCTGTTCACCGACCAAGGGGCCCACCTGTCATCCTCTCACCAAAGTTGGTGGGGAAAGGCACTTTCCCTAGTTCGGCCGAACCAGAGTTGGCAACCCCTCGGCCCCATCCTCCACGTGTCGACTCCACAGCAACTCTCAATGACGATTAGGGGTGCACCGACCTCCCTAACTATCATACTCAACCGCCATTGAGAGCTATAAAAGAAGGAGAGCTTCCTCACTCACAACACACAACAAAGTAGAGTACAATTCACTTTCATACTTAGGCATTGCTCTAGTAGAGTAGGAAAAGAGTGAGGGGAAGCTCTGAAAGGAGTGACCCAAATGTCAGAATTCTTTTCGGGGGAGTTCCGAAGAAATGCTAGAGATGTCGGCATTCTTCCAGTGGAGTTCCAGAGGAGTGCCAGAGAAGTCGGCACTCCCTCCGATCTTGTATCTCGACGGATGCTTCTTTTATATAAGTAAGTATTCATGATTTCCTTTGATATTTACTTTTCTTATTTAAGTAAGATATATTCTTATCGTTGCAAGTTCATCACTCTGCCTAGGTAGAGTACCTTAATCTTCATTAAGCATGGTGCCAAGATTAGGGTAGTAATTGATAGCATAGACGTGATGTCTAGGTTGGAGGTTACTTTTGTTTGTTGTGTTCTCCATGGGTTGTAGAGGTAGGTGGCAGGTGGTGATAACCCTGTCCATCCTTTGTAATCCTCCATATTCGGGTACATCATAGAGCTGTAGGAACCAAGGGTAAGCCGGTGCCCAAAGTAATCGATAGAGTTTGACCTTAACTTAATTAAGATAATTAACCCATAGGAATCCTCTCCATCCTAAGCTTTCCATTTAGTTGTTGTCTTTGGATGAATCATGTTCTTAGATTATACACACATGTTCCCTATGGGTACGATACCCTAGAATAATCTTGGGTGAAGGCTATAACGGTATCTGTACGCTTGTAGATTATTTTGTGTTCGTAATAAATACCAACAACCTCCTCTATTACTTAGTTTCTCTCAAAGTCTACTTAGCATGGCAGTTGAACTATCAAGTCTCTTGGTTTGAATCAAATGGAAATACGATTTGATTAGATTATTTTTAATGAGTCTCTTTACATGGGTAAGTAATATTAATCATGGCTACCTAAATTTTTTATGCCACATTTTCAAGAAAAAAAACTTCAAAACATATACCGTGAATTCCATATGTTACAATTTTACTTCCATATATTTATACTATAACTTTAAAATTTTAGAACATAATTTTAAATAACTACCATATATTTCACTTCCATATAGGAACTATGAAAAAATTAATTATCTATTTGGTTTAAAAATGTTAGTTTAAATAACATATAAGTAAAAAGGTAAAAGGATAAATAAATAAATAATAAAAGGTTAGAAAATGTATCAATATCTCATATTCCTAGGTGGCCAAGTGTCCCCGCATAATTGTGCCTAAGAAAGAAGAGAAAATCGTCGTGCTGGGTGCCTCGAGGATATTTCTCCATCCACTCGACGTCAACTCCGACTCCTTGTGTGATGTGGATACCATAGAGTTGTTGCTAAAACCACCCGGTGTAGTTGCAAAAATATCAACCATCCCTTTGTTTCTACTAGCTAAGATTAATTTCTCCTAATTAACTCTCTTAATCAGTGTTGATACTGTGAGAAAATATTTTCCTTTTCATCAACGATATAAGCAACACAAATGTGTATATCCCTTTGGGATCGGTACGCGGGACCTAGCTGTCAGTTCCATCTTCTTCACCTCTCTCCCATGTCTTCTCTTTTCCTTGCCTCTCTCCAATCTCTCTCTCTGGCGCACCTCATCCTCCACCACTGTCATCTTCGCCGTCGTTGACCTTCTCCCATCCACGGCAGGAAGGCTTGGGAGCCACCATCGTCGTCGACCACCTCCCATCCACGGCGGAAGGTCTCGGGAGCCACCGCCGTCGGCGGCGGCCACCTCCCATCCGCAACGGAAGGGCTTAGGAGCCACCACTGTCGCCATCGACCACGTCCCATCCGTAGTGGAAGGGCTCAGGAGCCACCGCCGTTGCCGTCGTCATCGTCGACCTCCTCCCATCCATGGCAAGAAGGCTCAGGAGCCACCGCTGTCATCGACCTCCTCCCATCCATGGTGGGAGGGCTCGGGAGCCACCACCATCACTGTAACGTCCCGCCTCCACGAGGCCGGGCCCGCTTACATCCAGCAGCTTAAATAGGACATAGACTGCCCTCACAAACCAACACCAGTCTTTTCTACGCACTTTGTCCTCACTCGTGCGCACCCGGGAAGACTTCTCGGTTGGTCACCCATCCCTAGATTTCTCCAAGCCAAGCACGCTTAACTTTAGAGTTCTTTGGAGATGGGCTTCCGGAAAAGAAGTTGCAACTTGTTGGCATGAGTATCCTATCAATCCTATTATGCCTTGGGCCAGGGTGTTACATCCTCACCCCCTTAAGAGATCGACGTCCTCGTCGATCAACCCCAAGCCAGGAACTCCCTCTCTTAGCCACGTCCGTGTGTCCAGTGCCAGCGCATGTGCCATGCTGTGTGACCATACCGGGTCCACACCAGCCATGCACACCATGCCTGCGCAACTGCGACACACGCGCCCGTGAAACCGCGAGAGTCGGCTCTGATACCATACTGTAACGTCCCGCCTCCATGAGGCCGGGCCCGCTTACATCCAGCAGCTTAAATAGGACATAGACTGCCCTCACAAACCAACACCAGTCTTTTCTACGCACTTTGTCCTCACTCGTGCGCACCCGGGAAGACTTCTCGGTTGGTCACCCATCCCTAGATTTCTCCAAGCCAAGCACGCTTAACTTTAGAGTTCTTTGGAGATGGGCTTCCGGAAAAGAAGTTGCAACTTGTTGGCATGAGTATCCTATCAATCCTATTATGCCTTGGGCCAGGGTGTTACAATCACCGTCATCATCTTCAACCTTTTCCCATCCACGGTGGAAGGGCTTGGAAGCCATTGCTACCGCCGTTGCCATCTTTGACTTCCTTCCATCCACGGCGGGAGGGCTTGGGAACCACCGTCGTCGTCTTTGACCTCTTCCCATCCACGACAGGATGGCTCGAAAGCTGCCGACATCGCCGTCGATCTCCTCCCGTCCGCGGCAATCCACCACTGTGTTGGCTGTGTCATATGAGAGAGACAGAGTTGACGGAATATTTGACAGTAATGGTATGGTTTCAATTTGCCTAAATTCCGGTGACACGTAGCCGATATAGCGAATAGTAGTGGCATTTTTCTAATATGGCATATCTGTAATGGCATGGATTCAATTAACCCTATTTTTGTAGTGTTGGTTGGAGTGTAATCGCTATTATGGAAGGAAACATCTTTAAAAAATAGTTTTCCTTTAATTTGACAGTAACCAAGTTAATTAGGTGCGACTGAAGTGTCTTAATTGATCTCATCCATAGAAACAGAAGAATGGCTATAAGTTTGCCAAATCCTCCTATAGGTTGTCAAATAGACTGGGTCTTTCCGTGTCCGCTCGAGCACACATGTACAGTTCACTGCCAGAAACAGCACAGCCTGTTTGGCCATGGGTCGTGTTGGCACAACCCGTCTAGCCATGTCGTGCTTGGGCTGCTACCTGGCTCGGTGTGCCAACACAACAAGTGCATGTAGTGAGCCAGCACGACATGGCCCAGGAATGGCACAACATGGCCTAGCCCGTGCGATATGATGGCGATCGACGACTGGCGAACAACCGCCAGTCAAGCAACTGCCATCTGAGTATGAGTCGGGAGGAAAAGGATAACAGAAGAATCGAGGAAGCCAGGGGCTCGAGACAGAGAAAGTGATGATGGGTGCTCGTCGATGTAGGCCTGCACGACACCATGGTGGTGCGATCGACCCCATTCGCGAGACAACCACTAAGCGTGTCAGTCATTAGGACAAGCTGGGCGGAGGAAGTAGGAAGTGAAGGGCCACGATGGTACTTGACGAGGAGGAAGAGGAATGTGCTATCGGTGAGCAGAGGACCTCGACAGACCTTCGCCAGAGTTTGTGAGACAGGATGCAACGAATTCTATTCACCTTTTTTTCATGGTATATATCAAATTTGGGTTTACAGGCCCTCACATAGCCCACGTACCCCAATCGTGCCAGGCCGATACAACATGACCCGAGATCTCACTGGGTCATACCTAGGCTCCAGCCTTAACATATGGGCCAACACGGCATGGCCCGTTCGGTGAACCGTGCCTAATCGAGCCATGCCTAAATATATCTATTATTTATTATCCATCATCTTAACCCCTATAAAAAATAAAATAAAAATTCACCTATGGGCTGTTTGGAAAATGAAATTAGGACTGATGGATATTATTTCCATTTTTCAGATTTGCACCGTTTTGGCAGGGGGATGGGATGTGCAATCGGGGGGTATTGAGTGCTTGCGAAACTACTAAACTACCCTCACCGTTTTGACGTATAGTTGGCCTCCTCTGTCGTGCGTTATCCGTCAGTTTGGCCGCCGCCGCCTCCGCCGCCGCCGATCCCCATCCATCCCGCGAGGCGCGAGCGAGCAGGGCGCCGTCGTTCGTCATGCTGTTTCCGCCGCATCCTGGTGAGCACATCCTCCGCCACCGCCGCCTGCGCCGATCCCCATCCATCGCGCGAGCGAGCGAGCAGGGGCGCCTTCGTCCTGCTGCTTCCGCCGCATGCGTTACGCACATCCTCTTTCCCATCTCGCACTGCCCACGCACTTTTTCTCGAATTTGCGTTAACCCTAGCTTCTGTTCTAGAAATTTGCCTTAACCTTAATACTAATAACAATTTGTTTGTTTCCCAAAAAGTTTGGGGGTTCAACTGAACCCCCATGTCCCATGTTAGATCCGCCACTGTTGCCAGATGAAGGCCCAGAACATGGTGAGCAGATCATCATGCAGCAAGAACAAAGTGTTTGATAGTCTACCTGTTGATAATATCCCAGAAATAGATCCAAGTTACAGGCTTTTCTTGGAACATCTGAGGGAAGATGGGAACGGCTATGTACTTGATGCGCCTAGAGGGGACCATGGCTCGCCTGTTTATCTAAGATATGCACAAGATAATGCGTCCAATGGAGACTCCAAGGCCAAATCTGGCACAAAAATCCCAAACAGTTCATTGCATAGAAGTCATTGTGATCAAAACGGCGAGGGACCTGGTGCAAATGCGGGGAATTCTTTTTCACCAGGTACATCATGTGTGGCGGAGTCATCAGAAATCGATGAATCATATGCTACATTTCTGAGACTTCTGAAGATCAAGGATGGTCTCATGGTTATTGAGCCCGAACCAGGCGTTACCATTGTATATGGGCAAGCAGAGGAGACACCGGCTGGATATGATGAACTGAGAATAGCCACTTCCACAAATGGAAGAGATTCTTTGATGACTACACTTGAAAACATGGATGGAGAGAATGCTATGAATACTGATGGAAATGGACTTGGGAAGATTAAAAATTGTACATCTGAACATGAAATGGATGGCCTCGCTTTAGAGGACATGGGTGGTCAGGATCTAGTCTGCATAGACGAGCATAGACTACCACCTTGTACTGAACTTTCTGATTTGAATGTGAGTCATTTGTCTGCTTAAGTTCCCTTGGCAATATTTTTAATGATGTTTTATTTATGAGAGAATTCATTCTATGCCCCTGAGTTTACTCTAGTTCAATGATTTGTCATCGACTTTGTCTCCTATAATATGCCATTGACTTTATCAATTTTTTCTATAATATGTCATCGGGATGGATACTTTTCAAAAAATACCTAAAATGCTCTTCAAGCCATACAAAGGTTGCCAATTGATTGACTCATTATAAGTTATGAAAAAATATGAAAGTTTTTTTTGTGGCATTCTTACACAGTATAAAAGTTTGTGTGTATATTTTAAGATTTTATTCAATATTTTTTTTGAAAAACTATTTTTGTGTGGCATATGAAAGAGGAATCACATGCACAAAATATAGCTGGATTAGAAAAATAATTTTGTTTAGCATATGAAAGATGATTTGCATAAAAGAACATCACCGCAAGAGTATTCTATTAGCATATAAAACATAAATTATATTTCCAAAAAAATGAATACATGCAAATTGAAAATCTTAAAATATACACGCACTTCATATTATGTAAGGAGGCTATGTAAAAATTTTCATGTTTTTTGGATATTTCTAGTAGGTGAATCAATTGTCAACCCTCTATGTCTTGAAGGGCATTTTAGGTATTTTTTGAAAAATATCCACCACAATGGCATATTGTAGAAAAAATGACAAAGTTGGTGGTATATTATGGAGAGAAACAAAGTCGATGGTAAATTGTTGAACTGGAGTAAACTCAAGGGCATATAATAGATTTTCTCTTTATTTATTATGTACCTTGCTTTTTGTACCCAGGTATGCGGAGATGATCAAGGAGAACCTCTTGCTCTTAGTTGTGGCATTCCCTCTACATTTGATGAAAAACTTAATGATGTTTTAAGTAAGCCGTATGACCTAAATGAATATAAAGAGCTTTTGAGGAAAGCCACAGATCGGAAGCTTGTGAGTAGACAGAGACACTTGCGAAATGCATCCAAGCCCTATGCCACAAGGGCAGTTGGGCTGTCATTTCTTGATCACTACCCAGGTAATCACTAAATTCTGGTCAGTAATTTCGTAATCCTCATGTCCAACAGTCCAAGGGCTTGATTTTTTTGACCTAAATTTGAGCGGTGTTGACAAGCATTGGCACTCGTTGTACATTATATGATGTAGTAGCATCACTTAATCGATCTATTCTCCAGCCTGTAGTTGTATCCTGCGGATTAACTTTCAAGGCTTTTGTCTTTCGCCAGTTGCAAGGATCAGTGGAATTCATTTGTTAAGTCAATAGAGGCTAGACTTCTGACTAGTTCATTACCGCAACCCCACAATAAAATAAGACATAGGCACATATCACAGAGAAAAAGAATTCTTTTTTTATTAGTAATAACTTACCCTTGAAGATTAGTTGTATTATAGGATGCCAATTACACTCATATGATTCATTTTTGGATATAAAATAAATTAACGACATCCATGCATTTGTGAATAACATTTCCCTGGTAACAATTACTGAAGTCTGATTTTTATGCCACAATATATAATTGCATATTGCAAGTTACTTGGTGCTTCACATAAGCCAGATTGGCAGATTCTGCTTAGTACTTGATTTCTTTTATCAACACTAATGTTTGGTATCTCATACAGATCTAGCCATACAAATAGATTCTGCTGACTCTGATGAGAGAAAACTTTGCCTCCTGCGAAAATTCTTCTTCTGGTTGGAGGTGATCTCTAAACTACCCTATAAGTGAAATTGAGATTTAATGTTCTTAATTTGACTATAGAGTGCTATGGCTGAAAATATTTCAAAATATTAGGTGGCTGTATCTGTAATTCCATTTCGAAAAAAAAATATAAATCACAGTAATTCCTTTTATGGTGCAATGGCTAAAATGATTTCATAATCGACCTATAAAATACATTAAACAAGGTACAGTTGCCACTAGCAATTTTCACCGTAATGATCTTCCTTCTGTGCATGTTACTTCTCACTTTGATTCAGATATTTTGCAGAGTACTAATCTTTGAAAGATCTGGCCACTAACCAATGAATGCTCACAACATAATTCTAGGGAACAAGAATGATGTTCTTTTTGTACTCCCTACTTAATCTGTTCTTCCTTTGGGAATCAAGGATATCTATGCTGAAGACATTAATAGTAAGTTATAAATTATTCCTAAAGCCAAAACTGTTTTCACTGTTTCCAGAACCTGTGCCACGAGGGGGCCTACATGCCATGGATCGACAAGCCACTAGCTTGCAATCCGATCGACGCAGATGACTACGAAAGGGATGACCCGACGGCCATTGAGATTATCCAAGACGAAGACTGAGTCAGTCAGCATTTGTCTCAATTGCCAGATCCCAGTTTAGAGCCGAAGGAACATGAGCTTCCATTTCTTTAGGTTTGCTTGCTGCTCAGCCCTGCGACTTCAGTGTACTACCTGCCTGGTTGTTTTTTTTTTTTTACCTGTAAAACCCTCCTGAAATCTTAGTTTGGGTTTCAGAGATTGCAATCTTGAGTGGTTTGGCTGTACTGTACTGCTACTCTCTGAACTGGTGTTGGGATGGGCTGCTCCAGGGGTGGAGTTGTGTGGGCAAAATCGTTTCTGATATGTGATCAGTGACCGCAGGTGATGCGTTGCAACGGAGAGAAAAGGCAAAAAAATTAAGAAAAAGTTGAGAAAAAATTACATTATATAATTAATTAAAATACAAATTTTTTGGAATACTTAGGTATTTTTAAGTAGGTAGGTGTAGAATTAAATTAATTTACAAGTAAAATAAGTGTGAGAAATAAAATTACATGGCTGGATTTAATTTTTTTAAATTATCCTTGATTAATTACACTTTTTGAAATTTTCTCAGAATTTTTATAGGTCAATCGCTAATTTTAATAAAACAAACATTATTTCAATGCTTATTTAAATCAAAAACTAAATAAAATTTCTCCTTTTTTTGGGCCAGGTTTGACCCAGCAAGCTCAACCCGCAGCCTCTTCTCCTCTTCTTCGTCTTAGCCCACAAGCATAGGTTTAGCCCAACAAGTAACTGAAAGTCTAATATACCTCCTCATTCGACCCACTTTCCTTCCTTCTCCTCTGCCTCAGCCTGCAAGCGCACTTCGGAAAAAAAATAAAAGTCTAATTTGCCTCCCTGACGTACGAAAAAAAATGACAGAAAATTACGAATTTTTTAATTAGGTATAGATATAATATAAATATGTATGTATATATAGCAATATGTTCGTGCGTTGTAACAGGTTACAACATTTACATAAGATAATATTTTAATTAGCATGAGATATTTTTGGAATGAAATTATGGATAAAATCGAACATGAGATATTTTTGGATAAAATCAGGTTCCCAAGAATTTGAGATAATATGTTATTGGTTTCAACGAAAACAAATGACAATCTCCGTGACCAAGCCAATTAGATAACTCACTCCTCTCTCTTCCTCACTCTTTGGGTCAACAGCAACCTTCTCTCTTTTCCAGTTTTCGCTGTGCCCAACGACTTTTCGCACCAAAACCAAGCAGAAATCGAGCAGCGTGCCCCCTCCTTTCTCGGCGCCGCTCCGAGAGATCACCTCCCGCGACTGACCCTGATGCTTTTCTATCTCTCTCTTCCACTATCGAACCCGTTGATGGGTAGGCTGCATATACAGCCCCCGCGGTCTGATCCGCTACATCGAAGACCAGATTCAACGTGTTTTTTTACGTTCTTTGTTTAATTATGGCTTATGTTCATCTTCTTTGAACGATGAACATGATATAATTGTTCATCTTCTCTTTTATCAGTATAAGTTTTTCAATTTTTTATGAAATTCATCTTTTGTTCTTTTTTAATGCTTGGATTTTTTTCTCTGGTGCTCATGTTCTTGGAGAATCAGGAATATAAGATGAACGACTTAGGTTCATATTGGATGCAACTTGCTCAGGCATGCAGATGCAACCGGAAACGGGCTCTGGATTGCGAAAGTCATGAGCAATCTACGAGGGATGCGAACACATGCACACATGCGTGGGGAAGGAAGTTGGCTGGCGGACGAAAAATACACGCATGGTAGAATGAGTCTGACGATGGATGAAAGTCTAGGCAGAAACACTATCAATTATCAATTTTAAGAACTCATAAAATTGTTACTGTATGTATTGCGGGCCATTGGATTAGGGTTAATTGGATTGAAATAGTACTATTTTTTTTCTGTCGAACTATTATATGTAGCAACGTATATACATGCATGCAACGTCCTCAAGTTACACCAAATAGGATAGAAAGGGGATTTTTTTTAAAATAAACGATTTTTTGAAAAATAGAAAGCGATGGAAACATGGACTCTGGCGATCTCAGTTTTTCTTGAAACATGGGATTGGGCCGTGGCTGTGTGGCAGCTGGGCTGCAGCGCTTGGCTTTGTTCGGCAGAGATGATTCCCAGCGCGCTACAGTGTTTCATCCCGCGCACGTTTTTCAAATTACTACACGGTGAACTTTTTTGCAAGAAGTTTCTATACAAAAGTTGCTAAAAAAAATCAAATTAATCCATTTTTGAAAAAAAATTTAGCTAATACTTAATTAATCACGCGCTAATGGCCGGCTCCGTTTTCCGTGATCACTGTGCGCGCTGGGAACCGAACAAAGCGACCGATCGATCAGCCGAGCAAAAGAACAGAAACAAATCAGAAGCGAGCGATCGGCGACGGACGAAAGTGTGAGGTTAGAACAGATTATATTAGATGTAAAGTTTATATATAATATACTAAGATATTCGTGTGCTGCAATGGGTAAAAACAATCTATATATTCTAATTACAATTATTTTTACTGTTAGATTGTTAGATCATAGTAGGTTCAAATTATAAACGCACCATATACTTTGAATATCCGAGTTCGAATTTCATCTTTACATGTTTTCTTTGATTTTTACGTAATATACGCATATGACATGGGGGACGAATGAAAATTAAGATGAATATAAAATCATCTTTAATTTTTATAATAAGTGGGTTTTATACGTGTTTAATACGGATGACGGACGAAAATTAAGGTGAGAAATTAAGGTAAGTATAAAATTATTTTTAATTTTTATAATAAATAAAGATAGCGAAAGCGTCCGTGCGTTAACTATTCCCATTAGAATTTAGAAGTGTCGGTAGTGTCACGTTTGCGTGTGTTGGAGAGCTGCCTTGCTTGGGGGTTGGCGCAGCAGGCCCATCTGATGGGAACGTTGGACGGAAAGCCCGGGTGGACAGGGAAGAGCAAGGGGCAGATGCACGAGTCCGATCATTCGTATGCACGTCACCGTGCGCTTGCTGCTCGCATGATTGCACGAGTCCAACTCGATGACAAGGCGACGTACCAAACTCTCGACAAAATCATCTTTAATTTTTATAATAGAAAAAATTTGCCTGTACGTTGCAGCAGGAAAAAAAGACAAAAAAATTGATGAAAAGTTGAGAAAAATTTACATTATATAATTAATTGACATACAAATTTTCTAGAATATTTGAGTATTTTTTAAGTAGGTAGGTGTATAATTAAATTAATTTATGAGTAAAATAAAGTAAGTGTGAGAAATAAAATTACAAGGCTAGATTTAATTTTTGTTAAATTATCTATGATTAAGTACATTTTCTGAAATTTTTTCAGAATTTTCATAGGTTGCTAATTTTAATAATACAAACACCATTTCAATATTTATTTAAATAAAATCTAAATAAAAACTCTCCTTTCTCTTTACGCCAGGTTTGTGCCCAGCAAACAACCGAAAGTCTAATTGACATCCCCTGTCGGCTCACTTTCCTTCTCTAAATAAAAACCCTCCTTTCTTTTTGGTCAGATTTGACCCAGCAAGCAACTAAAAGCCTAATTAACCTCCCTCGTCGACCCACTTTCCTTCCTTCTCTCCTCCGCCTCAGCCCGCAAGCATATGTTCGGGAAAAAACCAAAAGTCTAATTTGTCTCCCTGACAAAAAAATGACGAACAAAAAGTTACGAATATTTATAATAGGTATAGATTAGAAAAACTGTTCGTGCGTTGCAACGAGAAGTAAAGACAAAAAATAGAAAAAGTTGAGAAAAAATTACATTATGTAATTAATTAAAATACAAAATATTCAAAATACTTAGGTATTTTTAAGTAGGTAGATGTAGAATTAAATTAATTTACAAGTAAAGTAAAGTAAGTGTGACAAATAAAATTATATGGCTGAATTTAATTTTGTTAAATTATTCATGATTAATTACACTCTGAAATTTTCATAGGTCAATTGCTAATTTTAATAATACAAACACTATTTCAATATTTATTTAAATAAAAATCTAAATAAAATTTCTTCTTTCTCTTTGGGCCAGGTTCGGCCCAGCAAGCTCAACTCGCAGCCCTTTCTCCTCTCCTCCTCCTCAGCCCACAAGCACAGGTTCCGCCAGCAAGTAACTGAAAGTCTAATATACCTCTCTTTTTGGCCCACTTTCCTCCCGCCTCAGCCCGCAAGCGCACTTTGGTCCAACAAAAAACCGAAAGTCTAATTTGCCTCTCTGACGTACGAAAAAAAGTGACGAAAAGTTACGAATTTTTTAAGTAGGTAAGATAAGATATAAACTTATATATATATATATATGTGTGTGTGTGTATGTATATATATTGACATACAATTCTTTTTCTTACGCATATAATTGTTACATGCATTTGTATAAAGTTTGTATATACGTACATTACGTATTAGTGTACGTACCAAGTTTATATGTACGCGGTTGACTGCTAATTAGTGATTCTAGAGAGCTATTCTTGGAAGAGCAAAGGGGAAAAAAGAAATCATCATTTGCATGAAGGCAATGCTCGAACTGTGACTAACGTGAGTGACACAAAACTGGGAATATATATATATATATATACACACACATACTAGGAAAAATACTCGTGTGTTGCTACGAGAAGAATTGCGCCGACATGTGCGACTAGTCCTTCTTCGTCGATGTTGCGGACCGCCATTGAATGACGCCTGCTGCCATGGTCTTTTCTTCCCATAGCAACATACGGGCATTTTTCTTAGTCATTTAAAGGAACATAAAAATTACATGTAAATGCAATGGGTAAATAAATATACAGTTGACTACATTCATGGAAACAAAAAAAAAGTTGAGAAAGATTTACATTAAGTAATTAATTGAAATACAAATTTTCTAGAATATTTGGGTATTTTTTAAGTAGGTAGGTGTATAATTAAATTAATTTACAAGTAAAGTAAGTGTGAGAAATAAAATGATATGGTTGGATTTAATTTTTATTAAATTCTCCATGATTAATTACACTCTTTGAAATATTCTTGGAATTTCCATCGCTTAATTGCTAATTTTCATAATACAAACATCATTTCAGCATTTATTTAAATAGAAATCTAAATAAAAATCATCATTTCTCTCTGGGCCATTTTCAGACCATTTTCTTCTTCAGCCCACAACCAAGCCAGCCCGCTTTCCTCTCTTCTCCTCTCCTCCGCCTCAGCCCGCAAGCACGCGTCCGACCCAGCAAGCAACCTAAAGTCTTATTGCCCTCCTCCTACTCCTCCTCTCACTACCGTGTGGGCCCTAACCGAAAGTCTAACCTAAGTGTTTTGTGTTGGACCCATCGGCCCGCGCACGGCCCAGCAGTGTTGCGGACGATGGAGGCTGGCCCAACGTGGGATCGATCTGAGCCGTTCGTTTTTTGATGGATGGCTCAGATCAGTTCCAAATTCATCAAAACCGTCGATGCCAAAAAAACCTAACCCTAGATTCACTTTTTCCCCTCCGCTTTCCCCCACTGCCGGCCGCCTCTTCCCCTCTGCCGCTCCCTCTCCGCCGCTCCACCTCCCCCTCCCCCACCGGCGACGCCTCTCCCCTTCCCTCCCCTCTCCTCACCGGTGGCGCCGCTCCCTCTCCAACTCTCCCTCCTATCTCGGGCGACGGCGAGGGCATGGCGTGGTGCAGCGATGGTGGGGGTACGACACGGAGACGGCGGTGACGGTCGTCCCTCCCCCTCTCCTTCTCCCGGTCAACCTCGACGGTGGGGGTACGGCGCGGAGACGGCGAGGCGACGACCATCCCTTCTCCTCTCCCCCTCACTCTCGGCCTCTTTGTTTCTATCGTCGGATCCGGGAGATGGTGGCGGCTAGGACTGGGGCTCAAGGGAGACGACAGCGGATCTGGGAGGATGACGATGGTTACTGCATTAGGTTATTGTGAGTAGATAGAGATCTGGTTATTGTTGTTCTTGTATTTGGGATGTAACATGAACTGGTTTAATTTTTATTTGTTATTTGATATGGACTCTGGATGATATTTGTCATGATTGGGTTTTTAATCGATATGTGATTTTGTGATTTGCCCGTCATACGCGATTAGGATTTTGATTCAATCTCTGATCTCTGATTTTCTTTTTTCTTTGGCCGGCATACGTGATGACTTTTTGTGTGACGTCACCACTGCTTCGTCCGATCGCATGCGAACTCGGACAACGGACCAAAATCGCATGTGACGATCAGAAAGATACAAATTTTTTAAGTAGTTAAGATAAGATAAGATAAGATATGTATTGGATCTTGACAGTTATAATATGGTCCTACTATGATCTAGCGGTGCAGATTTTTTTTCTATCATTTATGTGGTAATTTCTTGTTCTCAAGAGTAAACACGATGCTTTCTTTTTCTTTTCAAGCTATCCTTATATTATAATAGATAGATAGAATAACTGTTTGTATATAAAGTTATATCATCATAGACAAGTGTTATGCTAGCACTTGAAGGGAGTAAGAATGAAAATAGAACACTATCCCTACTGAAATATCGTTTGGATTCTTCTTGACTTTAGTGTGGAATCAAACCAAGAAATGTAATACATCAGCTTTGAATGTAAATGGCATGATCCTTTTGGCAGCACGATTATATGTCCTAGTTTTGGCCCATGGCTCTATCTCCAATCTTATATTAGCTGCCTCCTTACAACAAGCGAACTGGTACATATTATGATGTTGTTGCTTATCTAATGGAAACATGGCAAAAATATTAATATGTACGACCAGGTAGGGAATTGGAGAGAATTGAAGCAACTGTGGAGTGGTCAAACAGTTGATAAGATGGCAAGGCTAAGTGGGTTGTGCTGTTGTGGGATGGGGGGAAGGGGTGTGGCCCTTGGCAATGATAGCGCCACGGTAAGGGATGAGCCCTTGGTAGGAGGAAGTGACGAGAGGTAAGTTATAATATTTGTATGAACCTTATTATCATCTCAGCCATCTGAAAATGACTTTACCCTAAAATTAGGTGACTCGATCTAAAAAATAAGGTGTGCATGTGCTCATATTCATACATCTAATCTAAATCATCATACAAAAATTTGAAAAGAAGTGATAAGTTATACTATGATAATATAAGTGAAAATATTTGATTAATGGTTTGGCCAATTCCTAAAATCAAAGGAAAATACTATTCAAACATTTTAGTGAAATCCAATTAAACTTCAAAAAACTATGTGGTCTAAAAAGAGCAAGTGGTGTTATAGCGTTCGCTAGAAGGTACAAACATAAAGGGACTAGCTCAAACTAGAGAAATAAACGCCATTAAACAACCCTACTTTTCTTAAATGAAATGCATGAGAACTCTACTTCATTACTTTTTATTGAAACTAGCATGAGGCTATACCAAATGATAGCTGCATGCTTCATTTGAGGGCATACAGACGGGTTTATTTGCCCAAAAGGGAGAAAATGAACACTTTTAAGAGAAGAAAACACACCATCATTTAATATTCTACTTTTTTATGATTCAACTCTAAGAAATTGATGAAAATAAAATCATAGAATGGTGATCGAGAACAAGGGATAAAAATAAACGAAATTGTACCCGATCAGGGATGGACGTAAACTCGTAAGCTACCGAGGGTAGGGATAATCATCTAGGTCTTATTGTTTTTTTTAAAAAAGCCGAACACTAAACAGACATACATATCCAAATTTGATCTAAACTGAGAAAAAAATACTACTCCTTTCGAAGTCGCTTTGACTTTCTTCCTAGTCAAACTTCTTATGATTTGACTAAATTTATGAAAAAATTTAACAATATCTATAACACCAAATTAGTTTTATCAGATATTACACTGAATAAATTTTTGATAATATGTTTATTTTATGTTGAAAATGTTGCTATATTTTTTCTATAAACTTGATCAAACTTTTAAAAAAATCACTAGGAAAAAAGTCAAAACGACTTACGATATATAACGGAGGGGGTAACAAATTCTGTTTGGATTGTGCACGAACTATTCACTATTAGATTTTTGTCATTTTGATTCTCCAGGTGTAGAATAAATGTTTGTGCATGAAGTTACATCATCATATTTTATGTTTTTAGTCAGTCTCGATCTGTCGAACCAAACCAGACCAGAAGCCTATAATCCTCCCATCCCGTGCATGTCCACAGGTGCAGAAATAAGTTCCCTTGGTGTCCCTTAACTTTACATTGAATCTGTATGACATCCTTAATCCTCAATAGCAGAAATGTCGACCCCTCAAGTGTTCAAAACCATACAAAGTAAGTCCTCGGCAGTATAGACTATATTTTTCCTGGTTTTCGCTGACATGGCATATGTCAGGGCCCACTTGTCAGTGACACTTACCTTTCTTCACTGAGTCTCCTCTTCACCTATATCTCTTTCTCCCTCCCCTCTCTGCCATCTCACCAGGGTAGCAGCTGGCGACAGACGGTGAGGAAGGGCAGCCGGCGGTGGTTGGTGAGGAGGACGGCACCGCAGATGGGCGGCGGCGGCATCTCAGTGACGGATACGTTGCACGATCCCTAAGTACATGTGGTAGCCACCATCCCAGGGAGGAACAACGACAGCTCCCGCGCCCTTGGTCGCTCCACCGTCACAATTTCACCGCCGGTGAGCCCATTCTTCTGGGCCGGTCTAGGGAAGGCGGGTTCTTGCCGACAAAGTCATTAAGGTCGACCTCGCCGCCGGGCAATCCGCCGGTGAGCCCCATCATCTCTTTCTCGAAAGCGTTTGGATCCATGCCCTCCGTAGCCGGCACCTCCGCGGGCTCATTCGAAGAAGTGGTAGTCGTAGTGGATGGTGGCGTGGCGGGGGAATCATAGGCAAGCTCCTTGCGGATGCTAACCTCGCCGCTGCAGAGTCCCCGGCCGTCGAGGAGGTCGGCAACTCGGAAGGACACGAGGAAGGGAGCAGACGAACAATGTGGTGAGGAGGACAACGGCAGCGGCAAGGAGGCGAGCGGTGGCGGGGCGACAGGAACAGGTGGAGGGGAAGGCGTCGAACGGGCGGCACAGGCGTAGCATCGCCTTGTCGTTGTTGCCGATGGAGGCAATGAACGGGGTGCGGCCATCACCGTCGGCCAACTCGTCACGACGCGATGGGCGTGACGGCGGAGACAGAGAAAGAGAAGATATCAATGGCACACTGACATGTGGGGCCTGCTGTATGCCACGTTAATGAAACAATGGAAAATTTTGGTCAATACTGTCTTGGGGCCTACTTTGAACGGATTCGAATAGTTTAGGGGTAGAGATCTCAGACAGACTCAATGTAAAGTTAAGGGACGTCAGGTGAACTTATTCCTACAGGTGCGCGACACAACCCACACACGGCCCATCCGAATAGAAAATACAGTGGCGGCCGCGCGTCGCGGCCATTCTGTACAAACTTGGTCATGCGCAAGCCTACGCCCGCCATTCCCCCCGCGCGCGCTCTTCCACCCATCCATGCCTCCTACTTCCTCCTCCACCCAATGCCGCCACCACGCCTCGCCACCGCCACCGCCACCGCGCACCACTCTGTCGGCCCGTCCCGTCGCCAGCTCCACCGCCGCGGTGCGATGTTCTCCGTCTCCTGCTGCCGCATCGGGGCCATCGCCTCCCTCGTCGTGGCGGCGGCGGCCACCACCGTGCTCCTCAACTTCTCCCTCCCATCCTCACCCCACGTGTCCACCACAGACTTCATCGAGAAACTATCCGCCGCGATCTCCCCGCCGCCACCGCCCTCGTCGCCTCCTCCAACACCGGTGACGCCGTCTCCTCCCGCGCCACCGCCACCTGCGGCAAGGCCACGACGAAGAGAGGTGTATGCGATCGAGCAGAGGCTCCAAATGTAATTATTTGTTCGTGTTAGCATAGTGATCTATCGTGTTTGTTAATTCCTGCATTGCGTTGGCGATCAGCCGTCGTATTGGAAGATGGCGCTGGAGGAGGCGTTGCTGTACGCCAAGGAGGAGATAATGGCAGCCGAGCCGGTGATCGATGACCCCGACCTGTACGCGCCTCTCTTCAAGAACATTTCCCAGTTCAAGAGGTATAATACTTTACACAGGAATTATTGGTGCATGCATCGCTTCTTCTTCCGTTCCTCGTTTCATGCAGCAGTTACCAAATTAAAGTTCGTCTCGTTTTAGCATGTTTTGATACAGGGTGATCGAGTTGCCGTTTTTTTTCTATTTTTCTGGAATTCCGGACATGTAGAAGCGTGTCTTTCGGTTGACCTTCTAGTCTTTTTTTTTTCTGTTTTGCTAAAAACAGGGCGTCATATTTTTTCCTCCTTTTTAACGTGGTGTATTAAAGAAAATATAGCGTAATTATTAAAACTTACAGTGTAATTACATTGTAAGTTTTTAAATTAGTGTAATTAAAATGAAAATGGAGATAAAATACAATGTAAAAATGATTTGACTAGATGTTGTTGAAAAATGGTGTACCATAAATATAGCTAGTGTTCTATTTTTTCAACGAAATTATGATTACAAAACAAACAAATAAGTCAATGGGCCATGGTTTGTACCCAAGGGGTTCACTATTTCGGAACGGGAAAATTTCAGGGGAACAAATATTTAGAAATTTCCATTGAACTTTAGAAATTGTGATTATTTTTTAGTAATAAAATTCATTTCAGCCTTTTCTTCAAAGAAGCTAATTATTACAAAAGGTTGCAGGACAAATGACTATTGGTAAACCTCCATCTTTGATTAGCGAGAATTCGCATAACCGTTGTAGTTTGAATGAATTATTTTTAAATTCGAATATTTTTCAAAAAATTCGAAAAAATTCAGGGGTATATTTTTGTGTCTTGGGAAAACATGACCCAACGGCAGACCCCAAAATTAAATCCGAAATCGTGGAGATGGATTTTTTTCTCTCGTTTCTTGCATTTTATCTAAATAGTTATTAAAAAGTTTTTAAAAAATTGACAAGATATATTAATATGAAACATATCACTCCATAGACATGCAAGTCTAAATTTGACTTCTACAAGTTGCAACAAAAAGAACAAATTAAACTAAAAATAGTTAACGTATATGCACAATTATATATTTTTTTACAACTTGTAGCAGTTAAATTTGAACTTGCATATTTAAGAAGTAATACGTTTCATATTAATCTATTTTATCAATTTTTTCAAATTTTTTATGACTATTTAGGTGGCATGCAAGAAATGGGAAAATGTTTCCTCGAGAGATAAAAACACTTTCCCTGAAATTGTGAACAATCTATGTATGTGACTGTTAGTGTCACCCAATTTGCGTTCCTTGCGATGTACTACTATTTACCATAACATTTGTGCATTTTGTACAGATAGTTGTACAACTGATAATTCAGTTTGGTGACTAAGCTTGTCATAATTGTAGCGAAAATGTGATCATCCAGGAGCTATGAACTGATGGAACGGATACTCAAAGTTTACATTTACCAGGACGGCCGGATGCCCATCTTCCACACGCCTCCCCTCAGCGGCATCTACGCGTCCGAGGGCTGGTTCATGAAGCTCCTCAAGGAGAGCCGGAGGTTCGCCGTCGCCGACCCCGCCAAGGCGCACCTCTTCTACCTTCCCTACAGCTCCCAGCAGCTCAGGATCTCTCTCTACGTTCCTGACTCCCACAACCTCAGGCCGCTGGCTGCCTACCTCCGTGACTTTGTCAAAGGCCTCGCTGCCAAGTACCCATTCTGGAATCGCACCAGAGGTGCCGATCATTTCCTCGTCGCCTGCCATGATTGGGTAAACCAAGATATTGATGAAATCTTATGTTTCTTCACTCTTGTTTTGTGTTACAGTTTTGATCTTGTTTGGTTCTTGGTTAGGGATCTTACACGACGACGGCGCATGGCGACCTGCGCCGGAACACCATCAAGGCGTTGTGCAACGCAGACAGCTCGGAGGGGATCTTCACCACGGGCAGGGACGTGTCACTCCCGGAGACGACGATCCGGACGCCGAGGCGGCCGCTCCGGTACGTCGGCGGGCTGCCGGTGTCGCGGCGTGGCATCCTCGCCTTCTTTGCCGGCAACGTGCACGGCAGGGTAAGGCCGGTGCTCCTCAAGCACTGGGGCGACGGGCGTGATGACGACATGCGGGTGTATGGGCCACTCCCGGCGAGGGTGTCCCGGCGGATGAGCTACATCCAGCACATGAAGAATAGCCGCTTCTGCCTCTGCCCGATGGGGTACGAGGTGAATAGCCCCCGGATCGTGGAGGCGCTCTACTACGAGTGCGTGCCGGTGATCATCGCCGACAACTTCGTGCTGCCGCTGAGCGACGTGTTGGACTGGAGCGCCTTCGCGGTGGTCGTCGCCGAGAAGGACATACCGGACCTGAAGAAGATACTGCAGGGGATCCCGCTCCGAAAGTACGTGGCCATGCACGGCTGCGTCAAGCGGCTGCAGAGGCATTTCCTGTGGCACGCGAGGCCCCTCCGGTACGACCTCTTCCACATGATCCTGCACTCCATTTGGCTGAGCAGAGTGAACCAAATCGAGCTCCACGAGTAGAGACCAGCTTGTGTCAGTCAGAGAAATGTTCTTAGTTCAGCGCAAGATTCTCTGTTCGTTGTGGAGAAAATGAAATCAACAGAGAACAGTACACTATAGTGGTGTCAGATGGTAGCGTCACCATCGCTTTTGTTTTGTTCCTATTGCCGAACGGGGAATAGTATCCAATTCCACAGTTACAGGGATGTGGATTTTCATCCCTCGAGGGATATCCTCTCGTTGCTTGCATATCATATAAATGGTTATAAATTTTTTTAAAAAAAATTGACAATATAGATTAATATGAAATATATTACTCCACAAACATGCAAGATCAAATTCAACTTCTACAAGTTACAACGAAAAAAAGTTAAACTGAAAATAATTACCGTACAATCACAATTATATTTGTTATTTTTGTTACAACTTATAGAAGTTGAATTTTAATTTGCATATTTGTGAAGTGATATATTTCATATTAATATATCTTATCAATTTTTTTTAAAATTTTTTTATTACTATTGAGATGACATGCACAAAACAAAGAAATATTTTCTCGAGGGATAAAAACACTTTCTCCACTTATAGTCTCCAGTCTTCAGATATGAATAGAGTAAGGTGTACCATACCGCGTACTCTCAGATACTGTGCTATCCTAGATGTTACAGATAACCACATCATCTTTACAGATAAATATGTAGTATCTCTACAGCGACTGATTTGCAACGTTAAGCATGACATCCCTAGCAATGTTATGCAAAGAAAGGACTTTGAGACACATCAAGCTTCTTTAATCATGAAACAGTGTAACATATTTTATCCTATATTTTATTAGTCGTGTGTGCAAATGAATTCCTGATCATGACCCTAGACAGAGAACACATGTGTATATGTGCCACAAAATTTACACGATGGAAACTAAGTACTCCACATCCTCAATCAGCTTGAGATATGGCCGTATGTATCAGATATTCAGATCATACTGAAGAGATTAGCCGTGGAGATGAGAGAGTTGGCAGCGAGTCCGATGAACGCGATGAAGGAAAACCACACCGCGCTGTTGATCTTCTTGTTGAACGGATCCTTGCCGAAGCTCGACATCGACAGATCGTTGCGGGACGCTGCCGCCGACGAGGCCGACATGAGGAGATACGCCAACACCTGCAGTGAGGCCAGGAAGATGAGATGGTCAGACGCGGCAAAAACCTCTGCCTCTCCCTGCTTTGGAATGACACATTTCAGGTGAAGGATGAGAGACTGGGCTTGCCTGATCCAGGAAGAGGCTGAAGTAGTAGCTCGAGGTGCTCCGGAAAATAAACCTCGGCGAAACCAGGAGGCGGATCTCGCCGAACGCTTGCGCGATCGAGCATATGCAGACGACGATGTTCACTCCGACAGCGTACCTGCAATTTTTGTGTCGTACAATGGGGAGAAGAGAAGTTATTAAACCACCGATGAAGCTCTGTACCCAAGGTAATAAATACCGGTCATAGCGGTCACAATAGCAGCCGCTATAGCGGTAACGGCCCTCTACCGTTATCGCTATAAGGTAGCGGACCGAAGATAGCGTCTTGAAACTTAGCGGCCGCTATAGCGCTTCACGATCGCAATAGCAGCCCACTATAGTACGTCGCGATCGTTATAGCAGCTTGCTATTGAATTTATTGAACCATTTAATGCTTGAACGATGTTCTTCATATTTAGATAGGATAACTTAGCATCGTATGTCTTTTTTATCTTATATATTTATATATTATTTTATAATTTTTATGTTACTAGAAAAACTACCCGTGCGTTGCAACGGGGAGAAAAGACAAAAAAAATTAAGAAGAAAATTCTATTATGTAATTAATTAAAATATAAATTTTGCAGAATACTTGGGTATTATTAAGGAGGTAAGTGTAGAATTAAATTAATTTACAAGTAAAATAAAATAAGTGAGAGAAATAAAATTACATGGCTGGATTTAATTTTTTAAAATTATCCATGATTAATTACACTCTCTGGAATTTTCTCGAAATTTTTATAAGTCAATTACTAATTTTAATAAAACAAACACCATTTCAATATTTATTTAAATAAAAATCTAAATATTTTTTTTCTTTCTCTTTGGGCCAGGTTCGGCCCAGCAAACTCAATCCGTAGCCCCTTCTCCTCTCCTCCGTCTCAGCCCACAAGCACAGGTTCAGCCCAGCAAGCAACCGAAAGTCTAATATACCTCTTTTTTCAGCCCACTTTCCACCCTTCTCCTCTCCTCCACCTCAGCCCGCAAGTGCACTTCGACTCAAAAAAAAATTCGAAAGTCTAATTTGCCTCCCTGACGGACGAAAAAAAATAACAAAAAATTATAAAATTTTTAATTAAGTATATATATATATATATTATATGCATACGTATTATAAAGTTTGTATATACGTATTATAAAGTTTGTATATACGTACATTACATTACGTATTAGTGTATGTACCAAGTTTATATGTACGTGATTCTAGAGAGCTATTCTTGGAAGAGCAAATCATCATTTGCATGAAGGCAATGCTCGAACTGTGACTAACGTGAGTGACACAAAACTGGGAAAATATTTATTTCGAGCAAGTGGCAGTGTTAAATCAGACTCCTCCGTCTCAGCCCACAAGCACAGGTTCAGCCCAACAAGTAACCGAAAGTCTAATATACCTCTTTTTTCAGCCCACTTTTCACCCTTCTCCTCTCCTCCACCTCAGCCCGCAAGTGCACTTCGACTCAAAAAAATCGAAAGTCTAATTTGCCTCCCTGACGGACGAAAAAAAATAACAAAAAATTATAAAATTTTTAATTAAGTATATATATATATATATATATTATATGCATACGTATTATAAAGTTTGTATATACGTACATTACATTACGTATTAGTGTATGTACCAAGTTTATATGTACGTGATTCTAGAGAGCTATTCTTGGAAGAGCAAAGGGGAAAAAAGAAATCATCATTTGCATGAAGGCAATGCTCGAACTGTGACTAACGTGAGTGACACAAAACTGGGAAAATATTTATTTCGAGCAAGTGGCAGTGTTAAATCAGAAGAGACAAAAAGTGAGAGACATTACTAAATGAATTGCGATAACGACTCCGCTGGGGATCGAACCCAGAATCTCTGGTTCCGTAGACCAGCGCCTTATCCATTGGGCCACGGAGTCCTTCATGATGATGAAAGTAGAGTAATTTTAATAGAGACAATAGACGCTTTTTTAGTTGCAAAGCCAGAGAAGTTTCTGTTTCAACCTTTTATTACTGATAATTTTGTACCGGAGAAATACGTACAGGACTGCAAGGGCAAGACCTCATAAAGTCATAATGGATTTCACAGGTGATGTCCTCCGAACAGCCACGCTTTTTTATATGTTTTACAATGGAACTTGGTCTGAGTTCACCAACACAAACAATTGTTGCATCGCATTATACAGCAGCAGTACTATTAAGCTACTGCATCTATTGATTTCCTGTTGACTGACAGATTTTTGTTCAGAAAAAGGAGGTTCGTGAGACTGATGATGATGGACTGCTTTCAAGTTTCCGGAAGATAAAGCCAACGCCCGTGCAATACTTCTCACGTCTGCGATCATTGCCAGGACGTCTTTGAGTTTGTTCACAGCAGAAACAATACTTCTCATCTCTTGATTTTTTTTATTATTGTTTTTTGCTGCATGCTCTACCACTACCAGGCACACAAATTTAGCAACGTAATAGGATGATTTAGAGTAAATTAGATTGGGTTGAACTTTTCCATCCAATCCACCTGCATTGCAAGAATGCAAAATGATTGGTACACTAATTTGTATTGCCAGTTTATCACCCAAAACCATGGTTGGGCTACTGCCTTTAAGGCATTCACGGTGCAGGGTACTCCTCATTGTGTCCTTATTGTCTACGTAACCAAGAAGTAAATAGAGCCAACCTTCTCCACAACGCGCCTAGCCACTCCACCACTGCCTCCCCCCTCTCTCTCTAGCTCAGGCTCTCCCATCCCTCTTCAACGACACCTCTCCTTCATCTACTTCTCCTTTCCAAGGCACCGGCAATTTGTCTCCTTCCCGACTGCTTGATGCTAGGGATGTGTAAGACCCCGGCCCAAGGCATAATAGGATTGATAGGATACTCATGCCAACAAATTGCAATTTCTTTTTCGGTAGCCCATCTCCAAAGAACTTTAAAGTTAAGCGTGCTTGGCTTTGAGAAATTTAGGGATGGGTGACCGACCGGGAAGTCCTTCCCGGGTGCGCACAAGTGAGCACAAAGTGCGCAGAAAGTTCCCGGGTGGACAAATCTAAGGATGGGTGACTGACCGGGAAGGACCGTGAGCACAAAGTGCGCAGAAAGTTCCCGGGTGGACAAATCTAAGGATGGGTGACTGACCGGACTTACGCACAAGTGAGGACAAAGTGCGTAGAAAAGACTAATACCATTCCCTGAATCAGTAGATGGTACACACATGGCATACCATTCCCTGAATCAGTAGATGTTGTATACACAAATGAATGAGGTAGTGCAAAATACCAACACAAATAAATGAGGTAGCGGAAGCGAAGCAGCGGCGGTCCATTTTATCCCACACGCATCGACTGGTGAACCTAGGTCCCTATTCCGCCGTCCTTGGTAATTCCTTGCCAGCATAGCACATGCACAGATCGACACCAACACCTTTTTCTAAAAAAAATTTAAATAAGCAAGAGTGAGTACCAACCGTACTCAGCAAGCCACCACTACAGAATGCATATAATGTTCATAAGGGTTCAAGGATGGCTTAGTTTATTTGCATAAAGCTCGTTTTCACAAATTATTTCACAAACCTGGTCCATTTTATCCCACACGCATCGACTGGTGAACCTAGGTCCCTATTCCGCCGTCCTTGGTAATTCCTTGCCAGCATAGCACATTCCTTGCCACCAAATTGACTAAGATATATGATAGTAGGTGCTTACGTTGACGAGATCAGAACGTTGAAGCCCTAGCCCCGACAGCGCAGGCAGCCATAACGAGACTTACCCTTCGTGTGAAGGGCATGAACTCGCCGAAGAAGACGAAAGTAAAAAGGTTGGCGATGCGCCGAAGTTGATTGATCGTGTGATAAAAATTACATGAACTACGGGCTTACATATTTATACCCATAGGCTAACAAAAATCCTGACAGAATACAACTCAAACTTTCCTAAAGATAAAAGGAAAAAGATAAAGTCCTTGCCGGACACTAACACACTTTCCTAAAGATAAAACAGAAAACTAACAAACTCTTCCTAATTAAGAGATACAAGCCGCATCCTCCTCAAACTCGGTCTTCTCTGGATAAGATCTTCCCGAATCTAACAAGAATCCGACTGCTATTGGTGGTTGGTTTGAGATAACCCCCATCGGCCGATGTAGAACTCTAGGCCGATACTAGCTTTGAGCCGATATAGATCCTGGGCCGATGAGGACTTCGGGGCTTACCAAATTCTGGTGTTAACACATGCCCCCCAGTTTTGGAGTATGAGAAGTCATGCTTCAAAATTACCCTTGCCTTGATCGCCCCAAAACTGATTCTTCTCTTCTTCTTGACATCGGCTCTCGTAAACTGATACCTTCTGTATTAGATGAGCCAGGCTATCAAACTCATGGAAAAAGAATCTATCTTTGATAGGCGCTGACAACCCTTGGAACGCAAGATCTGCTAGTTGTTCATCACTTAGGCTCAAACTATAACATCGGTTGCGGACATCACGAAATCTTTGAATATACTCCACAGCCGATTCCCCTTCTTGCTGTTTGACTAAAATCAAATCTGAAAACTTCAACTTATTGTCCCCAGCAAAGAAGTACTGATGAAATTGCTTCTCAAGATCGGCCCAACCTCTGATTGAATTTGGTGGCAATGACGCAAACCATGTGAAGGCCGATCCAGTCAAAGATAATGGAAAAAATCTAACCCTCAGAGCTTCTTCAGCCGATGCCTCCCCACACTGAGCTAAAAATCGGCTGATATGTTCCATTGTAGTCATATTACCTTGCCCTGAGAATTGAAAAAAATCTGGAATCTTGTATCGGCCTGGAAGTGGAACCCTATCAAACCACTCAGGATACGGCAGCCGATACATAGAAATATGTCCCTTAGGTCTAATTCCAAACTGTTCCTCTATTACTTTTGCAATCATATCGGCCCAATCTTCTTTAGACTGATATCTTTGAATTTCTTCTGGCAGATATTGTTGATATAGCTCTCCAGGCTGATGCTGATCTATTTGCCCCCCAAGCCAATGTCGTTGTTGCCGATGCTGAAATTGTTCGTCGATTTGCCCCCCAATCTGATTTCTTAAGGCAATCACTCTGGGAACTATTTTCTCGATCAAACCATGTAATGTACTCACCAAAACTCCAGATCGATCAAACACAGTGCGACAAACAATTTCATCAACTGTCTTTTGAAGCGTCTCATCATCCATCGGCTCTTCTTCTTCCTCTACTGGCTTGAGAGATTGTTCTTCCTTGGCCTTGACTTCTTGATCAGACATATTGTTGTGATCGTAGGTTCCACGAGCCGTGTAAAAATCTGTTGTCAAAAACACGGTCCCACCAGGCGTGCCAAAAGCGTGTTGACGCCAAATCCGTACCGCCGATGAGGATCCGGCGTGCGGACACACGAAGGCCTGGGAGATCTGCTTAGCTCCAGTGCAGGTCCTAAAATTGATAAAGCGTGGGCGTGCCAGTCAGTTTGATCCTGCCACTGACAAGATATGCAAAACAACATAACAGAAAGTCTATCGGCCGATAGGCCGATAGGGCAAAAACGTATCGGCCGATAGGCCGATAGCCAAAACAACCGATCGGCCGATGAGCCGATGGCACAATTCCAGCCGATGTACTGAACAAATATCTATATAGAGACGATCGGCTGACGATAACATGATGATGTAGCAATATGATATAGCATAATCTAGATAAATATAAGATAAACATTGATATGAAGATTAAAGCACACATCGGCCAGAAGTCCGATGGCATAAACTCTCAACAAGCAGATAAACAATAAATACTCTGTTGTCATCGGCCAGATCCAATCTATACGTAAAACTCTTGGGCCGATGCAACGTCCAGATAACTCACCGGCTGAAACCCCGGTGAAACCCTTATTGGCAGCCAACAAGCAGGCTAGAGATTACGGTTCTAATCACGACTTAGTAGATCAAATTGGTCTGATGCAGCACTAAGTATGAAAAGAAACGCAAGACCTAGACAATCAAGCCATTGACTAATTTTCAGGGTGGTGGATACCTTAGCCAATCTAATCTAGCAAGGTGATTTAGTCAATACCGGCATAAACCCTAAAGCGAATCCCAGCCGATAAGACTAAATCAAGAAGCCGAACCAGATTGACTAAGATATATGATAGTAGGTGCTTACGTTGACGAGATCAGAACGTTGAAGCCTTAGCCCCGACAGCGCAGGCAGCCATAACGAGACTTACCCTTCGTGTGAAGGGCATGAACTCGCCGAAGAAGACGAAAGTAAAAAGGTTGGCGATGCGCTGAAGTTGATTGATCGTGTGATAAAAATTACATGAACTACGGGCTTACATATTTATACCCATAGGATAACAAAAATCCTAACAGAATACAACTCAAACTTTCCTAAAGATAAAAGAAAAAAGATAAAGTCCTTGCCGGACACTAACACACTTTCCTAAAGATAAAACAGAAAACTAACAAACTCTTCCTAATTAAGAGATACAAGCCGCATCCTCCTCAAACTCGGTCTTCTCTGGATAAGATCTTCCCGAATCTAACAAGAATCCGACTGCTATTGGTGGTTGGTTTGAGATAACCCCCATCGGCCGATGTAGAACTCTAGGCCGATACTAGCTTTGAGCCGATATAGATCCTGGGCCGATGAGGACTTCGGGGCTTACCAAATTCTGGTGTTAACACCTGCTTACATAGACGTTATACACTCCATATGTGTGATATGTGGATGTGGTTATACCGATCACTCGATGGGAGTGATCGTTAGAGATCGGGTGGAAACGTAGGCGCCACCCACAGCATGAAAACATTTGTGAAAACCCAAAAACTTAATTAAACAAAAGTGATTTCGACTGGGGCGGCATGGATAGAATATGGGTGGTTCTGGGAATGGTAAGTCGCCGACCCTGGTCAGTTAAGGACCGAGTCAAGAAGCTAAGCAGGAAACGAACCGAGTACGACCACACTTCTTGAGTGGGGTTAGACCCGGTGGACTAGGTTATTCTCGTGGGGTGGCACCCCAGACATGGTAGGTTCTGGATATCGGTATGGAAATGTGTGAAAGTGTGTGGTTTAATGACGTCAAGCTTTATATATGTATAATGTAACCTTCAATCTCGGGAGCGCCAGGACTCCCCTCACAACCGACTCGAGGTAGGAATGTGGCGCCGAGGGTGCAATGGGGATTCATAGTCCTTGGAGCGGGTGCCGCCATGCGAGAGTAGCTGAAAAACCGGGCCATGACAAGTCTCATGTGTTGGGTGCGTCACAGAGTGTGGGATTAAAAGTGTACATCCCCTGCAGTGTGAATAAATTAAACTATTTGAATAGCCGTGCTCGCGGTTAATGAGCGTTGGGACTTGTATTACTCTTGACTAGACTCACATGTTTTTAAATTGTTTAGAAGAGGTTGGGATAAATAAAACATGTGTAACCTTGCCCCATGTGCGGGAAGGTTGAATTGCGATGAAGGAACTCCTAATTAATGACAACCTTTACATAGCGACATTTTTTATGGTTAAAACTGCTAGGTCATAGGCTTGTGAAATAACTCACGAAAACTGGCTTTACGCAAATAAACCGAAACTTGCCTTGGATCCCTATACGCATTTGTTGCATTTCATTAGTGATGACTTGCTGAGTACGGTTGGTACTCACTCTTGCTTATTTAAATCTTTTAGAAAAGGTGTTGGTGTCGATCTGTACATGTGCTATGCTGGCAAGGAGTTACCTAGGACGGCGAAATAGGGACCTAGGTTCACCAGTCGATGCGTGTGGGATAAAATGGACCGCCGCTGCTTCGCTTTCGCTACCTCATTTATTTGTGTTGGTATTTTGTGTTGTTGTCGATCATGCTTGGTCTATTCGGATCCCATTTGGGCTACCCTTATATTATTAATAGATTGTAAGACCTGTATGACGATGTCAGCTTGTGATATACAACCGTGCCATGTGTGTACCATCTACTAATCCAGGGAATGGTATTGTAATACACATGGGGTTTCCGGTATACAAAACCGGGGGCCCACAGGATGCAAGTGAGTAATCTTGTTAACCACATAATAACCCACATCGCAGTTCATTTCCCACTTGCTATTAAAAAATTGACTAGAACTGTGATAACTAGGAAAAAAAAGGCACTTGCCCACCGCACTTGCATCCCTATCGACACTCGCAACCTCATCTCTATCTTCGACACAAATCGAAGGCGGATCCGCACTGCTGTTGGATCTGCTCGGTGGCCTCAAAGCTATGGCCGATGAGGCGATGAGCTCATTGGCGCATAGATCCATTACAGGACAGCGGTTGTCGGAGTGTGAACCTCGATAGTGGGGATCTGGTGGGGCCCCCTTTCTATGAGTTCGGTTGGGGATCTAGTCACATGTGAGGAGGGGACTTGGGCCCCTCAAAAGCACAAGAAACAAACAAACACAGTCGAAGTATATAGATTTGGGCTATCTGGAGGTGTAACACCCTACTCCTGTTGTGGTGGTGATTCCTCTTTTAGTGCTTAAAGGATCTTACAAGTTTATCAACTACTCAGAGTAATTCCACTTTCTTTCTGTTTTGGGTTTACGAAGAGCTTGACATAATGCGTTGAAGTCTCTCCTTAGTCACCACCTTCCAATCCGCTTTCCCTTGGTCCCGGTTCTCCCCTTATATCTTCTTTGGGGGAAACCACATGACTGAAGTTCGAGGAAAGATTTTTGTTGCTATCAAGATTATGTATAGTAAGTCTTGTCAGCAACTCCTCTTCTCGGGGGTAGGTATGGTAAGTCTTGGGGTAGGCCCGACAAGGCTCGGCAAGATTAGGTATGGTAAGTCTTGGGGTAGGCCCGACAAGGCCCACTGTTGGCGGGATATGTGCGAGAGCTCGACACGTTACCCCGCTGAATTCACCGAAGCCTCAAAGCAGCTTTGAATGGGGTGCAGTCCGAGTAGGGCACGATGGAACTTGCCACACACTCTTGCTTAATCCATGCCACATTGGATGCGAGGCCTGCCTGCCGTTGCCCAGTGAAAGGCGTGGGTCCCGGTGGGGTGCGGTAGTCAATCACGCTCCCCTGGTTTCCAATGCCCGTGTCAGGAATCAGGATCAACACGGCTAAAGTGACAGGCATTCTCCTCCATACTCATTGCCCTAGGGTAGATAACTATCCTATCATGAATAAATGGGAAAGAGTAAGGGACCCGAGACCAGCTTGAACACGACATTTGGGATTTGCCCTCGGGGTGTCCCGAGGGCTGCGTCCTTTTTAATCTGAGATGGGCCACGTGTTGCCCCTGAACCTTCCCTCGACATGGGTAACGAGCAGGGTGAGCTGACACATGTCATTTGCCTTGTGCACGTTGTCTGCTATGGGGACTCCCGTTCTATAAAGTTAGTGCCCACTAACTGTAATTAAGAGTCTAAAGCTAAAACCTCAGTGTGCCACGTCATCATCAATCTTGAGTCGTTGGATCAATGAGATTAGGTTACCTTTCAGCCGTAGGATCAACGAGATTAGTCAGGAAAAAAATCCATCACATGCTTGCGGCACAAGCACACCAAGTTCAGGCCCATATCTGTTGACCTGCAAGAGTCCCGTGCAACAAAAGCCCACCAAGTCGAGGCCCATATCTGCTGGCCTACTAAGTGGACTGGTGTTTAGGATATTTGTGGTTGATGTTGTTGGGGACGACGGCAACTGTTGAATCGCACGCCGCGCGGTCTGTGGGAAGGGTGGGCACATGCTTCGACGCTCGATCGATGTCAGGCATGATCTGAACCACGTGCCTCCCACGGTTTTGGAAGACGGCGCTAGCACACACCGACTTTCTCGCACGATTCGCCTTCCAGGACGACGCGGGCTTTCCTGCCACGGATTGATACCAAGGTCTGAGTAATCTCAAACGGCCCTCTCCCTCGTTCTCTTCCCCAGTGCCCACGCCTTAATCACGAGCAGTTACATTGGAAACTGTCAAAATCAATTGGGCAGCAGGCGACGGATTCGGCTGTGTGGATTTACAGTCAGTTCCACTTTAGTGGAAATCATTCACCACAGCCGAAATCGCTGCCACGAAAAGAGCAGGCGAGGGGTCGTGTTAATTTCTTTTATTTCTCTCACCCACAATTATTTTCATTCTATCGCCATCGCCATCCACTATCCGAGCATTCTACCAGCCATCATGGCTGACTAGCTGCCAGTGTCAAATATATATATATATATATATATATATATATATATATATATATATATATATATATATATATATATATATATATATATATATATATATGACAGAACGTGAAGCTCCTTACCGGGAGACCGCGCAAGTCCCCCTTTGCCGGTTTGGCCAGGTGCGCAAGGTGAAATTCTTTGCCCCTGATCTGTGGGATCCCAACGAGAAAAACGCGTGGACGCAGGCGATTTAGACAGGTTCAGGCCGCTAAGGAGCGTAATACCCTACTTCTGTGTTCTGGTAGATCTGAGAGTATGATGAAATCCAGAGAGAATCCCCAGAGAGAGTCCAGCCCCCCTTCTCTCCTAGGCCTGGGCCTCCTTTTATATGGCAAGGGGCTACCACATGTGCCACAAGCTGCCTAAGAAAGAAAACATTTTTTTACATTTAGGGCTATCCTACCGTCGGAAGCAGCCTCTGACAGACGTCGCAGCACGCCTTCGCTCGATCAGCCGACCCATCCGAGGGACGTCCATTTCAGCCTTCATTAAATGGCGGATGAGTTCCGTGTCCCGCTCACATTGGGAACGGGAAACATCTGACCGGAGCTGGGGTACCAACTCCGGCTAAGAGACGAGAGATAGAAGGCTCTCAGCATTCTGATGGGACGGGGCGAGGCATGCAGCAGGCCGCCTGACGCGCGTGCGGTGCACAGGCATCCTGGCACCACCTAACCCGCGATCTGACCGGTCAGCGACCAGTCACTCACCGTGACCGGTCACGGACCGGATATGCACGCGCCACGCCGCATTAAATGCGACGTAGTGCGTCCGTCTGAACCGCTATAAATGCGGTTAGGTGAGTTCTGCCGCGCTCACCTAACCCGCGCACGTGGCATCCAAGCCGCAGGGGGTCGGGGCGCCCCAGGTCTCGGGGGAGAAACGGGAGCGGCCCGACCCTGGGGGAAACCGGGAGGGCAGCCGCCACGTCACCCTCGGACCCGACCCCTCCGGGGGAACGGGCCACGTAGATTCCTGTGGCCGTCCTTCCCTTTGGTCTCGATATCCTCGGGCCCGTGTCACCGACAATATATATATATATATATATATATATATATATATATATATATATATATTACTTGCCCCTGCCCTAGCTCAATATGCGATCACTGCATATCGATCGATAACGGGACCTCCTGCATCTCTCGATCGACATCTCCATTTGATCATCGATCAGACCGCATATACCAAGAGGCAAGAATACAGAAATTAATAGGTACTTTTTTTGCCTTGTTGCCCGTCTGATTCTCCCACTCTCTGTACGTGGCGTTTATTTCGATCGTGTGCTATCTTTCTTCCTGAATTACTTATATATGTTGTTATGCTCTATGGTTTATCCTTTCCCACAGCCTGAACATGCACGTGCTATGATGCTATCCATATTTGATCATTTACCATATATTTCATTATCCTTCATATTTCTTGCCGTTAATTATCTTCATCTTCGAGCTACCCCAGCTAGCCATAACTTCCAGGGATGCATGGCCATGGTGATGGTCCCCGACTGTCCACTGATTCTATTCGAAGAAATGTAGCTTGTATGTGCATACAAGACATCATGATTTTCCTGTTTCCTGCGATCATCGCAGTTTTGTAACACTCTCAAGTTAATAAGTCACTGCTACACTAAAATTTTAATTCTACAACTGCACTTCTCTAATCCTTTCAATTACTTATATTCCAAGAAGCTACTAAGTTAATTTCTTAGGTAAGGTCTATCTACGGATCCAAAATACATAGTTCCTTCACTAAGGTTTAAGTAGCCAAGACTCAGATCTTTACCTCATTTATACTCTCGGATTTTACATCTAATTTGTACCTACCGTTTTCATTTAATTCGTATACAATTGATACAACATATAGTTGAGGTTTGCAGTAGTTAAGTGCATTTTCCAATATGTTATTTCAAACTTTTAGACAGAATTAGTGCATATAGATCAGTTGTGCTTTTAATTAAGTGATGCGGTTTCATTCACTTTGCAAATTATTCTGAAATCTATGGTTTGAAGTTATTATGATTGAGAAGCTTAATTTGCCGGGAACGTATCCTATGCACATAGATCTTCTCGTGTACACACCGTGTACATCAACTAACAAATTTCACCAAAAAATCCAAAAAAGTTTGAACATATACTTTTATTAGTATTACATCTATGTGTGAAGTCTCATCTTAAAATTCATTATATATACAGGGAACAACAAAAAAGACAAAATTCTATACATATTTATACTCTCAAAACTATCAGAATTTTTATCTTTTTTGTTACGGCTAAAATATAATGAATTTGAAGTTAAAACTTTATACATAAGTGTAGTACTATTGAAAGTACTTGTATAAATTATTTTGGATTTTTTGGTGAAATTTGTTAGTTGATGTGCACGGTGTATACACGAGAAGACTTATGTGTATAGGATATGTTTCCTAATTTGCCAAGGTACTCTCATGCATCCATTACGTGGAAGCATGCAATTATAATAAACACATACTCTGGCAATCAACCAGGACAACCTTTTTGTTTTCTTATATATAAGTGAATTTTAAGTAGAAATAGCCGAATATGTCATATGCAACACCTTCAGATCACTATGTAGTCTTTGTATGCCTATAATAATTATACAATATAAGATAAAGTCTCAACACATTATCTATATAGCTTTGCTCTCATACAATTCGCACTGTAGTATTGCATAGTAAGAAATGTTATATTATGTTGGCAGCAACGCGCGGGGTATCAATTAGTCTAAACTATCTATAAAGTTACAACCCACTAATCCTAAAGCTCAACATGAAAACATACCACCTTATCATCCACTAGCAATAATTACATAAAAAACTCATGTAAGCATATGCAACATCATCTACAATTAATCGAATTCTACAAATCAACATCTAATCATCTCCCTTCATATTATTTTCACAATATTTTAACATATATATATATCCATCATTTTTATAATACTTAACATATATTCATCCATATAATCAAAGTATAGGATATCATATTTCATCTACAATCTCATACAAGGTCTACTAAATTTATTTATCTCTGAATATAGTTTGAGAAACTATTTTTATTTGCTGTTAATAACTAATATAATTTTTACTCTTAGCTCGACAATTAAAAAAATATTAAAAGTTATTTAGTAATTTTCACAGCAAAACGCGGAGAATCACCTAGTTCATTATATAAGCATAACCTATTAGACTATTTATATTGTATTTTTGTAATTTTTAAACTAAAATAATAGTTTTAGTGAAGTATTTAAACAAATTTTGTATAAGTACGTTGAGTTTTCAATATTTTAAAATTTTGAAATGTGAAGCAGGACCACCAGAAAAATTTCTGAAGCCACCACTGTCTGCAAGGAACGAGAAACCTCGCAAAGGCTCGGCTTTAGTCTTCTGGAGCCGCCAGCCTGCCGCACCAACGTGACGAGTTGGAACCACTCGCCTTGTCGGTGCACTGTGAATGGCTTTACCGGTGCCTTACATGGTTGAGCAATGAGGCCCTCCCTCATAGTTTGCAGCCGCTTCAAACTGGTCCTCGTGACCTCGCCTTAATGGTTGTGAATCTGAATGCCCCAGCTCATGCTCATTCCTGCAAGGAGAAGAGGGGGAAGGAGTGAGTGAAGGAGGACTAGAGGAGAAAAGATGCTCACGATGTGTGTCACTCTCAATTCCATCCGAGTCTCACGCAAAACCAGGTCAGCTCAAGTTCAAGCACCGAGCCCTACGCCCATACCCCTACGTCGATCTGCACCCGGCCGAAACGTAGCCAGGCAATGGCGCAATGCACCACGCCACCACGCGAGAGATCAGTTTCCATTTCCGGCGCTCCAGCCCTGCCACACCGCGAAAGCCCCCTCACCTCCATTCCTTCCATGGCACCTTCCTTTATTACTCCACTCCTCCCCCTCCAACCATGGCGTCCACACCACCACCCCACCTTAAAGACCAGCGCCGGCACCCCCAGAACCTTCCCCTTCCCCATCTCACAGACGTCAAGAGCGAGCGGAGGGGTCAATCGGGCGGCGGCTTGTTTCTTGATTTGTGTTCTTGGAGGAGGAGGCGGGGAGGGATGGGGCGTGGCAAGATCGAGATCAAGAGGATCGAGAACTCGACGAACCGGCAGGTGACGTTCTCGAAGCGCCGCGCGGGGATACTCAAGAAGGCCCGCGAGATCGGCGTGCTCTGCGACGCCGAGGTCGGCGTCGTCATCTTCTCCAGCGCCGGCAAGCTCTCCGACTACTGCACGCCCAAGACCACGTCCGTGTTCCTCGTCTCTCTCTCCTCTTCCTTGTTTTTTCTTCTTTTCTTGGCCTTAATTTCAGTATTTCCTGCGCTATGCATGTTCTCTTTGCATTGTGTACGCAACTGATTTCACAAAGGCGCGAGCTTTAATTTGATTTGTTTTGGTATTTAGGCTGTCAAGGATCTTGGAGAAGTACCAGACCAACTCCGGGAAAATACTCTGGGATGAGAAGCACAAGGTGCGTGCTTTTCTGGTTTATTTTTTCCAATCTTTTCTGTCTACAAAATCGAATAGAAATGTTTAAAAATGTATTCTTGGAAAACGTTTCAGAGCCTCAGCGCAGAGATCGATCGTGTTAAGAAGGAGAATGACAACATGCAGATCGAGCTCAGGCTAGTGTCCCAACTTATTATCTTGAATCTTTTTTTTCACTTCATATTCTTTTTTGACATAAAAAGGTAGAGCTCATTTCATCGATAGAAATGAGGAGGTACAATTTTTTAAGGTTGCAAAGTGAAAGTGAAAGAGAAAAAGTATAAAAAGAGAGAGGAAAGGAAGAAGAGGTAAAGAGGGTGAGGGAATGTACAAGGGTGTTTATACATGAGTCTGAGACGGGCCTCAGTCGAGCAGCGCACACCAAAAACCTATTTTCATTTTGGTTACATCATTAGGCCTATGACTCCAAAGCTCAAGGGAGTCGATGATTTGTTGAGTCATGAACGAGAGCTGGTTTTGTTGTACTTCAAAGATCCTGTTGTTACGTGATTTTCATAGTATGTGTGCGCAGGCTGCAAACCAACTATAATGTGTAGATTAGAATATAAATTACCCATTGTAGCTTTTCCAGCTTAGATTTTGCTCTCCTGTTGGGGACATCAGTGATGATGGTGATTTGTCAAGCCTGTTCCATGCTGCAGGCATATGAAAGGGGAGGATCTGAACTCCCTGCAGCCCAAGGAGCTGATCGCGATCGAGGAGGCGCTCAACAACGGCCAGACCAATCTGCGGGACAAGATGGTGATTACTGTCTTTGAAGCTTGATGTTTATTTCAGCATGGCATGCAGAGATTGCAAATGCCGCATCTCTTTTTTTCTGAAAGAGTTTTTGTTTCTGATGTCACCTTTAATTGTTTCCATGATGTTGCAGATGGACCACTGGAGGATGCACAAAAGGAATGTATGAGCTCTGGATATCTGATTATTCTTGTGCTTGTTTTGTGGATGATGAAGTCAACATCTTTTACAAGCTCTGATCACTCACCTCACCTGTCTCTATGTTTGGCTGCAGGAGAAGATGCTGGAGGACGAGCACAAGATGCTGACTTTTAGGGTGGTAATTTTTCCTTCACAACTTGTTTTTGGTTGAACTTTCACTTGAAAATCTCCATACGTTCTCAATTTAGTTCCAAAAACCATGTGAAATTGAGGAAAACACCATCTGAGCTAACTGTTCTACTAGGTTTGATAATAGAGAAATTTTATGGTTCTTGAGAGGTATCAAATCATTTAGTGCAAATTTTCGTACCTCCTAGTACCGGAGGTATCGAGAAGTGTCAAACTTTACACTAGAAAATATGATACCTTCTGGTACCTTCTCAAGGACCGTAAAATCACTCTCAATAATAAGTGACCTGTCGTAGTTGCGCCTATCCCTACATTGGCAATTTTATAGTGTCATGCTCATTCTTGATTCTTGACTTCAAGCACGTGGCCAATTAGATCACTGGTCAATATTCAATCAGAACCTTCTACTCAACAAATGACCAGGCTAGGATGTTTTGTCATCTGTGAACAAACTACCCCTGCATTCAGAATCCATATAGCGATTGATCAGAAATGCCAGATCTGATTACTACTTCCCTGAACAGAGGTGAAATCTCAGTGAGGGAAGCTTCACTGAAAGAAGCCTGAAAGCTGAGAGTTCACTGAGCTCTTCCCTGTGTTTCCAGCACCAGCAGGACGTCGAGCTGAGCGGCGGCATAAGGGAGCTGGAGCTCGGCTACCACCACGACGACAGGGACTTCGCGGCTCAGATGCCGTTCACCTTCCGGGTGCAGCCCAGCCACCCCAACCTCCAGCAGGAGAAGTAGGCTGCTGAGCACTGCCAATTTGGCTGAACCTCCTTAGGCTGCAGCTGCTTGCTAGCTTTGCATTTCCTCATGCTCTGCGAGATGTATCTGGTTTCTCTCATGCCTGTCTGAGTGAACTCACTGATGAGTGTCAGTTGTTTCGTGCTCCTCCCAGCATTAGCACTCAGAATTCAGAAATGACTCAATGTCAGTTGCTTTGTGCTTCTCTCCCTGCTTGTTTAATTAGCCACCGTTCTTGTTTCCAGATGGTGAACAGTCAGTTTGTATTATCTAGTTATCTTGGCGAGGATCAGTAAAATTCAGAAGTAACAGACAACTCTGATGATAATTCCATCTGTTTCATCACTTGGTATGAATTGTATGGAAAAAAAATCAACACAAATCAAGAGATAACGAAACATGATTCTGGAGTTCAATTGACCAGAATTTGCAAGAGCACTACATCCCTATTGTTCTTCTTATCTAGGCTGTATGAGTATGATCCTTGAATTCGCCAAGAGAAGATCACCTCCTCCATCACCTGAGCATGTCGCCATTGTCGATGAACGGGCCACTGAACGCCGGCGAGGCACTGAAGTTGCTCCCGGCCTCGCTGAACATGACGCTGTGCCCGTACGGCAGCGGCCGGTCCGGTAGCTCCGGTATGTCCATGTCCCCCTCCAGCATCTTTACCGCCTCGGTGATGGTCGGCCGGAGCGCCACCATGACGTGCGCGCACAGGATCCCGACGAGCACGAACCTCTCCATGGCGCCACCCCTCGGGCTCTCCGTCGTCGACAGCGCCTCGTCGAGCACCTCCCTCGCCTGTCCGGCCTTGACGTGCGTCCACGCCCAGTCGGTGATCAGCACGGGCCCCGCCGGCGCCGACATGTCGAGGACGCGCCGCGCGCTCAGTATCTCGAGCACCAGCACGCCGAAGCTGTACACGTCGCTCTTCTCCGTCAGCTGCCCGTACAGCGCGTACTCCGGCGCCAGGTAGCCGTGCGTGCCGGCGACGCGCGTCGTGAGGTGGGACTGCCCCTCCCGGCTCCTCCTTGCCAGCCCGAAGTCCGCCACGCGCGCGCGCATCTCGCCGTCGAGCAGGATGTTGGTCGCCTTGATGTCCCTGTGGTAGATCGCCGGCTTGACGCCGTAGTGCAGGTACTCCAACCCCTTCGCCACGTCCATGATTATGCTCCGGCGCTGTGCCCATGTCAGCGCCGGCCGCTTGCCGCCGCCGCCTTCTCCGTCCCGGAAGATGAAGTCCTCGAGCGCGCCGTTGGGCATGAAGTCGTACACGAGGAACTTCTGCTTCCCTTCCTCGACGTCGTCGTCGACGATGCAGCAGCCACGGAGCGGCACCAGGTTCCGGTGGCGGAGGTGGCTGATGATCTCCACCTCGTTGGTGAACTCCTCGTCGCCGCCCTCCACGTCCGGGTCAAGCATCTTCTTCACCGCGACCACGGACCCGTCCGCGAGCTCGCCGCGGTAGACGGCGCCGAACCCGCCGCGCCCGACGAGGTTGCGGTCGGCGAAGGCGTCCGTCGCCTTGGAGAGCTCGGCAATGTCGTACAGGATCGACCCGGTGTTCGGCCGCGGATGCGACCGCCGGTCCGCCGATCCCTCCTTGGAGATTTCGTGGACCTTTTTCTTCTTGTCATGCCTCCTCCAGACAAAGAACGCGAGAAGCGACGCGAGCAGGAGGAATGCGACGGGGATGGCGGTGGCGTAGATCACCGTGTCGTGAGATTTGGACGGCGCGGCGGGAGGGGTGGAGAGGGCGAGGCCGAGGGTGCAGGCGGCGGTAGGAGGGTAGGTGGGGCCGGCGATGTTGGAGATGCCGGCGGCGTACGTGACGGTGAGGTAGAAGCAGTTGCGCGTCGCGGCGTCGTCGGTGGTAGCGTTGGCGGAGATGTTGGCGGCGGCTGTGAGGCGGGAGGTGGCGGCGATGCCCGCGTCGAGGCAGCGGGAGCAGAGCGGCATCGAGGAGAGGTCGCCGCATGCGGAATCCAGCGCGGACACGGAGTCGTTCCCGACGACCGCCCTGTACTCCGCGGCGGTGGTGACGCCGGCGCAGAAGGACGGCGAGGCGACGAACTGCTGGGGCGACGGGAAGCAGGTCGGCACGAGGGACGCGCCCGGGAGGGAGACCGGCGGCGCCGATAGTTTCGCCCCGAAGTCCTTGAGGCAGGCCGCGGACTCCCCCACCGACGGGATGCGGAAGTGGCCCGTGGCGCGGACCTGCCCCGCGAGGCCGATGGCGAGCACGGACAGCAGCGTCATGCAGCACCCGGTCATGTTCAGAGCCCCGCCGGCGCACAGCTCGGAGTCCCACGGGAACGTCGGCACGTAGCTCAGATCGAGCGGGCACGTCGCGTTCNCCCCATCCACCCCCTCCATCGAGCGAGCGAGCAGCAGCAGCAGCAGCAGCAGCGCCATGGCGACCGCCCTGAGCAACGCCAGGCTCGGCATTTCCGCGAACAGTTGCTGCGCGCGGAAGACGAGTGGTGGAGCAGAGCAGCTTAGCTAGGCGAGGACAAGGCAGGGGGTGGGTGGTGGTGGTGGGCAGTAGTAAAATGCGGCGGCTATAGATGAAGGTGGCGTGTACGGAATAATTTATACGTTGCGCGGAGATTTTCGGCTCCCTTCGGGGAGGATGACAGGTGGGGCCCACCTCGCCGGGGGAGGGTCGAGGTGCGTCGGCTTGACGGCGACGTAGGCGACGCCGACGGGCGGCGGTGGGGTCCACCGGAAGGTCGCTGGAAATGAGGACGACGAAAGGTGGGCCCATGTGGTGGCCGAAAAGAAAGTTTCTAATATGGTCAAGGGCCGGCCCATCAGGGCGACCTTCCCGCGGTTTTTTTATGACGTGGCGTGGATTAGAAGATACGTGATGACGTGTCAGAGTGGATTAGTGCTTGATAGGCTCTGAACATTTATTTTCTACTCCCTCAGTTTCACAGTTTTATATTATATGTTGTTTGACTTTTTTAATCAAAATTATTTAGGTTTGATTAAATTTATAAAAAAAATTAATAATATTTACAACATGAAATTTGTTTCATTAAATTTAACATTGAATATATGTTAATACCATGTTTGTTTTTATTAGAATTGTTACTATATTTTTTTATAAACTTTGTCAAATTTTAAAAATTTTGACTAAGAAAAAAACAAATAAATTATACTATAAAACGGAGGGAGTAAATTATAACGTTCTTGACCTAGGCTCTGTCTGAGGCTTTGAACGAATATCCATTCGTTTACTGTTTGTATCATCCTGTATCTTAAAGCAAACCTCTTAGATTCATATCTAACTAACATTAAATAACTAGCAGGCTATTTCATTAAATTCATCTCCAAATCTTATAGATTTTGGGCCACATTCAAACTCTAGGCTTTTCTCCTTCAACTCTGACGACCTCCTCTTCTTCGATGTCAGCAACACCTCAAACTCTAGTAGAAGGCCTACGAATTAGGGTCGCGGGTTAGGGAGGGGGAGGGGAAGAAAGGGGATATTGCCAGGATTAGAAGGATGACCGTATGAAGCATCGGCCCAGCCGACAACGGAACGAACAGACAGCGAAGTGGCAGCCAGTGCTGGATGATGTTGGCGACGGGCACAAAACGAAGCAACGGGTTAGGAGGAGGCGGCCGGTAGGGATGGATCCGATGGCGGTGATTCGCCGGAGAAGACGAAGACGGTGGGTTGGGGGCATCTCGTCGCTGCCGGCTTGAAGAGTAGAGGGGGGTGAGAGGGGGCGGGGTGTGAGAAGGGACCTTGCTAGCGCCATTGACGTCTTTCGGGTTAGCCGGCGATGTTGAGCTGCGGTGGTGGCAACAAGGAGTCTAGCAGGAACATTGAGAGGTTTGGGAGTGCGGCGTTGAGGGAAAACGAGAAAAAGAGAGAGAAGGGATTAGGGTTTATTTGCACGAATCTTAAAAGTGATTGAACGGTCAAAAAATTGTAACATTTTGAGGGGTAGGAGGTTCCTATCAAATATGTAATAAACAGTCTTATATTGTAGCCAATTGTTATATGGTTAAGAGATGACGCAATACAGTTTGTGATGACACTGGTGTATCACGCGAGACAGGGATTAGTTTATCGGTTTGTCTCCTGGGAAAAAAAAAGTTTAACACTGTGCCATGTTTCGGACTGAAAACAGATGCTTGGTGATTTGTAAACTAGCCAACCATTCTTTGCCATGTGCCCATGTCGTGTGTGGACAGGGTTAATATATATCACGAGTTCACGACAGTATTTATATATTAGTCAAGCAATATGGCAAATGGCAATTAGTTTACTCATAAACTACACTTTTACTCACGAGCTCGTCGGCACACATGCATTATCATCAGCATTGATGCATGCATTGTCCCTGGACTGCAAGAAGAAACAGGTCCAAATCGAATCTGCTTCTGAACTGAACAGTGAGGTGTCTGGCTACTTTTGGGTCCATTCAATCAGTAACGGGGCATCCTGATCCTCCCTTTATTCCCTTAGACAAATCTGCCATCAAGAGGACGAAGAGCTAGCTTAGCACAATAGCACCGAACACCAGCTTGCACCCTTCTGGCCTCATCATTTTCTTAGTACAACACATCAGCTAGAGTTGCTAATCCGGACAACGATGAAACCAGGAGACAGCTGCTGTGTGCTACAATACAACGGCATGCAGGATGCAGTAGCAATGCAAAGTTGACAAGTCGTCGAGTTCTGTGCAAGCCCACATGGCCAGATGGCTGGAATAATTCGGCTCTGGATATTATTTTAGCCAGGCAAACATTCCGGTTCCGGTCCAAGCAAAGTCCAAAAGGAAGAACACGAAGATCAACACCACGACCTCTAGAAGGGAAAACTGAAGTAGGAGTGACTCTGCCTCACCTCACAGTGCAGGCCATGCACTTGAGCAACTTCATGTGACAAATAGACATAGAGAATCGTTTGGTCATAACTCCAACATATTTTCTTTGTCTCAAAATATAATAATTTTTTAGCACTCAAAATTTATTCTAAAATATAACAAACTTTTTTCATGAACATTCTTTTTTCAACCGATCCCAACCTTTTACCATTTATTTTTTCCATCTACCTTTCCTTCTTAACATATTATAACATTTTTTCATTTAATTTTATTTACTTTATTAATTATCATGTTCAACTCTAAAATTTCTTATATTATATTATGTGACGAAGGTAATATATCTTAAGTGGCCTGAAATGGGTCCATGTTCAGCACTTGTTTCTTACTGAAGGTCCGAGCAACCAACCAGGAAGCTGGCTCAGGACAACACACAGACATATCACAATTGCTGGCCAATATAAATAACGAGATCAAACTGTGAAGCATGTGTGAAGCAAACAATATTGTGAGAATATCCGCTTACGTAAATCTAGGTGAAGGCGTCCTAAATTTCTTCCTTTTTCGTTCTTCCTCCTCTTTTCCTCCTTTGAGTTTTGTCTTTCCTTTTCTCCTATGTCCTTCTTTCACTGCTTTGGTGGAATTGTAATTTTTTTCTTCTATGCTTAATATAACACCAGCTTACGGTTTCAAAAAGGAAAGTTTCCTGACGTGTCATGGGAATCCACACATTGTGACTGGCCTTATGCATCCATTCGGCGAAACGATACTTCATTAGACATTTTGTTCTCAAGGTGATACAATTAGTTCACATGAATCAGTAATTAATTACTATTAATTTTGTCTCATAATAAATTAATTTAATATTAAATATGATATATTTTAGTACTACAAATCTAAACAGATTTTTTTTTCATATTCAGTATTAACTTATACCGATACGAAGATAGTAATACATGTAACTATCAGTAAATACCAATGACATCCTACTATAGTGGAGTAGTAGTACGAAAGTTTCACCGCATCAATCTCGGAGTAAAATTGACAGAGCACAAGTCGGAACGACGAATGCTGCCAGCGACGAGCACTCCGAGACGATGAGAGGACGAGCCGTGAACCCTTTTTCGTGAAGAAATGTTGCTCTCGTCGTCGTTGTCGGCGGCTTGCCCTTTGGACGAACTCGCTCTGAAGCTTCTTTCACTCGTTGAGCAAAGCAGCAGTGCACAGCACAGACAACCGCACGCGCGCGTGCTCGCTTGGACTACTACTGCATCGACGGAGAACGAATCTGGAGCACGTGTCCGCAAACGGGCCGGAGGCAAAGTCATCGGATTCGGCGGCGGCGGCGTCGTCTCTGGGCTGGCTGGCCGAGCTACCAATTCGAGAAAAAAGTTCACTTGAAGTCCCTCGTCTTATCATCAAGTTTTAAAATCATCTCTGAACCGAAATATCAGATATAACACATCTCTAATCTTACAAAATCAAGTATTGGGTTCTACAACAGTATTGAAAACGATTTTGACTGACGTGATGACTGAGTCAGCGTGTGACCCACATATCAGGAGGTGAAGATGAGCCTCCGATGAGCTAGAGTAGTGTTGCGCGGACGAAGGGAAGACAAAAAGGGAGAGGAGGGAGAAAAGTTGGCCATTGACATGTGGGGCCCACGTGGGCTCCACTCACCACGTCGTCTAAACTGGTTATTATACTGTCGAGGGATCAAAATTGACACGGTATTATAAGTTGGAAGATGCGTTATACATGATATTTCGGTTCAAGGACGAATTTCAAACTCGGCGACAATGCAAAGGGACCTAAAGTGAACTTATTCCATCCAAGTTGGACTAAGCATGTGGGCCGTTGTGGTTGCAGTGCTACACAAAAAAGCGCCTCCGGCTCCCGCTGCATTGTCGCGCTTGATCGGGCCACTGTGTGCCAGCGACACTCGGGTACGTACGTTTTGATCACTTCCCGACTTCTCGTCATGGTGTTGTGGACCACACACGGTTGATCGATCCATACATCCACCACCACCAGCTAGCGGATGATGGACGCTGATGGAGCCCTTTTTTGCTACCAAAGGAACCATGCGTACGTGTGATCAGGCCAGGCATACCTAATTTTGCTGATACAATGCAGATCCCGTAAGAAGGGCTCGATATACGTACACAGATCGACCACAATCGATCGTCCGGTGCACTCCCGTCGGCAGAAGCGATAGCTAAGGACAGTCACAAAGTGAAAATAGAGGGGGTCTTAAGCCCCTAAGTGATCCATATACACTATAGGAATGATCTTTATATAGGTCATTTAGATGAGCTAGCATTAGACCTAACGACCGGCCATATGTAATAAAAAACACATTGTTTATCTCTCTTCCTGAACTCTCCCCTCTCTCTTCAGTGTACTTCATTGCTTGCCGCTATGAGGAATAGGAAGAGGGCATCTTCAAAAAGCTGATGGCATCGAAGTTCCGCCCACGAGCCGTTGCTATTGCGGCCTCCTCGGGAGGGTTACTGCAGCCGCCGCCAAGTTCCACCCGCAAGCGCGGGCGCTGCCATCGCCGTGGCCTCCTCACATGGGTCACTGCTGCCACCGCCAAGTTTCGCTGCGAGCGCAGGCACTGCAGTCGCCGCTTCCTCCTCTTGCTCTCGCTGCCTACTCCAGCAGGCACGAGCACCGCCCTACCGCTGTTGCTAGATCTGAGTAGATGCTTTGGGAGAGAAACGATTGGAAGGAGAGAGAAAAAAGTGGTTGGGAGAGTAAAACTTGACCCAACTTAACATCCATTTTTGCCATATACTACATTATGGGGAATGTGTTATATTTTGGTGGAACCCACATGAGATCAAACATAAAGTCTAGTTAGCCCATATACATTGTTGATGTTCTAAGATGTCGCTGTTACACGATTTTGAAGTAATGCGCCGTACGACTTTGGCCTCTGTGATCTCTCAAAGGGCGAGGGCGCGTACGAGAACACTGTGCGGCGAGGCCGGGGGGATGTGGCTGGAAAAGCCGGCAAGATGAGCTGCTGCAGTGCAGCACTGCAGCGCGCGGCAGATCGATCGCACGCACTGATAGCAGCAAAATCCTCTCAGATCCCAGAGAATCCACAAACGCTTGATAACGAACCCCGCGCACGCTCTCAGAAAGGTACTACTACTGGTGTAGTAACAGGCTAACAGCTAGTATTCTGAATTTCTGATTGTCTGAACCGAACCGGGCGGGCCTGCATCGTCGTCTACTGTAATGGGGAATTTAGGTAAGGGATCGAACAGACGAACAGCTAGCGGAGCTATCATTCTCTGGTGGTTGCTGTTGCCAAGCTTTAATTTCGTCCCAGAAGTATGTACATTTTTGCCTCGTGCATGCTGTCGTGCATGGGGGGCCCTGTAATGTGATGAACTTTTCCAAATAAAAATCCACAAATCCTCGTCAGCTTGCAAGTTTATTACTGCTGGTAGCATATAACATGTCGGCCTGCATGCATGCGTAGCCAGCCACCACAGCTGACTTTCATATTCCAAATGGTCAGAAGTTCAGAATCTTCAGTGTACTACCCCAGCTAGTTAATTAATTTCTAATTAAGTGAATTAAACAGCAGCTGGCGGCTCGTAGGATCTAATTATATTAAGCCGACAACATCGAGCGTTACTCGTTGATCCACGTGTGCAGGGTGCTCTTGATTTAATTCTCCTTTCCGTTAAGTGCTCGAGATAAAATGATAAACTAGCTCTAGCTCAGTGATCTATCATCACTGTGTGCAACTTATATACATGCAACTAGCTCGGTTGTTATTTGATAATTGTATCTAGGTGATCCCACTGGCCGCTGCTGCACACACACAAAAAAAATGTGTTCAACTTAAGCCCTGCAAAGGATTCTCATATCGCGAAGGAATGTTGCGTTCTTGCCACTGCTTTTCTTCTCTCTCCTGATCATAATGTGTTTAATTAGGCTGGTCAAATTAGCAGGGTTTCATCATATGAATCGAGTGGAATCTAAGCCAAGCAAAAGTGGGTGATATTCGAATTTCAAAAGGTGATATAGGGGAACTAGATTATTTATTATTTTAGTAGTAGTGTAGTGTAGTATAGCTTAGTTCTAAAAAAAATAGTGTAGTAGCTTATGGTTTTCGGCTGTGCGTTAGCTATGGTGATGCCGGCAATCTAGTTATCAAAGGAGGACCCATGCATGGCATTGGCAACGCTTTTGTGTCATCGCTTTTTTTTGTGAGTATCAAATTAATTGTTGTTTAATTACGATTTTGCTGTGCTTCCATAAGCTGATTAATTCATCTCATGAAATAAACAATCCACTGGAATTAGTTATCACTTTAGATTCTTATATGGAGTATATAGACTTATAGCATGCATATGCATGTCACTTCCAAAACAAGCATATCAAAGTTGTATGCATCCATTACTCTCTAGTAATCAACTCCAGAATTGAATAAATTCATACTTTATATATACTCCAAATACTTGAATACTTTGGCTTTGGAAAACTTTATATATTTGTTCTGGGATTAGTAGCATTTCAGTTTAATTTCTCCATGAAAAAAAAAATCTGAATGAAGCAAAGCTACATATATTCAATGAATCATGCATGACCATATATATGTTTCAGTACTATCTATGAACATGAGTAATTAATGGCAGTACATTAAGTTGATCTTATGCATGATGTGGATCATTATTTTGAAGCTATCTATTTGATATTAAAATTACATTACAAAGTCATGTTTTCCTCAAAGAAAACAAATGAAAGGGAAAGGGATGCACAATCATGAAGCCTTTGATTGCATTGAGCTCAATCGAGTCCTTCACTAATATGCAGCTAGGATGCAAAATGCATATGGCCTAAATACACACTTGGGCTCAATTATATTAGGTCTCTCCCAGCACTTATAAAACTCTCACATAAAAAACCTCTTTACTTGCCGTTAAGGGCCATTTTGACATAGCCAAAATGCGCAAAACCATCTCCACAAAGTCTTCCCTTTTCCTGCGATCGATACAAGGGGAATGATCCAGCCAAGAGAACAAGATCATTGATATGATCCCTAGTGGGCACTGAATTTATTAAATCTCATGCCAGAGAGGGGGAACACCGAATATATTCCCTCTGAAACTAAAGGGTGGTCGAGAACCAAGGGGCACAAAAACGCCTAAGGATGCAAGGACCTCCCTAGCTAGCTCTCTTCAGTAATAGATATACTAAGTACTATCATTATGTTGTACAACTATTAATGAATGTAGTACACCCCACCCTCTCCCTATAAAAACCCATCTATTTTGCACATATATGACACACCACACCAAGTTCAACCCCATCTCTATCTCTATCCGTAATCAGGCTCTTCTCTCTCTTTGATCTGCACTCCTTTCTCTTCCTCAGTTGGAAGGGGGGTAGGAGGATCAAGAAGAGGAGAATTTTGCCAAGGTAAATATGCATGATCAGAAGCTAGCTAGCTGTATACCCTTTCTTTGTATGATAAGTGCATATCCTTACCTGGCTTGATGTAGTTGGCATTTACCACCGTGATCTTTGATGATCTTGTGAGTGGGGGTATATGCAGGTGAAATATATGTAGGTAAGCTTGCTGATAACATCATTGAGTCATTGACCACCGTGAGTCCAATGTATACTGCATGCAAGCTAGCAGCTAGCTAGCTTAAATAGAGATCTAAGTCAGAAGCAATAAGTTGCAGACATGTGCCTGGGCCCTGGAGGCGATCGATTTAGTTTGTACAGCGTGGACCATAGTAAGTTATAGTCAATATATTGGATTGACTCTACTCTTTGTTTGTTTTTTAGAAACACGTTACAAACACAAATGCTCATAGCGTGTGCACACTCATCTCTATAAGGGCAGACATGTTGTTATTGACGAAGTCACCACGAACATCTCGTTGTCGAGAGGGGTATCGTCTATCATTGAAAAAATAATTAGCTGTAAATGCAATCATCCATGTCAAGTGTAAGACTTGAACCCCGAATAGGCTTGTTTTATCACAAGAAGTCTAACCAATTGAGCTATATTCATTTCGCAATTGACTATACCCTGAAAGTCTCATATCTTAATAGCGTTAATTATGGACAACCGCAACAGGTTAAAAACACGACGGTTATTTTAAGAAGCGCTGGGTGCATGGCTTCTACATATGCTAGCCCCTAATAAATAAAAGAAATAGCTTATAATGAATTATATATTTTTCACTTATGACCTTGCGACAATAGATCAGTCTACCACACTACCACTGAGCCATTCTAAGTAAAACTAACTCTTAAGGGTTTATAGTCAGGGTGACATCGAACGACCACTAACTATACACATGCTTGCATTGGCCTTTTGTGAGTAAATGCATTTAGTTCAGTGCTTTGAATTTTAAAGTTTTGTTTTTAAAAATATTTTTAGGTTATTAGGGGTGTGTGTTAGTCACACAACTAGTTCTTATGCTAAAGATATCGCTAGCCGACAAAATATGTCAGAACTACAAACATGATGTTAAGTACTGTATTACTCTTACACGTCTATATTATACGAAAGCGTGAAACAAGTGGTCATGAGACGATATATTCCGCACACATGCTAGAGGCATATATGTCAAGAAACTCAGCCCCTCAAGTCCCTCACATTATTAACCCTTTACATCGATTTCTTCTTAAAGATAGCAAGGAACAAATGCTAGCTAGAAAACCATAGGGCCAATGCACAAATAATATTCCCTTTGAATTACCTTTTGCAATTATCCCTTAAACCCGAACCCCACCNCCACCCTCCCTCCACTTTTCTTCGAGCCGCGTGAACGCAACGACGTCGCGGGCTCGCGGCTATAAATTGCCGCGTCCACTCTGCATCTCACTCGCACAGCCTGCATCTTTGTGGAGCTGTAGAAAAAGAAAAAAAAATACACGACTTTGAACGCAAAGTCTTCGCGCCACTACTCACTCTGGCAAGGTGTTTTGTGGCAAGTGCAGAGATGGGGGAGAACGGTGTGGCGGCGGCGAAGCTGTGCTACCCGGCGGCGGCCATGGAGGTGGTCGCCGCCGAGCTCGGCCACACGGCCGGCTCCAAGCTGTACGACGACGACGGCCGCCTCAAGCGCACCGGTAATGAGAGCTCGAGCCAGCTTCATCAATGGACCATGGCTGGCTGGCTGGCTACCTGTATAGTACAGTGGATGTCGTTGCTGACATTAATGTGTTGTCCAGGGACGATGTGGACGGCGAGCGCGCACATCATCACGGCGGTGATCGGCTCCGGGGTGCTGTCGCTGGGGTGGGCGATTGCGCAGCTCGGGTGGGTGGCTGGCCCCGCCGTCATGCTGCTCTTCTCGTTCGTCACCTACTACACCTCCGCGCTGCTCGCCGACTGCTACCGCTCCGGCGACGAGAGCACCGGCAAGCGCAACTACACCTACATGGACGCCGTGAACGCCAACCTGAGTACGTAGCATCAGAGACGGCCTCGTACGCCCATGTCTGCATGCGCGCGCGTCATTTCGTTCGTACTCACTCTCTGCTGGCATTTCGTCGAACAGGTGGCATCAAGGTCCAGGTCTGTGGTTTCCTGCAGTACGCCAACATCGTCGGCGTCGCCATCGGCTACACCATTGCCGCCTCCATTAGCATGCTGTGAGTATCGATCGAGCTTAGATAGCTTCATGCACGAACTCTCCTTTGATGGTGACCGTGGTGAGCTCATGTCGCGTGGATGGCATGGAATGAACAGAGCGATCAAGCGGGCGAACTGCTTCCACGTCGAGGGGCACGGCGACCCTTGCAACATCTCAAGCACGCCGTACATGATCATCTTCGGCGTGGCGGAGATCTTCTTCTCGCAGATCCCGGACTTCGACCAGATCTCGTGGTTGTCCATCCTCGCCGCCGTCATGTCGTTCACCTACTCCACCATCGGGCTCGGCCTGGGCGTCGTGCAGGTGGTCGCCAACGGGGGCGTCAAGGGCAGCCTCACCGGGATCAGCATCGGCGTGGTGACGCCCATGGACAAGGTGTGGCGAAGCCTGCAGGCGTTCGGCGACATCGCCTTCGCCTACTCCTACTCCCTCATCCTCATCGAGATCCAGGACACCATCAGGGCGCCGCCGCCGTCGGAGTCGAAGGTGATGCGCCGCGCCACCGTCGTGAGCGTCGCCGTCACCACGCTCTTCTACATGCTCTGCGGCTGCATGGGGTACGCGGCATTCGGCGACGGCGCACCGGGGAACCTCCTCACCGGGTTCGGCTTCTACGAGCCGTTCTGGCTCCTCGACGTCGCCAACGCCGCCATCGTCGTCCACCTCGTCGGCGCCTACCAGGTCTACTGCCAGCCGCTGTTCGCGTTCGTGGAGAAGTGGGCGCAGCAGCGGTGGCCGAAATCGTGGTACATCACCAAGGACATCGACGTGCCGCTCTCCGGCGGCGGCGGCAGGTGCTACAAACTGAACCTGTTCCGGCTGACATGGCGGTCAGCGTTCGTGGTGGCGACGACGGTGGTGTCGATGCTGCTGCCGTTCTTCAACGACGTGGTCGGGTTCCTCGGCGCGGTGGGGTTCTGGCCGCTCACCGTCTACTTCCCGGTGGAGATGTACATCGTGCAGAAGAGGATAGCCAAGTGGAGCACGCGGTGGGTGTGCCTGCAGCTGCTCAGCCTCGCCTGCCTCGTCATCACCGTCGCCTCCGCCGCCGGCTCCATCGCCGGAATCCTCTCCGACCTCAAGGTCTACAAGCCTTTCGCCACCACATACTAATCCGCGGCCGTCGATCGAGCGCCTCGCGTGCATGCACATATCGTACGTTACGTCGTCGATGAAGTACAGATGATTGTATCCTAATTAATGAATTAATCAACCAAATTAGTTAACTAATTAATTAGTTATTATTATCACACGTGTGGTGAAAAAAAAAGAAAAGAGGAATTTGAGACAGGTTGCATATACAGAGTGTTTGTTTGCTATTGTTGCTTGTATACTGCCTGTATTCCAACCGATGCTACTAAATTTCATTGTTTCTGGTCCATGTTAACTAATGTTAACCAAAAGGAGGTAGAGTGGTGTATTTCCAAGTGAAGGGATGTGTTTGTAATTACATAATTAAATGAGAAATGCACTTTCTTATGGCAAATTCTTCTTGTGTCGTGTTCACAATTATATATTCTTCTAGGAAATGAAAACGAGTTGCCTTGCTAATTTAAATGTCATCCTCGACTGAACCACCAAGAAGGGTTGACAATATGGCCGTGCGGGGTAACCAGGCTTACCGGCCAGGTACGGTAATGGTAACCAAGCTGTAATCATGACAAATTCGAACAAATTTTTTTAAAAAAATAATTTTTTGGAAAAAAACATTCATCTAAAAGATTGTTATTGCGTGTTAACCGTGTTTAATGTTGGGGTGCGGTAACCCAACCCTAACCCTCGATAGTAAGGTAAATCCTACCACCAACACATATGTTGAGTATATATACACTCATTTAAGAAACATAATAATTTTCCATGCCATCAGAACATAAATGGGTGAAAAAAATAAAGCTAAATGTTTCTCCCTTTACAAGAACCTTGTGGGTGTATAATGGTTTCAGTTTCATTTCCTTTTTTGCAAAAGGTTCCAACTTATTTCGTTTGACTTATTTAGGCTGTGTTCGTTTGGCTGTGTTGTCAACGTGCACAGTGCGCACGGAAAACGGAACGATTCATTAGTGCGTGATTAATTAAGTATTAGCTAATTTTTTTTTGAAAAATGGATTAATTTGATTTTTTTAAGTAACTTTTGTATAGAAACTTTTTACAAAAAATACACCGTTTAGTAGTTTGAAAAGCGTGCGTGTTTTTAAAAAAGAGCGATGAGTTGGGAAGACAGCCAAAGCCTTAATATGGGGCTTCATTATTACTACAACTAGCCAAAAGAACATATGCAATGCAGTGAAGGAATAATACGGGAGGCTCTCAGCCCTGTGGTCCAAAAGGATGGCTCAAGTCTCAGACATCCCACTACACTAATAATATTTATGCTGTGTACAACTATCAAGTACAGAATTGCGGATGAAATAGGAAAACAGAGGAGAGAATCAGGGAAAGAATCACCAGGAAATTAAACAAAATCTTGTGAAACGTGCTTAATTATAAAGCAACATGTTGCAATTTTGAACAAAGTAAACTATATACGACTTCCAAATTACTATATATACTCAATACTATAGCTTGCAACATCTTCGTGGGTTATCTCCCAAATAAAAACAATTAACTCACCGTGATATATTTTTGAACGTGTGTTAGGAAACTCACTTACGGGTGTGTGAGTATGATGTGTGAATGTGCGCGTCTTTCATATGTAATCGAAAAAAATATCTTTTTTGTTTTGAGAAACACAATATAAACGCAGACGCTCACAACACGCGTACACTCACCCTTATGAACACACACGCACGCGCGTACTTATCTCTATGAAAGCATACCACACCTCTATGAACACCTCTGAAAGACTGGGCCGGCATATCTTCAGATTCATGAAGTCATCACGAACGCATCGCTATCGAGAGATACGTCGCCTACAATTAAAAGAACAAGTAGCCATAAATACGAACACCCGTGTTAAGTCTAGGACTCGGGTGTGCTGGTTTTATCATAAGAAATATAAACAATGGGTTGATTTTATCATAAGGAAACTAAACAATTGAGCTACGCTCACTTCACGTGCATCCATTGTCTAATAGACCTAAACCATTTTTCTCAATATATTGCAAACAATTCAAGAGGCTATCCATGTGAAGTTGCATTGCCAACAATTAGGTCATTGGAGAGCCAGCAAGAGACGTACGTAACGTACGAAGGACAGAAAAGGAGACGCTAGGATTGCGAATCTGCGAGTGAAGTGGAATCAGGAATCTGTATCATCATCTTCAGTTAGTTGGCTCTGCAGGCCCGTCCATGAATCCGACCACACACACAAGCACGACAGGAGGATTACTTGGAAGCAGCTGGCCGGATTGCTGCACCCAATTAAACTTCTTCTCTCTTTCGTTTTCTTTTACTGTCAATCAATCTTTCGCGCGTAATTCACCACGCGGACAACGAAATTCAGGTTAGTGGCGTCAGTTAGGGTCACTGGGGCAGCCAACAAGAACGTGCTAATCGAGCCGAGATCAAGCGGTCAACTCTGATGGCGGCCATGAACTGCATTTTCGCTGCCATCTCTCAAGGTTGTCAGCATCAGAGAGTCTCCTGCGATTTAACGTGGCATGACCAACCCACCCACCCGATCCAGCCGATTAAAGCGAAGGAGAAAGAGAGATTAGAGAACTCGTTCTCCAACCTTGTTGGCCTCTCGATAATATATAATCCAGTCTACGTCTCCCTCCGTTAATGGCAAGAATGGCGGGGAAAAGGAAGGACCCTGGAAGAATCTCATCATACAGAGGCCTCTCGTCCCTACCTTTTGCTGGCAGATTCCAGTGTGTTGCGTTGAGCTAGCCGCCTTGCCCATTTAGTTCCAACAGTGCGGTTGTCCGGTGGTGGTGGCCGCTCTGCATGTTCTTCTGTCGTCGCCGTCACCGGACTAAAAGATTGCTAGGTTTAATTTCAGTCACTTACTCACTTTCAACCTTGCACTGGATCGGAAAGGCAGAAAAGAGAGAGATAGAGAGGAGGAAGATGGCGTGGACACACCAGCGACGCCATCAGCGAGCTAAGGTACAGCATCAACGACCATGGAACTTCAGCAGGCTTTGTCAGACTAGGGTTTCAGGGTTGAAGATGATGAGAAGGGTAAGAAGGTAGTGACGACGGCTCTATAGAGATGATCAAAGTGGTGAAAGATTAGCGGTGGTGGTGGACATAGGTAAGCGGCAAAGTGCCAAAGACACGGGGATGGAAACTGGTGGTGGGAGGGGGCTGACATGGGGTGGCAACAATGAGAGTTCTTAGAAGGTAGGGGCAAATCTGAAGGCGCGAGCTGTCGAAGACGAGAAAGACCGGCAGCGCATAGGCACCTCGTTGCCACTCGGCTTCCGAAGAAGGAATTGGGGGGCAGAGTGAGGAGGCCAGGAGGGTTAGTGTTGCCAACATCACAAACAACACTCCCTCAAGGCAGATAGAGGCAACTCGCAATAAGGACGGACCCAGTTTGAAAAACAGGGCTTGAGCTGGCCTATACAGTTTTCTTGACAGCTCAGCTCAATATGATGAACATTTGTTCAATCTCATGGGATTTTGATCCTAGTGTGAGTATTGTGAGGAAAGAGGAGTGTCATTGTGTGAGTAGCATGGACAAAAAGATAAAAATATTTTAATTAAGTAAATCTTGTCGTAATCTTAAATGTAAAAAAAGATTAAAATTATGGTATTTTCAGGCGACTGAATGCTAAACAAAAAAAATTGGAATCGATCAGGAGAAGATCGAGGAAACGAAAATATATCTCTCCTCAGCCAGTTGTACGTCGTCGCTGGGAAAGTGCGGCCGTGACGTGACGTTGCTTTGCTGCACCGATCGATCGGAGAATGCACGCGGCTGCTACGTGGTTCTGTGCGTAAGTTAACAGTGATTCCGGCCAGGTTCTGGACGACGACGACGATGGCCTGAATGACATGCTCGCCAGATGCCACACGCTGGCGTGCCGTTCAATCGGAAGTGGATTCTTTTTTAGGATGTTTTTGATGGAAGTCGTTTTATGCTTGACGTTCAAAATATCATCAAAATTTTTTTAAAAAATCATCAAAATAGATTAATATATGATATATTTTTCATAAATATATAAGTTAAAATTATACTTATATAATTCTGAAAAAAATAATAAATTTGATCATAAATTACACGTTCTATTCATATTCTATTCATAGTTAAATTTTTTATAATTTTTGTTTCTACTCGTATGAGTTAAATTTAAAAATGTATGTTTGTAGAGTGCATTACATATTGATCTATGTTACTAAATTTTTTAAATTTTTTTTAATAATTTTTAAATGACATAAAAATAAGAAATAAAAGTATATTTCCTCGAGGAAGAATAGTTTCCCCGTTCAATCGACAAGTACTTACGCCTGCTTGTACGACACAGTTGAATGCAACAGTGACCCCCCTCTGATGCCTCCTCCAGTCGACACTTGCGTGCCTGTCACTGTATGCATGGAATTTGTACTGCTGAAAATGTAGTACCAGTAGCATTCTCTGGCCAGTAACTTCTCTTTTATGATCTTATCTTCAGACTGGTCGCCAAGCTAAGCTAGAAGGTATCTGTCGTCTAGTAGAGATAACTTGTCGCTAGTACAGTCGTAGTACGTAGTACATTCTTGGCCGTATGCGACACGTATATACACACGTAAAACCGGCCTGTTCATCGGAGGGCAATGGCAAAACATTGTTGAAACGCTGATCATCATAGCTCGCTCACATGAGACAAGACAAACGGGAAAAAAAAAAGGCCAAAAAGGTCGCCTCTGCTGCTGCTAGTTCTCCTCCTCATGTTACTAATAGCGTGTACTCTATGTGTGCTAGACTGCTAGGGCCCTTGATTTGAAATAATCTTAAACCGTGGCAAGAGAAAGTGCGCACGATCATATGCTAAAGCAGAAAGGACTGTCTTATCTCAAGATTAAAGCTGTGTAAATAAAAAATAAATTAAATAAATGAAACTACTGGTACTACAAAGGTCAAAAAGGGCACGATCGATTAGACTGAATTATTGTGGCCGTGAAAGCGACCGAGAGCCAATGCTTGCATCCATCCATGCACGCGTAGGTAGCGATCGGCGAAACGATGGGAATAATCCGGATCAGAGAGGATTTCAGCATTAGCTACTTGTTCCTCAATTCCTTATCTCATCGGTACAGGATGCCATGCTGGCCGGACTATTGCTTATTGATCGATTGCCTTTTTGATTGCTTGTGTTTACTGGAACAGTGAGTGCTTTTCCACTGTGGGATGCGATGAGATTAGGAGGCATCACTCAGTCACTGGCTCTGCAGGGGAACAATTTGGACAGTAGAAAAGGTAGTACAGACCATTGCAACCGTGCAAGTCCTGGGCTTGCTTAATCTCGCTACAGTCGCTGCAGTTTAGCTGACGCTGATCGGTAGATGCTGCACTGCTGAAGTGGAGATCGGCTCCAATTCATGAATAATTTATGACGAGTCAAAGCAGTCAAGCTCTTTTGTTCAGAGAGAGTAGTTTTTCCGGTCTATATGCACGCTCTCTGCTTCGCAGCTTCAGTTTCTCTTTGGGCTTAACATTTAGGACTTGTTTTGTTGAAAACATCCATACTACGTCCCTCAAGATGGGCAAATTTGATTCGCGTTCCTGAACCACAAAACGAGATATACACCATCTCTCAATTATCGATACCGGTTTATTTTGTGTCCCTAAATAGTTTCGACAACGGTTTCCTACTACATGGTTGAGTGGGGCCCAAATGTCGATCGTATGAGAAGGAAAGAAGGGAGAGGGGGTTGGAGTGGGGGTGGCGGTTGTTGAATGACGTGGCAATGAGAGGGACAAGCTCACCCTGCCATTCTTTACCGAACAACCGAAGCACGTGGCGGAGATGGCGAGGCTAGAGGAGGACGGCGCTGGAAATTGCCTGCTCTCATCATCAGCGCTTGGCTGATGGGCGTGCGGAGGCGGCGGCACAACGTCGGGGCGGTGCGCAGCGATGCGGTTGCCGTCGCCGGCTGGTGGATTGGCCAAATCACCAAAGTCTCAGTGACCTCGCTTCCTATCTTCGTCCTTCTATTGCTCCAATGGATTTCGGCGGTGGCATAGACAACCTAATGGCGATGGCTCGACACTCGCTCTACTCTCGCCACCACGGTGCTTTCCAAGTATGGGGTGGACTCTCTTGTGGCCTCAACACCACGACGTCCTCGACTCGCCTCCATCAAAAACTTCCATGGGCTGGAGTAGGCTACTACTGGAGTTCATTGCCAAGCGACTAGCTAGCTGCCAACATAATGGGCCAACGAATGACGGCGACTAAGAATGGGAGGCGCATCAAGGGAAGAAGATGGCGGCACATTGGCTGAGGCAGGATTTGAAAGCTCCTAGCCTCCTCCTCGTCAGTCGACTACCACCACTACCGCCTTACCGTGGAAGGATGGCGAACTCGAGCTCGTCGGCTCCCTCGCTTCTCTCCTCCCCGCCGCTCTCCCTTCCCTCCGTCCTCTCCTCCTCTATCGCGCGGTCCATCGTGGCCCCCTTCTCGTAGGCAACCTTACCATGGAGGGGATAGTGAGCTTGAGCTCTTGGCTCCCTTGCCTTCATCCTCTCCTCCACCACTGGCACTACGAACCGCAGAGTCCCTTTCCTCAACTGGTCGCGCACCGCCACTGTCGTCTTACTGCGAAGGGCTAGCGAGCTCGAGTTCACTGGCCAGCACCTCTATTGGCTTCTTCTTGGGAGAAGTAGATAAGAAGAGAAAGAGAGGGGTAGTTAGATGAGAAGGGAGAAGGGATAGAATGTTTCTCTGATATGTGGGCCCACCATATTTTATCTATTTTTTAATTAAAGTGTCATGTAGGCATCACATCAGTCAAAACTGCTTCCAGTACTGCCGAGGGAGGTACTCTATACTCGATTTTGCTCTTAGGGTACGCGAATCAAACTCGACCCATAGTTAAGAGATCTCAAGTGGACTTTTTCCTATCGTAGCTCATCCCATATTCAGAAACATGCCAGAAAATTTATAGTCAACCCCCAGCCAGGTTTTCCCTTACCGTTAAGAGGGAGGTTATCGCATCCCCGCGGTAACCGCCGAAAACCGTGTGAATTTCATCGGCAAACGTTTGAATTCAAAAATTTGGCGGTTTCACTGTTGGTCACGGTTACCGCACGGTTTGATGTGGTAACCGCGATATTTGTGCGGTAACCGTGATATTTACGGTAACCGTGAATTGTGTAGCTGAATAAAACAATGCTAAAAAAATTTAAAAACCACTTAAATGTAGAAATTAGGGATAATTAGAAAAATATATAGGATACTTACAAACCTAACTTTTGGATATAAAATAAAAAATCCGACATGACTTTTTCTATATTATAAAGATATTTTCTTCTCTATTGGGCCTTAATGGGCCAGTTGACAGCGCAACTTAAGGCCTAATACTTTTTTTTTTATTTTCTAAACAATTATCGGTTTTGGCCTAAAATTTAATTTTATCTTATTCTTTTAAAAAAAATTTCTTCACCATCTGCTGCTAAAAATCAAGAAATATATAGGTTTTATCAGTTTTTGTTTTTTTAAAAAAATTTAAATTTGATCAAAATTTCTCAAATCCTATCGTCGGTAACCATTACCGTACCCCGCGGTAAACGCGGTTACCACGATAACCAATGCGATTATCGGCGATAAGAAAACCTGCTCCCAGCCCATCCCAGGCCTCGTTATCCTATTTATCGACTGGTATTTGGTTCAGGCAAAACATTGTACACAGTATACACATGTACTTGTAAACTGGATACCTGATGGGCCGGCCAAAAATCTCCGTGCGATTAATTAACACTCGCAGGTTTCGGCTCCCTTATTTATTTGTGCTCTTGCTATACAATGGTCGACATTAAAAATAGTCCAATTTATTTTCCATTCAATTTGCGTTGAGATTCACGCCCGTCTTACTTCTTTCAAAATTTCTTGTTGAAATTAGACGAATATTTGGTCGTTAGATTTGCGTCAAGTTTTATGTATGTCCATCTTAGTTCTTTCTCCGCACGTTGCCTTCGTACTTATAACTGTTACTCCGTCGTGTTAACTTTTGTTTATTTGTTTATTGTCAGATTTACGAGAATATACTAGAGATATAAACCAAAGCTCTTTTTTTTAAAATTAAAGTAAATGCATAAAAATAAACATGAATACATGTAAAAAGCACAAACTCCCCCTCAAATTAATCTCCAATTCTCCCCGAAGAAAAATCAAGAAGAAATCAAAGATTTTTTTAAAAAAAAATCAGAAAAATAAAAATAAAAATTTGGTTACTACAAGTGGCAATCATGACATCATGGTATTTTTTAATTGGTTATTATTTCTCTTTTGAAATTCTTAATGAAATCATTGTCAAATGAGGAGAGAAATATACAAAATGCATGTTTCTTGAAAGGGAGAGAATTGAATTGTTTCGATTTTAAAAATAGTCAATTTTGTGCTTTAATTGTAAATATGGGGAGAAATTTTTTTTTTTAAAAGGGGAAGAGTTTTTCTTTTTCACTTTTGTGATTTTTGTTTTTATTTTTAAAAAACACAAATTTGCATTTTGAATATGTTGCCAATGTGTTTATCAAGGGGAAGATTGTGAAATCATTGTTATGATTAATATTTTGTGATGAACAATTGGCTTTGCAAATGATTTATTCGATAAATTGGTTTGAGAATATTTGTGGATGTTGGTGTGAGTGCGTTACTAATGTGGGTCAGGTTGTGATATCTGTGTCCAGAAACGGTTGTGTCTGATTGTGTGTGTCCAGAAACGGTTGTGTCTGATTGTGTGTGCAGGTCTTGAAGGTCAACTGCGGTCAACGGTGGGATCGGGACTAGACTCAGGGAGGAGTTGAGGTCCAGACGATCAAGAATACCAGGTGACGAAGTTGGATACGAGATGGCACACGGTGGATAGACACCGTGTGGGAGAGATATTCGCGACGGGCTTCACGAGGTGTGCGTGCAAACGTTAATGCTCGTGAAGAAAATTGGAGGAAGAAAATTGAAGAAGAAAAGAAAGCGTACACAATGCTACAGTACACGATGTACTGTAGCATGCAGCACTTGCATGTGAGCTGCACGTGGCTGGGGTCCATATGGCAGGGAACAGGGAACAAGTACCAGCGTTCTAGGAGTCCGACACCGGTTAGGTTGTTTTCGGTTTGGAAGAGTTGTTTTGGAAATTGTAATTTGTTTTGGTAATTGAGAGATAGAGTCCTATTGGGAATAGGAGTTCTACTCCTATTTTGAGTAGGAGATTTTATGTATAAATAGATGAGAGGTTGAGGCTAGAGATATATCGATTTTTTGGAAGAGAAAAGTTAGGATTTGCTTCTAAGCTTTAATCCAGTTCGAGAATTGAGGGATGAGTGCTTTAGATGCACTTTGTAAATATATATTGATGCAATAAAGTTGATCTACTTTCAAAAATTCATCAATACGTGTTTTCTCCGGTTCCCGACAGTCTGACCGGCAGCTTGGAGGCGGTCTGACCGGCGACAGTGTAGCGGTTTGACCAGCGACGTCACGGCGGTCTGATCAGTGCAACTTCATTAGGTTAGAGAGTAACTTTTATTTTCGTTAAAAGTTTTGATTTTTGGTTTTTGGTTTATCCTACCATTCATCCTCTCTGATAGGTTTGTTTGGTCTTGTTCGATCCTACAAACTCAACTGTTGAGTTTTTTTATAGTGAAACCAGCTTACTCTGATTCAAGTCGTAACTTGATAGGAGTGATCGTATTTATAGCTAATTATTCTTTTTAGTAATAGGGGATGTATATATCGACAGTGAGATGTCTATGATGCCTTTGTCAATTTCAAGATATGTCGACTTAGTCTTTTGATGGTACTTATAGGAATAGAATGTGCGCGTGTGTGTTTATAGGGGCAAGTGTGAGCGTATTATGAGCACTTATGTTTGTATATTTTTTTAAAAAAAATATCCATCCACGCAGTCTTCACATACAGGAGCCTTTTTCGATTATGCATTAGTTATTCTCTTTGGGCGTCCATTTGTATGGTAAGTTATTGGTAAATGGTAAGGCTGATATAGGCTGGGTTCGGCAGCACATTACAGCGGCTGCACACACAACCTGCCAGCTGCGCTACACGAAGGAAAATATCCACTTTGCATGGTAACGGTTTTGGCTGATGCAGTGATTACGTGGCAGTTTGACCTAATCTTTTAGGTGACGTAAACACCACGCCACCTAAAAGACCAAGTCAAACTGCAACGCCATATCAGCTAAAACCGCTATCAATATTGTTGAGGAATTCGATTTACACCGGTTTTATAAGATAGAGGATATTTTGAACCCGGTTTGTGGTTTAGGGACGAGAATTAAACTCAACCTATAGTTAAGGGGTGCAAAGTGGACTTTTTCCCTACACAAAATACTATGCGAGGCAGCTGCACCGCAATGCAGCCGAACAGGCCCATATTACAGGGATGACCAGGAAAGGAATAAGTTCAGTCTAGGACCCTCATCTTGATGTTGAGTTTGAATCACGTCCTTCAACTGCAATACCAGGTATAACACATCTCTTATTTTATAAAACCGGTGTAAATAAGGTCTCATGGCAGTATTGAGTCCGATTTTAACCGATGTGGAGTTGTCGTGGCATATGGACTAGGTCTTTATCTAACGTGGTATCTGCGTGGCACTTACTAGTCAGAGAAAAATATAGTGGGCCACATGTCAGGGGCATGTCTTTTTCCTCCGACTTCGTCTCACTCCTCTCTAGGATGGCACTAACGCGGAGAGGAGCGGCGCATGCGGCGGCGCCTCTCCTTGCTGCGGCTGAGGCGTCGGGGAGAGAGGAGACGAAGAGATGGCGGCGGCCAGCGGCCACCTCGTGCTCTGCATCGTTGCCGGCGCCCCTGCCCTCGACGCTCGTGCAACGGCAGACGCGGTGGAGCTGATGCTACATGGCCGATGTAAGGCCGTGACGGCGTGCTCGTTGTGAAGAGCGAACTTGTGACAGTGAGCTGTTCACTGATGTCAACAGCAAGAATAACCACCTGATGACCACCGCCGACCCGATTGCTATCAATTTGAGTTGATTCTTGTTGCTATAAACAAGAATGGAGAAGAGAAGCCAACGACGAAGATGACAGCTGACGGAGTGTTAGCTCCTCAACGGGGGACAGAGAGGGGCCCCCTTTGTGAGTTCGGCCAGGGGCGCAGGGCGAAATCCGTTTTCTCCTCGATCGCACAAGAGAGAAAGAGAGAGAGGAACAAGGACACAAGCGTTTATACAGGTTCGGGCCGCTGGGAAGTGTAACACCCTACTTCTGTGTTCTGTGGATATGCGACTGGAAAATCAGGGAATACAAGTCTTTGCTCTCCCTTTCTCTCCTGTCTTTCTGTTCTTCGTCCCTCCTTCTACTTAGGCCTGAGCCTCCTTTTATATGCCAAGGGGCTACCACATGGGCCAAAAGTCTGCCTAAGACGAAAGAAAAACATTCTTTTACATTTAATGGTTATCTCGTTGCCTGACTCGGAAGCCACACGCACAGACGCTGCAGCAGGGCCTTCGTCCAGTTAGGCGGCTAACACGGGGGACTCCCGTGTCAAACTCCATTAAATGGATGAAGACTTCCGCGTTCCGATCGCATCGGGAAACGGGAACCATCTAACTAGGGTTGGCGTACCAACTCCGGCTAAGGGACGAGAGGCAAAAAAAACTCTCATCATTCTGATGGGATAGGGGCAGGGTGTGCCGCACGCCGCCTGACGCGCGGGTAGCGTGCTGGCGTCCTACCACCGTCTCACCCGTGATCTAACCGATCTACGACCGGTCAATCACCGTGACCAGTCGTAGACTGGGCATGCACGCGCCACGCCACATTAAATGCGGCGTGGTGCGCTCGCCTGAGCCGCCATTAATGTGGTTAGGTGAGCTCTGGCCACGCTCACCTAACCTCGCACACGCGACACCAGCGCAGAGGGGGTCGAGGCGACCCGACCCTCGGGGGGAGGTCTGGGAGCGGCCCGACCCTTAGGAGGATTAGGGAGGGCAGCTGCCACGTCATCCTCGGGCCCGATCCCTCCGGGGGAATGCCACGTGGATACAGGGGGCCGCCCATCCCTCTAGTCTTGGTACCCCGGGCCCGTGTCACCGACAGCAGCTGTGGTAGCCACGGTGAGTGCGTTGCTCTTGATTTGGACGGATAGAAAAATGCACTCCATTGAGCTCATGGTAAGTGGATTCAAGACTGTGAATAGGTAAATTTTCCATCTCGATAGACCGAAAAGTAAAATGAATCGAGATAATGTGACGCCATGATGCTGTCGTCTTCGTCGATGTCGTAGACATCGAACGAGGCACGCAACTCGTCGTTGTGCTCGACATCCCCACGCTCGCGGCTGTGGAATGTGGCGAACTCGCCGAGGTCGACAAAGCAGCCGCAATCAGTGTCGAGCTCATCCATCATGGAGGCCACCTCGTGCCCTCTCGCGGATTCGCTGGGCGGCGGCGCCGCGACACCATGGCCAACTCCGATGGGGAGATCCTACCATCCCTGCCCGCATCGAAGCGGGTGAAGACCCTTTCGATCTCCACGTGCAGCACCAACGTCATCGACTTCTCAACCTGTTGTTTACTTCTTCTCTATGGTGTTTGGCATGGACCTCTTTCAGCGGTTCGTGGTCAGACGCCGAGACGTGCAACACTCTCGTCGACGAAGTCATGCACGTGGTGGCGTAGACCTCGGCACACTTGCGACAGAAGCATCCGCTCACTGTCATCCCCGATGAGAAGAAAAAGGAATTGGGAAAAAAGAGAAGAGGAGACAGAAGGGGTGATGACATGTGGGCTCATTGTAATTTCTTAACTGGCACCCACTGACATGTAGGCCACAGCAGTAATACCAGATTCAATACTGCCTTGGACCTTATTTACACCGGTTTTGTAAAATGAGGGATGAGTCATACTCCGTATTGCGGTTGAAGGATGTGATTCAAACTCGACGTTAACATGAGGGACCTCAAATAAACTTATTCCACCAGGAAATGTCAACCAAATTCCCAGCCCATTCCAGGTCTCGTTAGGCATGGGCTAAATCCAGGTTTATTTCCATTGATAGTCCGTGATTTGGCCCATTCCAATTGCTGTACACACATGAACCTGCAAACTATAGAACCGAGATGGGCTGGACGAAAATTACTAACACACGCGATTCGGCCCATTATTGATTTATTCCTAAATTAACACTTTCCAGAAAAGGAACGATTTTTTTATTTTTTTTATTTATTTTTTAAAATATTTAAAAAATAGATCACCGTTTCAAAGTTTTGCAAAAATATACTTCTCCTATCCTACTGTAGAGGGCATATAAATCGTTCTACGGCAGAACAATCTATGTGACATGACACCCCGTGAGAGAGACAGACCATGATAATTTTTACAGGCGTCTCCTACCGACGATAAATCGTCCTTCCTCAAGAGAAATGGTCATCTGCAAAATCACCATGACGAACCTTTCACGATGTATCACGTCACATAAATTGTTCTATCATAGGACGATTTATATGTCTCGTCAGACGAAACAAATATATTTCTGTAAAACTTTGAAATGGTATTTTTTAAAATTTTTTTAAAGATAAATAAAAAAATAAAAAATCGAAAAGGAAAAACACAGATCACACCTTGTTCGGCTACTTCTTGTCGCCTTCTGATCCGACCGGCTTGGCGACGAGCCGGAGAGGGACCCGCCGCCGCACGGTGAATCCCGGCTCGTCGGACATGTCGAGCTCCCCAGGCGGCGGGATCTCCCAGTCGAAGAGACGGATCAGGTTGGCCAGCGCGAGCTCGACGGTGGCGAGCGCGAACTGCATCCCGGGGCAGACACGCCGCCCGGCGCCGAACGGGACGAGCTGGAAGTGGCCGCCCCTCAGGTCCACTGCCTCCGCCTCACCGCCTCCCGGCAAGAACCTCTCCGGGCGGAACTCCTCGGGCGCGGTCCAGGCGTCCGTGTCGCGGTGGATGGCCCACGCGTTGACGAACACGCGGGTGCCCCCGGCGACGTGGTACCCCAGCACGGTGGCGGCGGCGGCGGACTCTCGCGGGACGAGCAGTGGCACCGGCGGGTGGAGCCGGAGCGTCTCCTTCACCACGGCCTTGAGGTAGGGAGTGGCGGTGGTGGCCGTGGTCGCGCCGCGGCGGCCGCGCACCTCGTCCTGAAGCTTCCGCATCGCCGCCGGGTTCTTGACGAGCTCCGACATGGCCCACTCCAGCGTGATGAACGACGTGTCCGTCCCCGCCGCGAACATGTCCTGCAAGAGCGACTTGATGATGTCCCTGGTGAGCTTGAACCCATCCTGCCGCTGGCTCTCCTCCTGCTCCTGCAGCGCCAGCAGCACGTCGACGAAGTCCTCCTCCTTGTTCTCTTCGTCCTTTCCGCCGCCGCCGCGTAGCCTCCTCTCGTGCTCCGCGATCACCTCCTCGAGCAGCTCGTCCCACCGCCTCAGGTTCCTGCGCGCCCTCGCGGCGAAGCCGGAGAGCAACGCGTCGGCCCACGCCAGCGAGGGGAAGTAGTCGCCGACGCAGAACCCGCCGAGCAGCGTCGCGTTCTCCTCGATGAGCTCCCGGAACAGCTCGCTCCTCCCTTCGTCCTCCCGGGAGAACCTCCCGGACACCGCCCGGCAGATCACGGCGTTGGTGAACGCGTACAGCGCCTTGCTCACGTCCACCGCCGCCGCCGCGTCGGCGGCGGCGGCGGCGGCCTTGCTCCTGATGGCGTTCACCAGGAGCGCGACCTCCTGCTCCCTCATGGGGCCGTAGCGGTGGGAGCGGGCGGCGCTGAGGACGTGCTCGGAGCAGAGGCGGCGGACGTGCCGCCAGTGCTCGCCGTAGGGCGCGAAGACGAGGTCCTTGAACCCGTAGGAGAGGATCTCCGCCGTGCGGAAGTAGGGCCGTGTCGCGAACACGTGGTCGTGCTCGCGCATGATCGCGGCGGCGGCAGCCGGCGAGGAGGCCACGAGCGCGGTGACATGGCCGAGGCGGAGCCGCAGCAGGTGAGGCGCGCCGCTGGCCGCGGCGAGCGCGCGCAGGGCTCGGTGAGGGAGCGCGCCTACCTGGTGCAGGTTGCCGATGATGGGCAGTCCCCGAGGAGCCGGAGCGAGACGCCGCCGCGCGTTCCCGCCGGCGCGGAGCACGCCGCCGGTGAGGTAGATGAAGCCGAGGAGAAAGGGGAGGAGGAGCAGGGGTGAGAGCTCGAGCTCCATATGGCTCTGGCCGCAGATCGTGCAGAGCGCGCACTCGTTTCTTCGATTTTTCTGGAACCGAACACAGATCGACGTGATGACAGTAAGTTTTGTCATTGCCGTCCTTTTCTAAGGCTGCGTTCTTGCCGTCTTTTTTGACTCATTTTTTCGTTTTTCGTACGCATGTTTTTTAAACTATTTTTTAATTTATACAAAAGTTATTTTAAAAAATTATATTAATCCAATTTTTTAAAAATAAATCAATACTTAATTAATTATGTGCTAATGAGTTGTTTCGTTTGACGTGTTGAAAAGATTAGTTCTCAATCATGACATTCGAATACAAACTAAGGGGGTGTTTGGCAGAGAAGATTTCTCTCGTTCTTCGTGTACACATCCCAAACTAATAAATGATGTGTTTTTTAAAGTTTTCTATAGAAAAATTGTTTAAAAAATCATATTAATCAATTTTTCAAATTTAAAATAGTTAGTACTCAATTAATCATGTGCTATTAACTCATCTTATTTTACGTATCTTCTCAATCTTTTTTTTCTCTCAAATCCAAACACAGCCTAAGTAGATGTTTGCCTTATCTTATGGAGTATTTATTTGTCTTTTGGAGATTTTGCGGAGAGGATTTGGCACGTAGGTTGTCGTTTAGGTCACTGGAGATCGACTAGCTGGCTCTCCATTTGTTTTGTAGGCGGCTGTAAGCCTCATGTTTTTTTTGTGGTTGTATATATGCAGTTGTATTTTAGTTACTCTTAGGATTTGGTAAATAAAATGTTGTGTATCTTTACGTATGCGTAAGATTAGGCCTAGTTTGATTTAAATTATTAAACAGTTTGTTACCATAAATTATCTATCTAATTATAAAGATAAATTAAATATTTTGAAAAATAGCCGTAACAATAGCTTGAAACAAATAGTTTGATTAATGCATCGTAAGAAAGTATTCATGGAGCGAATAATACATTTTAATTATCCGGTGAATAATCTGAAAATAGTAGAACTTGAGTAGTCAATTGGTCTGGTATAATTATATGTATAAATATTAGATTTGAGGACAATTAACTATTCATTGCAATTTATATTAAAAAATTATATTACCTTTCTATAGAATCCCCCACTTGAGTTGCACGGAACATGTACGATGAAAATGGATTCTAATCCTGAGAGGGAATGCCTCCTTGTTAATGTCATATAGATAGTTATAATTTTTCATTAAAAGTAGAACTTCACCTTCTGAAATATTGGGGTTGGTCTACTTAACCTTCTAAAATACGAAACCGGATATTCTACCTCTTGAAGTATGAAAACCGGTTCAAATAACCCTATAGAGTAGTTTTGTAGGTGACTTTGCCATGTAATTGATTACGTGGCAGCGATACTGACTTGCATGACACAAAGATTAATCTAGTACACTCAAGTTAATCTAACTATTATTTTTCACTCACTGATCGGCAAGCCTAAAAATTATTACTCCCTCTATCTTGTAATATAAGGCATGATCAAACTTGATATGGTTGGCTTATAATTTCTCATGTACTATAAGGTTTATAAGGTTTATAGTAACGAAATCATAATCATATGACATAAATTCAAATGTCAATCCAATCATAACATTCTCAACAAAATAAAATTTAATTCATATTATACCAATTATAGATCAAATATTTTAGAAGTTGAATCTTGAAATGCTTGCGTGTCTTATATTATGAGACGGAGGGAGTATATATTAACACTAATTTACATCATTCTCAGCCCGTTTCACTTGTGAATAAAATGTTTAGCTTGTTACAATAGTCTGCTCTATAGTCCAAGAGACCAAAACCATTGCCATGTCATTGTATGCACAATAAAAACACTTATAAAATCAATTTATGGGGTTATTTAAACTGGCTTTGATATTTTAGGGATAGAATACCTGGTTTCGTATTTCAGTGGGTTATATAGACCAGTCTTAATGCTTCAGGAGTGAAGTAGACTTATTCCTTAAAAGTATTAACAAGATAGATTAATTCGTGATATATCCTACAAATATATAAGTTTAAATTTAATTTTCACAAGTTGTAACAAAATAAACTCTAATTAGTATAAGTGTGTTCACAATTATTATTTTTAAATTGTCAACTTGTATATTTTTAAAGTGATATATCATAAATTAATCTATCTTGTCAAGTTTTTTTTATATATAATTATTTAAATCATATGAAAAAAATAAGGAGATGTCTTCTCGGAGACTAAAAAGTTTCCTGGTAGTGAAAAAAAAACAGCCATTAAAGCGTAGCTGACTTGAGAAATAAAGTATACTTCTGGTATATTGTCGTGTTAAACAAGACAGGTAAACAAAATCAGTGTCAGCATCACTTTTTAAGGTCTGTGACCTTAATTTTGTCCTTTAGCTTCAGAAGGATTAAAGAATGAGTAGGGGCGGACTTTATAGTGGAGGGCTGGTGGCCAATCTGGATTTCGCCCCAGCATATTGCATAAATGGAGGATGCAGAACATCTGCAATATTAATACAGTAACTTATATGTTATATGTTAGTGTCTGCTAATCAATAGTATTATATATCAGTAGTATTATAGACAATCTTCACTGGAAATGGAGTATTTCACTCCACAGAGTTTGGAACAGGGGAAGAGCAGCTAGGGTGAGAGCTCCATGGCTGTCGTCACATATGGTGCAGAGTGCAGGCTCGTTTCTTCGATTCTTCTGGAGCTCACGAGCCTCTTCGATTCTTCTGGAGCTCAGAGGTGATGGCAGCAGGTGGCAAGTCATTGCCGTCGTTTCTACATATATGTTCCTTAAGCTTATCTATTTGTCCACTTTAGATCGGGTAGTTGACTTCTAATAGTTCTGTAGTGGCAGTAACGGCTACAATCAGCGATACACAGAGAACAAAATGCGCGGGAGTCATGTCACATGTTACAGCTGATCATTTTCCTAATACTAAAATTAAATGTGAGGTAAGAGTGATGATAGGATTTATAATAATCTTCATTTCGGATCTTTTGTTCTTCAATTAATTGTGCACTAGGTACTAGATCATCTTTATGTGGTTTTGGTGATGCCACAAAAACAAACAAAAATACCCCTACCAATCAAATACTAGTGCAGAGGTGCTTGGTATTACCCCTTATTAATTTTAGGCCCCTTTGAAACGTTTGATAGAAATACAGCAATAAGAAAAACACATGAATTATAGTTGCATGTTTTCCTAACCTAAAAAAATAAAAAATGTAGAAAAGATAAAGATGGAGCCATTTGATAGCATGATAGGAAACAAACAAAGCAATTTTTTTAAGAGGTTGAAACTCTTGTTTATTCTCCTATGAAATTGAACCATAGGAATATAATCCTAATGAAAATTTCCTATGTTTTCCTATGAATCAAAGGGTTCCATAGAAAATATTTCTTAGAAAATTGAATCCTTCCAAATTTCTATGGTAATCCTTTGATCATTTCAAAGGGGTCCTTAATGTTTTGCTATGTGTCACTAGATTGACTCTGCAATTTCTCTTATGCAAGATCATACTTTCTTAGCCTAAAGAGAGTATGCATTTTTCTATTTCTGATTATTGTGCTGCATCTTTAGATAGATAATCCTAAAATTTGTTATTTTCTGTGCTATGGTTAGTACGTCCAATTATAGATACATACGTTCTTTCACTTTTTTTAAACACCAAACACATCTTTTATTTTTTGGCTTATCAGTCACAACGAAAAATTAAATTTTAGAACTTAATTTTAATTTTAGTGTTGACTTTGATTTTTTTTCATTACATTTTATTTTTCAGCATTTATTTTTAAATTGCTAGACACATATATGAAACTTTTACTCGTAAATTATTTTCGGTTGCTTCCATAGTTTTCTTTTCATGGCTTATGAGCTGTAGAGCAACGATGATGGTGTTATTAAGCAGCACACAAGCATCTCTGTATTTTATCAACATATATACTCTATTTTTATTCTAGAGAGATTTTAGCTCTAAGTGATGGAACATTATACTAATAGTAACTCCGTCTTAAAATCTAGTATGAGATGAGACATATTATAATATTATGAATCTGAACAGGACTTAACATAGATTCATAGTAATAAGATGTGTTACATCCAATACTACCCTCTCTGTCTAAAAAATCAACTTCTAGCTAGAACATACAAAAAAAAATTCAACTTCTAACTACGAATTTTGATATATAAGTTGGGTTTTTTTACAAAGAGAGTAAGTCGTTACATTTTAGGTACATGACATGATGTTTGCGAAAATGCTTTTCATCGACCGTGCGATACAGGAGAAAATATCGGACACTCCACCTAGGTGGGTCTCACCGGGCCATTCCTTCCATCTTTTTTTCTCACCAGTCAACCGATCCAATCCTATCCATATTCTCGGCCACTTATTTCCTCTCTTCTCTCTCCCCTCAACTACTTCCATGGTGAGCGGCTAGAGCTGAGCCTTGACTTTGAGTCTTTGACCTCGCCGGCTATTGTATTCCTCACTTCGTCATGTCGCCGAGATGTAGGAGGCTAGCATCTCGATCTCCACCATCACCAGCGCCTCCTCGTCGCCGTCTTTCTGTCAGATCCGGCCATGTTAAGCTCAGGGGTGCCTGATTTGGGGGGCACCGGGCATATGAGGGGAGTTGTGAGCTCGGCCTCGGCTTCCTCACTGGCGGATGACAGTGCAACGAGCTCGCCCTCGGCTTCCTCACTAGCGGATGATGATGCAATGAGCTTTGCCTCAACTTCGTCAGCAATGACTACAGGGAGGATGGTGTATGAGGTGTGGATACAGCTTTTTCATGGTGTGCAGGTAAACAAAATTGCTGAAGGGGTGGGGGCTTCTTGATGCCGACATGGTGGTCTATCACTAGAGAGGGGAAAAGTAAACCATTTTTTTGTTTTGTGATTTTTTTTATGTTTTAGCACAGTGTATCTGTATGTTTCATTAGTTAGATACAAAATGTTTCAATGCGCTTTTGATGGTGTTTCATTTTTGCCTTCAATGCGTTCAGATTTGTTGATGTTTCAGTAATTCAAATCGATGCTTCATATGTTATAACAAAATGTTTCAATTGTGATTCGATTGTGTATCACCATTTGAATTGTCGAAACATTTTTGTTTGAGGGCTCAAACATTTTTGTTCCAGCAATATAACTCTTTTATCCGATTGATGAAATATTTTTTATCGAGTGATATAACATGTGAAACATTACATAATAATACGGTGCAACATCGTCAGATGATTTGTAAAATATCGAACGTCTGGTCTGATTTGTAGTCTGATTTGTAGCGCTCTCACGATGTTTGATGTAGTTCGTTCACCGGTGTCTGGACAGAATCAGTGGTTGTCAGGTTGTGGGCCATCGGGCCGGTGCTCTTGTGGGCCAAATGCCAATACCTCGCCGGCCCAGCATCCGGCACTAACTGCCCACACAGTAAACGTACGGTGTACTGCCCCATCTCCGGCCGCCACAGCGTCGTACTACGTACTACACGCGCCCGTCGCGTATATACATGTCGTACTCCCCCTAGGCCAGCCACGACACGAGCTGCGACTGCGAGCTACTAGCTAGTACTAGCAGCTATGGACATGGGCGGCATGGCCCCGCCGGCGGCGCCGGCGACGGTGAAGAAGACGCGGTACATGCACATGACCTTCTTCTGGGGCAAGAACACGGAGGTGCTCTTCACACTGTGGCCAGGCACGAGGGGCGGCATGTACGCGCTCGCGCTCGTCTTCATGTTCGCGCTGGCCGTGCTCCTCGAGTTCCGCGCCTACCGCGTGCTGGAGGCACGCCTCGCCAGGCGCGCGCCGCGGGCGGCCGCGGCGGTGCGCACGGCCGTNGCCGTGCACGCCGTGCGCGTCGGCGTCGCCTACCTCATCATGCTCGCGCTCATGTCGTTCAACGGCGGCGTGTTCCTCGCGTCCGTGGCAGGGCACGCCGCCGGGTTCTTGGCGTTCCGTGCCGGCCTATGCGGCGGCGGGCCAGCGCCGCCGCTGGAGGAGGACCGCAAGAATGACCCCGTGTGCTGCTAGGTGGTGCTGTGTCTAGCGGCGGCGACCGTCGATCGGTCTCGTGTCGTGGTGTTCACGTGCCCTTTTCGCTTTCTTTGATGTTCTATGTGTGTTGTATAGGTTTTGGGTGATCGATCGAGTTTGTTTGGTTGCTTTGTTTTTCTCTCGTAATTAAGGTCTACAGATGTGACATGAAAGTTTCTTGATGGTCATGTTAGCTTGGAATCTTTTAGTGGTCTCACTCAAAACTGTAATTGTATAGCCTGTTACTCAGTTGATTGATGCTGCAACTTCGTTTGAAAAAAGCATAGGCAAATTCACAAATTCTAAAAAACAAGGGTAAAATCACAATTGCCCCTAAGAATTAATAGTACCTGTGAAATTGTTCTTCAATGTCATACTTGATACATGTTCAAGATAGGACTACTTAATTCTAGGCAGTGCTAGTATCTCTTTTTCTCATTTTGAAGATCTTCACATTCCTATGGGCTATCGCTGCTCTTGAATTCACAAGTGTTCACAAGAGTTGCGCTGTTGAAAAGAATTTAAAAACTCATTTGATCACCGAATTCCGCTTTTGAGTTTCGTCCATAATAGCGACCGCGTGTTGTTATTAATGTGGATATTTCTGTTTCAAGACTAGAATCCCCCACTCGGTTACCAATGAAAGAGTGTGGAATTCTTGAAAAAGTGCTAAAAACTTTAATTGTAGTTAATATTCTTTTAAAAATTGACTAGTTTACAAAGCGATTTCTTGATTCGTATTGGTTGGATAAGACTGACAACCATGATAATGAGTGGCTACCGTCCCACTTGTTAACCTTACTCCATTGGGGTTGAATTTTTAACCTGCGTTGGAGCTCACTGTCAAGTGTCAACTTTCACATGTTCTTTTACATTATCCACGGCTGTATTCTGCGACAATGTATTACTAAACGATCCAAATAATGATTTATCCGTGCCCACTGAAACAGAATTAATCTATTTCATCATATAATTGTACTACTCAATTGGGCTAAACACCTCGGTCACACGTCATGCGTGACAATTTAAATCACCCCCATCCATTTTGCAGACTGGCAACTAATTGGTAAGTTGTGCTTCATTGCTTCAGATTTAAAATCTGCCCACTTGTAAATTCTTAAATACTGTGATAATGGAAACCTACATAAGGAAAGTTCTTTTTTTTCTTTCCCGTGGTACAAAGGATTTTCCCATTGACATGCTGCATCCCACACGTTGAATCCGCTTTTGTCTTCTGCTTCTGGTTGTCTCGCAATACCTTCCATAGCATGTCTGGGTGGGGTGTGCCGTTTCGTGGGCTTCACATTCTCGAGACAGCCTAGCTATATCCTCAGCTGGATAATGTCAAAGATTTGCTTAGTTTCTAGGCACACTAAAAATTCCCTGCTCCACCGCTGGGTCACGGTGTGGTCTGTTTTTACCCATGCAATGTTTCTCTAATTTTTTTTTTACTAATTGGCTTCAAGATAAGGTCAATGAAGGGTGCTTTATTTATGACCTCTTAGGGTACGTGTTTGGTTGAAGGGATATCTCTAAATGGGAGATGGTGATTCAGTTTTTGAGTGCGTTTGATTGGTGGACTATGACGGCCTAAAGAGAAAATATTTCACGAAAATGCTGGATGAGCGTATCCGGCCGAATTGGCCGGATGAGAATATTCACCTTTACTAATCTTGATCATTAGTAATTAATTAGTAATAATTAATAATAATTAATTTGTCAAAATTAATGTTAATTAGATATAATTAGTTTATTTTATTGATAATTAATATAGATTATGGCTATATTAATGATGATTAATATGTTTTATTATTAATTAATATGTTATTGGTTTCATCTCATTTCTTTCCATCCATTCAACCAAACAAGAAATTGGATGGTCATATCCACCCAACAAAAAAAACATAAGCATCATATCCTACATAAATATGGATGAACATGTTCTATCCAACCTTGACTACAAACCAAACACACTCTTACTGTACAGGGATGAGTGACTTGTCTTGTGAGCGGGATATTCTTCCAATTGAGCCATCTCAAAATAGGCAAGGTCAGAAGCTGATCCGGCCCAAGCCTAATGATCTCTTGGGCCTAATCTCTCCAATGGGCCCATGATGGTAGTCAGATGCAACTCATGCAAAACTCGGTTTGAGACTGCAGATTGCAGGGGCCTCAATACGGACTATAGATTAAACTTTTCTCCCAACAAGGAGCGACCCCTTAACAGTTTCCATCATCAGGATTAAAATCAGTGGTGGCCCAGTAAGGCAAAAGGAGCAAAGGCCCATCACAAGCCCAAAATTTCTGATGAGCTTCGCCAGACAGTCACCAGCACAGCCATCGCCTCGTCGCCATCGGCTGCTGCCGTGCTAGGATTACAAGGGGCAATGGCTACCGATAGCATGTGCTCTTTCAATCTCTTCCTGTATTATGAGTGAGCTATTTTGCCTATTGTATTTGAAAGAATACAACAGTTCCAGATAATGAACTCTATGGCTCACAGCAATTTACAGTTCAGAACTTAGGATTCTTGGCTATTCTGGTCATCTCACACGAAGATGTGTATAATAACTGATGTAATGACCCCCCAAAATTTGTACGGGTCTCTCAAAAATTACAAGGGGAGCCGAGCCGTTACCTTTGGATCCTACAGTCAATCTATTGAGTGTATCCAATGAAAGAATGGAGATTCTTCCCTTCCCACATTGACGGTGCGTTGCTGGCTGGAGTATAAACCTTGAAGCACGGTTTCGCAAGCATTAGCAGGTTATAATGTCGAGCGAAACGATTCTGTGGCCCTTGGTGACCTGAGTGGAATGCCATCAGCAGCAGATCTGAGAAGAATTCCTTCAGCAGCGTAACCATCCTCGTCGGCGTGTTTAAGCAGTCGGATAGGTAAATTTGGTGGGAGACCTGTGTTGACAGTGAATAAGAATTTACCAATGGGTGCCAATTCAAGTCAAGAACTCGAGATGGGACGAAAGGCGGTCATACCATCGACCATATCCTTTGTCTTGTGAAGAAGAAATGTCCCAGAAAGGATTGTAACAAAACCGCACATCTCCGTGACAATTTGTGTTGGATCTTGACGATCCCAGTCCTGCATGCAGTCAGGGTTGCATAAACAGATAGTTCTGAAGCATTGTCAATGGAGCACAATAAGGGGTTGGGTGAACCATGATGTGCTATTTTGATAATCCAGTTTGGTCAATAGAATGTATAGCATTATCATGATTCAGAAATTCATTGTTGTATGGAAAGTTTTTCAATGTTAATGTTATGTTATACTCAGAGGCCTACATGTCCTATTCACATTAGAGAACCAGGATCTTTGTAAGCAGTAACTACTACTAAAAATAATGAGAACAGTTTTGGATATATGGACCATAAATAAAGTCCTCAACCCCCATATAAGAGGACTTTGGATATCAATCAGGATATTTATGTGGAAATTAAATATCAATCAGCTATAATATCAGTTTTTGCAGCTACAATATTTATGTTGATGCAGCAAGGAAACATGATGGGTGGTCATTTAGGAAGATGAACGCAAAGTTCAGTGGTCAAGGTCAAGAACTGCATGCTAAAGGTCCCAACATGTTTTTGAACAAGTCCAGAAGGATAAGTCGAGAATCAATTTGATTTGCTACCAATGCACAATGTATAAAAGATAGATTTCCATTCAAGCAGCAAATTCATTAAAAAACTAAGCATACTTCTGGTATATTGTCATAATAAACAAGATCATCAGTACAATAGTTTATAGTGTCACCATCACCTTTTAAGACGGCAGATAAGTGGTGTTTTAGTATTAAAATCATGTCAACAAATAAATTAAGCCCAAAACCTGTTACCTTGAACATGATCACACTGGCCAAAATGGTCAAGGATGTAAACATCGTATAATATATGGGCGAAACTACTGCAGTGTTGAACGTGTCAAGGGCCTGCAAAAGTAAACTGTCAAATTCAAAGTCATATAGAGTAGAAGACACACGTGTAGGACTTCCACATAGAAAATATTTTTATTTGGTCTATTCTTCGTTCATGTTTTTTTTCTCTTGGCATGCCCAAAATTATCCTATAACATAAATGTTGACCGTACCTTGTTCAGATAGTTCATCTGTGTTACTATGCATGCAACTACAAAAAGTAAGAACACCCATGTCTGTGGATAAACAAGCTGGTTCATCCCTGAAAATGTCAGCTTCAAGGCTATCCCAAGAGCTTTCACACTCATGACCTGCCAGAGAAAACAGTTTACAGAATGAATTCATTTAAACCACAAACTGATTAAGAATGATGTTGTGAATACGCATCAAGAATTATTCATGAATGACATGCATACCGATAAGGATCCCACAAGAGAACAGACACCAATATACACCATGATATGGGTCTGACCATATAGTGGGACAAAATGGAATATGAGCACGAAAGCTGCTGCAAGCACAATGGCTGCATATAGTAGAAATGCTGAAACATAAAAGTTTACAATTTAATACTTGAAAAACCAATATGTCTAAATGGGTCACTATTCTATAATATTTTTATATTATTATATAGTGTACAGGGGTAGGATTATACCTGGTTCAGTAGCAAGATCCCATACTTCTGCCACGGACTCAATTTGACGCTCTGGAGGGGCATGAAGCACAATACTTGTTGAACCCACAACACAAAGAATACACCCAAGTATACCAAATATGTGTAGCTTCTCCCTCAAAATAATGTGCGCAAGAACAGCACTGTAAAAAGGGATGCCAATATTATCAGATTTACTGGAATTTACATAGAAGAAGATTTACAGTAGTATGCGCAGAAGATTTCAGTGTACTACTTCAAGATCATACAATTCTAGTCTTACCTGATAATTATGCTAAGTGCACCAAGTGGAGTGACCAAGATAGCAGGAGCAAAAGCGTAAGCTGCAAAATTAGCGATTTCCCCAACAATCACTGACAAACAGCACAGCACAGCACATCAATTAGCACTATCACCACATATGGAAGAACTTTGTCAACCAGTACAATCATGCATGAAGAAAAACACTTACTTGCTGTCATCCCTGCCCACCACAATGGTTCAAGCAAGTAAGAGTAGCCACCAACACCTGCAGCAAGTCAACAACATAAGCATAATTACTGAAAAAGTTGGAAACCCATCTGGCCAGAGGGAAACAAAATTCTCTATATGGTACTTCCGTGACTAACCGACAAATGATGGGAGACCAATTACACAACGCAGATTGATCATTCATCGAAGTTTAAAATGCAACAAGCCAACAAATAGAGTAACAGTAATTGCATAAGTATTTTCCAGTAGCAAACATTTCTGCAAGCATAGACTCTTTTCCTTCTACAGTCAATGATTTTCATATTCTACAGCCTTCCATATTTGTGTAATCTTGTTCAAACTGCTAAATTTGACACAGAAACCGTAGAAACAAATCGCAATGCAGTCACATTATAAACAAGAGCGAATATGCACATCGTGATATCACCACTGTGCCATCAACTATAGCTATTGCTACTATTACTCTATTAGTCATCTTGCTGGATCATCATCATCAACTGAGCTACTCCTACAAGAACAACTATTTGTTAGTACCAGACAACTACAGGCTTAACAGACAGACCGGTCTCCAGTCCAATGCGTGTACAGCACCAAACTCCTAACTGCACTAGCTACCCAAGTCCACCGACAACACGATCAAGATCCAAATCCCGCGGGTCTCAGATCTAAGCTACAGAGCTAGCACGGCGGCAGCAGCAGCAGAGGAGAGTGTGCGTCTCCCTGCGATTCGCTGGGTTGCGAGCTGAGAAGGGGTTAAGCAGAGGCGGATGGCGGATGTGGATGAGAGTCACGCACGCACCTGCGCGGACGCCGGAGGCGCCGGCCTTCTTGAGGCCCTTCTTCTTGACGATGAAGCTGGCGCCGATGAAGAGGCTGGAGGAGAGCGCCAGCAGCAAGCCCTTGACGTTGTCCGCCGACATCCCCTCCACCCATCTCCCCAGCCTCGCCCCGCCCATGCCGCCGCCGCCGTACGCGGTACGCCTCCCCCTACTACGCCCTCCTCCGTCGGCCACTCCGCCCGCGCATGCGAGATCTGCGAGGCGGAGAGAGGCTGCTCCGTCTCCCTTGCTTGCTCTGCTGGTGGCCTCGCCTTTCTCGCCCCCCCCCCCACCCCCCCTGTACTAGCACTAGCACGCAGTCCACTCCTTTCAGGGCGACGCGCGCGCCGCCGACGACGACGACGCCGTCGTCGGGAAGCAAGTATAGTAGTAGTAAACCGGAGGAGGACCGAATCGCCGTGCGCGCGCGCGCGCGCTCTCCCTCTCGCGTCGCGTCGCGTGTGCGGGCGCGCGGGCTCTCTACTAGTACTGCTCTCTTTTGCCTCTTTTTGTCCCCGCTGCGGTGGGGTGGTCGCGTCGCGTGCGCCGCTAGATGCAGGCGGCCGCAACGCGAGAGATCAGTCAGATTCACGGTGGCGCGCGGTGTTCTCACGGTGATTTGGGAGGGTTTTCCCGGTGATTTTGGAGGCCGCGGCCGCGGTGGTGGGTGCCGGTCGGTGGAGCCGCGCGGGCGGCCTCGCACGGTAGCCGGTCGGCAAGGATCCCCTTTTTTAGTTTTTTTTACAGGTGGGCTGGTGGGGTGTGCGTGTAACGTGCGAGCGTGACGCGACGCGACGCGCTAGCTTTCTTTGGTAAGACCAACTGGGTTAGCCGATAACCACACCAATAGGATGGTAATATGGTAGTATAGTATAGGTGGTTTTGGTGTGACTACTTTCTTAGTGGAATCTTTGGTGTATCGGATGTTTGGCTGTGTGGGGTTTCTGTTTGATCCGAGTGTTTCTATTAGGGTCATGGCTTTGCTTTCCATTAGTGCCACACGCTGATGATCCTTTGTTATGTGACTGGAGGAGGCTTCAATTTTGGTTGTAGCCGTGGCTTGTGGAGATAGAAATTTGCTTTTGTTCCCGCACTTCAATACTATATCGGCATATCATATACTCGCCTACAGTGGTTAGCTTTCAGTTCTTTCCACCGTGAGATCCACTAGACAGAAAGTGAGAACGACACTTCTTTCCGTTGCATTCTTAGAGGCCATTTACATGGCTTCCTCACTTTTGCGAGAATGTTATTATAAAGTTATGACGTGCCATGGTTTTTTTCTAGCACTAAAACAGGTGAAAATTAAATAAGAACAGGTGATGTGCTATGCAGTTATGGATGCATGACTTTATCTATTAAGGTTTAAATATTGGTTTCCCTATTCGCTTTGAAATCAAGTGACATCAAGAATTTGTTGCCACTTATGTCTATCTGAGTATGTTAGGGTGCGCACCTATGTGTTTTTTCAATAAAAAAGTTACTTGGAAATGGTTACAATTGAAAAGTAGCTTAGGGGGGTTGAATAGGCTAAACTTAAAATTTTAAACAAACTTCGCAATAGATTAAATATTATTTTGAGATCTCCAAATTAACAATTGCTTGGAACCCTAGGCCTGAGCCAAAGGTTCCACTCAATTCTTTCAAGGTTCCAAAGATAAGATGATAAACAACTACCATAATATGTCAAGCTATCACAAGCGCACCAATATTTCTAAAGCATGCAAGATAGTAAATGCGGTACATGAGAGAGACAGGAGATTTTTCACCAAAGTTTGGATTCAAGAATCCTACTCTCTGTTGAGGGACTCCAAATAGCCGGATCTCAATTAACCCTAAACATCATCAAGTTTGCACCCACAAGGTCATCTAGGTTCTCAACTCACCACCAAGGACTTGCAAATCCTCAAGCGACCCCAAGTTCAAGCTTTCTAGGAGAACCCTAGTCCACTGGTGTAAGTTGCTCAACCACACAATCTTCTAAGAGCAAACAAGATATCAACTCAAATATTACCCCTTTTCCTTGAGGAGGTGGAGTAGAGCCTTCACAAACTATCCCAGGCTTGCCATAGATTTGGAAGCTCGTAGGAGACACCTAGCCTGCTAGAAGGTTACCCTCCAAGAGTAACAAGCACGCGCAAGGCCCGACGTCAATCTCAAGTGCACAAGGATGAATCCTAGCTCACAAGCACCCAAAGCCCAACTCAAATCCCACAAAGATTTGCCTCCAAGCAAAGAGAGAGGGAAAAGGGGAAAGCTCTAAGAGAGAGAGAAAGTGAAAGACCAAACAGGAGCTAGAGAGAGTGAAGGAGGTGGTAGAGGAGTATAAATACCCCCACCAACTAGCCACTGGCCATTAAGTCACTGGCAGGGTTCCCCTTACCGTTTTTGGGGTGGTGCGGTACGGTGGTTACCGCACGGTAACCGCCAAAAACTGCGATAAATTTGATTTTGAAATTTTGAATTCAAAAAAAAGAGAAACCGCGGTATGGACCGTGGTTACCACGCGGTTTGGAGTGGTTACCGCAGTATTTGCGTGTTAACCACTCGATGTTTGGCCGAAAGAAGAGCAAAATGAAGAAAATAAAATAAAATTAGAGAAACACTTAAATGTGTGTAGAATTTGGGGATAATAACAAAAATATGTAGGATACTTGTGGGTATACAATACAAAATTTTGGCATGATCTTTTCTATATTATGGACTTGAAATCAATTCAACAATTCATAACATAATATTTCAACAACAACAATCAACAATCTTAATATATCATGATGTCCACATGTCCTCATGTTAAGATGTCAAGATGTCCACATGTCCAAAGCATAATTATAGCTTAATTAATTAATTCTTCATGCCAAACATATAATCCTAACACTCCATCCATCTAGTGAAGTGAAAGATTATAAGTAGAACAGTACTAACAAAGCATAGCTATCGCTTAATTAATTAATTCTCCATGCCAAACATATAATCTTAACACTCCATCCATCTAGTGAAGTGGAACATATAATGCCAAACATATTAATATATTCACATCACATGATACAAACTTAGGTTACCACGGTTTTTTGCACGGTATCCATGGTTTCCCGAGCGCTTACTGCGCGATAAACCGCGGTTACTACGCATTACAGCAACTTGAAAGCGCTAAAGGCGACCACAGTAACCGCAAGCTACCGCGCGATAATCACTTCAAACCACGCGGTTACCGGCCAAATCATGTGGTAACCGAGGAAAGAGATATTTTCTCCTCGGTTGGGCCTTAATAGGCCGCATGTACAGTGCATGATTAGGCCCATTTAATTTTTTTTTCTATTTCCTAATTGACTTTCGGTTTTTCCCTCAAATTTGAATTTATATTACTCTTTTTCATGAAATTTTTTCACCATAATACACTACAAATCAAGCACTACCTTCAGTAATTTTTTTTTATTTTTTTTGAATTTTTTCGAATTTTTGAATTCGGTCAAAAATTTGCCAAACCGTACCGCGCGGTACGGGTTACCGGACCCTGGCGATAAGGCCGGTAACCGCGTAGTTACCGGTGGTATTGTCAACCCTGGTCACTGGTTGCGCGATCCCAATGGATCTCAGAGCCTCCGGGAGCCGCAGCCCACGAGCCAGTGAACCGATCCCAGAGACCCTGGAATAAGACCTCCAGGCACTCGAGGAGGCTGCTCAGAGTCTTCGGGATAACCACCTGGAGCCTCCGGAATAGCAAGGCAAGAGAGCCTTGGCGTGGCCCGGGATCTCCGGAATTGGGACTCCGGCCACCCGAACAAGCTGATTGGTGACTCCGGGATAACTTCCGGAGTCCCCAGGACTAAAAGGGCAAGCGCTCCACGTGCCCAGAGTCCCCGAAATTGGAACTCGACGCACCCGAAGAGGCCTTCCCAGAGGTTCCGGGATAACTCCCGGAGTCTCTGTGTTTCCTGTCAAGAGCCTAATAACAAAGGAATCAAAGGGAATATGGCTTTTGACCAAACCAAACCCGAGATCAAAGATGGAAAATTGAGCACTTTTGATCGTTGCCTTGCATTGCACACACCACTCTTGATAGTATGGGATACCCAGACTCCGAAAAACATGTAACAAAGAAAATAAAATGTCAAAGCCATCACAGTGTCATTTCTTTGCCTTTTGTAGGGGGTTACCGGTGCAATTTACTTTGGAACTAACACCTGTTCAATACTTGATGCACACATTAGTTCCCTTAATGTTTTGTTATCAATTATCCAAAATCCCAATGGGGGAATAGATGCACTTTCAGTGACAAACTTTTACTAGAAAAAAAAGCTTACAGTAACAAGTGGCAGAAGCAAATAGAAGTTTGACGAGTTAGAACCGTGGCTTGTAAATAAATGTTCGCCATAAAAATTTGGCTGAGGTTGCTATAGAAGAAAAAAGTCCGAATTACCTTCTGGATTATTGCGACAGTATAAATTATCCCCTGAACCACAAAAGCAGACATTTTACACCCCCAAAGTTTATAAATCAGATGAATAACCCCTAGCTCAATTCAGAGCAGTTTTCATCATTCATGGCACACACGTGGCGGTCAAGTCAGCCAAAATTTAATAAAAATAAGTGGGGTCCATCTGTCAGCCCTCTTGTCTTTTCTTCCACCTCCTTTCCCTTCAATCTCTCGCTCTCTCTATCTATCTCTCGGAACGGAGTAGGGACGAGGCAATGGATTGGGGGCTCACGCGACAACATTACCGGGCATCATGAGAGGCGGTGGCGCTACTCCGCCTGTTAGGGGAGGCGGAGATAGAGGTAGTGGCGTCGGGGAAGGCCGGTGGTGGTGCTATCGCCTTTGTTGCCTAGGCACCATCGTCGTCATCTTCGCCCTAGAGGGAGCTAAGGATGTTAACATGGTCGTCGAGGCCAGATCTGGGCCGATGAGACAAGGAGAATTCTGGTCGGTTATCTCTGAGCTCTTCGCTAGGGCATCCTATTGTGGGCTTTGTCGGGGAGCCGTCGCTGTCCAGATTTGCATCACTCCTCATTCAGCATCTCAACCTCTGCCATGCTGCTCGAGGAAACCATCTAGCCACCACATGCCATCCACTGGGCTTCCTCTTCGCGCTCGCATGACGAGCTTCGACGATAAGGTTAGCATGGACCCACGAGCTTCGTGCAGTGCGGATCTAGTGGCAGCTTGGCATGGATCAAGCCATAACGCCAAGCTCCCCGGTGGCTGTAGGGGGAATATGTAATCGATGGGGGCAGCGGGCGCGGAGTGAGAACAACCTCGATGGCGTTGGCCTTTCCTTGATCTGGCGTTTTCGACTGTCGATCCGATGGAGTGGCGCCTCAAGAAGGAGATCGGGGTGACATGGTCCTAGTGATGAGCTCCCAGGCTACGTAGAGTGCCGAGCGTGGCGGTAGGGAGATGGAGGAGTGGAGCCCTATTTTTTTTCTCAATTGGTACTAATAGGTGGGCCTGCTGTTTTTCCACATTGGATGACACATGAGTCAATCTTGTCCAAAACCAACAAAAATAGTGTTTTGGGGGTAATTCATCCGGTTTGAAGAGTTAGGAGTGTTAAATGTCGGGTTTTGCAGTTCAGTGGGGTAATTTGTATTGTCATAATAGTTTGAGGGAAATTCATGTCAATGGATTATACGCTGACCAAGGTATTTGTAGAGTATGGGGATCGTTGGAACCAGGTGACGGAGCGTGAAACTCCTCACCGGGAGACCGCGCGGGCCCCCCTTTGCCGGTTCGGCCGGGGGCGCTAAGTGAGGTTCTTCGCCCTCGATCTAAAGAATGTCAGCGAGAGAGGAAACGCGCAAGACGCGGGCGACGTAGACAGGTTCGGGCCGCTGAGAAGCGTAACACCCTACTCCTGTGTTCTGGTGGATCTGAGGGTCTCCAACAATACAAAGGGAAATCTTTCTCTCCAACGTATTCGCCGGAGTCCTCTCCTCTTTCCTAGGCCTGGGCCTCCTTTTATCTGATCAGGGGTCACCACATGGGCCTCCAGCTACCTAAGAAAAGAAACATTCTTTTTACCATCAGGGCTAGTCTACAGCCGGAAGTGACTTCTGACAAGCATGGTGTACGCCTTCTGCCCCGCTCGCCAGCTCTCCCGGTGGACGCCCGTTTCAACCTTCATTCAATGGCCGGCGACTTCCTCGCCACGCCTGCGCTGAAATCTGGATTGGATCTGACCGGGACTGACATACCAACTCCAGGAGTTAGCACGCCGGCTCCGGCTAGGGACGAGAGCCAGGAGGCTCTCATCATTCCGACGGGACGGGGCGAGGCGTGCCATCGGCCGCCTGTCGCCACCTAACCCGCGATCTGACCGGTCTGTGACCGGTCACACACCGCGACCGGTCACGGACCGGATAAGCGTGCGCTGCGCCGCATTAAATGTGGCGTGGTGCGCTCGCCTGATCCGCTATAAATGCGGTTAGGTGAGCCCTGCTGTGCTCACCTAACCCGCACACGTGGCGCCAAAATCACAGGGGGTCGGGGCGCCCCAGCCCTCGGGGCCGAAACGGGAGCGGCCCGACCCCTCGGGGAGACAGAGGAAGGGGTGGCTACGTCACCCCCGGGCCCGACCCCCCCCGAGGGGGTCGGGACACGTGGAGGACCGCGGCTACCCAAGCCTCTAGTCATGACACCCCCGGTCCCATGTCACCGACACCAGGGTATTCACGAGAGTCGATCAAGCAAACAAGAGACAGAGATTTATACTGGTTCGGGCCCTCAAGGTAAGTAATAACCCTACTAACCCTACTCTAGTTTATATGTAATATCGGAAAAAACGCTCAGAATACAATAAGGGATAGAACAGCTGATTGATTTCGTCGATTAGAAGCTGCCGAGAACAGCCCGGCGAGATCTTTTCGGCAAATACGACAAAGACTTCCTCTGGATTACTTCTGGGCGTAGATTTTGGTCTGATTTGTAACTGATCCCCTCCTTGACCATGGGGGCCTTGTTTATAGCAGAGATCTCCCCCTTCTCCAAGTAGAACTCGGGGAAATAGAATGGAATACGGCTCAAGGAAACCTTATCTTCCCGACTAGGACTCGGACACCTTTTATTCTGGGAAGATAATTTTCTTCTCTTTCAACTGTATTTATTTGATTAAATAATACCTTATCGTATATTATCGGGTATATGGTTCTACCGTATTTCGTTAACCCGTGTATAGGAGGTATGCCTTATTCTTGACTCTGACAATTCGGATTTTTTTCGCTACAGAATTGTTAATTCTGGAAATCGAATAGATGAATAAACAAGTGCATCAAATAGATGCACCTAATAGGTGTAGCCCTCGACTATGTGCTTAGTTGGGAAACAACTAAACATATAGTTAAGAACTATAATTTTAGCTAGCCAAGTGACTTAATATTAATTTACAGCATATGCAGTGTGGATCTTCGTGTAACATGACCCAAGTGATATACCGACTGCATAAAATATGATGTGCGTAGCTCTGGACCAACCGCGGCTTAAGAATATAATGTGTGTAGCCCTAAAGCAACCACGTCTTAAAAATATGTTGCGCATAGCTCAACGCCAACTGCGTCTTTATAAAAAAAATCACGTAGTGCTAGACCAACCGTGTATAGAATGCGCGTAACACTAAGCTAACCGCGTCTTTGAAAATGATACCGAATAGCACCTGACTCTTATGAAGAAAAAATCAGTTTATAAAACCCATGAAAGCATGCTATTGGTCACCTTTAAAAATCGCATAGCAAATGACTTTAATAAAAAGTCTTTATGTAGCGAGTAAAGGAATTTTTAAGGTATTGGGTTCACACCGTGCGCATATTGCAAAAACAAATATGATTAAGTCTCTATAAGACTCACGACTTCACCACACTTGAAAATATGGGTTGCAGACATATTGGGCTTAAACTCAAAATATGCCCACCGATACCCTTAAAAAGATGACGCATATAGCACGCCTCTTAATCTGCTCCTGAGTGACAAATCTCCTGGGTGATGTGGACCAAGTGCATCTCATCTGAGCAGATTTTGATCTGAGTGGTTATCCCTCATGAGCTGTGTCGTAGTAAATGTGATAATTGAATTCCGACTAGCGCAAGTGCTCAACTAGTGGCCTCCGTGAGATATAATGGCTGATCCAGAGCTTGAGTATAGGAGATAGGCTCATGGCATGGATTCCACTTGTCCTTCTATTGCAGTCGTAGTTGCCCGTTGGTGGAGGTTGATGTCATTGGCATGGAAGCAAGATCACCAGTCGGTGGCGACAAAGATATCGGTGCTAGTGAAGCGGAGGCAGCTAATGGTGGAGATGAAGTCACCTATCAAGAGCGGTGGAGACGTCGAGGCCCGTGAAGCAGAGAAAGTCGGTGGTAGAGATGAGATCGTCCATCAGAGGCGATGGAGATGTTGGTAGTGGAGACAAGTTGCCCATCAACGGCGACGACGAAGTCTATCAATCATGAAGGCGAAGAAACCGGTCGACGACAACAGATGCGACCTGTGGTGATGCGATCGGCGGCAGCAGAGGTAGCCGGCTGTAAAGACGAAGTTGTCCATCAACGATGATAGAGTAGGTTAGGGCAAAGAGGCATGACAGGATGTTGACAAAGATGACGATGTTGGTGATCCAGTCAGATATTAGTATTGACATAGCCCAAACTCCTGAAGCAAAGAACCTGGTTGAAAGTAGTTGGTCGGAGATGAAGGTAGTGCCGACGACGAAGATACAAGTGGTGACGTCAATGATAATAAACTATTCAAAATATGTCCAAGCTCGAGTAGTTGTCTTGACATTAGCGTGTGCATGGCAAAGATTGATGCAACACCTCTTGATTTATGACGATGACAATAGAACTTGGTGTCATAGTCATTGATGTTGTTTCACATGGAGAAGAGTAGTTGTCATCCAAGTAGTCGAACTAAAGTGATTGGTTGATGACTCTAACCTCCCTAGACCTGTAATTTAGATTTCGAACTTGACATTTGAGAAACTTGGAGTAGACTGTGGCAGCATTCAGAAGCTCGAACGTGATCTGGTCGATTGTTGATTCCTCCAACTGATTTAGATTCAGGTCTGAGAAGAAGAGCTTGCCGAAATTGTTGGCGAGAAAGTTGGAGTTGCTAAAAAAAGCCTATCGGATTTCAATCACGTGTGTTGTGCAGCCCCCGACTTTATGCTTAGTTGTAAGACAACTAAACATAGAGTCAGTAGCTTCTTGTCATTGAATATCCATCGCTTGAGTGAACATACGCATTGAGCATGTCTGAGTAAAAAGCTTGAGGATTGGAGCATCACTTGTTGTAGTAGATTAGCACGGCGTCGTATCTAGTGGCGCATGCCGAGGTGTTGAGGTTCTGAAGACGTTAAGGTTGGTGAAGTAGCAAAGTTGTCGAAGTAGAAGCAATATAGAGTTGCACGGTCATGGAAACGTGGACACCGGTTGACAACAGCAAAGGCAAACTGACAGTGAAAGACGCGCAGCTATGAAGGAAAGAACACCAGTCGGCGACGCCGGAGGCAAGCCGATGGTGAAGACGAAGACGCCCATCAGCGACGACGTAATAGGCCAGCCGAGAAGGCGAGGACACCCATCAGCGACAGCATAATAGGCCAGCCGTGCAGGCGATGATACCAGTCAACGACGACGAAGGCAAGCCGACGGTAAAAATGAAGTTGTCCATCAGCGGTGACGAATAGGCCAGCCGTGAAGGTGATGACACCAATCGGTGATGACGAAGGCGAGCCGATGATGAAGATGAACACGCCCATCGATGGCAACGTAATTGACCAGCCGTGAAGGCAATGATACCAGTTAGCAGCAATGAAGGCAAGCCGGCGATAAAGACGAAGATGTCCATCAACGGTGGCGTAATAGGTCAGTCGTGAAGGTGATGACACCAGTTGGCGATGGTAGAGGCGAACTGGCAGTGAAGACGAACACGCCCATCGGCGACGGCATAATTGGCCAGCCGTGAAGGCGATGGTACTAGTCAACGGCGACAAAGGCAAGTCGGCGGTGAAGATGAACACGTCCATCGGCAGCGATGTAATTGGCCAGCCGTGAAGGCAATGATACCAGTCGGCGGCGACGAAGGCAAGCTGACGATGAGGACAAAGATGTTCATCAGCGGTGGCGTAATAGGCTAGCCGTGAAGACGATGATACCAGTCGGCGGCGACGAAGGCAAGCTGGCAGTGAAGACGAAGACGCCCATCAATGACAGCATAATAGCCTAGTTGTGAAGGCAATGATACCAGTCGACAGCAATGAACGCAAACTGATGGTGAAGATGAAGATGTCCATCAACGGCGGCGTAATAGGCTTGCCGTGAAGGCGGGGATACCAGTCGACGGCGATGAAGGCAAGCCGATGGTGTTAAACTGACTAATCCATTCCTAAAGCGTAGGAGTTAAACTTATGGCCATGAATCCCTACTATGTGTATCTAGATTTGGATCCTGCAGTATAAACATGAAGGATGAGTAGTATCTGATTTAAAACATAATACTTGAGGAAAACTCAAGCATTTTGCAATATTTATAAAAATTTATTTCTTCTCTTGTCGATTTTAATTTCGCCGAGTAGTTAACTACTTACGTTTAAATACTCTGCCCTACCAGTCATAGGCCCCAAGCACTAGGAGTCGGCTTATGGCACTTCCCAGACATGCAAATGAGTGACATGAGTTCATCTTTCATGGAGCAAAGGTTTACGGATCAGAATTTGTGCTACTTGGATACTTTTGCAATTGTTAAGGGCAGAAAACAAATTATTTTATTTTTATGCTTTTGATTTTTTGGAGTAGTACTTAGCACCTTGCGTTATACACTCTACCTGACAAGCCCCCAGGTTCTAGGAATTGGCTCATGACAACCATACGTCGACACACCAAACGGAAAGCATAAAAAAATAGGGCTTCACTACTCGACACTTTTTTACTCGGATTTATTCGCAAGTAATCAAGATAAACATTATGAAAATTGTTGCAAAAATATGATATAACATCTGTAGCCTCCGACTCACTACTCAACGAAGAACCAGTTGATGTAGTGAGGCAGAGGAAAAAATATCATATAAAGAAGAAAATTAATGATTACTTAGCTTTTTGGTTTTTCCTTTGGTGACAGCAGAGATGGCCGATGTGAGGACAAGATCGTTCATCAATAGCGACGAAGACACCAACCATGGAAGTAGCTGAGGCGACCGGTGGTGAAGATGAAGAAACCCATCAACGGCGACATAATAGGTTAGCTGTGAAGGCGAAGACACCAGTCGACGACGACGGAGGCGATCGACGATGAAGACGTTGCCGCCATCATCAATGGCAAAGGATTCCACCAACCATGGACGCGAAGAAACTAGCTAGCAACGGCGGCAGCGAAGTAGGCTTGTGGCCGGTTAACCGCATAGCAACGCCACAAGTCCATGACTGCCATTAATCACCTTAGTAGTGTCGCGTAATTATATACGAACAACAATAAAAAAAATCAAGAGATTAACCTAAGATTAGAAATCAATCTAATAAACAATGAGAAATTGAAAGGGAAAAACCCAGTGATTTCGGAGATTAAATCGTCGAACTCGCCGAGATTGATCTCCCCGATTGGACTGAATCCAAGACGGAGAAAACGAGTTTGGCGCAATCCTTCGTGGTGTTCAGGAGACTTGGGGCGAAGACGAATCCGGCAACATTAGATATTGGTTTCATCGCACTCGTCGATGAAAAACTGAACGTCACCCTTACCTGTCGTGCCAACTGTCGATTCTGGAAATCGGCAATAATTAAAGGGGTAGCACACGAGACCTAAAAGTGAATGGATGCGGAAGACAAGACTTTAGACAAGTTTGGGCCTTTTCGTTGAGAAGTAATACCCTACTCCTGTTTGGGGTTTGTATTCAACAGGTGTATATTGATTTGACGATCTGGTAGTGCTTATCTCGCTTTATCTATGGTTACATGCCCGTTGAGGGCTCCCTGCCCACCTTATATAGGTTAAGAGCAGGGTTCCAAAGAGAAAAACCTAGCCGGATACGGCTTCGGTTTTATAATCTATTACATGGTAGTACTCAATCGGGACTCTAGGCCCTGGCATAAAACACAAGGCAACGTTGTGACCGAGTCCTACTCTATTACATAATACATGGATATTGATGAGAAAACACGACAGTCTGGGAGTTCTGTTTAGCTCCAATGCAGATCCAAATCTTGCTTTCGGGTTCAGGGCGTGCCGGTTGATTTGATCCTGCAACCAACAAGATATACAAGAAAACAATGTTAGTAAATAATAGCCGATCGGTTGGTGGGCTGATGATGTATCGTTGAAACCTAGCCGATGCATAAGCTGAATCGGCTGTTAGGTGAAAGATGCTATGCATAAACTAGATTTAGATTAGGTATAATCATAAACAACTTTTCCTTAACAGAACCAGTCTCATAGGTCGAACACAATCGATGCAGCATAAGATTGATGTCTTTTAAAGTCAATTGTCATACGATTATATAACCTAAATAACTAGCTGATGAATAGATATTGTAGATTAAACCCAAAACAATCATGATCGGCTGTAGAAATAAATAATATATAATTACTCATTTAATCTTGCTCTTAGATGTAAGTAGTTACGATAAATCAGATCCAACCGAGACAGTATTAACTGCTTATAACCAAAATTAGATAAATCAGTAATTACATGAATTTATTTCATAGCAGATAATCTGTTTTAGGGTATTTTAGACAACATATCAGCTAGGACTCCAATACAGTCTTATATAAGAATATCAATCTTGATCAAATATGTTAAACAAGTTTCAATCTCGACGGGTCAGACTTAATTGATGGCAACGTGAGGTTTGAAACAAGCTTAACAAATTTAAAGGATTAATATATTCATATAAGATGATAGATATAACATGTAAAGAAAATTAAAATATAATAACTTAAATGCGAAACAATTATACCAGGTAAGATCGGCTGAAACCTCGATTCTACTTTTATTGGCAATCAAGAAGCATGTCATCTTTTATAATTCTAATCATGACTTAGTAGGTCAAACCCAATTGATGCAGCACTAAGTATGAAAAGAAACACAAAATCTAAACAATCAAGCACTTAACAGATTTTCAGGGTGATAGATACCTTAACTAATCCAATCCGATGAAACGTTTTAACCGATACCGACAAAACCTTGGGAAAGGCTTGGCCGATACAAGTAAATTGAGCCATCGAGTTAGATTAACTAAGATATATGATAGCCAACGATTGTACAAGATAGATTAGAACATCTAAAACAATGCGCTAATCCGCCGATACAAACCATTGTGACAAACCATACCTCTTATTGGAGATCGAAACCGATGCAGCCCAATTTAAAACAAGAACTCGTTGAGAAGTAAAAGTAAAACTGTGGCGATGCGCCAAGAGTGTATTGAACTGTTATTGTTCTCTTACAAGACCCTGGGTACATATTTATACCCGAACATACAAACCTTGTCCATATCGAATACGACTCAAAATTTGCCTAATTACAAAATAAACAAACAAGTCCCTAGGCGGACTCTTACCACGAATTCATAAAAGGAAACAACCAACTTTTATTCTCAATTAATAGATACAATTATCTCTTCTAGACTCAATTTTTGTTTGGCAATATCTTCAAGTCCCTTCCTGAGTTCGATATGAACTCGTATTACTTGTATCGGCTGATCGAGCCCGACTCTGTATCGGCCGATACGGCTCCCAGCTGATGCGCTGCTCTGTTTTTGAAAATAATCTTATCTCCTTGAATCCGCTTCGAACCCATCTTCATCTTTATGTATTTTTATCAAATTTTATCGTTAATAATAGATCCAGCTCACCTCCTATCTCTAATCGAGTATGGAGACCGTGTAGGTATCTAGTACCCATATTCTTCACAAGAATACACACTAATCATGCTCCTGATACATCTTGTAACCAATGTATCCCAAAAGAAAGTTTAATTGCATAGTTAGTTAAGGTTACATGGTCATGAAGTATGTTAGGGGCAATATTTTAGAAGCACCATACGTCATTCTAATGTGAGATTATTCTTGACCGCTTCAACTTAATTAAACTGTTTTTCATGAATCTCCCTATATAATAACCATATGAAATTCATGGCTCTACCTCGATTTTGTCAGGAGAACGTCAACGGTGGTGACCAACTGGCCACACTTATCTATGAATCTATACAAATGATCTGTGTTATTGGAAGCACGTGAGGTATAAAATAAACAGCTTGCGTTTGTTCGAGATTGGCGTCACTCCTTGGAGCCTGATGCAGCTTCTGACGATCCACTGGAATCCAGATTCTGATTTGTGGTTTTCTATTAGCGATGAACTTCACGTGCTATTTGGAAACTTTACTTTGGATGCCATTTGGACATTGGCATCCTCTTCTGAGACCACCGAAGTACTGTACATGGTTTCTCACTTCAGATCTGATCTGGTGTTAGCTTACATATAACTCAATCACCTGAGGAGCCGACAGAGCTGAAAGCTGAATTGTGTTCCATCTAAGAAATCGAGTTGTGTTGATTGTTTCAGTAGAGATTTGCACGTTTGATTGCATTGCAGCTTAATTATGTTCATGTATGCTAGGATCTAAAATTCTAAGGAGGCTGTGATTTTGTTGTTGTTGATGATGGACAAATTTGAAACTGTGGGCGACAAGTTGAATGATGAACTAACAGAACATAGGAGCAATGTTTTTTTAAAGACTAAATTTCATAAAACCACTAGATATTAAGTTGGACTAAATTTCATAAAATCACTAGATATTATGACTTAAGTTACGCAAATTTACATTTGTTTTGAAACCTGACACATAACCCTATTATGATCCTATAGTTTTATAAAACCACGCCATTAATCAACTTGGCTTTCTTCAATAGCAAAATAAAAAAAATGTGGTTAACTTGTTATACAATAGATCGATGAATCCATATATTTGAGATGATTTTAGAACAGATCATATAATTGGTTAACAGTGTGGTTTTATAAAATTCTAAGGCAATAATACCAAGAGTTATATATCACATGTCAAAACCCGTGTGATTTTGTGCAAATAGGATTATAATACCTTGTTACATGAAATTTACTCTTTAAAAAAAGTAAGGGTAAAAGATTGTCTATTGTATTCCCCTAAGTTAAAACGATTTATATGTTCAGTCAAAATCACAGAAGTTCAGACTTCAGAGCATATACACCCAGGACACAATTTTTAACTGATAACAGGGCATAAATACACCTTTTACAATGTACAGATTACATGGTACATAAATAATAAGCTACTCTGCAAAATCACTAACTTAACTAATATGTACACAATCTGAAAATGGCTACAAAATTCCCTGCTGTCCTCCCTGATAACAGGGCTCCCAGAAAATCATTTGGCATAATCAACTGCAGCTGGTCAGGAAACATTACCTGAGCGCTAGCTCGGAATCACCTCAAAGCATTGATAAATAATCCTTCATGCCACAAGGCCACAACCATGCAAGAATCTGTTTCACTTTTCGTTCTTGCATATTAAGCGAACATCACTCAGAAATACAATGGTATTGACTGGTATAATGAGTGCAGTATTGCTGATTCTTACCATTGATTTCCGAGATCATTTGTTCCGCCCAAAGTACAAGCTATCAGAAGCAAAAGGGGAAGACTTATTTAACTATCAAGCTCCACAACCGTTAATTGGAATTCTTACATTTTCATAACCTTTCAGCGTCTCTTGTGTAAAAGATTCCAATGCTTCAAATATTGGCCCTAGACCTGCTTTCAAATCTGTTGCACTTGACTCTTGGATTTGATTCACGGCTTCCTCATGCCTAGATCTTTGTTCATCCAATCTCTTATGCAATGCATCCAAAGCTACCATGCGGCTATCAACTGCTCTGTTATTTTCGGCAATAGGCAACACCGTCTTATCAGCTTCATGATGTCCAGCCAAGCCATGTTCCTTTTGAAAAGATTTGAACCTCTTTGCATAATCTCTAGATAAATAGTCAGCTTTCAGCTTCTGTTGCTGCTCTTCGTCCTGCCACTCCCGTAACATGTGCACATTAACAGCGAAAGTCTCCATTGCACCTATGACAGTACCTTCTGGTATCCTTTTCATGCTTTGACACCAATCATTAGCTGTGATGAACACAGCTGGAGCTCCAAGTCTACCAGGAGAAAACGGTGCGACCCCATCAGGTGTTTCCTCCTTTTCCTCAGGAAGCCATTTAACTAACCAGCCATTGAGAGTTTCAATATAAGCCTTTTGTGACAGGATCCAATTGCTGAAACAGGAACACCAGTTCAAAAGTTCCATTTCTAGTTCGAATGTAATCTTGGAGTTCCTTTCTGGCCCATTCTTAGGGATAAGAACATGAGATTTAGTTTCGAGTATGGCATGAAATTGCTTCCGATGGCATTCAAGAATGAATTTCCACATTCTCACAAGCCTACATCAGAATGACAACAGTTTACAGTCTGTTCACAGATAAATCAGCTTTGCGGTAAGTACTGGAAGCCGTGCAGAAGAAATAAATTGTTATTAAGGCAATATCTATCTCCGATGAAAATAAGCACGGATGCAAACAGCAACAAAGAAAGGCAGATGAGAGGCTACATTTGCTAGCAAGACAAATGTACTTCTCAAAAGATAAACTGGGTTTCCTAAACTAAGGATATCCTAACATTAGCTATTTTATTAGTGTGATAGCCATTTTGCTAAAAAAAAGTTACATGAAATGGTAAATATCATATTGACTAGCTAATTTCAGGGCATGTTTCGATGGATCAAATGACTATGAAACCATTGCAGCATGCAGTAGTGATATTGCAACATAAAGAATGTAAGATAAACTAAAAAAAAACATATGTACTTAAGAAAACTCTCTGGAATCAAAAGAAAACAATGGTAGACTGGTGTAATGAACTAAGAGCACACAGTGATTATTAGATGGTTGATCCCTTTGAAGATTCACTTAAGTAGAAAAGTACAACAATATGCTTTTCATACCCTTGAATAAGCTTAACGAGATGTGGATGTAGCTCATCGTCTCGTAGTATGTTGATCCTCCTAGAAATAACTTTGGCTGATCTAATAGTAATGTTGATTCTGGTGAGCAGTGATCTAATTGAGGCCCGTGTAGAATCAATTTTATATGGTTCTGCACCATTATCATCCAACTCTTTCAGGCGCTTCCATTGTTTGTCATATGTGATCCTCAATTTTTCTTCCTCCTAACAATTGATTTAAACAAGCTGTCAATGCGATGCTCATGAAAAAAGCAAGTCATGTGCAAGTGTCACTCTATTGTTCAGTAGAAAATTAATTTCAACACCACAATATGACCCTTTTAAATTATATCAAGATAAGCAATGCATTTTGAGAAAACAATTTTTAGAGATGGAGAATATTACATAAAAATATAGGAAAGCATTATCAGGCTTGTGATTTTGTATGTATTGGGAGTAACAAGAATTTATCAAGACACTTCTTACAATTGAAGTACCATACCATAATTTCCTTATGAAGTCTCTTCTCCCACACGTACAACCTATCCATTACTGAAGAAAGAGTATTAAGCTCAATATCACTGCCACTACCAATTCTTTGACTCGAATTCTGATTTCTTCCGGATGCACTTAATGCTGTATGCTCCAAATTCTCCACATGGGGCTCAGATACAGAAGAAAACAACAAAGCAAAGGCCCCCATCAACCGTGAAAATACCACTGCATCAAGGATAAGTAACAGATTATTTAACTGAGTAAGAACTGTCTCTGGAGAACATAGGAAAGCAACGTGGGCAAGAAATCGTGTCAACAGATCAATACAATCAGAAGAAAGCACATATGCTACGCAAGATCTCTTTAATGTAGTATTTGTCAGTGCTAACTTATTAGCTATAAGTGGACTTGATCTAGCATTGGAGTCTGATGTTGCTAGTATTTGGACTGGCGAAAAAAAAAATTGGCCTGGCTGATGCTGCTAGTTTTCAGAATTTTCTTGCAGTGCAATATGTGCATAGCAATCAAATGAAATGAAAAGAAAAGCATACTCACATCTCACAATTCTTCTCCGGGGCCGGTACCGCATACTTCCCACTTCAAGGATCTTAGCAACATCGTCTCCACAGGCGACCACAGAATTGAACTGCTCCTTTATCTCCTTCAAAACATCTGCAACATCCCTTGTGCCAAAGTTCTTCGGCAGCACATCTTCAGCCACTACCATTGACGAGTGCTCCTCTGAGGCCACCTTCTTCACCACCCTCGGATCATCTCCAGTTGGCGCCGCCGCCACTCCTGCTCCGGCATTGCCATCGGCATTGTCACATTCGCAGCTACACACGCTCTCCTCCCCCGAATCAAGAACCGAAGCACCCCCCACACTCTCAATCTCGCACTCCTTGTGCTCCATCGATGCCGTCTTTGCCTTGGCATTCACATCGGCATTGTCAATCCGGGTGGACGCAGTGCTCTCCACCGCCTTCCTCGCCTTGATCGACTCCCTCATCGACTCCTGCTCGGTCTCCTCCTCCAGCTCCGGTATCCCCTCCCTTTCCCTCACCTCGCTCGAGTTGGGGCTACTCGTGAATGATCCATTGGCATCCTTGTACTGCGGAAGCTGCTGGTTGTAGTCGTAGGAGTCGAACGGGTTGAAGAAGTCCCAGGGCGAGACCTCCGGCATTGGCATCGGCGGCGGCGCCGCCGGTGCCGCCGCCGCCTCCCGGGCACGATCCTCGGCCAGCCGTTCACCCTCCGGGGGCACCGGAACGCCGTACATTGGGTTGCTGTACCCGTAATCGTACCCGTTGTAGGAGACATCGGTGGCGAAGTTGCCGTAGCCGTACGGTTCTTGGTACACCGTGTTCGCCGGCGTCGAGCTCGCCTTCATGTAGTAGTAGTTGGGGAACGTGACATTCGGGAAGGAGGAAGGGTAGGGGTCGTAGGGAGCGTACTCCCACGGCATTTGCGGCCTGGACGACGCCCCCGGCTCCGGGATTCGCCGTTCTTGGAGCTCTTCCGCCGGCGGCGAGATCTCGCCTCGGACGCCGTGACCGGCGGAGGCGGCGCCACAGGCGCAGTCGTCGTCGGCGGAGTCGGGCTCGGAGTCCGAGCCGCCGTCGGTGTGGAAGTGGAGGTGGGAGTGGCCGGAGTCGGTGTGCAGGGTGGAGGTGGAGGCGCTCCGCTTCTTGTGCTCGTCCGGTTCGGACGGGGGCAGCGTGAGCACGGGCGAACCCGGCGGCGTGGCGGCGTGGTGCTGCTCCGCGAACCGCGCGAGCGCGTCCGCCACGCGCGGAGCGCGCGGAAGTAGGCGGCGTGCGCGGCCGCGAGCGCCGCGCGCCTGTCCGCCGCCGCGCGCAGCAGGTCCCGCCGCTCCCGGCAGAGCGCGGCCACTGGCGACACGTCCGCCGCGTCCAGCCGCGAGCTCCTGCACCCCATCCCACACCACCTCCCTCCCTCCCCGGCCACCACCCTACGCCCTCGCCGGCGACGGCATTGTCAATTTGTCACTCACTCACTCCCCGCCTCCCTCCCCCCCAAGCAAGCGTTCACCAACACCGGAGCAAGAAAAAAAAATGGGCGGGAGCGCGGAGCACGCGATGGGACGAACACAAAGGTCGGCGACTTGGCGTGGCAAAACCGTGCGCGGCGCGCGGCGCGCGACGCCGAGGCGAGGCGAGAGGAGAGGGAGAAAAAACGGGAGCGCCGCGAGCGTGACACGGGCACGTGGAGGCGCTGCGAGAAGCGTACTACGGCCGCGTTTACGAATACACAAAACAATAAAACTATTAACATATAATTAATTAAGTTTTAATTATTATAAATTTTAAAAATAATATATTTAATATTTTAAAGCAACTTTTATATAAAAAAGTTTGTACGAAACATGTTGTTGATAGTTTGTAAAATGTGCTAACGAAAAACGAGAAAAAAATTATATCTTAATCCGTTCCAGTTTAGAACGGGGCCGTCGTTTATTATTATTGAAGCGAAGCAGGCAGCCATACCCAGCCACAGGACACGGCGCAGTGCACTGGCGCTGGATGCGTTGGTTAAAGCAGATGCAATTGCACTGCTCGTTTCCCTCGTCTCATTGAGACAGTGAGTTCAGTGCACATCTCGAGCAATAACCGGCACGATGTATCGGCGACGCAGCAGAGGATGGGCCATGAATCTGCACGTACTGCATGCTCGGGTAAATCAGTTTATTGAGGCCAGGTAAAATTTGGGTCTTGAAGTAGTAAAACGTTTGCGTTTTTACCGGGTTATGGGATTAGGAAAAATATACGGTGTAAATCACATATGAGATTTATTCACATTATAAAAAATAAAAATTTTACTCGCATATTTAACTCTGAGTAAAAGTTTTACTAGAAATAAAAATTTTACTTTGGATGACATGAATAAATCTCATACATCTATTTTTAGATTCAACGATAGGTGTTAGGTGTTGGGCTGCTAGCAGAGTGACACTCGCATCACAGCAACATGTAGACGTTACAGCCCCATCGGTTGCCCATATTTCTTAATAAACCAAAATGTCTTATTAAAAAATAAAAATTAATTCATAGACAAAACTTGTGTATATGTGTTTTTAGTGACTTGAAAATTAATATAAAAAATATCTTAAATTAAATTTAAAGAAATAAATTTTGGTTTTTATTTTAACTTATTAGATCAAGACCGATGAAAACCGTAAAATCTGGGCACTGTATCAAATCTGGTGCAGTAACCAGTAATCACACCTCTGAATGGTCATAAATTCATTCGCTTATCAAGTCTTTGAGTGCCTTTTCTGGGACTCCTGCCGCGGCGATATTTAAGCAGCAGTAGCCACTGTAAAATTCTGGGTTGCTCTGGTTGAAGTTGAACACTGCGCTCTGCTCTCCTCCTGTTCCAGATAGTACTAGCGCTCCGTCACTACTGATACTACTACACTGAATGCAATTTTCGGAATCATGATGCAGTAGTGCTAGTATTGATGAGCAGCAGATCAAAGATAACAGCTGTGGTAAGCCTGGCGTACACCGCACCGGATATGATCCATATCGTCTACTAATTAATCTTCAGATTTCGCATTTAAAACCCTTCTTCTCATCCCGTAAAAGTCCGTAACCCTGATGATGGTCAAAGATTATCTCTCCTCACTCTACACACTCACGCGCACACAAGGAGACTGCAACAGCACATCGAATTCCCCATTTGATTAATCGAATGGATCACATGGCTGCAGCCTAATTAAAGAGGAGCGCATCGAGGAGGACGGAACGCCCCATCCACGGTGCATGCCCCACTGTTTCTACGGGGCCATCGTTTGGCTTACCAGAAAAAAGCCAAACGGTATATTTACAAACGAAAAATAATTTATGAGTAAAACTTTTATATACGTGTTCTTAGTGATATGAAAGTAAAGGTTAAAAAATAAGATTCGACGAAAATATCCTAAAATTAATTTTAAATTTAAGGTTGAAAATTTAAATTTTAGATTACAAGCATAAACATAAATAAAAAGACGGAACCGATACTGTAGCTTGCTTGCTCGTACTGTATACGAGTAGCAAAAAACGCCAGAAATGGTTCCGAGGCATCCCAGGCTTTTTCCCCTTCTTCTTCCGGCTGCTAATCCCAAAGGAGACGCACATGCCAGCCACGCCGATCACTCATGGCTCTCCCTCTCCTCACCCGGCCCCCTGCTCTGCTACTCCGAAAAGGGCAGCGAGAACAACACATGGCACACCAGAGAGGGGGGGGGGGGGCGGATCGGGACAACGTTTTCCAAATCGATAATTCGATGCGAGCTTGCGATCTGTAGGAGGAAAAAAAGAAAGAAAACCTCAGCTGATGCGTGTGGGATTCAGATCTGAAGAATGGCGACAGCAAGAAGAAACCTGTCCTGACAGTCTTGAGTGATGAGTGATGACCATCAGCTAAAGCTCGGTTGGAAACGTGCGTTTTGGTCTACCACTGTTGCTAGTGGTAGGCCGCTTACATAATTAACTGTTCTATTAGGGCACAAAGTTACGGGGGTTACCGGGTTAGGGAGAAGATTAAGGAGCCCGAGACATACAGAACGGAGAGTAGTGGCAGCACTCCTACTCGTAGATACTAGTAGGAGTATAGTAGAAAAACGGCTTGGAAAACAACGGAGGCATGTGACCTGAGACGAAAGCGAGGACTTTTTGTCTTCACCACCGTGCAGCACATCTCTCATCTCCTCGGGGCACGTTGTTTATGAGTAGTTCTCGCAAAGACGAGAGAGCTCCGTACGTACCAGTTGCCATGCTGCTGCTGCTGCTGCATGCCACAGTGACCAACTCACCATGGCGACGACAAGGACGCACCAATTTCCGAGGTTGAGGCTGGGGGCGAGTGAAAGGGCTGTGGCGCGGCGAGATCCCAAGGACAGGGACAGGTCAAAGCAGGCTTTGACGGATCGGACCGGTGAGTGATGGGGGCCTCGTCAAGTGCCATTATTTGATTTGCACTCGTACGATCGCCTCGGTCCTTCGCTGTCACGTCACGTTCGTGCTGTACGTACGCCGGGCCTCCGCCTGCACGCCCTACGCCCGGCCTCGTTTCATGCCGATCCGTGTACCGGCCGGAGTACTGCAGCCACTGTTTGCGTTGTGTGTTTCTGGTACTAGGTGGTGTTTGAATCTTCTAAAGATAAAGATGAAGATAAAGTGTTTCACGTAAAATAAGGTGACATTAACGTACGATTAATTAAGTTTTAATTATTACAAACTTAAAAAATGAATTTATTTAATATTTTAGAACAACTTTCATATAGAAAATTTTTGCACGAAACACACCGTTTAGTAGTTTGAAAAACGTGTCACGATAATATTTATCTTAATCCAAAAAGTTCAAAACTTTCTAACGGGGCCTATGAGTACGAGTATTTTCATCTTACAAAAAATAAAATCTTGTTTTTATAATTTAATTTTTTTTATAGAACGAAAAAAAGTACGTTAATTGGTACTACTAAGTATTACGTACGTACGGACAGTGCAGGCACGGGCTGGACACTGTCTGTCGCGTAGTACTACGTGCAGAAGCAGAAACGGAGAAACGGAATGTGGGTGCACGGATCGCATAGGTGGTCTCGGGCGCGGGGGATCGATACTGTGGCCATGGTCCGCCGGGTGGATTTTTCGCTGCAGCCGGAGGCGTATGCGACGACGGACGACAGGAGGGGGACGTGGTGATTGGTAAGTGGAATTACCGCATGGGCAACGGGCAACGGGCGCTTTCCGCCGCGGACGCATGCCGTGTGTGAAGCCTCCGGTCGCCGGTTGCCTGCGTGGTGCCCCGTGCTCGCGCCATGGCTTTCCCGATCACCACTGCGGCAGCACGGAACTCTGGGCATCCCGAGGCATGGACTCCTGGTGATTGGATTTTTCATCTTTTGATTCTTTAAAAAAACTTATTCTCCAACTAAACATCTAACAAACTTACTTTAAAATTTTGATTCTTCTTGAAATGCTAATACCACTAACACAGTGATCCAATATAACGGTGTCAATGACATTAACGTCCTTCTCCTCGTCTTTCGATAAAAGCTAAATCACTAATATAAACAAGACAACCCAATATCATTGATTCTGAGACCTATTTGTATTCTTTTTTAAAAAAAATCTATTTGTAATAAAAAATATTTATAAAATAGGTCCTTGGTATAAGGGTCATTGACGTCGAAGACCTATTTATATTTTTTTTACAAATATATTCTCGGTGCCAACAACATTGACGCCATCTCCTTCACATTAGTGACTTAGCTTTCATCGAAAAGCGAGGGGGACGACGCCAACGTCATTGACACCATCATATTGGACCACGGCGCTAATAACGTTGGTGCCACAAAAAAGGATTTATTTCTAGAATAAGTTTTTTTTGTCTGTTTGTAGAATATGTATTTCAAAAGGACCAAAAGTTGAAAAATCAAGCTCTTGGTAAGGCTGCGTTCAATCGTCGTGGTTAGAGGTTAGATTTCGTAACACAAAAAACGAGAAATATGGCTAGCGCATGATTAATCGAGTATTATAAACTTAAAAAATAGATTTTTTTGATTTTTTTTTTAAAAAAACTTAATAATTTGGGAAACGTGCTAACCAAAAACGAAAAAAAATTGTAATTTAGAGGTGAAGATTAGAACAGGGTCTAAGTTGGTCACCACTCACACCAAGCTTCTCGGCCCTTGGCCATCCACAGGGCCAATGCGGTGGATTGTGTGGATGGAGGTTATAGGGTCATGCTAGTATCGAGGAGTTGTTTGGATTGATGTCAACTCTAGCTTCAACAATATTGGCCCTGTTTGGATAGAAGTGTTAGAGTTACAAGTTAGAGTTAGTTTCTAGCTCTCAACTAACCCTAAACTAACTCTAGCCCTAGAGGTGTTTGGATGGAAGGGTTAGATTGATAATAAATATACTTTTTCAATCATTTGGCTCCTTTCCAACCGGATTTGGTGTGACAGACTCATGTGTGGCCTCCTCCCTCTCACAAATGACACAAACAAATCATATTTCAAACCAAGCACCCGAAACACGATAAATTTTATTTGTCCGTACAAATAAGATGTCTCACTCAACAAACACGATAGGTAGTTTAGTCCATACAAATGAAGCTAGACAAGAAAAAATTACACTCCATAAAATAAAGCTTGAGCTAATTCATCACGGAAGGCATTCATGTGGGCATCTTCAACAAGAGGTTCATCTTCTGGCCATTCGGATGCAACAGAACTAGGCATTGGGTTATAATTTTCATCCTCATCACAGGCATCAAATTCTCTATCCGCAATTCTGCTCTCTCGAATGAAATTATGAAGAGCCATACAAGCAACAATAATTCTAGTTTGCTTTGCTTCTGGAAAACTTGGCATGTTCAACAAGATCCTAAATTTCATCTTCAACACTCCAAAAGATCGCTCTATGACATTCCTAACTTTGGCATGTGCGTGGTTGAAGGTTTCTTTCATACCTTGTGGCGGCGGTCCATCGTTCCATTGCGCGACATGGTACCTTGTACGTGTGTATGGTGAAAGGTAGCCCGGCCGGTTTGGGTACCCCGCATCAACCACATAATACTTCCCTACATATTGTGAAAGTGAGGCACACAATGAGACTTAGATGAACAAGTGCAATTGGATAAAGATTGTTGCAAGATAGTTCAAGTAGCAAACCTGGTGGTGGATGTGGAAATTTGTGATGATAAGTACTCACAGCATCTTTGAAAACTCTCATGTCATGTGCCGAACCAGGCCATCCCGACAACACAAAGGTAAATCTCATGTCGAAATCACAAACAGCAAGCACATTCTGACTAGTTTCATTGTGCCTGTTCAAGTACGGAACCCCTTACTCTTAGGCACCACAACATTCACATGTGTCCCATCTATAGCTCCTATGCAGTCGTTGAAGTGTGGCCAAAATGCTGGATTTTCCAAGTTTGGGTGCACCTCTGAAAAAGTTGGGTCCTTGGGTACAATTATGTCATGAGCTAACCTAAGGAGGCATGTCAAAACTCTGTTAAATGTCCTGCTTACTGTCTCCAAAGACCTTCTTAAACGGTTCTCAGCCTGTCTAACTGATTGTGGTGAACCAACAATCCATAAAAACATAGCAAGAGCCTCTATAGATGTCATTTTTGTAGTGGACTTCAACCCATATGACTGGACCAAAGTATTATGTAGTCTGTTAAATAAAGGTCTCTCTACCCTAAACATGTTATAGCATTGGGTATCTCGGGCTAGTGTATCCATGACCCAATCCATACCAGAATCTCCATTGACCCTCTTAGGTAGTTTCACAAAATAGTTATCAGAGTACATACCCAAGATAGGAACCAAGTGCACGATCAAAGTCTTTGCATGCACCAGATTGTTGCGGCACATCGATATAATCTCATCCTCACTTGTGCTGCCTCCATCATCTTCTGCTTCCTCAACCATAGGGTCATTATCTTCTTCCTGCTTCAACACATGTAACAAATTGTCAACACTCGTAAATAATATACAGATAATAGGTTCAACACACACAGATAATAGTTTCAATACACAGATAATAGTTTCAACACACAGATAATAGTCTCAACACACATATGAGAGCAAGACATCAACTACTCCAAATTGTTGTCCCTGCACCATTTCTTGAAGTAACCCAACCTAAGCTCAGGAGTTAATTGGCCACAGAAGAACTCCCTTTGATACTCTGTTTCGAACATCTTGGACATAGCATAGACAGATTCAATGGTTTGCTCTACGCCACACTCAAATGCCAGCTCCTGACACCTCTTGACTGAAAATGCAGCCTTGTCACTTGCACGTTTCTGCATTTGCTTAGTGTTTACTGTGACAGCCTCTTTGAAGGTACTGACTATGTCCTTCACAATCTTCACCATTGGGCTCTTGCTCTTCTTCACTGGACTGGACAAAGTGCTTGTAGTGCTACTGAATGGCCTCTTGCCCTTTTGGCTCCTCTGGCTGCTTGTACTAGAAGGTGTTGGTTGAAACTCCTCCTCGTCCTCTTCCTCTTCCTCTTGCCCCTGGTCCTGACCATAATCATCTCCAGGCACAAAGGTTGTGCTTCCATCCACAGTGTACCCTCTGAATAGTTGATCAAGCAACTCCTCGTTTTCTGGAGGACCCCATTGCAGCCTCTTTAGGTATGGTTTCTTCTGCAGCAATAAATAAAATGGATGAGCACATATGTACTATACTAGTGCACAGATAACTGAATTACACAGTGGGTGCGGTATGAGTGCATGATCATAGCAATAGAATGATCATTTATTAATATCCTGTGTGAATGAAACAAATTACTACACTATAAATTGACGATCTTCTGTTTTGTTTTCATGAAACAAATTACTACACTATAAATTTCAAGCTGTCCCTCTTGATATCTTATTCTTATGAACTCTCAGAGGACATGTGTCATGTTAAAAAATTTCAAGTAAGCATAAGTAGAAACCCATTAGTGACTTAACAGGTCACAAAATTTAGTAGACCCGTTTACAGCCTAGTTATGAGCACCCATTCCCTTTATGTAGCCTGATAAACAGCCTAGTAGACCCGTTTACAGAACATTGTAGATTACACAGTAAAGTGTTGGTGAAAACAGTTTAAAGCAACATTGGCTTGCTCCTATAAGGCTGGCATCCAATATATTTTAGATACCCATTTATGTAGAAGCATGTATAAAGCATTACAGCTAAATTCAAATATTCACTGCAACACTTTCATGACTGCCTCTTTGTATGAGAAAGGAAAACTGCCCATCTTGCAAGATAAATAAAAGCAAGACCCAATAGATGTAACAAATAGTGGGTAAAAAAGAATCTGTTCAAAATCATAAACATAAACATAATATCTCTACTATGAACCTTTTCATCATAAGTCCTAAACCATAATACAAAGCACCATTTTTTTAAGGTTCTTCAAGGTCACAGGTTCATCTTAAGGTATATTGTTTGTAAGGCCACAACTCAAGTGATGTACTTGTTGTTGAACTTCGGAAAATTGCGAGTCAGTCTTTTTGTGGTACTAAAGAAATATGATTGTTTAGCCCATGAAAAATAAACAAAAAAATAGAACAAATAAACAAAACCAGAAAAAAAATAAATGGCCAACCTTTTGTTTAATAGAAATGTTACTACCAAGTACCAACTGGACCAAGCCTGCCTATTCTCATCAGTTGTAGTGACCTATTTGGTGTGATCAACAAACTTAAAACATGGGTTACATACATGACATCCCATATCATCTTAGCCACTTCTCCTTTACACTGCAGTACATGTAATGGATAAAGTGCTAAACTTATGCAGTGCTTGCCACTTGCTAGGCATAATCCTGAGTCTAGGGATTACTGGATAAGTTGTAAAAATTAAAGTTGAGCAAACTGAGCGAGGCCTGGAGAGGTGCGCTTGGCAGGGCTTGACCAGGTTTAGGGATAGGGCAGGTTCTTAAGTGACTAAGTGTGAGGCCTGTTAGCAACCAAACCCTATTGTTTTGGGTAATTTTGTCAAAACTGGACCTACACCAGGTTGACTAAATGAAACAGTCCCGATGCACTGCAGGCATGAGTTTTGCTCAGGTATAGGAAACTACAACTAGCTGACAGTATTCAGTTGCCCTTTCTTTTCCTTAGTTCCTTCACAAATTGCTGTATTCAGCTATTGACAACTAACTAGACAAATGTTCTGTAGAATAAGCCAAGAAATGCAAAGCTCAAGTCTCCAATTACTCTTCCAGCAATAGCAACATACTATCACACGTAATATTGTGCTCCAGGAGAAAATAGAATACACAGGTTGGCTGCTTATACCTCTGTATGTGTTTTCCAGAACGAAGACTCAGCATCAATGGTTCCATCTGGTAACCTCCCCAACCCTGTGTGCGCTTGCAAGTATCGCCAAAAAGAGTGGGTGGTTTTTAGTACGAGTATTTGGTTCTTCACCTGGCAACGGGTATACACCAACCCCCTTCTATCAAGTAAGCCGTCGACGATGGCTTGGTACCCTTCACCACTCATTTGTGCACCATTATACGTTCCTACTCTACGCTGCTCAATGCACAATTGTAACAAGCAAGCATTATTAACTTCATTCCATTGGGCTCGACTAGCTTGGCTCACCGGGGGTCCGCCGGAGCTCGCAAACTCCTCCACATCATCCTCCAATTCTTCATCTTCATTGTTGAAGGGAGCGCCGATGCCGGATGCTTGTCCACGGACGGCACTCCTCGGTGCCCTCGGTGCCCGGGGACGCAGTAGGCGCTGGCCGCTGCCGCCGGCACGTATCGCCGTGTTGCTGCGCTGGCTCCGGCGGCCAGGTGCCCGGCGGCCGAACTCGACCGCTGCCGAACGCGCCCGCCTCTCCCCGAAGACAACCCGCCTGGGAAGGCGCCACCATTTCCTCCTCCGCGACCAGCTCCTGCCGGGGAGGAGCCGCCAAAGTTCAGTCGCCGAGACAGATTTGGAGTCGCCCTTCCGTCTCCGGCTCCGGCACGCGGTGGGCGATAGGGAGGGAGACTGGAGCCCCTGCCGCGGCCAGTGAGGAGCTCGTCGTCGTCGCCCTGGAGGAAGGCTCCGTACATCCCAAGCCCTGGGAACCCCTCTGCCGCCGGCGCTTGCGAGTTGAGGTCGAAGCCGGTGCCGGCAGAGGAAGCGGTGGCGGGGCCGCTCGCCGACGGCTGCGAAGCCCACGCGCTGAGGTTGTCGAAGCCGTCTCCGTCCATGCGTGGCCGGCGGCGCAGATCGGTGGAGGTGGCGACGTGGATGGTCGGAGGCGGCGCGGCTCGAGGGTGGCGGCGGCGCTGAGGTTGGCCAGCGGCGCGGAACGGTGGAGGCGGCGACGTGGATGGTCGGAGGCGGCGCGGCTCGAGGGTGGCGCGGCGCTGAGGTTGGCCGGCGGCGCGGAACGGTGGAGGCGGCGACGTGGATGGTCGGAGGCGGCGCGGCTCGAGGGTGGCGGCGGCGCGGAACGGTGGAGGTGGTGGCGCGGTTGGACGGAGGCGGTGCGGCTCGGGGCTGGCGGCGGCGCTGAGGTTGGCCGGCGGCGCGGAACGGTGGAGGCGGCAGCACGGTTGGACGGAGGCCGCGGCGCGGGTAGTGGGGGAGGCTGCGCCGCGCGGATCGGCGGCTGAGGCGCGGATCGGGGACGGCGGCGCGGATTAGTGCCGGTGGCGGCGTGGATCTGGGAGGCGGCAGCGTGCGGGATCGGGAGGAGAGGGGATCCGGTGCGGGCAGAGAGAGAGAGAAAAGTGGTTTCTCCAGTGGGCCCCACTCAAACTAGCTCCAATAAGCACCTCTTGGAGGGGCTAGTTTTTTTGGTGGGTTAGATGCAACTAGCCCCAATCTAACCCCTCATGTTTGGATCCTTTAGGGCTATTTGAACCCCAACTAGCTCAAACTAACTCTAACCCTTGGATCCAAACAGGACCAATATTGTATGAATGTTTGTGTTTGATGCCAATTTTTGTCCACACTACTAGAAGTTCTACTCTAACAAAGTTGGTAGTGTTAAAACTTGTCAAGGTTTTGGCACTAGCAATATTTTGATAGGGTAAAAATTAGTTTCAAACCAAACTAGCCTTAGTACTGTAGCTAAAACGATTTTACTGATGTACCAAACCATTTGAACCATTAGATCTAGAAGCACAGGGCTTAGATCATGTGGATATAGCGATTGGATTTCTATCCATTACTATTTAAAAAATCAAATCCAATATAAGAATCTAAGTACTTACTATCTCGAGTCATCAATATTTAATATTTGAGATAAATTTTGATCAAACTTTTTTTAAAAAAAATAAGGAGCATACTAGAGGAGGAGCAAAAGAAAAAAAGAACAGATGGATTAATTGATATCTTAGAGACATTTGTAAACCGTTATTTTACTAAAATGGATAAAAATACATACGAGTGGGGGGTGCACATATGGAAAGAGTAGCGCACACCCTTGTCTCTTTTATCCATCCACACGATCGTTGGGGGAGGCCACATGCTAAGTGTGCGATCCCTATCCAATTTGTTGAATGAGTGGATTTCAGTAGCACGTGTGTGTACCCCCTCTCAATTCTAACCCAACAAAAATTTCGATTCAAAATTTTAAAAAATTTCAACTGAAAAAATCTCAAAAACTTTCATCTGAAAGTTGCAAAATATTTAATTTAAAATCTAAAACTTTTTACTTTTGGGCTAAAACTTTCAACTCAAATTGAAAAACTTCAAACTCGAAATCAGAAACTTTCAACTAAAAAACTGAAAACTTTATACCCAAGTCCCTAAACTCTCAAATTAAAAAATTCAAATATGAAACTTCTATACACAAATTACAAAACTCTCAATCCCAAATTCGAAAACTTTCATCTAAATACTCAAATCGCTCTTCTCCTTCGGCCTCGATCGTCGCCGCTTCTTCTCTCAGGCGCCACCACATAGCCGCATATCCCAGCGGCTAGGGTTGAAGAGCTAGGGCTGGGGGAGGTGAGGGGCCGCCGCATGGCTAGAAAAGAAGATGGGGATAGATGGAGAGAAACTGGAACGGAGATGGTGATGAGGACGAGGACAGGGACGACGACTGTGGCACGGCAGTGTAGTGGATCGATGGACGTCGAGAAAGAGAAAGAGAGAATGGAGAACAAGAAGAGTACGATCTCATCCTTCTTGTGAGATGTCTAAGATCATCGGATTGTTTTTTCCTAGATCAAGAAGATCACGGTCACGGCAGGCAGTGACAATAAACGACGAGGCCCACGTTGGCCCATCAGGCACAGTACAGCCCATACGGTGACCACACATGACAACAAAAGCCCAGCTCGAGATTCAGGAACCAAAGATGCGTTCGAGCCTGAAATTTTCTCTAAATTATCATCCATCCGCTAACGATTTGGTGGGCAGAAAACGCAATCGAACCCGATTCCTTCCTCCCGTTCCACGCGACGCCTCGATCGAGTTTCTGCAGTGGCCGCCGCGGCCGCGCGCTTTTGTTGAAAAACGGTTATGTGTTTTTGGAGGGAACAAAATCTAGCGCCTTTTGGAGGTTTGGACCGGTTTGTGGAGTGCAGGAAAGGATGCTATGGACCGGACCTATGGTGGTGTCTGCACTCTGCAGTTTTTCTCTGCACTAAATTACAAAACATGAGTTGGTTCAGGTGCCTCTCATCCTTTGATTCTGCACTAAACATGAGTTGGTTCTAGACGATTTTAATTTCTTGATGGGGAATATCATGATGAAGAAGCCGAGAACAGATCGGATTACAGTAGCAGTTTGTGCCGTAGTTGTGAGATAACCCTCTTCCCTTCCTCCTTTTGTCAGAAGTAGCAAGGGATTATCAGATTCTGTTAAGATGAAACTACTTACATATATACGTTTTTTTAAAAAATGTAGTTAAAACTATCTACTCCTTTCATTTTTTAATAGATGACACCGTTGACGTTTGAACACACGTTTGATTATTTGTCTTATCCAACTATTTTTAAATGATAAGATATATATCACGCTTAAAGTACTTTTAGTAATAAAATAACTTACAATAAAATAAATGATAATTATGTAAAAAAATTTAATAAGACGAATAATCAAATATGTATTCAAAAGTCAACATTGTCATAAATGATAATTATGTAAAAAAATTTAATAAGACGAATAATCAAATATGTATTCAAAAGTCAACATGACATCACTAGGGTCTTGTCTCAGACTACCACACAGACGTATAACAGATTACGTGCAGGGAAAATTAATAATTGTGCTACAGGCTACAGTACTGAGCACTGAACAGTGAGCATGCCTTGTGATGTATTATCAGGACGATATACATCGTTCTCAGAAAAGAGGGTCATGCCAACTGTTTCTGAATAAATCTCCGGTATCCATTCTAAAAGGACAACCGAAAACTCCAGCGAGTTGATATTAATATTGCAAATATAAAATGAATCGCGCACGTGCAGTTAGCTAGAAGATGGAGCAATGAGTCGATGCCCACTTGCCATAAATTAAACATCGCTTCATCACATATACGAACCACAAACCCGGCAAACAATTCAACCATCAAGTTCCGCTTTGTACTTCTGTTAGTTTTTGTTGGGTCAAAGCTTTCTTCTGCAAAAAGGAAAACGAAAGAAACATATGAAATTCCTGATCTTGTTGTCAAGGTGATGTGGACTAAAAAAAAAATTACAACAGGATAGGCTCGACCGAGTGAAATGAAGATGTCAAACTCAAACGATGAGATCGATCACTTCATCATCAGGCCGTATAAAAGTGGAACACTCGGCCTGGCGTTACGTTGAATTTATGCCAGCAATGACAGCTTCAGGTTGAAGCGATACAGTGTTTAATTTCACAAGCAAATAATGGCTAATGAATGTCGCTGTGACGAGTAAATTCCGGCCAATAATTATAGATTTCGTTAGGTACTTCTACCCGGGGGACTAATTTGAGTTTGATCGCCACAGCATTGGGAAGAAGAGAAAGCAACTGCAACTGCAAGAGAGAAATAATTAATAGCAGTACTGCTTAAGCTTCTTCTGGCATTCAAGCATGACACGTAAAGTACTTGTTCATCCACGGAAAAGTTTGTTCACGTGTGGAGAGAATTTCGCGAGGAGGCGTTTGAGAGCTTTTGCTTGCATATATTGACAAAGACTTTCTTCTGAGACCTTGCTTTTTTATTACTTCCTCCATTCCTCCGTTTCATATCAAGTTTATTTATAAGTCTTTGCATTTATCATAAAATAAATTTATTTTTAAAGTAATTATTACATCGAAGTTTATAAAAGTAAGAAATAGTTGTATTGAAAAAAAATAAAGTAAGAAATAGTTGCATTCGGATTTGATAAAGTAGGATATATTTTAGTTTTTTTATTTTGTGTTAGTATGTGTGAGATGAATGAAAGATTAACTTATTTTGGAACGGAGGTAGAGGTAGTACATGTTGCTTTCTGGTATCATGTCTCCATTCTCTTCGGACCACGTGGCCTCTTGGGATGGTTTTCTCTCATACTGTTCATTTCGCACATGAAAGGACATTACTGGAAAAATGATTTTTCCAGATGAGGTGGTTATATTTATTCAGGCGGAGTAAATTTTTGCCATCATCCGGCCGCCTGCAAAATGGGGGAGGGGGCAAGATGATTGTCCGTCTGTAAAGATCAATCTTTCTAGATGAACGACATAGACGCCGCCTGAGAAGATTGATATTCGCACGCGAAGCCTTAATAGGTCCACCTAGGAAGATTGAGGATTTTCTCAGGCGGACGCCTTTAGAGGTTTGCCTGCGAAAATAACTCTTCCCAGGCGACACCTTAAGACATCCGCCTGAAAAAATAAACCTATATAGTCACATTTCTCCTCGAACCCTGCCTAGTTCACACGAAGTTTCTCTTTTCAAAAACAAGCAAAATATAGGTGAGAGGTTTTGAACTCAAAATCTTCGGTGGATTTTTCTACCGTGGTTAAATCCATGTATTTTCTCTCTTCTTACGATTTTTTTTATTTTTAGGCCTTATTAGTGATGGATCTGTACATACAAAATAGTGAAAGCACCATGTGCATGCATTTTTTTTTGCTTTTTTATTCTATGATTGTGGTGGATCTATGTATACACCTTGATGCCATGTTGTCATCTCATCCATTGTGCTTAAATGTGATGCTTTCATTAGCCAAAATACATGTATATTGCGCACTTTCCCAATCACCTAGATCCAGAGGAAAGAGAAAAAAATATCTTTCTTTCAAAGAGAGAGAAAAAATATCTATTGTCCACACCTATCCTTTAGTAGAAAAAATATATCTACATTAAATTTGTACATCACTGTCGATGGGCTATACGCCAATCATGGTATTTGTAGATTATGAGAATCGTTGGAACCAGGGTGACGGAGCGTGAAGCTCCTCACCGGGAGACCGTGTAGGTCCCCCTTTGCCGGTTAGGTGAGCTCTGCCATGCTTACCTAACCCTCCCACGTGGCACCAAAACCACAGGGGGTCGGGGCGCCCCAGCCCTCGGGGCAGAATCGGGAGCGGCCCGACCCCGGGGGGAGACCGGGAGGGCAGCCGCCACGTCACCCTCGAGCCCGACCCCTCCGGGGGAACGGGCCACGTGGATCACTGTGGTTGCCCTTCCCTTTGATCTCGACACCCCCGGTCCCATGTCACCGACAGTAGCCCCCGGCGTTACGCCTGGGTGGCCACACACCAGGGGGGGCACCCAGGCTTGACGCCACCCCTCGGGCCTGGTGACAGGTGGGACCGGCCCCAAAGGTGGGCAGGACTCCTACGGTCGCGAGTCGCGCTCATCGGTGAGGAATGCCAATCGACATTAATGAGCGGTCTCTTTGTAACCGCAACATTACTCATGGCAGCGCGCGGATCGGGACACGTCGGTTCGTTTCTCCTGGGGATGTGATGATGGCGCTTTTTGCGGTAACCGAGCGCGATTAATGCGCACACGATCTGCCCCTCCTCAACCGCCACGGCCGCACGACTGCCACGTGCGCCGTAAGTGGGCGAGTGGGGTTAGTGGAGGCGTGGGCGCGACAAACGAGGGGGCAAGGTAGTGGGCGCGGGAAACGAGGAGCCGGGCGCGGCACAGGCAAGGGTATAAAAGGCGCCGAGGAAGGGATTCGCTTCCTTCCTCTCGCCACTTTCTCCTTGCCTTTGCCATCCGTGCTCTAGCTCTTCGTTTCTCTCGCCTCACCCTCGCCACGCGCACTCGTTCTCAAGCTCCCCCTCCGCCGGCGCCATGACGCGGAGCTCCGCACTGCTTGACGGCAGCGTGCTGCCGCTTTCTCGCATCACCAGCGAGAGGCAGGCCGGGCTGCTGCGCCGGTTCATGCCGGAATCTGCCACCCGGGAGGTGGTCATGCTGGGCGAGGGACGCTCGGCGCCGCACTACCGGGGGCGGTCCGTCTTCTTTCTTTCCTTCGCCATGGCGGGCTGATCCCGCCATTCTCCACATTCTTTATGGACGATCTGGAGTTCTACGACCTCCAGATGGCGCACCTCACCCCAACGCGTGATGACGCTGGCCATCTTCGCACACCTGTGCGAGATGTTCATCGGGGTGCGCCCATCCCTTCGGCTGTTTCGGTGGTTCTTCACCGTGCAGCCGGTATCGCCGCCGACGGTGGTCGGTGGCTGCTACTTCCAGCCGCGGGGGCAGGTGCTGAACCGCTACATCCTGTGCGTCCTTCGCAAGAAGTGGGACGACTGGAAGAGCGATTGGTTCTACACTCCCCTCCCCGATGAAGCGCGCCTCCGACTCCCGAGCCAGCCCCCAGCGCAGGCGCCTAGCTGGCGGGCGACGGTGGATCTAGGGGACGGCTACGACGCCGTCCTGGACCGCCTGGCGGGCCTGCGAACCCAGGGGCTCACGGGGGCCATGGTGTTCGGCGACTACCTCCGCCGTCGGATCGCGCCGCTCCGGCGACGCGCCTAGGAGTACACCGGGAACGAGGACCTCCTGAGGACCCACCGGGGCCGCAAGTGGGACTGGGACCCCGAGGACTTCAGGATGGTGGTCCAACGGGTGCTAAACCTTAGCTCCGTGGAATCATCCCTCATCCCTCAAGGGATCCTCCCCCTCTGTTGCGACCCGAAGTGCGCCAACATCCTGGCCATCATGCAGGTGGTCAGGGCGTCGGGGGATCAGGCCCCCCTGAGGCCATGATGGCGCGGGCGGCAGCCGCAGAGGGGATCAATCTACCCCCGGAGGGGGCCATGCTTCTGGGCCCCGCGGCGGGGGCCCGGGGGGCAGCCGCCCTGCCGACGCCAAGGGAAAGAGGAAGCAGGAGGCGACCCCTCCTCCATCTCCTCCCCGAGGGGGCGGGGCAGTGCGCGCCAGCGGCAGGCGCCCGGAGGACGCCGCACCGTCGCCCCAGCCCGAGGGGGAGCGGAAAAAGAAGCGGCTCCGCAAGATGGGGGAGACCGAGCCATGCAGGGGGAGCCTGATCACGCCCCCAAAGTGGTTGTTCAGCCGGCCACCCCGCAGGTTCGACCCCTCATCCACAGCGGCCACACTCTTATTCCCAAACTCCCAAGGCAAGTCTTTACTTACCCCTTCTGTTTCTTGTTTTTCTTCTGCCTCAGCGAGATCCCGTCTCACCCAACGCGCCACTCCAAGGCCGGCCGGCCCGAGGCCTGGGAGACGGCGACCGCGGAGGCCCGGAGACGGGAGGCCGACCTGCAGGAAGCCGCAGGCCGTCTTCGGGAAGCCCAAGAGGCTGCTCGGGAGGCGGCCCGAGTCCGCCAGGCCGAGGAGGCCGCTCGGGAGGCGGCCAGGGTCCGCCGGGCCGAGGAGGCTGCCCGGGAGGCAGAGGCGATGCGCGCGCGCGAGGCGCCGGCAGCCGAGGCTGCCACCCAGGTCCCCGACCCGACTGTCCCCGACCCAACTGCGCCTGAGGCAGAGGCCGCCACTGAGGCCGCCTGCGACGATGCCGAGGGGGCGCGCCCGGGGCCCGACGCCCCAGGCGGTGCTCCGGACGAGCCGGCCTCGGGAGAGGCCCCCGAGGCCAGCGCACCGATCGGCGAGCCGAGTCGCGTTATGCCACCACCGAGGTGGCCTTCCCCTCTTCCTTCCGCCGCCCCACTGAGCGCGGAGCCCCACCTGTAGGCCTTGGTCACGGCCAACAACACGGTGCTGGATGGGCTAAGCGCCCAGATGGAGGCCCTGCAGGCGGAGCGGGCGGAGATCGATGCGGCGTGGGCGCGCGTCGAGGAGGGGCGGCGCTCCGTGGAGGCCATGGTGGAGGCCGGCCGTAAGGCGCACAGCCTGCACCCCTCGCAGCTCGAGACTCATCGCAGGAGCCTGGCGGAAATCGCCCGGGAGGTGGAGGAAGAGCAGGAGGCTGCCCTCATCGCCTCCACCGTGCTCGACGGGGCGCGGGACGACCTCCGCCTCCAATACGGGAGCCGGGTGGCGGAGCTGGAGGAGAAGCTCGACGCCGCCCGGGGAGTTCTCGACGCCGCCGTTGCCCGGGAGCGGCGGGCGGCGGAGATTGAGGCGGCGACTCACCAGCGCGAGGAGGCCCTAGAGGCTCGCGCCAAGGCGCTGGAGGAGCGCCTTACCACGTTCGGGGGGCGGGCCTTGCGCTTGCTGGCACAAGAGGCCACCGTGCGCCGGCGGGCCGAAGCCCTTGACCTCCGCGCCCGGGAGTTGGAGGCGCTGGAGGAGCGCGCCCATGCCCTGGACGCGAAGGAGGCGGCGCTGGCGGCCCGCGAGACCGCCGCCGCCACACGGGAGGCGACGTTGGCGGCGCACGAGGCCGCCTCCGCCGAGCAGGAGTCCGCACTCCGCCTCCGCGAAGACGCGCTCGCCAATCAGGGGCGAGCCCTCGAGGAGGCCGAGGCCGTGGCGCAGCGGCAGGCGGACAGCCTGCTCCTCCGCGAGGCGGCGCGGGAGGAGCAGGCGCGCCGCAATCTGGAAAGCGCTCGCGCCTAGAGGGACGCGCTGAACCAGCGGGCCTCTGAACTCGAGGCGCGGGCGAAGGAGCTGGACGCGCTAGCGCGCAGCGGCGGGGCGGCCGCGAGCCACGGCGATCTAGCCGCCCGCCTCACAGCCGCCGAGCACACCATCGCCGAGCTGCAAGGCGCCCTGGACTCGTCCGCCGGGGAGGTTGAGGCCCTCCGGCTGGCGAATGAGGTGGGGCCCGGCATGCTTCGGGATGGCGTCTTCCACCTTGACCGTGCTGGGCGTCAGGCGGGTATCTGGAGCGGGCGGTACGCGAAGTACGCCGACAACCGGCGGGGCCTCGCCCAGCGCCTCTCGGAGATGGCCGGGGACCTCGAGAGGCTCCCTAGGAGATCGAGGAGACGATCAAGTCTTCCTCAAGGGACGTCGCCCGGGGGACGGTGGAGCTCGTGTTGGCGAGCTACCAAGCCCGGGACCCCGACTTCTCCCCGTGGATGGCGCTGGAAGAGTTCCCTCCCGGGACCGAGGACGGCGCGCGCGCGCAAGTCCGGGACGCCACCGACCAAATCGTCCACGGCTTCGAGGGGACGGCCCCTTGGCTCGCTTTTGTCCTCGACTCCGACGAGGAGGAGCGCAGCGATGATGGCGCGGACGACAACATCGACGGCGAGGCCGACGACCCGGGCACGTCGGAGTGAGCCCCCGGGCCCCCGCGTATCTTAATAATTTTTCCTTCATCTTCTGAGGCCTTCGAGCCCATGCTTGTACAGACTGGCTTTATTTTACCTGCAATCAAATAAGATTTTAATTTCTATGTCAGTTATATTTGCTATATGCGCATGATAAGGATGGTCTGTGTCGCGATCCTTCTGTATCTCGGCTTGAGCGAGGGCTCGTGCCCGAGCCCCGGCCTCAAGCGGCGCGGGTCGGAGCTAGTGCCTGGGGAGATCCGCATGTCGAGACTGGCCAGGCCGGGAGCGCGGTGACCGAGGGTTAGGGGGACCCGATTGTGGGCCATTGCCGATTCCCCCCTGGAGTTCACCACGCCCCAGGGCACGGCTCGGTTCTGGGCCCCGTTTGGCGGTTTTAGACGACCCGGGCTACCAAGGGCAAGGTCGAGCACGAGCGGACTGACTCAAGTCAAGACTTTTCAAAAGGAAACGATAACACATACGCGGTCCTTAGGAAATTAAAAATGCTTGTTATTGAAATGCCGGAAAAGAATTAAACAAGTATGCGCATGTGGGAGCCCCCGGCCAACCCTGCGTGCCCGAGGGGGGCGCGGGGTTGGCCTGAGCCCGAGGTACGACACCCGACCCCCTTATGGGTAGAAGCGGCGAAGATGCTCGATGTTCCACGGGTTAGGCAGCTCTGTGCCGTCGCCTGTGGCCAATCGAACCGAGCCCGGCCGGGGGACGCCGATCACTCGATACGGACCCTCCCACATTGGTGAGAGTTTGCTCAGTCCAGCACGCGTTTGGACGCGACGTAGGACGAGATCGTCGACGCAGAGTGATCGGGCCCGGAGATGGCGCTGATGGTAGCGCCGCAGGCTTTGCTGATAGCGCGTGGCTCGGAGGGCCGCGCGCCGCCTTCGCTCTTCCAGGTAGTCGAGGTTGTCTCGGCGAAGCTGATCTTGATCAGCCCCGCAATACATCGTGGCCCGAGGGGACCTCAGGGTAAGCTCGGATGGGAGGACCGCCTCCGCGCCGTAGACGAGTGTTAACGACGGATTTTGGTAATCGACTTGGAGAGAAAAGAGTAAACCGAAGCAGAGAGGAAGGATTGAGTTCGTATCGGACCCGGTAACCGTATCGGACTGGGGAGGTGTTGCTATAGAGAGTGTATCGGCTGATACGGATTCGGTTTGGTCATGGGCCGATACGGGTTGTGAGTTGACAGCGTCAATGTGGGCTTGGTCTGGGCTCGGAATAAGCTTCAAGGAAGTTGCCAAATAGAGATAAAGCTCGGTTTTAGGCAATTGTATCTTGTAAATTAAGTAGTTTAGATCTAATCTGTGGCTTAAGTCTGTCACAAGGACTTGTTTGTTAGTTGTAGATAAGATCGTGCCCTACAAGGGTTCTGTTGTAACCTCGGGTATAAATATCCCGATGGTTTGTACATAGAGTCTCTCTCTCAATCAATCAAAATATACAACCAATTCAATCTACTTTTGGTGCATCGCCAACCCTCGTAAGAGGTTGATCTTGACGAGTTCTTGTCTTCCCAGAGCAAAGGTAAGAACTCGTCCCCGATGATTGGCATCATCGGGGCTAGCGTGTCGCTTTAGGCACGTTAAGCCTCGATGATGTGATCGTCGTCTATCGTGTTTTGAGTAATCTTGACAGGTGTCTTAATTATGCTTCGCCGGCAGTATATTCGTTTTAGGGTTTATTGCCGACGACAGTTTAATTGTTATGCTTGGTTAGATTATTTGATGCATTTACCATCCCCAAAAGCAATCGACGGCTTGATTTTCTTTGTGTTAAGTCTCGATTCACACTTTGAGTTGCTATCGACCTTAGTCCTGTTTCGAGATCTAACACGAAGCCTGTTTTCGATTGTAATTAAGGATTGCGCCGGGGTTTCAGCCGGTCTTATCTAATGCATGTGATTATTTAGGTTTTTGCATGTGTTTGCCACTTATATATGTGGATTGACGAATATAAACATATCGATTACGGAGTGTTTCTTTTTAAAAGGCTTTTTTGTGATTGGTGTATTTATGTTAGCCGATTGACTTGTATAAGTCTACACTAGAGTAATAGCTAGTGCAGTTATCCTCATGAAACCCTCATCGGCTAATTTCATTAATCTGTCACACGATTCTGGCATAGGCCGATGAGATTAAATCTTGTCAATTTGCTTATTATAATTGAGTAAGCCGATACAGCTTTGCCCTATCGGCTGGGCTATAACAATGTGACATCGGCCTATCGGCCGATCGACCATTGTTTTCTGATATGGTTTACTTGTTTCTTGTTGATTGCAGATCAAATCAACTGGCACGCTCTGCGCACGTCTAGGTAAGCCAATTTGGACCTGCACTGGAGTTAAGCAGATCTCCCAGGCCGCCGTGGTAACGCGGAACCCGTTTTGTTGCTGGACGGGTCCAAATTCTGCGCCAACACGCTTTTGGCACGCCCGGTGGGACCTCTATTTTCAACTTCACTTCCAGTGGGACCAAGAACACAAACTCTGCAGTAGCAGTAAATCTTCTCAAGATGTCGAAGCAGGTAGAGCTTTCCGAGGAGAACATCGTCCCTGTAACCGCCGACCAGCTCAATGCAGAGCAGAAGGCTGAGATGGAAAATCTGGTCGAGCAGTTCCAGAATATGTACGTGCAAACATATTCTAGGACTCGGCAAGGCACCTTGATCCAAAAATCCAAGGTAGTTATGCCGAGTCCTGGAGAGGGAGCTAGCACGTCAGCGGCGGCACACGACCACACCGTCAAGACTGAAGATACTGCAGCGCCGACGTTGCAAGATAGGATTGACTCCGCAGTTCATTCTGCGCTAGTCAACCAATCGGGGATCCTGGTGAACACATTGACCAATACGGTCAAATCGATCCTAGATGGGTCGATTCATCAGTACAAGCCTCAGGGACCGATTTTCTTACCAGAAAATAAGTTCCCTGCCTATCGGACCCTGAGGAACGACCTGAGCACGGCTCAGCCGACAGCGCCGATGTCACCCCCATCGGCGCAGCCAACAACAACACTGCCACTGGTCCTCACCAATCAGACAGGGGGGAGCCCTCAGCACATTACGGGGGAGCAATATGCTCAATGGACCAAGGGAAAGCAACCAGTGATCGAGTCAATGCAGCAAGTTCCGGTTCACCAACCATCGGCCGGACAGCCACAAGCCCCGGTGTTCAGCAATCCTCCACCTCAAGCTGCATACAATGTGCCACAAGGCTACCAGCAGCACACCGCAGGGCAATACGGCGCGCAAAATCTTGATCACCACTACCAGCCGTACTCCCCCAGGCAGTATCAAGCAGAGGGCTTGCAGCAATCATATCAGCAAGACCTCCCACATCGGCCCGCAGGATACTGGGCCGATATGATAGCTGAAGTGATGCGAGATCAGTTCGGCTTGAAGCCCAAGGAAAACTCTACAGTGTATCGGCACCCGTATCGCGAGGAATTTAACAGAGTGCCATTGCCAGGCCGATACAAGATCCCGGACTTTTCAAAGTTTTCGGGGCAGGACAACGTCTCGACGTACGAGCATGTCAGCCGATTCCTAGCACAGTGCGGGAAGGCCTCGGCTATCGAGGCGTTGAGGGTGAGGTTTTTCCCTCTATAATTATCAGGGTCTGCATTCACTTGGTTTTCATCTTTACCCTGCAATTCCATCAGAGGATGGATAGATCTGGAGAAACAGTTTCACAGGTATTTCTACAATGGCGTACAAGAGATGAAACTGTTCGATCTAACTGCCATCAGGCAACGAGTGGATGAATCGGTCCCAGAGTATATCCAGAGATTTAGAGACATAAGGAACAGGTGTTACAGCCTCAGCTTGACCGATTCCCAGTTCGCCGATTTGGCATTTCAAGGATTGCTAGGGCCGATACGCGAGAGGTTCTCCTCGCAGGAATTTGATAGCCTAGCTCAGCTAGCACAACGCATATCGGCCCACGAACAACGATTCCAGGAGGCAAAGAAGTTTGTCAAGAAAATCAACACAGTTTATCAGTATGCCTCCGATGACGACGACGAGGAAGATGTTGATGTCGACCTGGCCGAATGGGCCCGGATGAGAAAGCCAACAACTTGCCAATGGGCCAAGAAGGGCGACAAGGAAGATAAATATGACTTCGACATCAACAAGGCCGATAAGATATTTGATCTACTGTTGCAAGAAAAGCAAATCCAGTTGTCAGTGGGTCATATATTGCCATCGGCCGAAGAGATCAAGAAACGGAGATATTGCAAGTGGCATAATTCTTATTCACACCATACAAACGAATGTAAGATCTTCAGACAACAGATCCAATCGGCCATCGAGCAAGGCAGGATTAAAATCGATGATGCCAAGCAGCCGATGAAGATCAAAGGACACCCGTTCCCAGTCAACATGGTGCGGGTGGACAAGGCCGATGGCAGTGCCCATCAGACCGGCAAGCGACCTTATCAGACCTCTGAGGGCCTGATTAGAAAATACTAGCGGCGGCAGGAAGAACAAGCTCAAGACTACACCGATCAAGACAACTCCTACGACCCGCATTGGGAGTGCGAGTTTTTCCGGTTCTGCTGGAATGAGGGAATGAGGTTGCCATCTATCCAGGAGTGCCTTGCATGCAATGGTGCAGAAGATTCTTATCAGGGCAGCTCAAGCATGCAAGCGCATCGGCCGGCCAAGCAAAGAAAATCTGTTCATGAGAGGTTAGGCCCGATGCACCAAGACCAACAGACCGAAGCCGAGGAACAGGTCCAGAACCCTCAGTGGTGCCCAAGCGATGTATTCACTAAGACACAAAAACGGCGGGTTCAGAGGCTAAGGAGGAAAGAACAAATCCAAGAGCAACAGGTGGCAATAACCCATCGGCCGGCCAAGACCAAGAAAGAGTGTAGGATAAAATCCACGGTGGTCACGGCCGATGAGGGCACCTCCAATACAGCCCGGGCCTCTGCGGCTTCAAAAGGTAAACGAGCGACATCGGTGCCTGTTAACATGGTTTTTATACTGCCAGCAGAGTACAGCGTGCAGGCGGCCGATGAAGCAGTGGCCGACGATGAACAATCTTCGGCTAGGCTACAGTTGTCACCAGATCAAGCCATCTTCGACAAGCCAGGTGACGCCAGCTACAGACACTTGCGGCCGTTATACATCAAGGGATTCATCAATGGGCGGCCGATGACGAAGATGCTGGTCGATGGCGGCGCGGTGGTCAATTTAATGCCATACACAACCTTCAGGAAGCTCGGGAAGGTACCTGAAGACCTTATCAAGACCAACATGGTATTAAAGGACTTCGGTGGCAACGCATCCGAAGCGAAGGGGGTACTAAACGTGGAACTCACCGTAGGCAGCAAAACAATACCAACCACCTTCTTCGTCTTCGATGGAAAGGGTTCCTACAGCTTGTTGTTGGGACGGGATTGGATCCACGCAAACTGTTGTGTCCCTTCAACAATGCACCAATGCCTCATGCAATGGCAAGGGGACCAGATTGAGATCGTGCAGGCCGATCGGACAGTACACGTGGCCAATGCCGATCTCGCAGTATGGGAGATGGAGGGAATCGACTCCTGCTTGTCCGGACGAGTTTGGGACGCCGATTTCCTCAAAGTAACTGACTGCAACATCGAGACGATCGAAGATCAAGACAAGCAGTTACTTTAGCAGAGAAGCGCCGTCCGTCGTTGAAGATGAACAAGCTAGTCCCTACACAGATGATGCGGTGGACGAGCTAGATGGCAGGTTGGGACACGGTTTTACGTCGGTCGATGAACTTGAAGAGATTGATATAGGGATAGGTGATAAGCCTAGGCCGACGTACATAAGTGCTAACCTGCCAAAGGAATACAAGAGTAATCTTATAAATCTGTTAAAAGAATTCATGGATTATTTTGCATGGGAATATCATGAAATGCCAGGATTAAGCCGATCGATTGTAGAACATCGGCTACCAATCAAACCAGGCTATCGGCCGTTTAAACAAGCTCCTAGGAGATTCAAGGCCGATATGCATGAAGCTATCAAGGCAGAGATCACACGACTTTACGATGCCAACTTCATCAGACCTTGCCGATACGCAGAGTGGGTCTCCAACATAGTTCCAGTAGTGAAGAAAAATGGCAAGCTTAGGGTATGTATTGACTTCAGAGACTTGAACAAAGCAACACCGAAAGACGAGTACCCTATGCCTCTGGCCGATTTGCTGGTCGATGCCGCGTCTGGACACAAGGTTATAAGCTTCATGGATGGGAACGCAGGCTACAACCAAATTTTCATGGCCGAAGAAGATGTTCACAAAACAGTCTTCCGATGCCCAGGGGCAATCGGCCTATATGAATGGGTTGTCATGACATTCGGTTTGAAGAATGCTAGAGCTACGTATCAGAGGGCCATGTATTATATTTTTCACGATCTCATCGGCTCTTTGATTGAAGTTTACATTGATGATGTCGTCGTGAAGTCACGAGAATATGATATGCACTTGGCCGATTTACGCAAGGTACTTGAAAGAGCGAGGAAGTATGGCTTAAAAATGAACCCTAACAAGTGTGCCTTTGGCGTATCGGCCAGTCAGTTCCTAGGTTTCTTGGTCCACGAAAGAGGAATCGAGATTACACAGAAGAATATCGATGCTATAATGAAAATCAAACCTCCGACGAACAAGACCAAGTTACAATCTCTGCTTGGCAAGATCAATTTTGTTCGGCGCTTTATATCGAACCTATCAGGAAGAATAGAGCCGTTTACTCCGTTATTGAAGATAAAAGAGGATGAAGATTTCATATGGGGTGATAGGCAGCAGAAGGCGCTGGACGATATCAAGGAGTATTTAACTTCTCCGCCAGTTCTAATCCCTCCGCAGAAAGGGGTTCCGTTCAGACTGTACCTATCGGCCGATGAGAAATCCATCGGCTCAGTCTTGGTTCAGAATATTGATGGTAAGAAAAGAGCTATTTTTTATCTCTGTAGGAAGATGTTAGACGCTGAGACAAGGTACACACCGGTGGAGAAATTATGTTTGTGCTTATATTTTTCATGTACTAAATTGAGGCATTATTTACTTTCCAACGAGTGTATTGTGGTAAGTAAGGCCGATGTGATGAAATACATGTTATCGGCCCCTGTGTTAAAAGGACGAATTGGGAAGTGAATTTTTGCCTTAACAGAGTTTGACCTCAGATATGAATCGGCCAAAGCAGTCAAAGGACAAGCCCTGGCCGATTTCATTGTTCAACACAGAGACGAGTCAGTTGCATATGCAGATATTGTGCCATGGACCTTGTATTTCGATGGATCCGTCTGCAGACATGGATGCGGTATCGGCCTAGTTATCATATCCCCTCGGGGGGCAAGCTTTGAGTTTGCTTTTACTATCAAGTCTTATTATACTAACAATCAAGCAGAGTACGAAGCGGTGCTTAAAGGCTTGCAGTTATTACAAGAAGTCAAGGCCGATTCCGTAGAGATCATTGGTGACTCACAACTGGTAATTAATCAACTTTCTGGAGAGTATGAATGCAAAGATGACATCCTCAAAGTCTACAATGAAGAGTGCAAGGTGTTGCTTCAGGCATTTAAGATCGTAACGATGAGGCATATACCCAGGAAGCAAAACTTCGAGGCCAATGACCTGGCTCAGGGGGCATCGGGATACAGGCCGATGGCCAAGGATGCACGAGTTCAAATCGCCACCGTGGACGCCAACGATTGGAGATTTGCTATCATTGATTATTTGAAGAATCATTCCCAATCGGCGTCACGAAAGATGAAATACAAAGTATTGCAGTATGTCCTGTTAGATGATGATTTATACCATCGGACGATTGATGGTGTCTTGCTCAAATGCCTAGGTCCTGAGGAGGCCAAAGTCGTTATGAGCGAGGTTCATGAAGGGATTTGTGGAACACATCAATCGGCCCATAAAATGAGATGGCTGTTGAAACACATTGGGTATTTTTGGCCAACCATGCTAGAGGATCGTTTCAAGTATTATAAAGGATGTCAGGATTGTCAGAAGTTTGGAGCAATTCAAAGAGCACCGGCATCGGCTATGCATCCCATCATAAAGCCGTGGCCGTTTCGTGGATGGGGAATAGATATGATCGGCCAGATTAACCCGCCATCGAGCAAGGGACACAAATATATCTTGGTGGCTACCGATTACTTCACAAAGTGGGTTGAGGCCGTTCCCCTTAAGAAGGTTGATTCCAAAGATGCAATTCAGTTTGTCAAGGAATATATTATATATCGGTTTGGGTTACCTCAGACGATAACCACCGATCAAGGATCAATCTTCGTGTCCGATGAGTTCGTCCAGTTCGCCGATAGCATGGGCATTAAATTATTAAATTCTTCTCCTTACTACGCGCAAGCTAATGGACAGGCAGAGGCTTCTAATAAGACTTTAATCAAGTTAATCAAGAGGAAAATCGACGAACAGCCGAGGCAATGGCACACAACGCTGGCCGATTCCCTTTGGGCGTATCGGATGGCTTGCCATGGTGCAATTCAAGTGCCTCCGTATCAGCTGGTTTATGGACATGAAGCGGTGCTGCCGTGGGAAACCAACATCGGCTCAAGAAGGATTGCTTTGCAAGATGACTTGACAGCCGATGAGTACCATAATCTTATGGTGGATGAGTTAGACGATTTGGCGCATGTCCGATTACGGGCCCTAGAGAAGATCAAACGTGATAAAGATAGTGACTCGTCATTACAACAAAAAAGTTGTCGCCAAGTCGTTTGAAGAAAGGGATCTTGTATGGAAATTAATAATGCCGATTGGTTCCAGAGATAATAAATTCGGCAAGTGGTCACCTAATTTGGAAGGTTCTTTTCAAATTCATCGCTGTGTTCCTCGCAATGCTTATTTGCTCAAGGGGTTGAATGGCGAGATTTATGGACGAGCTCTTAATGGCAAGTACTTGAAGAAATATTATCCTAGCGTCTGAATCGACTCATGATCGGCCCTCCAGCCGATTTATGATTACAGCCGATGTGTTATGCATCGTCTTTAGATGGCCGATACATACTATCGCCCTTAGTTCAAATTTTACAACATGAGCCCTCATCTTCTAAAATTTGGGGGGCATATATATATATACAAGCGCGGAATTTTTTAAGGAATTTTCTTCTTCAGAGTAAGATCGAATTCGGCTTTCTGGCCGATGAGACTGATTGGTAAAGGGACATCTGTTTGCAGGATGGATTTCAGAAACAATTTTCACACTAGAATTTTCAGATCAAATTCGGCTACGTGGTCGATAAGGTTTGCGTTTACACGGTAAAAAGAAGAAATAAGTTACATCACCCTATAAAGTCTGCAATAGCTGCAATGGCTCTACGGCGGATTTGTTCAATATCTTCTATAGCTTGGGCGTCATCGGCCGTCGACCCCGGGATTGGCTTCAATGACTTACTCAGGGTGGCAAGATACTTGGCCAATGCCTTGAGCTTTGCCGTCTGGTCTTCGATAGCCTTGGGTGATGCAGCTATCCCGGCTTCAACTTCTTGGATTTCGCGGCGCGTGGTTTCCAGCTTCGATTCGAGCTCTGCTTCGAGACGACGGAGTTCTTCGAGTCTGTGCTTCAAGACAATCGGCTCCACTGCTAGCTCGTCCAACTTGGTCTTGTCAGCATTGACTTGAGCCCTGCTAGCGGACAGGGCCGATTCCAGTTGCTCACGCTCTCGTCGCTCTGCGAGTCTTTCTTTTGCCTTGTTGAGCTTGAATCGGTATTGCTTCAAGAAGATGGCCGGTGTTAGAATCTCCATCAAGCTTTCGGGCAGGTCATCCTGAATTTCTTGTACCCTAACCCTGATGGGGGTGCAATCTTCCACCAAGTACTCCAACGAGGACTCCAGCCGATTGGCGATGTCGGTCAGCCGATTCTTTAGATCATCAGAAATTGACGCCCTGGCTATGGTGGGTGGCTCCTTCTCCTCATCATCAAGAAACTGGCCTATATCAAAAGAAAACATATCGGCTAGGTTCTGCAAATATCAATATGGGTCGAGGTTAGCCTCATTAATCAGGAATCGGCAGAAAGGGGATCAGGGTAATCGTGGTTACCTGTGTTGGAGCATCGGTGGTGCTTGCATCGGCCTCCCTTTGCTGTGTTGAGGCAGTAGGTGAGGGGGTTGGCCGATGTGTTGAAGGTGATGGAGCCCTAGGCTGAAAAGCAAGAAATTGGTAAATAGGGTTATGTAAATAGCAAGATAATGCGAAAATCAACTCTTACCGAGACAGTCGGAGAGGGTGGTGGAGAAGGAGAAGGAGTCCTCAATCGTGCCTTGGCTCGTTCGCGCCGTTGTAAGGTGGCTTTCTTGGTTCTGGGTGAAGGGGCCGATCGAGTTCTCTCCTTCAATATAGATGACGCCGCGGCCTGAAGAGGATATGAAGTTAAAGTATGACATTACAAGGGGGTTGTGTAAACACAAAAAGGGGATTACATTGACCTTGCGAACTGCATGTTTGGTCCTCTTTGGTTGGGGGGCATCGCCTGGGTCATCGGCTGGCGGGATCTTAGTAGCTTCGGCCGATGGCTCCTTGGTGGTTTCGGCCGATGGGTTCTCTTCTTCATGTGCATCGGCCGCTGCCGCATCAACTTCCTCCTTCATCATTTGTTCATCAAGGAATTCTTCCAAGGAGGGGTCTAGCTCTTCGGCATCGGCCTGGTCATCGGTTTTAGCCTTCTTGCTGGCTTTCTGCGATTTGCTTTTGGCCGGCGCTTTCCTCTTGGGGTTTTCTTTAGGCATCGGACCTTGGAGAAGCGACGCCACTTTTGGGGCAGTAAGGCCGATGATTGACTCCATGACAGTTGATCCTGACGGGGCTAGGGCTTGATGATAGAAGATGTCTCGCCCACTGTTGCTCACAGCCGGAATCGAACCATCGGGAACCTGAGGGCTGATGTTTTTGATAAGGCCCGTCACATAGAATCTGGCCGATTGATGGAAAATATGAGCAGCCCACTCTTGCCACCATGTCTGAAAACTGATATGAACAAAAGCGCTCAGATGCAATCGGTCACAATCGCCGAGATTTGGGAGTTCGATTTCCATCGCTTTGCTCATGACCAGCGCCGATGGAACCGTGCCTCTGCTTTCTAAGAGTTTATGAAGATGCAAACTCACAGGAAGCTGTCCAAGCCCGCACTGTCTAGCGGCCACCATTGGATTATAAAATTCGTAAGACAGGCTGGTGCTTCTTCCTTGAAATAGGCCTATTGGGAGCAGGCATGGGGTGAGGCCGATCATGAACAATTCCCTTGACTCTGAATCATCATTTATCAAACTCAGTTGAAAATCGTCAGGGAGTTCGAAGTCTCGGTCCGATGTGTAGACAAACATTTCCATCCTGGCCGATGGAGGGCCGGTGAAGAAGCGGATGAACCATGTAGCCATATCCTCGGCCGATTGGTCTGCGCCTGGGTAGATGGAAGCTGCTTCCCCATAGGACATGCATCTTCTGGTCCTGGGGTCTTCATGATCAGCGTACTTGGAGGGGAAGCAGGAGTCCGATAACGGGGACCGATTGACCATGGGGTTGGTATGGATGGTGAGCCAGAGCTGAACAAACCACCATGGTCCTCCATGGGCTACAGTCTGTTTTAATATCAAATCTTGTGTGGAGGTATGAAGCAGCCGATAGACAGCTCCCAAAAGGTATCGGCCCAAGGGGATTTGTTTCTTGTCGACCAAAGCCTGAGCCAAGTGTTGACAGTTTGTAGTGGGGCCGTAGGTCGATCCACAAAAAACAAATCTCTCCAACCATAATGTCAGGAAGGCTACATGTTCTCGTTCCGAGACCGATCCCTGTTCCATGTGTTCAGAGATGAACCCAGACCAACCTCCAATCTTTTTGGTTTTCAACTTGTGGCTGCTATGTATCAGGAGGCTGAAGGGGTTGATCTCGGAGTCAATGTCCAACCCTGTTAGTATCTTGACGTCGATCAGGGTGGGGGTCATCGGACCTTGTTTGAACATAAAGGCGTTCAAGGTACTGGACCAGAAGTAGCTGGCGGCCGACATGAGTGGTTCGTTCTTTTTGGTATCGGCCAGGGACAAAGCGATGCATTGGCCGATCCCGATCTCGTCCCAGTGGACTTGTTTGGCAGCAGCAATCCTCTTATGCCAGGTTCTGTATCCGTTAAGCTTGGATGGCCAGGACCTGAAAGTATGTTTCCATAAAGACACATTGGGCTTGGCTTGCCTAAAGGGGATTCTGTCTGTCTCGGCATTGATTAGCCAAGTCGGGTCGTGATCGCCCATGAGGCCTAGCAGAAAGCGATGGGATTTGTCGTCGGTAGGGATCAAGATTTGGTTTTTGAAGACCTAGATCATGAGAAGGACGATGAAAATATAAGACCCGGGGAGGGGGGTAGAGAGTAAAAACCCTAACTTGGAGAAATCGGCGGAAAAAAGGCGATAATGTGGATTTTGAAGGAATTGACTTACCGCAGGGATCTCAGAGGCGTAGAACGGGGCGGAGGCCATCGTTGTCGTTGAAGGGGTCGCTGTGAAGGGGGTCGATGTTGACGGAACGCCGAGGGGTCGCCGGAGTTGAGAAACGTGAAGGGTTTGTTGAATCGGCGGCGGAAGGATTCGAATCTGGATCTGCGCGGTTTTCAGATTAGACCTAGCAAAGAAGTCGATGGGTTCCTTGGAGTTAATTCCGCCACATTATATAATGAAGCGGAATTGGGGGGCATGTGTTAACGACGGATTTTGGTAATCGACTTGGAGAGAAAAGAGGAAACCGAAGCAGAGAGGAAGGATTGAGTTCGTTTTTAGGCAATTGTATCTTGTAAATTAAGTAGTTTAGATCTAATCTGTGGCTTAAGTCTGCCGCAAGGACTTGTTTGTTAGTTGTAGATAAGATCGTGCCCTACAAGAGTTCTGTTGTAACCTCGGGTATAAATATCCCGATGGTTTGTACATAGAGTCTCTCTCTCAATCAATCAAAATATACAACCAATTCAATCTACTTTTGGCGCATCGCCAACCCTCATAAGAGGTTGATCTTGACGAGTTCTTGTCTTCCCAGAGCAAAGGTAAGAACTCGTCCCCGACGATTGGCATCATCGGGGCTAGCGTGTCGCTTTAGGCACGTTAAGCCTCGATGATGTGATCGTCGTCTATCGTGTTTTGAGTAATCTTGACAGGTGTCTTAATTATGCTTCGCCGGCAGTATATTCGTTTTAGGGTTTATTGCCGACGACAGTTTAATTGTTATGCTTGGTTAGATTATTTGATGCATTTACCATCCCCAAAAGCAATCGACGGCTTGATTTTCTTTGTGTTAAGTCTCGATTCACACTTTGAGTTGCTATCGACCTTAGTCCTGTTTCGAGATCTAACACGAAGCCTGTTTTCGATTGTAATTAAGGATAGCGCCGGGGTTTCAGCCGGTCTTATCTAATGCATGTGATTATTTAGGTTTTTGCATGTGTTTGCCACTTATATATGTGGATTGACGAATATAAACATATCGATTACGGAGTGTTTCTTTTTAAAAGGCTTTTTTGTGATTGGTATATTTATGTTAGCCGATTTACTTGTATAAGTCTACACTAGAGTAATAGCTAGTGCAGTTATCCTCATGAAACCCTCATCGGCTAATTTCATTAATCTGTCACACGATTCTGGCATAGGCCGATGAGATTAAATCTTGTCAATTTGCTTATTATAATTGAGTAAGCCGATACAGCTTTGCCCTATCGGCTGGGCTATAATAATGTGACATCGGCCTATCGGCCGATCGACCATTGTTTTCTGATATGGTTTACTTGTTTCTTGTTGATTGCAGATCAAATCAACTGGCACGCTTTGCGCACGACTAGGTAAGCCAATTTGGATCTGCACTAGAGTTAAGCAGATCTCCCAGGCCGCCGTGGTAACGCGGAACCCGTTTTGTTGCTGGACGGGTCCAAATTCTGTGCCAACAACGAGGAAGAAAGGCGTTTCCCCAGTCGCCCGGCTTGGAGTGGTTCGGTTCGCCCAGAGCACCGCCGGCAGCTCCTCGATCCACGAATCGCCGTGCTTCTTGAGGATGTTGAAGGTCTTGTTCTTGAGGCCCTTGAGGATTCAAATCAACTTGTCGATTGCGACATACAGATACTCGAACCCGCCCGGGGCCTTCCTGAAGGGACCCAGGATGTCCAGCCCCCAGACAGCAAACGGCCAAGAAAGAGGTATGGTCTGCAGGGCCTGAGCCGGCTGATGCGTTTGCTTGGCGTGAAACTGGCACGCCTTGCATCGTCGGACCAGGTCAACTACATCGTGGAGCGCCGTCGGCCAATAGAAACCCTGGCGAAAGGCCTTGCCAACCAAGGTGCGGAAGTTGGCGGGGCCACCAAAGGTGACCGAGAGGTCGATGTGACCCAGCGGCCAGGTGTGCCCCGGCGTCACGCCGATGATCGGCTGGGACGGCCGGAGTTCCATCCCCGGGGCCTTGATAGCATCAAAGGCCGCGAGGGAATGGATGTTGAGGGCCGCGCCCCCGTCTATCAGGACACGCCCCAACTTCAGATTGCAGACGGTGGGAGAAACCACCATCGTGATCTACCCTCCCCGGGCAACGCATGGCGCGTGGTCGGTCTGGTCAAAGGTGAGGGCGACCTCCGACCAACGCGCCCGCCGCGTCGCCTCATGGGTAGGGGCCGCGACCAGAAGCTCTCGCTTCATGGCCTTGAGGCTCCGGCGAGAAGCGTGAGCGCACGCTCCCCCATCAACGGTGGCGACGGTGGCCTCGGGCTCCTGAAAGCCCAGATCATCGTCGCCATCGTCGATGTCCTCGGCGGGGGCCTTCTGCCTGGCCTCACTTCACCGGTTGCCGGTGGGAGTCACCGGGGCCTTGCCCTCACGGCGCTCCTGCCTCCTCTCCTCTTCCCACTTCCTTGTCCGCTCGGCCAAGCTTTTGACCGCACGGCAGTCTACGAGGTCGTGGAGAGAGGTGTTGTGCACGGTGCACCATCTGCCGGCCAGGCGCTCCCTGCCGGGAGCGCCAGCCTCCTTCTTTTTGTCGCCCGCGGGCCTCCCCTTTCGGGGGGTCCGCGAAGCACCCTCGACGACGAGGACGTGACCCTCGTCGTCGGAACGGGCCGACCTCTTCTTCCTCATCCTATCCCGCCGCCCTGAACGAGCGGCGGACTCGGGGGCAGCCGGAGCCGCCGCTCCAGAGCCGGAGGAGTTCCAGGTCCAGGCCTCCTCCTTGCGAGCCACACGGTCTGCGAGCTCGAAGAGCTACGCGGTGGTCGGAGGCTCCTTGGAGGCGATCTTCTCGAGCATGCGGTTATGCCGCACGCCCCCCCTGAATGTGTAGATTACCGCATGTGCAGGGATGCATGGTATGGTATTGCGGACTTGACAGAACCGCTGGATGTATGAGCGGAGAGACTCATCGTCCCTCCGTTGTACCACGTGCAAGTCCGCCTCTTCGCCTGGGCGCGGGTATGTGCCCTGGAAGTTCGTGGTGAACTGCTGGCACAAATCCTCCCAGGAGTGGACCAATGCGGGTGGCAGGTTCATTAGCCAACCCCGCGCCTGGCCTTTCAGGGCCATGAGAAAGAAGTTCGCCATGACCCTGTCGTCACCCCCCGCGGCTTCTATCCCAGTCGTGTAGATCTGGAGAAACTCAGCGGGGTTGACGCTTCCATCATATTTTTCGGTGATGGTGGGCCGGAACCTCGGGGGCCAATGGACATTCCGAAGGCTCGCCACGAAGGCTCGACAGCCGGCACCGCCAACCAGGGACACGGGGGACCGGCCCCCGTGACCGGAACGGAGCGACGCCCTAGAGGAGGAGGCGACTTCCGTTGCATGGGCGGCGCGACGAGCGTCGCGTCGGCGCTCGATATCGAGCCGGGCGTCTGGCCCCCCATGCATATCTTCTTGAGTCGGAGGCGTTGATGAGGGAACCGTGGACGAACGGCGTGTGTTGGTCATCGTCTGCCGTGCCCTCCGCCTCGACGACATAGAGCCGGCGGCAGCAGCGCCAGAGGTCCCGGTGGCGGAAGACCGCCTGCCGGTGCTTAGGCGCTGCTGCGCCGTCATGACCAGGTTGGCCACGTCATCCAGCCAACGCTGGGCTGGGGTCTCTAGATCGGGGACGACGGGCGGGTGACGCAAGAGCGCGCCCGCAGCCTGGAGCGCGCCCTGGGGCGTGCCGCCATCGCCTGCGAGCGGCGAGGTCGCGGATCCCTCGACCTCCTCAAGCACCTTCCCCCGCCCAAGATTTCGGCAGGAGGGGGACGACGGGGTGCGAGCCCGATGACGCGGGTTCTGCTCCCCGCCATCACCGCTAGCGCTCAAAGAAGGGTTGTACGCCACTGCCTCTTCGGCCATAGGGCTGACCTGGCGAAGCTTGGCGCACACGAAAGGAGATGGGGGCTCAGAAAAACACACGCGCGCCCCCTACCTGGCGCGCTAGATGACGGAGCGTGAAACTCCTCACCGGGAGACCGTGCAGGTCCCCCTTTGCCGGTTCGGCCGGGGGCGCAAGGTGAGGTTCTTAGCCCCTGATCTGAGGGATCTCAGCGAGAAAGAACGCGTGGACACAGGCAGTTTAGACAGGTTCGGGCCACTGAGAAGCATAATACCCTACTCCTGTGTTCTGGTAGATCTGTGAATGTAAAGAGATCCAGAGAGAGTTCAGCCTCTAGACCAAATCGGCCAGAGTCCGATCGAGTCCTCCCTCTCTCCTAGGCCTGGGCCTCCTTTTATATGGCAAGGGGCTACCACACGGGCCACAAGCTGCCTAAGAAAGAAAACATTCTTTTACAATTAGGGCTATCCTACTGCCGGAAGCAGCATCTGACAGACGCCGCAGCACGCCTCTGCTCAGCCAGTCGACCCATCCGGGGGACGCCCGTTTCAACCTTCATTAAATGGCGGGTGACTTTCTCGCCTCGCCTGTGCCGGAATCTGGAATGCATCTGACCGGGACTAACGTACCAACTCCGAGAGTTGGCACGCCAGCTCCGGCTGAGAGACGAGAGACAGAGGGCTCTCATCATTCTGACGGGACGGGGCGAGGCGTGCTGCAGGCCGCCTGGCGCCATCTAACCCATGATCTGACCGGTCTGTGATCGGTCACTCGCCGTGACCGGTCACGGACCGGATAAGCATGCGCCACGCCGCATTAAATGCGGCGTAGTGCGCTCGTCTGAACCGCCATAAATGCGGTTAGGTGAGCTCTGCCATGCTCACCTAACCCGCGCACGTGGCACCAAAACCACAGGGGGTCAGGGCGCCCCAGCCCTCGGGGCAGAATCGGGAGCGGCCCGACCCCGGGGGGAGACCGGGAGGGCAGCCACCACGTCACCCTCGGGCCCGACTCCTCCGGGGGAATGGGCCACGTGAATCACTGTGGCCGCCCTTCCCTTTGATCTCGACACCCCCGGTCCCATGTCGCCGACACAGGATATACACAAGATTGAGGAAAAAGATGGGGGACAAGAATTTTTATACAGGTTCGGGCCCCTTAACTGACAAGTAATAGTCCTACTCCTATTGGACAAAGCCGGTGTTGCCTTTATATATTGATATCACACAAGTACAACATTTGGGACAACTAATTTAGTCGACGTCGGCTTGGCGGTCTGGAACTCTCACACGTAGTCGATGGCTAGTATAGTTTTCTTCCTCGAATATGAACTCGACGAGATGGGAGGTAATTCTAGATCCCTCATGTTGGCATTTGTTATAATCACATGTCGTACAGGGAATTCCTAACAATCTTACAATAGTAAGTGATTTTGATTCTTGCATTTGTACTATTCATGAAGTGTTCATAATTATTAAATTTCGTTCATTAATGCGAATCATAAATCCTATTATGTGCATAGTGCGTACCATTTCTACAAAGTCAAGGGCGGAGAACTACTGCAAATGAATGAGAAGTTGCTAGTGCATACATACTGACCGGTAATATACTCTGCACACTTATTTATTTAAAGTCTTTTACCTGCATGGATAACTAATTTCTTCTATGTATATGTCATAATGAAGTGTCACAAGAAACCTAAAGGCAGTGTCATTTGCGGATATTACACATGCGAGTTTCTTAGGGTTAATGGTAGATACAGGACCAACGCAGAGGATGTAAATCTCTCAACTCAACATATAAGTCCAATGATGAAATACACATATAATTGATATTGTAATATATTCTCGTGCTTTCATGCATGTAATTGTCTAGAATCGAACATAGAACTAGTTTTGACGATGAAGACATTAAAAACGTGCAGCGGGACCTCTGTCACTTCATCCACTGCGAGTGTTGTCATTAAGATGGACTTTTCTTTGACCCCGAAAGCAGTCTAGCGATAAACAACGAATATAAGTCTCTTCGAGATTGGAGTCACGTGCTTGTGTAATGAACATTAATACATTTTGAAATGATAATACTAAGTGCAAATATTAATGTATATGGCCGACACTTCTTTTCATGAATGTATTCAATATATGTGTATTATATCTGTATTATATGTTTGTTAGTGGCTAAATGTATTTATGTATTAATTAATTAATTAATGGCAACATTATTGATTAAAAATTAATATTAAAAAATTTGGCTAAAAAATTTATATTTTGGTGCAAATATTTTTTCAGGCGGCATTGTCATATTTTCGTAGGCGACTTCTTCATATTTTCCCAAGCGGCTCGTTGTGCTCCCATTCGCCTAGGAAGATTGATCTTCCCAGACGGACCGGCCAGTTGTCTGTGAAAATGGAGCCATTTTCACAGGCCTTTACCTATAGATGGACCGGCCGTCCGCGTGAAAAAACCGTTTTGACCCGTTTAGAAAAATAGTTTTTCTAGTAATGGGACAAAGTACAATCTCCGTTTGAAAATGTAAAATGTAATTACAAAGAACAAATGAACTTTCCATTTTAAAAAGTAAAAGGAAAAAGGAATAAATCAAAGTCTCTATATGAAAGGTAAAACCTATTTCTGTTGGAAACGGAATTCGCAAATTCGATCTAAGTAGGGCCTGTTCACTTTAAGGTTGGAGTACTAGTGCTACTAATCAATTTTATCATCCTTCAAGTACCATTCCCCTGTTGGATTCTTCTTCCTTCGTCGCTATCTAATTTCTCTTTCCATCGATGCAAACGTGCTAGGTACTCAATCCGTCCCAAATTAGTTGATTTAAAGTTTATATAATTTATCCTAAATATGTTGTTATTCTCTAACCAATCCTCGGTTTACAAATCGAGAAATTTTATTCTTTTCTACTTATTAATACTACTTTTCTATTAATAAAAGACATTTAGTTTTTTTCCCTCCACACTAATTTGAATCCTAATTGCCAGAAATCAATTTATTTTGCGGCTGAGGAAGTAGTAACATGCTAACAACCATCAAGTATATATCAAGCCCAAACATATCCATAGTTCTTGCCATCGTCTTCTTTAGTCTCATCTTCATCCACAGGTATCACACTATTACTTCTCTCCATTTACATCACCTTACAACACTGAATTGATCGATCAATGGTTTCGACAGACGTGGAAGCATAATTGGTCCAATGCCCTAACTACAACGGAAAATTACTCTAGCTTGTACCCTAAAGTTGAGGGGTGTACTCTCATTTCCTCCAAATTTTTATTGGCTTCATAAATTCGCCCCATAATTTTGTGCCAACTCTCGCTTTTACTACAACTTCGCATTAAATATCAAATTTGCTCTTGTCTTTCTTCCTTCTTCATTTTTCTTCTCTTCTCACCATCGAATTCCGTTCTTACGTGCATCACCTTTCTAAACTCTGGCACTGTCTAATTTCGGCTATGACTATCATGTTCCTCAACCCAAGTAGCATTAATTTCGCCTGCCAATCCCATGCCTAAGATCCTCTTATTGGGTCGCGCACACTCGAGTTCCCGTGCCATTGCACCCATCTGCTCCCTCTCTTTCATATATTATGATGTTTCATATTACGAGTGATATCCTATGTTTTGCTATGAAATATATAAATGAATATATGTTATACATTATAAAAATAATATATGTATATATTTAAATAATATAAAAATATTGTGAAGATAATGATTTGACATTGTTTGCATATTAAATTCTAAAAATATAAAAAAATATAAATGATATGTCATGTTTGCATGATACTCCGTATTTAAAATACTCTAGATAATAATTACTAGTGAGTGATAATGTGATACACTTACATGTGATTTAAAATAATCTATATAATAATTGCCAGTGGATGATGATATAGCACATTTGTATGTTGAGTTTTAGAAGTTAGTGGATATATAATCATTATATAGATAGTATAGGTAAATTGTTTTGACTTTTTTCTAGTAAAATTTTTTTTATGTTTGACTAAATTTATAAAAAATATTTAACAATATTTACGACACCAAATAAATTTCATTAAATGTAACCTTGAATATGTTTCGATAATATGCTTATTTTATGTTAAAAATATTACTATATTTTTTTATAAATTTAATAAAACTTAAAAAAATTAAAAAAATAAAACGATTTATAATAAACAGTGGTAGCAGTTGCTTGCACGCATCTTTATCTGTCTCTCCCCAAGTCTGAGCTCAGCCGCTGCCCTCCTTTGTGCCTAGCTCTGCTGCAATCGCACGTGCGCGGCACATTTATACGAGTTATGATTGGCCTAAACATACATAAAAACTGAATAATTTATTTGATTTTATTATTATTTCAAAATTTACAATTAGTACTTACAAAATTATATAGTAACTATATGTATAATCCATACATCCACTCTAACATTTTTGCACCTTCTATTTTATTAATTTAATATCCTGACATTTTAGGCAAAGAAATCCGAACGAAGTTGTGGAACCATCAAGGGGAAGGTCGCACCATTTAGCCGGTAATGTCGTTGGCCATTAGATAATCAGGCGAGTACTTATTCATGTGGAGCATGGAGATCCACAGCATTATGTATTTATGTCAACAGGTTGCTTTTGCGTCCATTTCATCACGGTCAAGTCACCGACAAGATCAGGGATGAGCGCGAGATATTTGCTTGTGACCAACGAGGAATGCTTATTTTAAACCGCCATGATTTCTAACGCGGTAAAAGAATAACTCCTCAATTACTTACTCTATTGATGCTATGCAAGACTTTGTTCAGACTATCTGTATTATATTTTCGATAAATTCAGACCAAATTGGTGCTAATGTGTGTAAATACTTTCAGTCTTCGTCTTGAAATGTACTACACGAGCTGTGGGCACACCGAACCAATCTTTTTTGAGGCCCATCGCAAGTTGTGACTTGTGAGGTGATTAGGGGTGAAAACGGGGAGAGTAATTCCCGACCGTCCGTCTGACCCGAGACTTGCGGGAAAAATATGAGAGAGAAATGAGAGACCTGATATTATCTGAGTTCAAACCCGAATTCGTAAAAAAATATGAGTTAGGATATGGAAGAGTTGTATCCGTTCGTATGTCACATATTATAAAACATATGTAAAAATCTATTATAAATTCACCTATAAACATGATAAAAGATTAGTTAATCACTATTTTTATGAGCTCACATGTAAAATTATATAATTTGTTTCTCGATTTATCTCATTTAGCACTTTAATTGTCTTCTTATATTAAATATCTATAAATTATAGATACAAATAAATATCTGTTTCCGAATCCGATTCGAAAAAATAATATAAGCAGCATGAGTGATATGTTATCCGATATTACCCGTACTCGGTTTTGAATTTAAAGGAAGATATGGAATAGGATATGAAAACGCTGTGATCCAACCATATCCGTCCATTTTCACCCCCTAGAGGTGATAGATAGCAACACCAATATCATACGAGCAATTTTCAGATATTTTATCTGGCAGCCCTTTTTGGGGATCGATTCAGTTGCATGCAGAAACATGTGCTTTGAAAAGAGCTTCCGCGGAAAGGCGCCAAAATCGCCCATTCCTCCTGGTTCCCTGGACCCAGCAGAGCTCCTCTGCGGATAATACTAGGGATGAAACCGGTACGAAAATCACATCTATTGTTTATATTTTTATTTTTTTTAAATCAGAATTGAAATGTGGATATGAAAACGGAATTGAATATCGTCGAAACCAAAAACCGTGCAAATACGAAGCAGCGCAAAAACGGTAATGAAAATTTATCAAAATACAAAAACCCCTTAAACTGAGTTTCAAACTTTGTCAAGGCAACGGTACATCACAAAATATAATTAATTAGGATATGAATTGGTATATGCTCTATGATATGGACTTTTGTAATTATGTAAATTCCGAGAAAGTATTCGGAAGGTTTCCGACTGATCCCGAGTTCCAACGAAAACTGTCCTTATCATATTCGTTTCAGTTTCCAAAATAAAATTTTGAATTCGTTTTCAAAAAATTCCGAACGGCAATTTTCGTTTCCAAAAACAAGTTTGGAATCCAGAAAGTTTTTGTACCGTTTTCATCCCTAGATAACGCTACCATGATTAGATTGTGTTCTTCTCCAAGCTTTCCAACTTTCTAATTTCTTGTTTTTCACACGCATATTTCTAAAATTGCTAAATGGTATGTTTTTTTATAAAAACTTTTTAAAAAAGTTGCTTTAAAAATTCATATAAATCTATTTTCTAAGTTTTATTAGCTAATAATTAATTAAGTTAATCTACCAATTGGGAGTGTGCCATGAGCGAAGGGTTCCCAACCTTTCTTAACTAACACAGCCTAAGGGTTACTTTGAAAGGATTGAAGAAACGGAGGCATATGAAAAACATAAGATTTTAATAGAAATGTAAGTACAAAATAAGGAATTATAAAACATTAAAAGATACATAAATGATCATTTGATTAGGCCATAGGAAAAACATAGAAATTGAATAAGAGAGATAGATTCAAAGAAATTTTTTTTGAGAGGTTAGAGTTCTTGCTATATTTTCTTCAAAATCTATATCCAATGAGCCAATGTATAGGAATTTCATGAAATTCGAAACACTCTAATACGGTCAAATAGAATTTTTTATAGAATTTAAATCCTATAAAATTATGTGAAAACAATGTTTTATTTATATATCTTAGGATGAACAATTGACATGTGATTTATATTTGTTTTGATATTTGTTGGATAATTGACGAAGTGGTGTTTTGCTCTCTGTGTGAAGTCGGTCAGTCTGAATAGGATGTAACTTTTAATTATGCTAAAAATTTTTAATTTTTGATATTCCTATGTCACACCCAGAAATTCCCGAAACAGAATTTCAAACTGAATGTGCATTAAAACCCCTGTCCAGGGCCGGCCATGGTATATAAACGACAAAGTCGATACATAGATCCACGTCTTACAAACATATTAAAAATCTTACAAATGCAGCGCAAAATAAAAACGAGCTAAACAGATACACTTGACGCTCGCAGCGTGGCGACTCCACTCCATGGGCATCCTCGATGGTAGCACCGAAACCTACTCCTTCGGGTAACCTTCATCCGAAAAATACTCCAACTCTGATGTGGAAAGATAGAGCAAGACTGAGTACTACCCACTGTACTCAGCAAGTCATACCAGTAGAGGAGTGTCGGTGACATGGGACCGAGGGTATCGAGACCAAAGGGAAGGGCGGCCACAGGGATCCACGGGCCCCTAGGGGAGACGGACACGCCTGCGCGGCCCCCGAGGCCCGTCGGAGTCCAGGCCTAAGGACCCGGGGGGGCCGAGCCCGGCCCCCCAAGATTGATCGCCTGGATGGCTGAGATCTATGCGTTCCTCAAAGATCAGACTCTACCCGAGGACCACGCAGGGAGTGAACGCGTCAATCGCATCTCCAAGCGCTACGTGCTGGTGGAAGGGGCCCTCTACCGACGCGGGGCCAACGGAGTCCTCCTGAAGTGCATTCCTCGGGAACAGGGCGCCGAGCTTCTTGTCGATGTCCATGAAGGCGAGTGCGGAGCCCACTCCGCCTCGTGCACCTTGGTCGGCAAGGCCTTTCGCCAGGGTTTCTATTGGCCGACGGCGCTCCACGACGCAGCGGACCTGGTCCGACGATGCAGGGCGTGTCAGTTTCATGTCAAGCAAACGCATCAGCCGGCTCAGGCCCTACAGACCATACCTCTTTCATGGCCGTTTGCCGTCTGGGGGCTGGATATCCTGGGTCCCTTCAGGAAGGCCCCAGACGGGTTTGAGTATCTGTATGTCGCAATCGACAAGTTTACTAAGTGGCCCGAGGCTTATCCGGTCATCAAGATCGACAAGCACTCGGCGCTAAAATTCATAAAGGGCATCACTGCTCGGTTCGGGGTGCCTAACCGTATCATTACGGACAAAGGCACCCAGTTCACCAGTGAGCTTTTCGGCGACTACTGCGAAGACATGGGCATCAAGCTCTGTTTCGCCTCACCCGCCCACCCCAGAAGCAACGGCCAGGTGGAGCGCGCCAACGTAGAAATCCTCAAGGACCTCAAAACCAAGACCTTCAACATCCTCAAGAAGCATGACGATTCGCATTTATTAATGATGAAAAGTTTGCTGTATGAGGATGAAGAAAAGGAAAGATAAATAATAAAAAATATTTAGTGCATTAATTAATGATTAAAGATCTTATCGTCTATACTATTATAAAAGAATAGTCTTTATTAATATAAATTAAAGATGAATAATAAAAAAAATTAGTATATTAATGATTAAAGATCTTTTCGTCTATACTATTATAAAAAAATAGTCTTTATTAACCTAAATTAATACATAAAGCTCGTATTCGTATTAGATTGTAACTTTCTTCGAATGTACATGCCCTAACTCTGCCGTCCCGTGCCGCCCAGCCCAGCTGCCTGCGACGTCGTCGTCTCTATCCATCTCGCGTTCCCGCGGCACGGATGCCAGGACGAGCGGAAAAAATATTTTGCCCCCATTCGCCGGGCACTCGCGTCCCCCTCCCCACCTCCGCGCGGGCGCCACGCCACCCCCACGCACCGCAGGTCGCCGTCGCCTTCCTCCTCTCGGCCCTCGGCGCGTCCACCCCGAGCCGCCCGTGGGCGGTGGCCCCGTAGCCGCCGGCGTGGGAGAGGCCGAGAGGGAGGGCCATCGCGCCGCGTGCTTTGGACTGGGTGAGCTGCGTGTTCTGATCAATTTTTTTGGGGGGGATTTTCCCCCTTTTTTGTTGAATATTTTCCGCGAGGACGATTCATTCCTTGTGGGGGGTGAATGGTGGAACTGCTAGCTTTGATTACCTATGCAAGTTTGGAACTCGGTTTCTTCCCTCCCCGTGTGCTACCTTTCTTTCTTGGGCTGTTTTTCCGAGGGAGAGCCTCTTGGTCTCCGATTATTCCTAGACGACTTTCGGCTTTCATTTCGATTGCTCCGCGATTTTGGAGCCTTTTTCCATGGCTTTTCGCGGATTATCCTCTCGAGGCCTCGATTCCTGCTATTGGGTTCTTGAACGGGAGACATAGGAATAGGAGAACAATTGAAGCTTTAATTAATCACGAAAGCTCCTTCCGAGTCTCAGCGCTTCTCTAAGCTCCGCCATCTTGGACCTGGAAAGGTGCCATTGACGCAATTTTCATTCTTCTCATGATTTTTCTTTCTGGTGTTCTCTTTCTTGAGGAGAAAATCTATGCTGTGTTGCTTGTAGTAGCGTAGTAGTAGTTAGTACTACTACTACAACTCTCCTCCGAAAGCTCATTCAGGTTCTTGTACGCGCGCTGCATACGGAGAATCAGAGTGTCCAGCACATCTCATTTCATTTTGTAAGCTCTGAATCTGTGTCGTTCTTCAATTTTGGTTTTCAGTGGCCTGTGCTGTTTCAAGTTTCGCCTTGCAGGACTGTCCCAATAATTCTTGTACGTTATCAGGAGCGGTGTTCATGATACTGTAGTTTAGTTATGTGCTTTTCCAAGAAATTTGCTCCTCAAAAAATATCCTATGCTTGTGCAATTCTATTATGACCTTACAGAGTTGGTGGTGCCTGTATGGTCTCTAACTGCAGCTATCATTACCTCTCGCAGGTCTGTAAAATAGGCCGGTGGTTGGATAGCTTATGTAGGCTTATCTAATTTGTTGATCACTTGGCAGGTAATTGCAGGAGTAGCTAGTGCTAGAAGTAATTTTTGGAAATGGTTAGTGGGAGGCCAGTAAATGGGGAATTGGATGCATGCTTCAGAAGCCTCATGCTTTCTATCGGCAGCGGGAGGGGGCAGGCTGAAGGTGGTGGTGCAATGCCAACCTTGTCAGGCTGGAAGGACCTTCCTATTGAGCTGCTTCTGCGGATTATGTCAATAGTTGGAGATGACCGGATGCTTGTTGTGGCATCCGGTGTTTGCACTGGTTGGCGCGACGCACTGGGATGGGGGCTTACTAGTCTTTCCCTCTCACGGTGAGCAAGTTTTTATCCTTCAGTATAGTTCTTTAGATCGATGGTTATTGTCTGATTGGTGTGACTTGTGTGGTGGTGTTAACTTTTCATGACATTACGTTTGTACGCTGTTGGTGTAATGGTGGGAAGATTTGGATTAGCTTTGATCATTGAAAATATTGGATATGGCACTACTACTAGAATATATTCCAAGTGTCTTAGAACACGTATTCCTGTGCATCATTATTCAACCATATCTTACTATTAGAAAAATAGAAAAGCCCATGTGCTTATAGCGTTAGATTTGGGTCTGTGACTGTTGTAGGTTTTTCTGCAACCCTATGCAGTGACATATACGCATCTTATTTTACCACTTATATTGTCTGAAGGCCTGAAAATCCTAAGAACAGACTTTTCTTTTCATTTGAACTGATGTCCAAAGCAAAATTCGGCATACATGCTATGGTTAATATAACCCTTAACTATAAAAAAACTAACATGAGATGGCCAGGGCAACATGCTTCACCTACTTGAACGGAGACTAGTCACTATTTCTGCTTAGGGACACTAAGCCACTGACAAGTGCTCTCTATTTTTATTTCTAATTCCTAGATTAATTAACATGTCTCTTTGATGATTCCCATCATGGAGTACATGCTACTAGTAGTATTTCAATCTTTGAAAGCATATTTTCAAATGGTATTTTCTTTGCGTTTTAATCTTCTAGCATAGCATTTCCAAGCTTTTAGTATCTGTTAGTTGACCTGAAAATTATACCATCTGCAGGTGCCAGCAGAACATGAATAACTTAATGATATCACTTGCTCACAAGTTCACGAAGCTTCAAGTTCTCACTCTTCGCCAGAACATACCTCAGCTTGAAGACAGTGCAGTAGAGGCCGTTTCCAACTACTGTCATGATCTACGTGAGTTAGACCTTAGCAGAAGTTTTAGGCTTAGTGACCGTTCCTTGTATGCATTAGCCCGTGGCTGTCCTCAGCTTACAAAATTAAACATTAGTGGATGTTCCAACTTCAGTGACACTGCCTTGACCTATCTTACCTGCCACTGTAAAAATCTTAAGTGCTTGAATCTTTGTGGTTGTGGGAAGGCAGCAACCGACAGAGCTTTGCAGGTACTCTCTGTTAACCCATTGTTTTGATAACATGTTTGATGAACTTCCATTGAGTTTCTGTAATCTTGATGCAGGCCATAGCCCGTAATTGCGGCCAGCTGCAATCATTGAACTTAGGTTGGTGTGAGGATGTCACGGATAAGGGAGTGACCAGCTTGGCATCAGGGTGCCCTGATCTCAGGGCTCTGGACTTGTGTGGTTGTGTTCTTATAACAGGTAATTTGCAGTATTTGTATATAATCTAATTTTTATAACGGCCTATTTCTCTTCATACATTGAAAAAGAAATAAGTTGCTAATCTGAATGCTAGTCATCTAGATTACCAGAGTTGTATATTAGTTTCTAAGATACTTGGTTGCTGTGTACTACTTAAATGCAGTTACTTTTTTGTTACATGATTGGGACTTCCATTGTAGCTTCTAGCAATCATGAGCATAATTTGTTTAGATAAGGAAGATGAATTACATCCCTAGCCTCAGCAATCATGAGCATATTGAACTTTAATTTTGTTTAATCATTTACTGCAGACGAGAGCGTAATCGCTCTTGCCACTGGGTGTCCACACCTGCGATCTTTAGGCTTGTACTACTGCCAGAACATCACCGACCGAGCCATGTACTCCCTGGCAAACAGCCGGGTCAAGAGCAAACGCAGGAGGTGGGACACTGTGAGGAGCAGCAGCTCTAAGGAAGAAGACGGTCTTGCGAACCTGAACATCAGCCAGTGCACGGCCCTGACACCCCCAGCGGTCCAGGCGGTCTGTGACTCCTTCCCAGCGCTCCACACTTGCCCTGGGAGGCACTCCCTGATCATCAGTGGCTGCCTTAGCCTGACGTCTGTCCACTGCGCCTGCGCCCTCCACCCACACCGGGCTGGAAGAACCATGGTGCCTAGCCACGCATACTGATGGTGTTTGGGCGCTTGGTCCTGGTGAATGCCCTATTGTTTGGTGGATGATGAGGTTCCTTCCTGGCCTAGAGGAAGAAGCTGTGTGAATAAACTCGGAACTCAAATAATGTACAGTAGGACTCTATCTCTGTAGGATTGATAACAATGGAGTGGAGAATGGCTGGAGAGTTGCGTCTCTCCAGCCATTCAGGCCACTGACTGCAAACTACTACTACAAAGATGTATGCTATGTAGGGGACTTCTCTTAAGTGGCTTGTCTCTATTTGTGAGCAGGGGATTCAATGATTCGCCACTCTTTAGATCGGAGATTTGATGATTTGCTATCCCGAATTCAAGATTCACATATCATTGAGACTCAGGATCCCACGTGTCACTGGCAGTAGCACCTTAAAAAGTGTCAAATCATTAAATCTGTCATGCTCTCCTTTATCAGGGGCGGGTATAGCTGTATAGTCTAGTTCAAGGACTGGGATAACGCCCATAATGCATAATGCAAGTTCCATTATGCTCACATGAAAATTTGGAGATAAAGAGCGGCCATGCTAGGACATATTCCCTCAAGTCATAAATAAATAACTTTGTAAATGGGTAGTTAATATGTTTAAAATTTTGGTCATGTCTTTCAATATTTCAATTCAACCTTTTTATATGGAATGGTTATATTTATCTTAAAAATAGTTTGAAATATCATAACCTTTGCCACATATTTGTTTGCCACATTTTTTATAGGTTTTATACTAGTAGTTAATAATCACTGTGCCTCAACGATTGTGTCACTGTATTTATCTGTGGCAGAAGAAGGTTGTTAAAATCGATATCCTGAATCGTAATGGTAAGTTCTAAGTAGGATCATAATTATAAAGTCATACACATAAAAGTTATAAAATCGTAGATTCTACCTATATAGAATCGTAGAATCAGACATCTTAATTATCGTAAAATCATATGATAGAATCAATTGAGATTTTAAGAACCTTAACTAAAGGTAGTAAGTACTACTACTACTAAGGGGTTTACTTTGATGCCTAAATCAACCTTACCAAATTTTGGCACAACCAAATTTTGGTATTACCAATATTTGATAAAGTTGACAAGTGTAGGCTATGTTTAGTTTATTTCTTTTGTTAAGTTTTTGTGAAAGGAAGATTCTAGAATTACCGAACTTTGGCAGTGGAGGCAAGTTTTGATAATGTTTGGATTGTTACCTTTCCAAATTTTGGAAAAGCCAAAACCTGGTATGGTTAATTTTGGCTATAAAGTGAACAGACCCTAAATTAGGACTAACCGAGCCCATCGCTTGGGCGAATCCTGGGTTATGGTTTCTACATTGATCAAGCTGAGTGAAAATCCTCCTTCTACCACTTTGGTCTCCTTCGGCCCGTTCCCCTCTTTCGGCCATTTTTGGTTGGGCCTCAGTTCCGGTCCATACATGTGGATAGGCCAGGATTAAGCCCAACCCAGTAACCAAAACGAGGCCCAGGTAATGTCACTCATGAGCCCACCAACCTATTGCTTCCCAACTTTGCTTGCGCTGTTCACCGTGTCTGAGCACAACAACAGTGCTTACATGTGGGCCACCTTGTCCGGGTGGGGGCCACACCAACAAATACCCCTCTGACTCTGACCCCTCTCCTCTCCAGGCTCCACCTCTACCTTTGCCATCCCATTCCCACGCTTCCAACCAGGAGCTAGCGCTCCACGGAGCAAATCCCCAGACATGGCGTCGCGCGAGGAGCTCGTCTTCCTCGCCAAGCTCGCCGGCAAGACGAAGCGCTACGACAGTACGCGACCCTCCCCGTCCCATACGACAGTGCGTGCGCGGCGTGTTGTTTGGTTTTGGCGGCGATTCCGATCGTTTTTTCCCCGGGGGGGCTCTGCGAGATGGCGACGATCGCACGGGGTTCTGGGATGTCGTAGTTGGTTGTGTTTGTGCATCTGGGGGTTCTGGAGCAGTGGGGGTTCGAATCGCGATGATTATTAATTCGTGGTGTTGTTTTTGGGTTCGGTTCATTTGGATTTTGCCCAATGTTTGGAGCGGAGAGCGGGTTTGCAGATGCGCAACTAGGTTTTGTTTTTCGCCGCTGCTCTATGCATATTCCGAGAGCTTGGCTTGGTTGATTTGAGTCGGTGCTCAACGCCTATACGTCACATTGCATCACAATTCACACACAGTAACCATCTTTGGGGTTTGAGTTGAACAAGGGGTTTACGATTTTGGGCTCCTGTTTTTTTTCTCGTTGCGGCATCCATCCGATCCAAGTGCTGAGGATTATTCCTCCTAATCTGGTTTCGCTTCGTGGTGTTTCACGCGGAGAATCGGCGTCACACTGGCGTTTCGGCTGTTCTCCTGTTCCATCTGGTGATTTGCTTGCTTCGTCCCGCATATAGCATTCTAGCTAGCAGCAGATTGGAGTTGCATTTCGATTATTCTGTTTTGCTGTGTGTTTTACTGCTGGTTTCGTCTCGCGCCTTGCTTGGCCGCCTCTTCCGAAGCATCTGGGGCTCGGAAATTGCTGTCTCATATGCAGTTGAAAAGGGGTTTTTTCTCTTGTTTGGTGTGTCATACATTGCACGGACATGCTTGACTACATGGGCTTGGGCCGTGTGGCGCAGTGGTGGTGTGCCATCTTGGCCCAATTAGTGATAGGTACCAGCCTTCTTCCATCGTACGGAGTAGTGTGACCCGCCAAATGCTGATAATACGTCATATGGTGTATTAAAAAAATTAATTTATGATTAAGTTTTTTATATGTGTTTTTAGATTTAAAATTAAATGATAAAAAATAAACTTTGATGTAAAAACTTCAAAATTAACTTTAAAATTGTGTTTTAAAATTTAAACTTTGACAGCGGTTTATTCTATATAGAGAAAATGATGGGAGCCATGTATTTTTAAGTAGTGATTCACAAACCGACAATCTTCGGAAATGGTATTTTTAAGTAGTGATTTGAGAAACTTATCGAATTTTTTTAAAAAAATGATCAAATCTTGACCTAAAAGTTAAATATCTTCGGCGAGAGTAAACAGCTTTGCTACCCATCGGTAGCTGTCGATGGACTGTCAGAGACTGAGAACGTCCAAGATCGAGCGCGAGAGATCGATGACACGGAGAGCCGCGTCGCCGTCGCGAGATCGATCGATCGTTAGTTCTATCGATTCGATCGTCGGCAACTCGATCGCCTATGGTCAAATGTTAACTAACAATTGGAAGACTCGACATAGATGTTGTTCGCGATGTTCATGGCTAGGGTCAGAGCCCTTGGTTGCAAGGCGACGATCCTATGTCGAGCTCGAATTAAAGCCGAGACATATCCTAATACGATTTAGTTCTAACCACTGGATCACCCACCCTTCGAATCAGGGCGCATTTAATCATCTTAGGTAACCGTGGATCAATTAGCTGCTGTTCGTCGCCATGAACGGGAGGGAATTATCCAACCTTGGATTCTGAAGTTTAGTTGTGGAACTAGAGCAGTTTCTTTCTTTCTTTCTTCCAAGTGGAATTGAAGAGTAATCGTCAATTAGTATTTTCCTCTGCTGATGATCCATCTTAAAATCATCGTTGAACTGAAAATCTAAGCACTTGTTACTGTGCTTGCTACAGGTTCGAAGGAGAGCCACAATTCAGAACTACTGAGATCGTGGATGGAGGAGCACCTCAATTTTGCTGTCAGAGAATTAATTAGCAGACGATGTGTGTGTAATCACATCAGTAAATTGACTGCAGCGTCATACAATTTTGGTGGCACAAAAAACTGAATCGCGCATGCCAAAGACATCGCTGTCGAATCGATCATATCAATCGATGATCACCCGATAAAAAGCGCAACCACGAATTTTGGTACAATTAATAGGCGATGAAAAAACTCCAGAGAATTCTTGAAGAAACAGCGAAGGGGATCGTTGTCCAGCTGCTACGGTCCGTCCTAATTTTGACTACAGCTGATCATACTCATTTACCCAATCAATTGCAAAATTTTGTGAGTCGCACATTGTAAATCGGTGAAAACGATATCAGAAGCTGGAAAACAACAGCATTTGGAGCAACAGCGATAGTATCTTTTTTTGTGTGCCATGATCACTAGTCACGTATCCTCACCCAACTTCGTCAGAATAAAAAGTTCAGAGTTCTCCAGCCATCGGCAGAATGCGTCTGTGATCTCTCTTGATCCAGCTAGTCCCTAGCAGTGTCCCGATCATGAAGCAACAGTGATCCACCTGGACGCCCGGTGCCCACGGATCTTCAGAGGAAAGAGAAACTGACGACGAGTTAGTACAAAGTTAGTGGCGCGAGGAATATTCTGACATTGCCATCAGAATTGTAGGTAGCGGTGTCTCTTGTCTCACCAGATTTGCCAAACTGCTCGCGTGCGCTTGCATGTCGTCTTCTACATGGTTCCATGCAAAATAGTCGACCATAGCTGCATCCACTGCATTGCATCACAGGTCATGTGCAACTTCAGCACAATGGAAAGCTCATGGATTCTTCTCTCGTGTGAAGAAACAGCTCCAGCTGCAATCTGCATGCCGGGAAGCTGACAGAGCGGCAGGGATTCTGGACTGAATTTCTGAATATCGAGTCAGTACATGACCGGATAACATTGCCACATGGACCGGTTGATGCAGCAACAGCCTACAAAGTAGCTGTTGCTGTTGATGCCTTGGAGTGTGCAGCTGCAGAGACATATGACATATCCCAATTCGCAGATGCATATGAATTTACTATACGATGCGTGGATTTGGACCGATCGACGCATATACATTCATGCATATCCTCACCCATTTCATGGTACAAAATGCCAAGAACAGCCAGGCAGCTACACTTAGTCGTAGCCTGACATTTGTGTTTAAGTTTGACCATATCTTGGATTCTTGGGGCCTTCATCAGCAGTGTCAGATAGAGCACTTCTATTTGCATTTCAACAAGTTCATCAGCTACTTTGATTGTAGTGTACATATCCATTTCGTCGTCGATAACATTACAATGAACAAGACGAGAGGCTTGTTTACATGGCATATGCGTGTTTATGTGTTATGCGTCCACGTAATCTAAACACATAGATTATAATATAATGACCCGGAGAAGAAGCATGAGGAGTTGCATGGATCGTCTGCAATGCTGCAGGCAAGAGGAGCATGCCGAACTGACAACTGATTACCTCTTGTCTAAACTAACGTCCTCAAGTGGAATGATTATACTGTATTTAATTGCGAGGAATGGTCTCTTTCAAGAACTTAATTGCCAAATCAGCTGATGAGTGATTTATTTAATTTGATAAATCATTTCGGCTATCGATTAATTAGAGTGTTGTGTGGGAATGGGTTAACTGAACCCAGAATACTCTTTTCTCCATCAGTGGTGTGGTGGAGGTCGGTATATCTTTAGAAGATTGAGGGATTTCGTGTCGATGCAGCTGGAGAGACAACATGGCCGGAAAACTAGCTAGATCATTCAAAACTCCACTCTTCTCTGAAAAAAGAAAAGATTGGACCTTCCAAACAGCGAGCTGACGATCAGCAGAGACACATGCTACTTTAGTCGATTTTTTTTCTCGACTAATTAGCATTTATCTTTGTTGATCATCTAACTAGATATACTCTACTTCGACTAAGTAAGTATCTATCTTAGTCGAAATGGAATGCTGAATATATAATTATCAACGATGCTTCGAATTTCTGACTTACACTTTGACAAAAACAAGAAAAAAGATTGACACAGGATGGTGTGGAAAAGATACTGTTTACTTCCCTGGAAGCTACACGTCTACACGGGCACTCGTTTTCAGGATGGCGATGGCATCAATGGTCAGGCACTCACTCTTCTCCGCTATCCGCACCCTCTCTCCCTCCAAACTCTCTTCCTATATATAACGCGGCAGTTCATGTACCCACACACACACACAAACACGCGCCACATTTGTCATTCAGACATTCAGTTTGTGTTGGCTGGGCACTGCATCGATCGAGCTCCTCTTCAGAACAAAGAGAGATCAGCTTTGGAGCTAGCTAGCCTGCTGAGCTTTTGCCTTGCTTTGGCTTTCGTTTTTAATTAGTCTGTCTGAAGGAGAGATATTTGTAAGTGCAAGAAACTAAAGGGGAATCTGTAACAGATGGAGGATGTGGCGAAGTTCTTGTTTGGAATTTCTGGTGAGTGTTACTCGGTGCTCTAGCTCGATTATTTTGATTCCTGTGAATTTTGTAGATATGGTTATAAGTAGTATTTGGTGAGTGTTCTTGTTGGCGCTCTTCAGCTTACTGATTGGTTTCACTCTGTCAGGCAATGTCATCGCGCTCTTCCTCTTCCTATCCCCAGTGTAAGTATCAAAAGTTGATGTATCACCGTCTCTCTTTTGGATTGGTAGCTGTTATTTATGAAGAGAGGGTTAAAGATGATAAGTGAAAAGTAAGAAAAGTGGTGTCATAAATTCAGTGAGTTCGCCAAACATAGGGTTTCTGAAGTGGATCTTTTTCTCTGAAATTATGAAGTGTAATTGTAGCCTTGTCTCATAAGAAAGAGCTAGAATTCAAGGGGATCCATGCATCTGTTTTTACCTCGTAATAGTATATTTGGCCGTGTACATCCAGCAACTTTCTTTATTAGATCTGTTTTTAGACGTAGAGACGGGTTTTAATCCATTATTAAAAAATCTCATATAGTATAATCCAGCAATTTATACTAGAAATTTCCAGCATACACTGTATTTTGCCACCATCAATTCCAAACTGTATTTCCAGTCATATTCTTTGAAGAACATATTCTTTGTTCTGAAATTATTTTTAAAAAAAACGTTTTAATTTTACTGTTGCTGGTTGCTGTCTTGCATTGAACAGAGGTACTACTACTGCCAGCATCTAATGAATTTGTGAACCAAAAAAACACACTTGTTTTTTCACAGGCCTACTTTCTGGAGGATCATTAGGAGGAAATCGACAGAGGATTTCTCTGGTGTGCCATACAACATGACACTCATCAACTGCCTCCTCTCTGCATGGTAAACTTCTCAAAATATTCACAATGACCAACATAATTATAGTACCTACGGTAAGCTTAGCTACATGCCTCCGTAGGGATGAAAACAGTCATATATTTTTTTTTGAAAATGATTCTCAGTCGACAGGGAATTTTATATTTACTAATTTAATTATTTAGTGGCTATTGCAATACACCGTTAAAATAAATTAGAAAAATTATATTTTATATATGGTTACATCAAAAAATTATCATTTTTACAGAAGCAATACTAAGTTGGTTGAGAATTTTAATTACCATTTTCATTCCTACTTCCATGCCTTCGTGAAGAACATAATCCTAAATTGATTAATGGTATAATTTTATAGGCTGATTAGAAGTTAGTAGAACGATAGAACCTTGTAGAAAATAGTACAATTTGCCTGCTGCAAGAGCGAAATAATTCCATTCCTGCCACAACATTAGGCCTCATGTATATGCGAGCAATTTTGGGGGAAAAAAAAGAGACAGAAAGAGTGTGTGTGGAGAGAGAGAGTGTGTGTGTCTAATTAGCATGAATATTCTATAAGAAAATGTGCGTTTTAAAGGAAACTGGATAGACTACACCTACACCAGTGGAGTGGTACTCTCTACAGTTGCGGTCCATCCCCTGTCACCTCAAATTGATTTCTGTCCTGCCACGTGGCATTGGTCGGCGACCCTATGCCGTCAGAAATAAATTTCTCTACAGTTAAAAAAACAGTTCAATTTCTGCGGTAGAAAAAAACTGGCAAAATTTTAAGAGCCCTTAAAAGGAATTATGTCAGGATGGACAGAAAATGATCAGAAATTTACAGTCCATCTAAACACACTTTTAAGCCTAGTAAAAAAGAACTACTGGCTTGTAATTAACATTGGTATTGGACTATTGAGCCGATCACAAGCTTGTCGGGTTTGAAATTTCGGATACCCCCGTCACGATACTATTTTTCCCGAATTTTTCAATTTTTTTGTGAATTTGGTCAGCATTTATTTAAATTCAGGCAAAATATGTTTAATTTTCAAACAAATTTGTTCCGGAATTTTGGCAGAAAATGTGTAAAACGAAATTTTAAACCCTGCACACGGTTAACGCCGCTGATTGCCTTGTTTGATTTGCGAAGGTACGGGCTACCGTTCGTGTCGCCGAACAACATCCTGGTGTCGACGATCAACGGCGCCGGCGCGGTGATCGAGACGGCGTACGTTGTGGTGTTCCTTGTGTTCGCGTCCACCCGCAAGACGCGGCTGCGCACGCTCGGCCTCGCGGCGGCCGTCGCGTCGGCGTTCGCGGCGGTGGCGCTCGTCTCCCTCCTCGCCCTCCATGGCCAGGCCCGCAAGCTCCTCTGCGGCGTCGCCGCCACCGTCTGCTCCATCTGCATGTACGCCTCCCCCCTCTCCATCATGGTACGTGCATGCTACTCTCAGTTCTTGGATTGAATTTCATGGCGATTACTTGCTTGCTGATTAGTTTTCATGGTGATCGATGCAGAGGCTGGTGATCAAGACGAAGAGCGTGGAGTACATGCCGTTCCTGCTGTCGCTGGCCGTGTTCCTCTGCGGCACTTCGTGGTTCATCTACGGCTTGCTCGGCCGCGACCCCTTCGTCACGGTGCGTGCCGCCGGCCGCCGCCGACGTGCAACTCAACGGTTGATTGATTGATTGGTGTTTGATGGTTTGTTTGGGCAGATTCCGAACGGATGCGGGAGCTTCTTGGGCGCCATGCAGCTGGTGCTCTACGCCATCTACCGGAACAACAAGGGCGGCGGCGCCGGCGGCAAGCAGGCCGGCGACGACGACGTGGAGATGGCCGACGGGAGGAACAACAAGGTCGCCGACGGCGGCGGCGCCGAGGACTCGACGGCCGTCGGCAAGGCGGACACCAAAGTGTAGCTCTGGATCGATCGATGAGCGAGCGAGAGTAGCTCAGTAGCATGGAATCGGCTAAGATTTCCCGCATGTGTTCTACTACAAGTAGTAATATTAGCTATCCCTTGCTGCTTTGATCTTTATTTGCAAGTTGAAATTAACTATGTTTGTAACGAGATAATTACCGAGAGTATCCATGTGTCAAGAGGTCAAGCGTGACCTCTCCCACACCGTCCATGGCGTCCTGCCCCTCCTCAATCCGCGGGCGGCCTCTCAGCCGCCCGCATCCCTCGCGGCGCGCATTTCAATCATCGTCTCCATCTGCGATTCGTCTCAAACACCGACGAGACAACGAGCAGCCAACGACACGATCGGTCGCGATGCCGCCGAGCAAGCTCCGCAAGGCGATCGGCGCGGTGAAGGACCAGACGAGCATCGGGCTGGCCAAGGTCAGCAGCGGCGGCGCGGCGGCGTCGGAGCTCGACGTGGCCATCGTCAAGGCCACCAGGCACAGCGAGAGCTTCCCCGCCGACGAGCGACACATCCGGGAGGTGATCGCGCTCACGCTCCACTCCCGCGCCTACGTCGGCGCCTGCGTCGCGTCGCTGTCGCGCCGCATGGGGCGCACCCGCAGCTGGGCCGTCGCGCTCAAGACGCTGGTGCTCGTCCACCGCCTCCTCGCCGACGGCGACCCGGCGTTCGAGCAGGAGGTGTTCTACGCCACGCGCCGGGGCACCCGCATGCTCAACATGTCCGACTTCTGCGACCGCTCCCGCACCGACGCCTGGGACTTCTCCGCGTTCGTTCGCACCTACGCCGCCTACCTTGACGACCGGCTCGAGTACCGGATGCAGGCCAAGCACGGCGGCGTCGGCGGCGCGACGCGACAGGGACGGCCGCTCCGCGAGCAGCTGTACGCGTCCCCCGGAAACCGCTTCAACTACGACGACTTCATCATGAGAGACGACGAGGCTGCGAACGCCGAGGCCGACAACGCGATGGCGCTCGTGGCGAGGGAGACGCCGACGAGCGAGATGACGCTGGATCAGCTCCTCGCCAAGGCCCAGCAGCTTCAGCACCTCCTCGACCGGTTCATCGCCTGCCGCCCCGTAGGTGAGCGAATCCTCCTGGCATTATCATCCGCAGCTCATGCCATCGCCGGCGGCGCCGGCGCATGCACTGACATGGAACGCGTGGCCGTCGCACGCAGGCGCGGCGAAGACGAACCGGGTGGTGTCGGTGTCGCTGTACCCGCTGGTGAAGGAGAGCGTTCAGCTCTACTGCGAGCTGACGGAGGTGATGGGGGCGCTCGTCGAGCAGTTCCCGGAGATGGAGACCGACGACTGCGAGCGCGTGCACGCCGTCTTCTGCGGCCTCGCCAAGCAGCTCGACGAGCTCGAGGCTCTCTACACGTGGTGCAAGGACGCGTACGTGTGCCGCCAGTCCGACGTCCCGGAGGTGGAGCTCATCACGCAGAAGAAGCTGGAGCTCATGGACGTGTTCGTCCGGGACAGGCGCGCAGCGGCGGCGTCGGAGCAGACGCTGCCGCGGCCGTCGCCGGAACCACACAGCCGAGAGGCGTCCCCCTTTGTAGAGGACGACATGAACGCCACCAAGGCCCTTCCGGCGCCGGAGGAGCCGGTTGCGGTGCAGGAGGAGCAGAACGCCGGGGAGACGGTGCCTGCTGAGCCGGAGGTGCCCCCGCTCATCACCGACGGCGAGGCCGACTTCCTGGACTTGAAGGGGGACGCCATGTCCGGCGAAGAGCACGGGCAGCAGCTGGCGCTCGCCCTGTTCGACGGCAACCCAGCCGGGTCGGCGCCAACGCACGACGCGTTCGACCCCTCGTCGACGGACTGGGAGACGGCGCTGGTCCAGTCCGCGAGCGCGCTCGCTCACCAGCGCGCCGAGCTCGGCGGCGGCCTCAGCATGCTGGTGCTCGATGGGATGTACAGCCACGCGACGACCGCGAACGCGCAGGCGTTCTCCGGCAGCGCGAGCAGCGTGGCGATGCGGCCGCCGGGGGCGCCGATGCTCGCGCTGCCCGCGCCCCCCGGAACCAGTGGCGCCGCGGCGGCAGGCGTCCTTGACCCCTTCGCGGCGTCCATGGCGGTGCCGGCGCCGACGTACGTGCAGATGTCGGATATGCAGACGAAGCAGCATCAGCTGGTGGAGGAGCAGATGGTGTGGCAGCAGTACGGCAAGAATGGCATGAGAGGGCAGGGTGCACTCGCCATGCTCGAGCAGCAGCGGCCACCGCAGCAGCAGATGCAGATGTGGCCTAATGGAGGTTACAATTATGCAGGGTATCATCGGAGTTCTTAGGTTGCACTTGGAAAGATCTTTTCGTGTTTCTTGTTAAAGATATTAATTATGTTACACTTTCGAGTAAACAATTTCCAAACATGTAGTGTAGTTTGCATTGCGATCTCGAAAGCGCCAGATTAGTTTGCATATTTCTGCTTGTGCTGCACGTAAATTCGCCCTGTTTCGACCCAAATGTGCCGGTCCGTGTATTCAGCTCGCACGCGCGCATAATTTAGGCCCATATAACAATTTCAACCCAAATACGTGCACCTTTTCGGCCTAAATGTGCACGTAAGTTCGGCCCATAAAAGCGCCATGCTTCGGCCCGTTAGTGCGTGTTGTTTCAGCTCAAAGTTACCCATAAATTCAGTCAGTTTTAAGCGTAAATCCTGATCAAATGATCCGCGCGATTTCAGCTCAAGGATGAGGGTATCCTCAACTGAATCCGTTAGGTAAATTCCTAGATCGATCGGTAGGAAATTTTCTAGTGTGTAATAGGTTCGGCAGTGCTCGTAGTTCTGGCTTACCGTAGAGCGCAAGGCCTGCAATCGCCTATTTCCGAACAAGGTACAGCACAGTTTTCAAAGCTAACAAGTATCAGGAATCCAAGCCAAAACAATGAGCTTGGGAGGCATATATGTGTATCGGGACTAGAAGATTTTAACATTATTAAGTAAATAATGGACCAAACCATGCAGCCTTGCTTAACAAAGATTCGAGTGCTGCCATTACACAATACACACTAGTTTGATGAACAAACCTTATTCAGTAGCAACAGGTAAATGAGATAATACAAAGCGTAATATCTGATCCTCAGTAGCGCACCAGGCTAGACAGGTGCTCGGATCATAGAGCTTCGCCATCGAGAACTATGCCAAACCTTCAAAGCAGCAGAGAACATTGTTGGCCTCACAATGCTTGCAGTGACCACCAGTTCGAGCACTAGTAAATCCAGCAACTGTCCACGTGAAAGATTCAGCGAGGTTTGGCTTAGCTCGGAGCGGCAGCAGATGGCCATGAAGACACATCAGTTGTGCAGAACTGCCAGCATATGGAATCCCATCATGTCATCAGTATCAGAGTTCTGAAGATTTAATAGCAGCAACCAAATTAGCTTGAAACCCACCTGAAAAAAAAAAGGTAAAACGAAACTGTACCTCTAGAACAGTTGTAGACTAATTATGACAGTGGGAACTGCAAGCTGGGTTTTGAAGCAAAGCCGCCGTTATTAGCAACAGCAGGTAAATCATCAACAATGCGCATAGTTGGACGTGAGTCACCAGATGGAAAGGCAGCAGATAGAGTACTACTATCATATGTGGACTGATCCATGGGATACTGCCAAAATTGATTGTTTGGCCAAGGATATGCATAGGATGATCTTGTGTCTGGAGCCAAGATATCATCCATATTTACATAATTTTCACTGCTAGGAACTCCAAAGTATGTGGGCTGCAAAGTGTGTTGTTCAGTAACACCAGCATTGGACAGAGAAAAACCATCACCATTTGGCACACCCAATTCAGCAAGCCCTGCAATTTCATTGTAGAGATCATTTGTGTTAACTTCAAAAGCGTGAGCTTCAGCTTCAGACATTGGTGGGAGACCAGAAGGCTGCAAAATAAAATAAATAAAATAATAAGCCCAGAGAAAAACCACGAAGACATTTTTGTATGCCCAAGCAAATAAGGAGTTCTGATAATGAACAAGCTCTATCTACCTCCCCAACAGGGTTGCCATGGTGAGGAGAATCAGTTAAAAACCTACTCAGTTCCTCCAACACAAGCCCATCAATTACAGGACTGTCTGCATTATTAGCCACATTAGAACAGTTGTCCACAGAAACTACCCCATCACCAATAGATTCAACAGAGTGCTGGGAAGGCAGTTCCATGAGGGCACATTCATCCGTAACAGTAATATTTTGATATGTTGCTTTGTTCCCAGCACAAACATCAGGTAAATGCTGCACAGGTAGTTCCTCAATAGCTCTGGCAGCAACAGAAGGCTGAACACATGTATCATCAGTAGAATTTACTACCTCTGAAGAGGGCAGCAATGGAAACACAGAACTTTCAACATTTGGCAGCAAGGGAAACATAGAAGTTTCAGCATCTGCATGCTCCCATTCCTCTTCATTAAATGGAGCCCCATATTGCTCCCCAATCCTTGGACCAAGGCCACTTTTCTTGAAAATTTTGCAGAGGACAAAATCATCCTGAATGTTAAATCAAAACAAGGAACAATATAGTGAGTTCGCAAATAGGATGCATAAGAGTTATAAAACCAATACCAGCTTGTTTTAATCAAATGAAAATCCAAAAAAGCTCTTCATCAATGAGAACTTTTAGAAAACAGCAAAATGCTGGCTTGCATAAGAGCAAGGAAAATAAAAAAACAATTTACAAAGGGTTCATCATGCCTAGCATGATCTGCACTTAAGCACCTAAATACCAGCACAAGAAGGATTACTATCAACAAGGATTACTATTCTGCCGTTTTATCTGTTTCCAGAGTTTTAAAATTTTATCAATGATAACTACCACACATAAAAGGGCATTATTAGCTCAGACATATTCCACTTTTGTTACTAAAGGTTTAGAATACAATTTTACTTCCAAAGAGAACAAAAAGGAGATATATATATATATGATGAATATAGAATAAGGAATTAGGAATTACTAGATCTTGATCGCACAAGCTAAGTGTAATTGCAAGAGCTTACTCGACAAGCAGTATACATACTAAATATTACCTTTGAGAAACCAGCAGAGACCAATTGATTATCTTCCATTTTGTATTCGTACATCACCCAGTCAGTCCTGTTGCCTTTAGGTGCCTTGCCTTCATGAAAAATCAGTGTTTTCTTTGACCCAACAATGCGAGAGTTAAGCTCAATCGTTCTATCTTTCCCACTTGTTTTCCAGTAACCATTTGGTGTGGAACGATTTGTCCTAGATCCCTTAGGATATTTCTTGTCATGTGGGCAAAAGAAGAACCATTCAAGATCTCTGCTCTGGAGACAGGATTGAGCTGCAGAAGATTGATGCATGCAAATTTGAGCCGAACTGTGAATAAAATCAAGAACAAATGATATCTAGCACGTGTTTCTTGAGAAATTTTGTCTCTGTGCCAACTATTTTATCATTTAAAGTATCTAAAAACATAATTACATGGGAATCAGGAATTACCAGGAAGATCCCAGGGAGCAAATTTGTACAGCTCAACATCCGATATAGCTTGAATACGAGGTTTCTTTCCCATAATCTTCCTTTTCAAATAATAAGAAACAAGCTCAACATCTGTCGGATGAAAACGAAAGCCAGGTGGCAAGCAAGTTTGAGCCATCACTGCAGTGTAGATCTTGCCTTCAGCACCGATAAGACAACAGAGAGACCTTTGTTGAAGGTACAAGCAGAAATGCTTCACCAAATAATGCCAATACCAATAATCTGATCAAGATTGACCAGTAAGGGAAATGTTTGAGTGCTCAAACAACAGAATTTGGGAGCACAAACAATCAAGAGAACTTAGGAGAGAGCTGCTTTTGATATTTGAGCACAGAAGGACCAAGAGAGGACTTCAGAAGATTGTAGTGCGTGAACACAGCAGGATGGTTCACGTTATGACAAGTGTCCTGAAGGGAGATCAAGAGGTTGATCAGACCAAACGGGAGATTGGTCCAACCTCAAAGAGAACAGAAGACGTGATTGTTGAGAAACAATCTTCGGCAAGACTCAAGCAAAGTAGTAGATCGAGCACTCAACCGACAAATGTTTCTGAACCCAGATGAGAGAAAACTTGAGTCTTGCCAATTATGCTAACTACAACTGATTCACATGATAGGAAGTATTAGCACAAAACTCCAGGTGATCCACTTGTATCAAGTGAAATCTCGGAATTTTATGCAATATATGAACCAGAAGTAGCAGGAGAGGAAATAAGGATATCCCTCGCTGCCTTCAGCAGACATGGGTGATTAGGATCAAAATCCTGCAAGTAAAATAAGACCAACATAAGAAACATGAATGGACATATAAAGCAGAAGGTACATGTACACAATTACACATACATTCTAAAACCTCGATAAACCCTCATGAGCAATGTCCAAAGAAAGAAAATAGGCAGCTACTTAATATTCCGAGGAAACCAAAATAGAATAAGGAAAATTGGATATTGAATACGTATGTTACAACATGGAAATCAACTAGTTTTTGGTTTATTGATATTTCCCGGTGAAATCCCCCCCCCCCCCCCCCCAAAAAAAAAAGAGAATCCCCCCCTCAACTGAACCTGAAGAAGTCCAGATCTGTCCTAAACCACAAGTCAACGATCAAACGGAATCCCCAATCAACCAAACAAAAAATCCGCACCTAAGTCAACGCTGCACAAACCAATGTTCTAATCAGCTAATCCTTAATCCTAAATTATGTATACCGCTAATAAGATTGACCCAAAATCGACCTCACACAATACCTACAACCACCCTGATCCGCGACCCGAACCGATCGACGGAAGACGAGACCAATCCGATCCACACAATCCATCAGCCCCCATCGCCAATTCGTCGAACCCAACGCCCAAATCGCCACGAACCCTACCCCTGATACAGACCCCCCACCAACGATCCCCGACGCTAACCGCGCCCTAATCTGCACCGATCGGCGATCGGAGATCGGGGTAAGGAATTCGAGAGATCGGGTTCAACTTACGCGGAGGAGGCAGGGGAGCCAGCTGGTCGATTGGGGACGCCGCGGAGGGGGAGGAGGGGGAGGAGGAGGTGAGCGCCCGCGCCACCGTCTGGTCAATGGAGAGGATTGAGGTCTGAGGATTCGGAGGAAGCAACCGATCCCGTCGCTGTGATGGGGGCTCTTTTATACCCGACGCGGGGCGTGGCGCTGGGCCGAGAGGCTGACGAGTGGGCCCCCGGAGATCGGCTATTTTACTTCGAGGCCCCTCCCCCCTCGCCGCGTCGTGCGGCTTCGGGGAAGCTTCCCCTGCACGCGACCTAGGTTTGGTGATTTTGCAGTCGCCTCCCCACTGTTGACTTTCCTGGGTTGGTTTGATTAAAAAAGTGGAAAAGGTTTTGGAAGGTTGGGATTCTTTTGTAAGTTTCCCCGACTCGGTAGTTGCCTGGCGATTTCTTTTCATGTTACTTTTCTACGGGTGGTTCTGTGACTTGTGTGAGGCTGAAGTGTGGAACCCTGTGGTTGCGCGGAGGCGTGGAGGGGGAGGTGATGGTCCCTACTTCGGTTACTGTTGGGCCGCATTTGAGTGCTTTCTTATAGTTGGGCTTTCTACTATTTGGGCCAATCAGATGTCATTTTTGCTCTCTGGCTGGAATAAGTTCACTTTAGGTCTCTCAATTTGTCGCCTAGTCTAAAATTCATCCATGAAATGCAATACAATAAATGACGTGTCTCTTAATTTTTAAAACCAGTACAAATATAACTGACATAGTGTTGACGTGACACTTAAAGTCAGAAAAAACCATAAGACTCACATGTCAATGAGTGTTTGGTTAAAAATAAAAAAAATGCAAGGGCCCACATTATCACCCCCTCTCTTTTCACTCTTCTCTCCCTTCCTCCTCTCTTTCTCTTTCCTCATCGGCGTTGTCGGCGGTGATGGTAGGGCCAACAAGGCGGAGGTACGCCTGAGAGGAGGTGGTGGTGGTGGGTGCAAGGCAGTCAAGGTCGTAGGTCTCGTCAGCTGATGTCTAGTATTCACCGGCATCGAAAAGGAGTGCGGATCATCATTGAGGCGGCGGCAGAGGAGGGCTAAAAATTGGCAGTGGCACTAGGACGGCACAAAAGGTGGGTGGGTTGAGCCGCATGTTCGCCGATGAGTGGCAGGTGGCGGCATTGGTGTCGGTCTAGGTGCCCACCTAGGGCGGCCGCTGCGCTGATCCCGACTCGACGGTGTACGCGGAGAACAAGCGCCGTGAGAAAATCGTAGACTAACCCCATGGCGAACAGATCTGGATGGACGAATCGAGCGGAGCAACAAGATAGCTAGTGAAGGGAGGAAGGAAGAATAGAGATGGTTGTTGACTTGTTGTTGCTTGCTTGCATGGGGAGGGGGGTGGGAGTGGGCACCGTAGAGGTCCCATAGCTCTTGCACCTTGCCGACCAGCTGTCGTAGTGCCTCCACCTCCCATCGTCATCATCGCTGCAGCAGTGCCCTCCTCCTTGCTTTGCCCTTTCCTCTTCCTTCTCTCCCACAACAAATATTTTTTTTCTCTCCTCTTGTTGTTGCTGCGTCGCTACAAGTAGCAGGATGACAACGCCCGCTGCCCCTATCCACGTTGCCCGTAGCTGGCCGCCCTTCTCTTCGCCACCTGCTGCCCCTGTCCATGCTGTCCACACGCCCTGCCTCCCGCCCTGGTGAAGTTGGGGAAGAGATGGAGAGAGGGGAAAGAGAGGATGAAAGAGTTGGTTGTTCACATGTGAGGCCCACATGTTTCTCACACTGACTCAGCATAGTTAACCGGAGTCAAGGCGTCACGTTAGTCACGTTAGACGAAACCGAGAGCCATACTGTTTTGGGGCGAAAGTTGACACGGTTCTGTAGGTTTGGGGACGGGCTATATGTGGTATTGTGATTCAGTAACGAATTTAAACTCGGCGACAACTTGAGGGACCTCAATTGAACTTATTCCTCTCTGGTTTGTATCAGATGATCTTTTGATCATTTCCGTGAGCCTCACATGAAAGATTTTCCTTGTATTTCCCATAGTTATAATTCGAGGGTCAATATTGGTCAAGAATATGTAAATTCAGTTAGGAGTAATTTCTGCATCCAGAAGATTTACGACCTTCTTCAATCTCTTCTGAACTAGGGGCTAAAAAAAAATTGAAGTCATTCTGTTGACAGTAGACGCGGGCGGAGGAGGGTGGCGGCGAGCTTGCCGGTGACGGTGGCGGCCAGCGGCTTAGCGCCGGTGAAGTGCGGACTACGGAGCTTGATCGCCGCCGGTGACGCTGGATCGCCTATTGGCTATCGCATCTTACGCGGCCCGCTGGACAGAAAACCCAGCAGTAGCAGACAGCTAAGCCAATTATGCCATTAGCCCATTAGTCAATGCAGCTGAGTGGTTATTGGCAATTTTCTTTTTGTTTACAAGCAAAAGATGCTTTGTGTAATTGTTTATCTGCCATCTGCGAACGGAGACTTGCTGAGCAGATGCAGTGTCATTGTCGAGTGAATCAAAGCATTGACAACTTCTTTTGCGTCCATGGCTTCCAGTGGAATGCCTTTTCAATTCAAGTACATGATTTTTCAATCTCTTGGTAGCTGTCCGTACCACTTGATAAATTCATGCGGTTATGAGACGATTGGAAGTGGTGGGTGTGTGTAGTGCAGGTCTCCAACCGAGCTTAAAATATAATGCATGGTTCCGTCTTAAACGGTTCATTTCGTTAGCATGTTTTTTAAACCACTAAACGATACATTTCATACGAAAATTTTTTATATAGAAGTTACTTTAAATTATCAAATATATCTATTATTTGTTAAGTTTATAATAATTAAACTTAATTAATTATGTGCTAATGATTTTTTTTGTTTTACGTGCGTCAACTTAATCTTAATCTTCATGAGTTTTAAACACCATCTAAGTACATACTCCCTACGTTTCATATTACAATTTATTTTAAGTTTATTTCAAATTAAATCTGTTCAAATTTGATCAAGTTTATATAGAAAAATATATCAACATTTCTAACATAAAATAAATATATTATATATGATATATTTGATGAAACTAATTTGGTGTTATAGATGTTGCTATATGTTTTTATAAATTTGATTAAGCTTAATGAGATTAGACTTAAAACAAATTTAAAGTGACTTACAATATAAACGGAGGGAGTAATACTTTTAGTATAAATTTAGTGAGTTCATACATTAATGATCGATGGTCGGTCACTTAGACCCCCTATTATTTTCTGATTTGATTTTTTGGTTTTCATTTGCATGTTTTCTAAGCTTTTAAAATGGTGTGTTTTGTGAAAAATTTTCTATATAAAATTTTGCTGAAATATTTGTTTCTAAAGCAGCCGTTCAATTTTATAGTAGTTAATTCATTCACTTATATTCTCAAATAGATATAAGAAAAATCAGATTACCCGTCTATTTCAGTTATCTCAACGGGTGTTTTCTCTATATATGATGTTAGTGTTTATTTACGCGTGCACCCTTCATTAATCGAAAAAAGAAGCTAGCGAAAAGAACCTTTCTTTATCTTATCATCCAGGTAGGTAGGTAATCTGGCCATTTATAATTCTTTCATCCGGCAAGCAAAGTACAGAGCCAGTGCAGCACAAATCAGGCAATTCCAGAGGCCTTTGCGAGTTGCGACTCCCTCCCGCACACAGACAGCTCCAACCAACGCTTGCATGCTCAACAATCGCCTCCCCACCCAAAATCACACAGACATGTGGGGCCCACCGTCTCTTCACCCCACATGTCAGTGACATGCCCCACACCCACCCCCACCTGCCGCAAGCAACCGCCTCCCCTCGTCGCCTCCTCTCCCGGCTCGCGACGCTACGCGCCGCGAGCTCGGCGGCTTACAAAGACAGCTAGCTCGACACGCCGCGCCGCCGCCACCCGCACGGCGAGCCATCTCGCCGCAGGGGTGTGAAGTGAAGGTAGGTAGCATCTGAGTGGGCGGGGCCGCTCCCGCGAGGCGGAGGCGGGAGGCATTCGGGCCGATTTGGCGAGCTGGGGGAGCCGGCGGATGGGAGATCTGGCGGCGGGGGAGGAGGAGGTGGTGGTGGTGTCGAGATGGTGAGCGCGACCTCTAGCCGCGGGGGAGGAGGCCCCGCGCGCCACGCCCCGAGGGGCGGCGCGGGGCCCGGGAGCCCGCGGGTCTCTGCCCAGCGAAGGAGGTGGTGGTGGGCGGCGCCGCCCTCTGCCTCGGGCGCGTCGCTGGAGCGCGTGGCGCTCGCGTTCTTCCTGGCCTCCGCGGCGCTCGTGCTCTCCTGCGCGCTCTACCTCTACGTGTTCCGGTACCTCGGCCGCGGGAGCGCCGTCGCCGGCTTCGTCGGCGAGGACCTCGAGCCCTGCGACGTGTTCGACGGCGCCTGGGTGCCCGACGCCGGGTACCCGCTGTACAACAGCTCGCTGTGCCCGTTCGCGGAGCGCGGGTTCAACTGCCTGGCCAACGGGCGGAGGGACACCGAGTACCTCAAGTGGCGGTGGAAGCCGCGGCGGTGCTACGCGCCGAGGTTCACCGCCCGCACCGCGCTGGAGCGGCTGCGGGGGAAGCGGGTCGTGTTCGTGGGGGACTCCATGAGCCGCACGCAGTGGGAGTCCTTCATCTGCATGCTCATGGCCGGCGTGGACGACCCCAAGACGGTGTACGAGGTGAACGGGAAGGAGATCACCAAGACGATACGGTCCTTGGCGGTGAGGTTCGCGTCGTTCGACCTCACCGTGGAGTTCTTCCGCTCGGTGTTCCTCGTCCAGCAGCGCCCGCCGCCGAGGCACGCCCCGAAGAGGGTCAAGTCGACTCTGCGGTTGGACAGGTTGGATAATATCAGCCGGAAATGGGTGAATTCAGATGTGTTGATTTTCAACACAGGCCACTGGTGGACTCCGACCAAATTGTTTGAGATGTAAGATCACTTGTTTCAGTTTGGTAACCTCTTTAAGTTCTTTGTTCTAAGCATCATATATGTCTGCTTTCAGTACTGTTAGTCTGTTAGACCCGTATATGCTTTATCGTATATCTATTATCACACACAGTTCTTAAGTAATGAATCTTAGGCATATACTGTAAGTTGGTCTAATAGGTAGCACTAAACCTTGACAAATGCAGTTGGGGAATAGGATGAGACTTGTTCATTTGAATTTATCACCAAAGTTGAGTATATCTAAGCCTCTAAGCAAAAGAACCTCGATTGGTGAAGGGAAACTAGAGGGCTTTGTGTTTCTAGTTGTTTCCTTTGTGAATCAGATGTGTATTACTCCTGTCTGGACATTTAAAGTAGCAGAAAGCACCAAGCATGAATAGCGAGAAACAAAATGCAAGTGCATTGCAATGCTTGTGATGTGCCACTTACATTTTGTCATGCTCCAAAGCACTCCCCAGTGCTCTAATTTATCCATTTTGCCTTTGTATCTTGATGTTGATTATTGAAACCTAGGCTTCATCCAATTTGTGATGGTACTGTTGAATTGGCAGAGTGAACTGTTGATAATACAGAATGTTCTATTTGCTGGGTGTTATGCATCTCAACACGCATGTTTTCCTTTCCCGTTTTAACCTGTAACTTATTCACTGGTACCAGATGACATTGGGAACACACCAATCTTATCATTTTTTAGTAAGATTGTACAAACTACAAAATTCACTTCAAATTACTTTCTCCTCGTTACAGATGAACTGAATGTAGTTTGTCATACCTACTTTTCCCTTTATATTTTAATATTTATTATATTTTTCTGTGTGAGTTAAGTGCAATGCAATTGATATTATAGCATTTCTGGCTTGGTCTTGCACAGGGGTTGTTATTTTCAGTTTGGACGAGCGCTTAAACTAGGAACATCTGTCGAGGCTGCTTTCAGGACGGCATTGGAGACCTGGGCTTCATGGGTGGAAAAAAGAGTCGATTTAAACAGAACTCATGTTTTCTTCCGAACATATGAGCCATCCCACTGGAGGTTTGCTTTCTGAATACAAACAACTGTTCTTTTTTTTCTGTACAAAACTGTTTTCCATACCTTTTTTTGAGCATAATTCGAACTGAGTTTGTACATGCAATATTATATGGATGCAGTTTAACCATGCCAATTTGAAACGAGCATAAATTATTAAAAGAGTGGGTTATAAGTAAATTTGTCGATGGATGGCCAATCTATAAAATGTGAATTCACTAGAAAAACAATCATTATTTGGCATGTGGACTTCACATGTTGAAATCAGCATTTATATCCATAATTCAATGCCCAAGTAAAGTGCACACATAAATTTAAGTCATGTTAAGCGTTGTAACTTTTATTTGAAATGAGTATAGATGATCGTAGTGATTGATGATTATGATATATCCATTTTGTTAAGCTAAGTTGGAGTCCTGGTCCATCTGCATCTCATCAGTGATCAATCCAATTTCGGAAGCTTTATTTGACCTGCATTCTGATTTAGTTATTCATAATTTGCTTCTTGCACTTCATCATCTTGGATTCGAGAACCATATTCCATTATGTTAAAGAGGGGACATGTCTGCACAATTCACTGAAAATTTACATTTACCATTTCAGTAAACTGCCAAAACCTTTTAACTGCTTCCAATATCAACTGTGACCATATTATGTTGGGTGCTGGGTCTATCTAGAAGCTTCAGCCTCATTCGGTTGTGCTAGCTGCTGTGCAGCTACAGTACCAGCATCAGAAAATCACAGCTGCAGCTAGCTAAGCAGAGCACTCTCTTCATCTGTTCTGTTTGCACCTTGTCATTTACATTGTTATTTTTTTTACTGCAAAATGTCAGCATTATCTCTTCAATTCTTAGAACTATGGTATATCGACTGAGACAACTATGGCTACCTCAAAACTAGTTCCTGATTTTTTTTCTACTTATATTATTTCCTCTATACGTAACATTTGGCAATATCAATTCTGTCCTTTGTTTGCTCTTCTGTAAGAGCTAATTAAAGAATTGTTTCACCTTTACAGTGATACAAATCAAAAGGTATGTGAAGTAACAGAACAGCCTTCATCAGAGGCCAAAGGAAATGATAAGAGTGAATTTGGGACTATACTTGCTGATGTTGTGGCAAACATGAACGTTCCTGTCACTCTACTGAACGTGACTTTGATGGGAGCATTCCGAAGTGATGCTCATGTTGGCACCTGGAGTTATCCTCCCACTGTACTTGATTGCAGCCATTGGTGTCTCCCTGGAGTTCCTGATGCTTGGAATGAACTTGTATTTTCATACCTTTTAACCAATGGTGAGTTATGATAATGGCTACCTTCATTTCTCTATCCACAAAAAGGCAAAACTATGTACTCCTATTTAAGAAGTATCACTAGATTTGACCAGCTTTTCACATTCCAATTTCACAGGTTGGCGAAAGATGGCCCGATGACTGCTGACTCTTGACAGTATACTCAATATAACTTTTTTCAGCTTGAGTATTTCGAACTTCAGTTTTGTCAACTAAAGAACAAGAAAACATGAAACAGTGTATTTTGCTAGGTTGTTTACTGTGCTTCTGCATATTTTTGCCCTCTTGTACAAGGTGATGCATTAGATTTGGGATGGTTTCATTTGTCTGTACGTAGTGATAATTCATTCTATACGTTGTAAAATAGTACATGTTTCAACCTGTATGTACTATTGTACTAACAATTCACTTCATACGTTGTCATAGTATCTGCTCTTTTTCAACAAATAATGAAGCTCGCAAAGCTGGTAATACTTGCAAATGTTTTGTTTTACTACGATGCTTATTATGTACGCTTTTCAATCATGAACGTTTAAGACGTACAGCGTACTACACAATTGGTAGTAGTTCACTAAGAGCTCAGGAATGTTTCTGCACTATCCTAATTCCTAGCAATTGTTAACTGCGTTGTAGTACAAGAAAAGCTTTACTTCCATTATAACCAACAAGGACAGCCTCTCTGTGCAGCATCTCTTTCTCGCTGAAGTACTCAGGTTTTTCACCAAGGAATTTACATGTGCCATAACTTATTAGCTAAACCAACCCGAAATAATTGTTAGCCATCAACAGCGCAGCGAGACAGAGCTGCAGCCATGACAGCAATGGAGGGGGTGTTGTATTTTTTTGTGTTGGAAAGGCCTAAGCATGGCAACCTACACAAGCTGTTTCTATGCATGTATAGTGCTATATAGGATGGATTTTTGTGTACTAATATAATATCTTGAGCTATCTACAGATCATGAGCTTGATCTTGTCACTGGCACAGGGTTGCTGTTCGTCGGGTTCTTCTCACCCCAATGCAGCAGCATGCTCTCCCAGTAGCAGAACTTCTCGAAGCAGATATTCAGTCTTGGATCGGTGACATTTCGCCGCCAATGTCCATCGTCCAGGTTTGCCTTCTCAGCCTGCCTCCGGTCCCATTCCAGCCCAGCCTTCAGCTTTGATCTCAGCAAGCAATAGGACTGAAGCTTCTCAGGCATATTGTCATGCACCTTCCACCACCGGGTGTGCGCGACATCGCTTGCGAATTCGCGCATCAGGGGGATGTTCCAGTTGCAGTCATAGTCTCTGAAGCATAGCCACGGCTTCACGCCCAGGTAGTGGAGGACATAGAGAATAGGCGGATCTGCGCCAAACAGCTCAGTCTTCTTCGCCTTCGCAGAATCGTCGTCACCCTCCCAGAAATGCTTCAAGAAGTTCATGTGCTTTGGGATGCGGTGCCACCATGTAAATATCTCATTCAGATATCCTTGGTCACCGCCGTTGTATGATGTTATCTCATTGATGTGATCCATCAGTAGCTGGAATGTGCAGTTTGACGGCTCGATGACCATCACACCGGAGTTGAAGAGTGTCGCATTGTTGCCAGTTGCAGTGATCTCTGGCATCGCGAACAGGAAGTCAACATTCCTCAGGATAAGGAGATCAGCATCTATGAATATGATCTTGTCATAGTCGGTCAGCTGCCACAACCTGAACTTGCTGTAGTTCCACTCGTTGTAAGCATCGCGCTCAGCTTTTGGATTCCTGATTCTTTGGATTACCCTGACCTTCCAGCCTGCAGCCTCCAATCCTTTTCGGTGGTGATCACTTATCGTGTCATCGACAAGGATAACCAGATCCCTAGTTGACCCTGCTTGGCGAATGCTTTGAGCTGCTGAGATAGCACCACAGACATATTCACTTGCTGAGTGCAATATAGTAGCATATGCTTCTCTTCTTCGATCCACTGAGTAGAGTCTTGCTGCAGCAATACGAACAAATATTAGCTACTGAAAGTTTCTAATTCTGTTCAGAAAAGACTAAAAGCTGACATTAACATGTGTTTATGGAGACTATAACCACGCCAGAGTCCAGACTTGTCATTTACAATGTAATATCAGATGCTAAATGTGCAGAAAACAGTTATACTAACATTTTTTTAGTTAATGACAGCATTCTAGATTGCCTGACTCTTGGCATGCATATTAATTGATCTAGATAACTATAGGTGGAATGAGATAGAGAAAACTCTAGGCTAAAATCTGTTGACTAAAAAGGCAACTAACCTTTTGCTTTGAGCGGAACAGCAAGCTCGCAGGATCCAACTGGAAGCCTGAGCTTTTCTCTTAAAGCCTTTAAGTCAGGACTATACAACCAAGCATTGCCTTCATGTTTCACAAGGTTCTTGCACGGGAAGAGATTAGGAATAGGGAAGCAGTCAGTTACAAATAGCACATGGACCTTCGGGTTGCCTTTCGAAGAGGTTACAGCCAATTTTGCTGCTGAGAGCTGCAAATGGAGTCGTGCAACATCTCTTGACCAACCGCCCACCCGGGTGCAGGGAAGTTTCACAGCAATAACATCAAAGTGTGAACCTTTTCGAACATTAGGATCTGGAAGTGATGGACAAGATGGTATATCAGTTTCTTCCTCCTCATCAATCCATTCAGGATACAGTGTGTCCCAAGTAATACTGTCCTTGGCATGCTCAAGTCTTATAATGGAAACAGCACTTCCTGGGAGCAACTGTGTCCAAGAACCATACTCAGTGCTGTTAAAATTCAAGAGTGCAACTTTGAGCTTTTGGCTACCAACATTGAGATTTTCCAGTGCCCTATATACATCCTCCCACTGAACATCAACAGACGATACATATCGTGGGTCATAACTTGGTTTGTCCCATATCCAACCAACATCCACATACCTGCAGAGAAAATGAGTTCACATGAGACAATAATAACGGTATATAGGTATTTGGCTTTCCTTTTACCCTATAAGAAAATTCAATGAGACTTCTCTGAATAAGTTGTGCTCACCGAGAACTTTGTAACTGATGCTCGTAAATGGTTGGAGTTAGGAGGGTAAGGAACGTTGCAGAAGTGATAGCTAGGAGCAAATATCTCAAAGTTTTGAACTTGCAACCAGAGTTCTTTTCAAGGACAAGAACTCCAAAATTTTCGACATCTTTGTAAATCTTACTTTTGGGAGTCCTCCTCTTAGTTGTGTCATCACTGCAGAAGGCAGAAACATGCTCAGTGTCAAGATAAGGCAATTCATTCTCAGAAACATTCAGACATCAATGGACTAGTTTTGCCAAATAGGATTTAGTTAAAAGAAATGTTTTCCTTAGCCTACAATGCTAGCGAAATAAATGATAAGTTAGCTGCAGATTCCACAATATGTGAATCTCGGAACTCTCTATGACTACATGACTGCATATATATGTCCTTTTAATCCCTTTCACTTTCATTTGCATCGCAATCATAGACAAATAAGTGCATGATCCCTACAAAGCAAAAACTGGTTCTGCATGATAGAGGACCTCTTTGTAGGGCTGGGCACATCTGGAGGCTTCTCATGGGAAGCACATATGCTTTTAACTAAAAGGTTAGAAGCACAAATGGAAGTTTCAGTGAACCAAATCTTGCATAAAGATACCCTAAAAACAGCAGCAAGGATATAGCAGCTACACTCGTAAAAATAGCACTTTCAGGTACCTACTTTCCCCTAATGATTAGCTCAACAAGGTAGATAGGGAATAATTTTTATATACAGGGGGTGTTATTATATCATCCTTTGAGTATGCTATAAATCTCAATAAGTGGAGTGTTGAGAACATCAGGCACTTTATTACAAAAACACAGAGCAATGCCAAATTAAAGTATCCAAAAGTGCGTTCTTCTAAAAAAAAAGAGAGGAGAAAATGCAGTATATCCACTGGTTGGATGTGAAAGTGAGATACACTAAAAGATGTTTCCCAATAAAATAAGGAAACCGAAACAAAAGCAAAGTCCTCAGCACTAATAAATATTCTTAAAAAAAATGACGTGGACATCTATTTCACAACCTTCTTGCTTCACTCATCAGACACTTCTTCGAGGAACAGAAAATCATCACTACATAATCACAAAGGCGACCGCTTTGCACCAAACACACTCACATGGCTTCAATCAACTCAAAAATCAAAGTAGGATCAAACGTTCAACACCCGATGTAGAATTCGCAACCATGACACCTAAAAACATAATCCTGACAAGGATAAAAAAAAATTCAGGAGCCTAACCACTCAACTACTACTAGCACACAGGCGATGAGATGATCCAAGGACGCTGAGATCACCCGACGGCAACATACGCAAGAGCCTGCATCTCCTACACGTCACGCAGTGACAATCCAGCACTAGTAGCATAAGTTTTTCTTTTTCTTTTTTTTTGAAACAAAACTAGTGGCACAAAGTCAGACTTGCATATCCCACAAGAGTCATTCGCCGACCAGGTCATGCCATGCCATCATCAACAATACCGGGGCACCGGTGAGTCAGCCATTGCATCACTAAGAGATTCAGCGGGCAGTCCACGAAGACGTCAAAACGCCAATCGTGATGAACAGGTTAAGCAAAAGGTCCATCGCTTAATGACACTCGGAGAATTCGCCGCGCAATCGATCGCTCACTCGCATTAACCAATGCGAGTGCCACTGTGCGTGCGTGTGTTCATCGCAAGATTTTGGATTGAAGCGCACGGCACGCACGGGAATTCCCCCCCCAAATCCCCCCCTAATGCAAGGTCGGGAAAGGGCTTAACCACCAACAACTACATTACACCACCATCACCAGCAAGTAGTAATAAATGGGAGGAGGCGGCGAGCGAAAGAACCAAGACGACGTCGACGTCGTCGACCACCGTCTCCACCAGCCGGCAAGAACGGCAGCGCGAGGAAGAAGAAGAAGAAGAAGAAAAACGAGGGATTTTGAGAGAGATTGGGGGGAGGAGGGATCTTACGACGGCGCTCCGGCCGGCCGGTACCGCGTCTCCAGCGATCCCATCGGCGGTCGCGCTTCTTCTCCTTCTCTCTCTCTTCTTTCTCTCTCTAGAGAAAAGAATCACGCCGCCGCCGCCGGCGAGGCGCCGCTTCTCATCTGCAATGACAACAATAACAACAACAAGAGCAGGGCAATGTCATGTAAAACATGCAGGCCACCAGCACAAAGAACACGAATAAGCAGATGGAAAAAGAAAAGGAGAGAAAAAGATGAGAAAAAGAAGAGGAGGAGGAAGAAGAAGCGAGCACGGACACATACACACCATGAACAGGAGAGGGAGAAGCTAGAACGGTGGAGTCAAGAAAAGAAGATGAGAAAGAAAAAAAAACAAGAAAAGAAAGGAAAAGAGGCAGAGTTGGAGACCCAACGCAAACATGAGTCTGACACCACCCACAGCCTAGAAAAAACCAAGGAAAAAAACCCAATAAACAAAACCAATCTACTCTGCCGTTGATCACAGAACCAAAATCAACACGAACCAAAAAGAATAAAGAAAAGGTGGGCAACAACGAATCAACCAAATGCCGGTGCCATCAACGGAACAAACAACGAACACTCCAGAACCAAGAACACAACGAAACCAGCCCTCTGCAACTAAGAACACGCCACGAAATCACAAGAAAAGGGGTCGCCATGGTTACCTGCAGCGAAGGCGAACCTGAATCGGCGAAGCGGGAGGAAGAAGAAGAAGGCAGGTGAGGTGACGGCTTGTGCTCCCCTGCCTCTCTAAGCTCTCTGTATCTCTCAACAAAGGCTACTCCTATATACTACGAGAGCTCACGAGGAGGAGAAGCTCGTTTATATATATAGAATTTGCGTCTCTGTGTCCCCAACAGAGACGCCCACCCCACGCGGGGAGGACGACGACGCAGGAGCAACGCGAGAGAATGCGCGCCGCACTGAGCAAACGAACGCGATGAGCCGCGGCAATGGCGATTATTGATGGATTTCTCTTTCTTCCAATTATGGGGGTTATACGTACAGTGGTGTACTTCGGGTCAAGGCCAAATCTTTCGAGGGGGCCATACGCATTGAGAGAGAGAGAGGAAAAAAAATTAACATTTAGTCGGTGCGAGTTCTTATCTCAGAAAAAGCTCGAGTCTTTAACCCGGGGGGACGAAAGCGAGCACTAAAAGCACTTCCTTCCTTGGAAAAAAGCACAGGGATTTTCTTAGCGTTGCAGGAATTTGGTGTGGCTTTTTTACATTTTGTTCTCTGCCTATTTTGCTATGACGTGTGTTTATTTTGGAGTGGAAAAGAATACTCCTAAAATAAATATAAATATTTGTCATGTGTACGTACCTGAATAATTATTTTAGTCACGTTGTTTATATAGCTATATAGCTAAAAGCAAGATCTTTTCGAACAGAGGTATTACTTTGGTAACAAATAAACCAAAATAAATTAGTTTTCACTTTATACTTTTTTTTTTCTAAAAATACATAGAAGACGTGGTTACATACATTCTTCTCTAACGTGCCATTTTAAGGAATGTATAAGAGATGGATACCAGATATTTAGCAAATACCTACTCCTATCTAAAATGTATTCCCTTGCGATTATAGTAGCAGTATTTAAATCTCGATGGATAATGTTATACACTAATTAATCGACTACCAAAGTTGGTCTTTTTTTTATCTGTTTTTTCATGGCGTAAGTAAAACTAGAAAAAATATCTTAGGGATATATTTCTAGTTGTTGTCATTTTATTTAAAAAATGTTTCCCCGTTGTTATCCAAATAACCGATACACATGGTGTCTGTCAGGCCATCTTTTGACATGAACGTATTTATTCTTCATTTTTTAAGAACTTTTACAGTTCAATATATTGACAATTAAAAATATATACTATCAATATATAAAAAGGTATCTTAAGAATTTGCTAAAGATCAAAAAGGGTATTTTTAGTAATTTCGTATTTTACTTCAATCCACTCGTAATCTTACTGCTGCTTTGTAAAATTAACACAATACATTATTACAATTGATTATTCTAATGATCGATCAATGCCGTCGTGGGCATCCAGCCATATGTCCACAAGTTAATTACAAGGAAGGCAAATTCTGGGTTTCTCTCATTATTACAAGTTGATTCCGGTGATTGGTTGTTGGCCGCTCCCTGGCGCCTCCTTTGTCGTGGCCTGTGCTCAATGACGGCGGGATTGGGGATAGATCGAGAGAGGAAAAATGGAAATGGCCGCCACTGCAATCTGTGATGTGAATTTATGAAAATGCCCTCACAGGATAAGACAACTTTATCCTTTAAATCTTTTACTGCAATCTAATTAAATAGAAGATCAAATCATTCTACACGCTTAGATCATTTATATTGATAGCATATACTGCCAGTATATTATAATATAAAAGTTATCTTTTTTTTAACACATGAACTTATTTTTAGCATGGACTAAAGATGTCAAATTCTAGCATAAAGGTAGATAAGCAGCTTGTTTACACACTCCACGCAGCAAAACTTAACAATATCGTTTATAATTGCCAAGATATAACAAACTTAGGCGGAACAACAACTAACTTTTCCATGATTTTTTCATGATCAGAAAGGTTAGTCTCCATTTCAATGTATCAACTAACTTTTATAACAATGCAATAGCTCGATCGAATCGATAATTGCGATGAGATTAATCATGCATATACATACGGATGGCGATGAATGAATTTCCGTTGCCGGAATTGCGAGATCAGAGAGCGGTGGTGGGGGAAAGGCCACGGGATGGAAGACGACCTAAGCCGCCCATGGCCATGATCGGGGTCAGGAGTTAATCGGCGTGGGTCCTAGCTCCTCGGTGGCAATTTGGAGTTCAATGCAGTGGAGATCGCTGATTGAGGAAGCTGAAGAATGCACTGCTGTGTGTTTTACCAGATGATGATGTGATGTACTGATGGTGCATATGGTTTGGGGCCTCTCTTGGATTAGGGTTTGCTAGGGAACATTCTTAGTGCAGGTTGATTCCTTTTTACTGGCGGTTCACCGTTTGCTGAACAAGGTCACTTACATCGTCTGTTTCTTGACTTATCGGCTATAACTAGAATTAAAATTTTTAAAACTTTAATTTTAATTTTAGTGTTAATTTTGGAACTTTTAACATAGTTTATTTTTTATATTAACTTTTAACCACGAATGATATAAATATAAATATTTTAATAAAATTATTTTTTGGTTGCTTCATTTATTTTTCTACTACTTATCCATGATAGCTCAAGCAACCAGACAATTAAATAGGTTAAACTAAAAATGTGAGGGAAATTAGTTGTCGGTATCTCTCCAATGCAGGGCAACGTATTGTAGATGTAGAGGCTGAGAATGCAATTTCTTTTTCGTATCTAAGAAAACATGAGAGAAAAGTTTGCCGCTAGAAAACAAATTGACTTGTACCTTATAGTTGTACGGCGATGGAGATTGACCAACTTATACATTTGTAAGTTATTAGTACAACATATGTATATACGTACGAATGCAATTGCAGAGTGCAAATATGTATTATAATTTTTTCTAGCTAGATTTTCGTTTTAAAATATAGCAAACTTGTATTGAATGAGACACATTTTAGCACTATAAATCTGAACAGTATTGTTCAGATTAATAGTATTAGAATGTATCTCATCTTGCATTAGGTTTTATATATATATATATATATATATATATATATATATATATATATATATATATATATATATATATATATATATATATATATATAAATATATATATAATTTAGGAGAGGGAGTATTTTACGTGCAAGCAATTATAGGAACCTTTTAAAACTGCCCATACCTTAGTAAGCATATACATTATTCCCATACCCATGTAAATATAGTATTATTGGTTACCAGGCATAGGTACCCATATTTTTGCAATATCTTCACATAGAACTGTATAATTAAACAGGCAGACAAATACTTGCCAACAATGTGCTTGGTGTGGGACCGTGGAATAATAGAAGCATAGAACCATTTGGGTTTGCTAAAAACCCAGGCTTGGATGGGAATTTGTTCATCTTTGGATGGTCATCGATTATACCACTTGAAATTTGGCACCAGCACTTGTTTTGGTATATCAATCGTAATTAATGAACGTTATAAACTTGAAATATATAGCCTAAAGCATAAAAAATACACATGAAAGCAGTGGTTTCGATGTACCAATCGTTAAATAAAAATATTATTTTTTTGACTTGGATTTATAATGAAAATGCTATTGCTCGTGGCAATAATGTTGTTTTCAGCCAGGTAGGCAAGATAAGAACAAACGGAAACCTACACAATGAATTATTTGTCTTGTACCTAAGAATTCCTAGGGCAACCGCTTGCCGCTGATGCTTGAAAACTACTAGTTGCAAGTGGTGACACGCGCACATGAGCAGATGCTACAAATGCGACGCACCTCTTGTCTGTTTTTCTCGTTATGGTTCAGGTTTTTTTTTCTGATGCAAGTTAATATAAAAAGTACCTAGTACTAGTAGCAAACAATAACTCAATAATATATATTTTTAGGCCAAATTTCAAAGCAAGTAGAAACTACGAGATGATAGAGAGCCTGGAGTTTTTAACTGTAATTAACTTATTTCATCATGCTTTATCCATATTTAGAATTATGCAAGGCTTGTTAAGTTTAATAGTACTAATTAATTAGTCAAGATATCTTAGTTACATTGTTGGCACAGACTAAAAAAATCAAAATGGGGACACTGATTGTCCCTCGCAAAAGAAAATCCCCTCTTTAAAAATAAAGCTATTTCTATACGCATATCTTCGCCTCAACCAATCACAATCATTTTCTATTAAATTCATTCACATATTTTCTTTTTCCAACCAACCATAATTTCTCTTTTTAGTTATTTTAATATATCTTTATCTTTATTTTTACCTACTTGAAAAATTCATAGTGTTTTTGTCATCCCACATACCGACCCTGAAAATATGTACCTTTTCTTTACTTATTATAAAAAATAAAGATAATTTTGTACTCATCTTCTCTTGGTCCATCATCCGAGTCGCACTTAGATTTGGGCGATGTGAAGGAAACCACATGAATTCTTGATACGTCCTCATCCGACTCTCCAGCTTGCCCTTTGCCCTCATCGTTTGCGTTCGCTTTAACTTTCACACCGTCGCCCGCCGCACACATCCAATTCAAGCGCGCGTTCGCGTCTGCCTACAAACTCGCTTCGTTTTCAATTCAGTTTGTCTCGTGCGATGCGAACCTGCGAGTGACCTGAGAAAGGTGATCGCCACCGCACGTTGAAAGACGTTTCGTACGTCGCCAGCCAGCCAACTATCGTGTCACACTGCTGCGGCGGCAGCGCCTCTCTCCCGACATTGCTCCTCTCCTCTGTGGGACTCCTGTCTTCACCGCCACCAACCAGCCGTGTCCCCATATCAGAGCATGAGGATGACGACCAGCCGGCGGCGACCAGTCGAAGAACTGGAGCACCGTATCTTCCCGTTGCATACCCCACCACCTCATCCTGCCATCTGAAAGGCAACACCAGTGAGGCAGTGATTTTGTGCAATCCAGCTTGATCCCTTATCGTATCGGTATATCCCTGCTATGCACCACCTCCATGCATGTCCTCCTTCGCCAGACTTTTTTTGCGAGGCTCTTACTAGCCTCGTTCTTCCCAGCCAGGAATCAGGCACGTCTGATGTGTAGGAGTTGTGATGGAATTGAGCACCAAGGTCTACTTGGATAGTAGGATTTTGGGGCAATTCGATTGAGATGCTTGGAAGCGATCTTGTCAAATTGTGGTGGCTTGGTGCCTTAGGGTGGGTCCTCGTCGGCCAATGTGGTTGCTCTGTCGTGACGATGGCTTCATTGATTTGCTGCTCATCTACGAGCTTGCTGTGCTTGCCAAGCCGTTGAGAGAGCTACATGAGATGAACGTGTAACAGTTCACAGAAACAACATGCGCTGTCTCAGTGCATCACCATCACTAGCACAATTCAATCCTGGTATCCGCATCCTGCTTATTTAATTTCTTCAATTTTTTTATCTCAAACAATCGTAATCATCCCCATTTAATATGACCCCTTCCCTTAATCACCATTAAATTAAGATAAGAGACAGAGATGAGGTGACGGGTGAAAAAACTGATATATATATTTTGAGATAAATTTGGAACCCTTTATTTATCCACCACCCTGTTTGTTTGTGTATATATTTGATATAATTTTTTTAAAAAAAAGTTCTTCAGTTGTATTGAGCAAAGCAGGTACTTACTTGGTACTACCCCTTAATTGCTGCTATTAAGTGTGGATCTATTTATCTGACTAAATACATATAGTTTACAGGTGTATCAGCTCTAGTATGTATTTACCGATTTGCAATAAGCGACTAAGAACAATTAATTTCTTGGCTCATATAATTTATAGCACAATTGAATTTACATTGTGAATGACTCAACTACTAACCATTTTACACCAATAACGATGCTTATATTCACTGTGTAAAGACAAATGTTGGTGATCAGTTTTGATTATTACTCCGTCTATGATTGTATGATAGGGCTATTTAGGCTTACAATGTTAGACAATGTTTTTTCACATATAGAAACAACTAAATCCCAAGTTAGAATGGTTTTTCATCATTGTGTATATTTGCATTTACAAAAAACCAGTGAACCAGATGACCGTTTGGATCGCATCAACCTCCTGCGCCAGCGTCACCAGCTCAAATCCACAGTTTCGTTTATTTTATTGTCACCAAAGAAGAAACCAGACGGATCCTAATTCGAACCGCTACCCTTGCACCGTTAAATTCGCTGTTCACATTGCAACATTTTCAATTATCAAAATTGAAGAGCACTATTGATATTAAAAATTAAAACCTAATAATCTGATGTTTGTCATAATTTTAATTTTCTTATTGTAACGTGCGAGAAGATAAACGATCCAAAGTTTATCTTCATTCGTTACGACACACGACGGATATTTTTGCTAGTTTTTTTAATATCCTTACCCAACTTTATATTCTATGATGGGGTAGTACTACTATAGTCGAAGATCAAACAGCCGAGCTGCTTTGGACGGCCGAACCCGTACTGATTTTTTTTTAGAACACCCATACTGAAATACTGGTACATATTCAGGCTGACAAGAAGAGATACAAATCCATTGATTTGATGCTGTGAAAGACGCTGGTTTTTCTTCTTTTTTTTTTCTTGTGCCACGAGAAGCAGGCAGCCCAGTATTACTAACCTAATCATGAGATGTTCAGTTTGTTTCTTTTGGATGAAAGTTTCATATATTCGTTTATGAATTATGCACACTTGTGAGTATAGTGAGTGGTGAGTAGGATAGTAGGATGTGCGCAATTCTGAAGTCTGAACATAGTTGGATGCTTCTGCCATGTTGCACCGACGGTTAGTAAAATGGTAAAGAAAAGAGAGTAAATTTTCAACCATATCAGGATGCTGCATCAGGCAAGAACAAGCAACGTACTATTATGTAATTTCAGCTGAATAACTACCCATACTTGATGGAATATGTAGTGGAGCTTTATAGGCAATGCAATCTCATTATCACCACAAAAGTGCACAAGAGGCCATCTATATCATGAAGCAATTCTAAATATTTGCAGTCCCACTTCTTCTATTTTCTTGCCTTTGAGACTGCTGACACTAGCTTTTCGGATGAATATTTATGACATCTGAGGACAGGTGTTAAGTCCAAAACTTTTTTCAGGGAAAAAGTTCTGAAGAAGAACTGAGCCTGCATTGGGCTATTGGCAAAAGGAGAGAAGCATATGCAGAAATGCTTCATAGAAGCACATTGTTTCATACTCTAATATAGTAGGATGGCATCTATTGGCCATGTTTCATAATGGACGGTGTAACTCCTGTCCATACATCTTCAAGATTGTGTGCACATCACCATGGGTGGTGGTGTGTTATATTCATGACATGAATGCGTGCTAACTACTCCTCAAGCCAGTTTTTTATTGAAAAACGTTTATCCGAAAGAGACTTGAGGATTCAGTATTTTTGAACCTTACAAATTAAGTTCAATCAATCGGTCTTGTTTTCGTTTGTTTTTTTTCTTGCATGATGCTCAAAAATTAATTAGCTCCCATAGAGGTTATTTATAGTTAATCTCAATTGCTAAATTTTAGGTTTTGATTGGTTGAGCTACAGCACTAGAAAAATGAACGAAGCAATAAAAATAACTTATGGGTAAACCTTTATATTGTATCATTAGTGATTTAAACCAATGCTAGAAAATAGTCTGGATGAAAAAAAAACAAAATCAACACTAAATTCAAGTTTAAAAATTAAAAAATTACCAGCGACTGGTAACTCAAAGCTTCATATTTTTTTACTAACCATAGGCTACTGCTCATGAGCTGAAAATAAGCCAAACAGTGACAAATATTATGATCATTTTTCAAGAAGAAAACCTATTGCAAATGCGTCGTAGTCATATGTTTTGCTATAAACAACGCAAATTTTACGATAACAAGGACATGGTAACGGAAAATAAATGACGAATACCCTCCTGTCATAGTCACACACAAATTGTTGATAGTTGATATGAACAGTTGCTTTCGCATAACACATCAGATAAAATTCCTGCCGGTCCTGTCAGTAGCAAAGCACAGTGGCTACTTCTGGACTACAAGTAGGAAGCAACTCCACATCACACACAAGAATTTTTCTTCTCTGGATGGTCAACACCAAACAGAATATCAAAGTACTAATTATTACGCACTGCGGCTTATTGTTGGCGGTTGGAGAGGTGTGGGCAAATTAAAGAGTCTGAAAAGTGTCGTGGAAGCATGATGTGCAATGCTTGCCGTTTAAAAAGGGGCAGAACCATACACGATTCCAACGCAAGCCTAGAAAGATTAGCACTCCAGTACAATATAATACAAGCTAGTAGAAGAAGCTACTAACTCCAAAGAAATGCAAGCTCAAACTTTCAGTTGTTATAAAACATACTAAAAGTAGAGTAAATTTACACAAAAAACTTTCAGATATTCTTTTCAAGAGGATTTCTAGTGTGCTTGGAATGCCTGATATCCGTTAATTGGCTATGATCCAATGGTCTACAACGCAAGGTATACGTGAAGAGGTACTAAACATGTGGGCCAGGTACTGTACTTAGAGATTAAGTGGAAGGTTAGGTTAGCAATTTTGCATCTATTATTTTAAAAACTAACGGTTATTCTCAATGGATGTAGTATCGTCCACATCTCCCTCTTTCTCGCTGTGTTTTCTTTGAATTAGTTAGTATCGCTGACACAACATCTATCACATAAACTTAGATGATGGATGTATTTTGTTTGGACCAAAGACAGAATAATGCTTGTAGTTTCTTTCAAAAACAAGTAGATAGTTGATAAATATGTACTTATTTCCCTCCCTTCATCTTGATTATGAAAGAATGCAGGAAAGAAAGATCTATATATTCCTTTCCCTTCGTTCATCTCAATTACAAAAAACTGGTTTCAGATTAGTAGTAAAAGCACGTGTAGATCACGGCCACGATGCCAACAACAGCAAGATATATAGAAAATGTTATCAAGTAAGCGGCTAATCGCTACGTGAGAAAGTTAGACGATAGCAATCAGAAAGGTTAGTTAGAAATTATTAATTAGTCAGAACAATATTAGTGATTCTAAGTTATTTTCTATCCCTAAAATGTCTTTTTAGAATATCAACGGTAGATATTAAGTAACTTGGGAGGTAGTGATTCTTAAGTTATTTTTTATCCCTATAATATGTTTTAAAATATCAATGGTAGATATTAAGTAACTTGGGAGGTACTTAAGGCTCTGTCGGGCCTGTGTTCCCTGTGCGTACAGTGCTTTTTTTCACATGCACGTTTTTTAAACTACTAAACGGTGTATTTTTTTGCAAAAAATTTCTATACAAAAATTGTTTAAAAAAATCAAATTAATCTATTTTTTTTAAAAAAATAGCTAATACTTAATTAATTACGCGCTAATGAACTATTCTATTTTTCGTGCACACTGTGCACGCGGGAGTACAGGCTCCCGAACACAGCTTAGAGTACCCACCAAGCACCACCGTAAAAGACCTCTCTTTTCAAATGGTCACAACTCCAGTTCTCTTGTTTGGTGAGTGGGCCATATGTGCTAGTAGTATATATTGTGTGTATGTGTGCGTATTATATCATAATCTTATCTTAAGGTGTGTTTAGATTCAGAGGTGTAAAATTTTGGCGTGTCACATCGGATATACGGACACACATTTGAAGTATTAAATGTACTCTAATAACAAAACAAATTACAGAATCCGCCTGTAAACAGCGAGACGAATTTATTAAGCCTAATTAATCTGTCATTAGCAAATGTTTACTGTAGCACCATATTGTCAAAACAGGGATCAATTAGGCTTAAAAGATTCGTCTCGCAAATTAGTCACAATCTGTGTAATTAGTTATTTTTTTATTTATATTTAGTACTTCATGCATGTGTTCAAATATTCGATGCGATGGGGTGTAAAAATTTGACGGAGGATCTAAATAGGGCCTTACTATAGCTGGCCAGGCATCTTCAGCAGCCACATCTTGCTGTTTGGCCATTGGTTTCTTCAAGATTTATACGAGCCCATGTCCCACAACTGTGCCCTCTCTTCTGTGATTCGTACTTATTCTTGTCCTTCACTGCATCCGACGATGCCCCACACGAGCAAATGCATGCCCTGGATTTTTATTCTTGGAATTTTTCTGGCAAAATTTGGTCCTACTGGCTTTGCAAGTTAGGCAAATTGTCTATGGTATCGCCACAATTTATGTTCATTTCGGTGGATGTTTGATGTTGTCATGCCCAAACACGACGTGTTTTCACATTGTTACGTGTCACGAAATGTGACTATGCAAGACTGTTGCGTGTTGCGATTTATGCTCATTCTAGTGGACGATAGATGTTTTTATGCCCGAATGTGATGTGTTTTCACATTGTAGTGCCTTGCAAAATGCGAGGAGAAGAGTGTTGGAATGCCCATGAATATGACATTTGCCGCACAATTTTTATTTTCAGCTTATTCACCGAATTATTTGATCCATGCTTTCAAAATACGTTTTATATAAAACATTTCTTCTACGGTATTACTTAGACCACTTGTTCTAATTCATTTATTAAATTTATTTCTTAAGATATTTAATTTTTCCTATAATCAAGTTTTCCTGAATAATCTGTTTCAAATGCTACCGGGGGAATTCCCTACAAGTTTTTTCATGAAATTTCTCAAGAGTAGCATTGTATATAAATTGTGGAGACATTTTTACACATAGGGGCAAACAGTTGATCCCAACATGAATGGACGGCCATCCATCTCTAGCAGCAAAAGAATTGCCCTTTGCCACTTGCAAATGTGAAGAGCATTGGTGGTGTGTGATCCTGGTCAGATCACTCACTCAGCTCAGCCTCACCTCACTCACACTAGCTAGCATCAACCGGTGAATGGTGATGCAGATGGGCGAGGGTACAAGGGACCATGTGGCCGGCCTGCCCTACGATAGGAGGAGACAAAACTATAGAGCTGTGTGTAATAGTGCCACACTTCGCAGGGCTGCCTTTCGGTTGGTGCAGAATAGGCAAGCGGAGCCACCGGGTGAGTCATCGCTCACAATTGAAGAGTATGGGGGAGATATGATCTTTGTTCTTTCGGAAAAGGAACAAGCTGGCAATGATGCATCATGTTACTTTGCGCAGCCTATCGCTCTTGAAATTGTGAAAAAAAATCAATGATGGAATATATAAACTGTTGAATTTTAAGTGAGTTACGTTTCTAACAGGTTAAACTTTAGTTTTGAGGGAACTAGTTGTTATGTACTTCATCCGTTCCAAAATATAACGAATTCTGGATGGATATGACATATCCTAATACTATGAATCTGGGCAAGTTTTTTTTTTGTCCAGATTCGCTGTACTAGAATGTGTCATATCCATCCAAAATCCTTTATATTTTATTTTAAGACGGGATGAGTATAATTCAATATTCTTGAGCTCTAACCAAAAGATGCATGTAACCATAACGGTTGCATTGACACATGTAAACATAAAAAGAAAACAATAAACTAAAAAAATAGTCAAGTAGCCACTAAAGTTGAGCTATAGTTGATAAGCTATAGAAAAATAAATAAAACAATCACAAATAATTTATAGATACAACTTTTATATCTAAATTATTATCAATTTAAAAGATAAAAGTGAAAATAGATTATGATGAAAAAATCAACTCTAAATTAAGTTTTAAAATATAAAATTTGGTTACCGGCTGGTAAGCTAACAAGCAAATGATGAAATCTATAAAGTTGGTGAAGTAAGCTTCACTGGACACATGTGAAATTTTGGGTGGAATGGATGAGTAAGTAAATTACTTGTGATGATTATTCGCTATACAAACGAAGTGTAATTATATTATAAAGTTAAAATAGATTTATGATAGCATTTTAGGAAAGTTATATTTATATTTTTCTAACAAAAAATCGTGTTTTTTAAAGCTCGGAAAACACGCATTCATCTTTCATTTCTTGAAAAAAGATACAGTGCTTCCTCTTGTGGCAACAGGGATCAAAACCATCATCTATATGGATAACCCGCAAAGGATTTAATATTGTGTTCATCACGTTGGGGATTAGTACAATAAGGACCCAATGATTTGGAGATGATCATGTGTTGATGCTTGGATTGTTTGGAATGATGTTGAGAAAGACGTACGTGCCTAAAAGGAAATAGAGGAACCAAAGCGTGCTAGTGCTAGTGCTAGTGTTAGTGTGTACTACATTGTTCTGTGGCACTTTATTTTTTCTGGTTTGAAGGAGTTGCAAGGGTTCAACATGGAAACATAAGCTGTACAGCATTATTCTCCATGGCTTTTGGGACAATGAAGATGAAAACCGAACAAATGTGATACACACCACCGACACCAAGCCATACATATGCAGTGGGCATATTTAAGGATGCCTTTTTTTTTTCCCTCCTGCCTTAAGTGGTGAGCATCTAAACAAGAGCTAGTACATTGATAGCATGTACATGCATGTACAATGCTAGAAAATGCACATGAATTGAATTGTTTATACCATCATTCTCGGGTTACAAAATTTGGACATATTTTACTGAAAGAAATATGGTGATACTTTTTTTTAAGATAACGAATAAAGATAACTATATTTAGTATATACAAATGGATTTTCTTTTCTGATTCTCGATTTTGGATTTTTGTTTGCACACTTCCCAAGCTTCTAACCGTGTGTTCCGTGCAAAAATTTTCTATATATAATTTTCTTGGAATACTTTTTTAAAACAACTTTATAGTGGTTGATTTATTCGTTTATACCCTCAAATAGCTGTCACAAAAATCATATTATCCATCAATCCACCATTTCAACTATCTCAAATAGGACCAAATTAAAGCAAAGAAATATGGTAATATGTCCAAGGAAAACAAACATTAGAATCGCCGTGTCCCGCATGAAGTCGAGAACACATCTTTTTTTACTTTCAGAAAAAAAAAATGGAGCTGGTGTCGATTGTGCGTTACACTCACCCCCTGCTCAAGAGTAACATGTAGTATATGTTTGTGAGTTCCTTTTTCTTTTTTTAAAAAAGACAGCATTATTTGAAAAATGGTACATGTATTTGCATAGTTAGTACTGTAACACGCTGGCACTACACTTTGTAGGGGTTCAAAAAGAAAGAAGATGAAGAATTTGTAGACGGAGATTGGTTGGCTCCACGATAACATGATCGTTCTCATGTGTAACGATCTAACAGCTAGCATAGCCACCAAAGCTGAATTAAAGCCAAACCCCGGCCAGATGGGGTATGGATTAACCGTAAGCTCCTTTAATTAGTGTCCTCCTTTCCAACATGACGTGCGTGATCTTCTTAACAAAGTCTTCCTTTTCAAAGTGAAATGAATCGACGACACATATATATAGCTATGATAGGTATGATCGCCGGCGTGTGTATATCAATTTCTTTCTGATAGGCCTAACCTCCGTAATTATACTACCTCTGCTCCACAGTAAATTCATTTTTTATCTCTTTCACACATACCAATAAAAAAACTAAAATACCCTTACTTTATCAAATTCCAATGTAAACTATTCATCAATTTATTTTCTTCCAATATAACTATTTTCTATTTTTATAAACTTTGATACAATGATTACTTTAAAAATAAATTTATTTTAAGATAAATAAAAAAGCTAGAAATAAATTTAATATGAGAAGAAAAAAGCAGTACGTAACCAACGCTGATTAATTGAATCTATCGTTGCCGTTCAGGTTAGCAAAATTTACACTCGTCAACTCGAGCACGCGCATGAGTGGAGGTATCACTAGTAGTACAGACAAATACGCATACCTTCATGTAGGTAGGTAGTACCATATTTATACGTCAGGTATTTAAATAAGTTGTTGTTGTATGCTTACTAAAGATAACTGGGTATAATGGGGTTGGGTTGCATGCTATGCAAGCATCAATGCACCCTCTGTTGTACTATGATCCTTGATTTGGTTTTATTATGGGCTCATTCAGTTTTAGCTTTAACTTCAACTTCAGCTCTATCTCAAAAAGTTAAAGCCATTACTATAGAAAAGAACTTCAGTGTCGGTTAAGAACTAAAAACTGGTCATAGGTATCGGTTAGGAACCGGTCATAGGTGCCGGTTTTTCCAACCAACATTCGACAAGCAACACTAATAACCCTAGGTCATTGGTGTCGGTTCCACAACCGACACTTTTAAGGTGCACTAAAGACAAAAACATCAGCTCGATGCATCGGCAATCGAGTCGATCTTCAAGCTAAGAACTGAATCCCAAATCATCATAATCTAACCCCTAAACTAAATCCCAATCCAATCGAAATCATCACAAAATCATCCAAAATAAATCACAGGACATGAGACAATCCAATCAAAAATCACAAAATAAATCCCAAAGGAGATGAAAGGAGAGGCGAAAATCACAAAATAAATCACAGGAGATGAGAGGAGAGGGAGGGACGAGCGGGAGGCTGCCACTGCTCCTTGCTGTGGTGGAGGTCCCGAGCTCGGGGGCCAGATCACGAGCCGCCATTGCGTCGGAGAGCTATCGTGCCACCGCTGTTCCTCGTCGGACTTCCTCCTCACCGCCATGGAGGTCCTGAGCTCAGGGGCAGATCCTGAGCCATCAGGGAGCCGCCGCTGCTCCTCATTGGACTTCCTCCTTGCCGTCGTGGAGGTCCCGAGCTCGAGGGCCAGATCCCAAGCCGTCGACCCGTCGCTGCGCCGAGGAGATACCGAGAGGGGGTGGAGGAAGGCAACAATGATGAGGAGGCGAATGCACTGGTGAGGGGTGGTGAGAACGACGGTGAAAGAGAAATGTGTGGAGGAGGGGACGATCGAGGAGTTGGTGATAAGGATGAGAAGTAGACAAGGGAGGCGCGGGTGGGATAAATGACGCTCGACTGGGTCAGCTCAGCTCCTCGTAGGTTTTTTAAAAAAAAAACCGACACTTATAACTCTATTATTAGTGTCGGTTTATTTAAAAAACCGGTGGTATCGATTTTTTAAATAAACCTACATCAAATATGTTGGTTTTCATTTTTAGACATGTTCGAGAGGTGGGAAGGGGTCATAAGTACCGATTTTAGATGAATCGGTACCTTTAAGGCGTCCTCTATTAAGGTTTTTAGTAGTGAACTCAATCAAACAGTTTCAGTTCCACCGAAAAGAGAATGGAGCTGACTGGAATGCTCTCACAAAATGAATTAGAGAGATAGAGCTAGGTTAGGTCATTCCATAACTCCACTCCAGACCTAACTACTAAGGTTATCTCTGCCTCTCGTGAAGCTAGAACTCAACCAAACGATTTGAGTTTCACCCAAAAAGGGACTAGAGCTTATTGAAATTATCTCACAAAATAAATTAGAGATGTGGTGCTGGGTTTAAACAACTTCACAATTTCACTTCAGACCCAACTTTTAAAGTTAAATTTAAGAGTTAAAATCATATCAAACGAGTCTAAAATTTAAGAGTTAGAACTTTACTAAACAGGTCTTATATTTAGCAAGTTTGCAAAGCAAAGATGATCGGGTAGTAGTAGTAACATTTTTTTTTTTTGGATTGAAGAAAGAAAAGGGACAACCACTCTGGCACTCTGCACACGTGACAGTACCGCCACATTATACGCAGTGAGCAAGCTAAGCCAGCCAGCAACAGCGAGGCAGCGAGACTCGCATCGCACTCGCACACGCGAAAAGCAATCGGTCGATCGATCAGCGTGTCGGTTTCGAACTTTCGATCGAGCAAATTAACGCTCGCGCGTATCGCGCCCTTGATTGAGGTTGATCGATCTGTTTTGGTGCGTCTTTGTTCGAAAGTCAGACGCGCGATCGATCGATCTCGTCGCACACGTCACACTAGCGATGTCAAACACGTACCGTACATAGCCGGCCTGACTATTGGCCAAACCCTCCTCGGTTATTAGTTTCCAGGAAACATTTGTTCTTCTCTCGCTGAAGAAGTGAAACTTTTTTATATATTTTTGGAACCTTTTTAATTTTTAATTTTGTGAACAAACCTTTTCAAAACTTATTTTCAAAATGTAAATCTTTTTTGTCACGTCGGTCAGTTGGATTTACGTGACAAAACAATACTGTCACGCTGGCCTAGCTGACGTGACAACGTTATTTAGCCACACCGGTTTGACTGACGTGATAATTTTATTTGGCCACGCCGTCTTTACCGACATGGCAAGACAAAACTATCACGTCAGTTATGTGTGATGTGTCATTTTGTCACGTCAAACGAGCTGACATGATCAAGAGGTTCAAATTCTGAAAATAAATTTTGAAAGGGTTTGTTTTTAAAATTAAAATTTTTAGAAGTTCAAACAAAATTCAAAAGAAGCAGTGGTCGCTTCCAGCAATCCCGGGCTCAAAGTCGTCCAATTGTCCAAGTACCCGGTTTAATTAGTTGGTTTTAATTAGCTAGATGCATGCATGCCGTACGTGACACGGACGCGAACAAATCGATGAAAAGCCTGGGCAACGCACTATATGAGTATATATCGCTCTTATTAGCCATTTTCAGGCTTGTACGCTCTGCTCCATCGAATGAACCTGCCTCCCTGCCAAATTGTGAAATTGGTAGTTAGTGCAGTGAACCAACGTACTGGAATTGCACGTTTACCCGACGTTCGTACACGTGCGAAAGAGACTAAAACGGTTATATACATCACTACATGCAACAAGTTGTAATACCTCGTACCTAACGCACCTCACGAGTCACAAGTGCATACAGAAATTCTCATTGCAAGAGGTACATCCGCGCGCATGTCTCCTTAATTATAATCTTTATACATTCGTTTACGTCATGATGTAAGGAGTATATACTCCAGAAAGAATTCCATATCCGAAAAGAAAAAACTGAGTTGATTTGATTCCAGAAAGAGTTGTCAAGTTGGGCTGATCAGTTGATCTGCAAGGCAATTGGAACAGTGAACAATCCACCATTTGATTCACACCTAGCACTAAAAGAATATGCACGTGTCATCTACAGAGTTATCTAGTCTCCTGACGTACAAAGCCAAGGTTATAAACTGCCACATGTATATCTGTTTGGTGCACCGTACACTTCCGTGGTCATCCATCCGTATCTCATCGATCTCTCAAGCTTAAAAAAAAACCCAGTCATTTTTGGCGACACGTACAAATCAGAATCCACGGCTAACCCATCTAGGGAATTGAATTCCTCGAGACGGTTGAACTGATTAATTATGAAATAATAAAACGTGACAAGGTTGGTTGGATGTATGTGATGGGTATGGTCCCTCTCCCTCACTTCCATCCTACTAGCGGTGACCAGCTACTGTCACTAGTTTAATCTGAAGCTGCAGTGCAGTGCAGATCATATCGATCCATCAGAGATCACAGTCTCATCTAGTTATATAAAGTATCATGCTAATGATCAACGCTGATAATTAATGACTGTCCCCACATGCTGATGAGACGATTATGTGCTGTGCCTGACAGGAATCAGGGTCATTAACCATGTGATTAGGAGCAATTGATGAGCACCTTGTGTGTCGGTCGTGATAGGTTAGGAGGTAGCAGAGCGTATAGAGCACCTGTCTGTACCGTTGTAATCGTAGCGTGTACAGCGACGTCGTAGCTGACATGGCTTGTTTGATTTATATTACTCCGATCTGATCCGATCAGGTCTCTGTACGTAGGGTTTGTTCCTTTGTTGTCGTGGAGGATTTGCATTTTGCCTCCCAGCAGATTTCTGGAGAGGAAAGAATCTGCTTTTATTATAGTTTTGTTTTCGGTTTAGTTGGAAATGTCATCATTGTTTTGTGCACATTGATTAATTGCGGGCCAATGGGAATCGAAATTTCGCGATGGGAATTATTGCGTGGTTTGATTATGCATGCCCAATTAATCAAGTCTTCAGAAAATAGATATTGTGTCCAATTCAGAGTTCAGACCGCCACGTACCACTGCCTGCCTACTTCGTCGTCACACAGCTAGAGCTAGCTTAGCCCCCCTAATTCTGGATATTGAGTGACACCAGGTAGAGTCCCAAAATGCAGCATTGATCACCACCGGGGTTCATCAGGTCCCCATTCTAAGGCACACAGATCACAACTGGGCCTTGAACTTATAACTGATAGTGTACTGCCACTGCTACGGCGGTGCTACAGTTATTCCAGGGGAAAAGAGGAAGAATCCGCGCGGTGACATACTGATATTGGACAAGGATGTAAATGGTTAACGCACGAACATTATAAATCAAAACCTATTTATTTTGATTTATAAATGTGTTTGCAGCCACTTTACATCCTGCACGGCGCAGCTAGCCTTGGCCACTCGACTACGAGCCGAATCGCTGCCGATCCGCCGGAGCCGTGCCTTGCGGTACGGGGTGGTATGCGGCATGTGGCCGCGGGCGCGCGGCTCAAATCGGCGAGGCGGGCGAGAGCGGCGTCAGCTAGCTAAGCTGCCTGCAGCTGCCTGGCCGCCTACTCGTGCAGTTTTTGTTTGTGTTTGTGCACCTCTGGCACAAACCAGATGTGAAAAAAAAAGGTTTCAGTTTTGACCGACCGTGGCCGCCGGTGTACCGTGGGATGGGACTGGGAGGCCACGTGAAAAGTTGCAGTCGAGCAGGATGGTGATTTGACCCGCCCTGGTTAGATCCTTCGTCAAATTTTTACATCCCATCACATCGAATATTTGGACACATGCATGAAGTACTAAATATAAATGAAAAAAATAACTAATTACACAGATTGCGACTAATTTGCGAGACGAATTTTTTAAGCCTAATTACTTCCTGTTTTGACAATGTAGTGCTACAGTAAACATTTGCTAATGACTGATTAATTAGGCTTAATAAATTCGTCTCGCTGTTTACAGACGGATTCTGTAATTTGTTTTGTTATTAGAGTACGTTTAATACTTCAAATGTGTGTCCGTATATCCGATGTGACACGTCAAAATTTTACACCCTTCAAATTTTACTTTCTTCTTTCAACATAAATTCATGATACGATGTTTTAAGATATATAATATTATATTATATTATTGATGTATTTATATTTGAAAAAAAATATGCACCTTGTGTTGGGCTTGTGATGTTTGGATTCTAACGAGCCTGACGCTGTTATTTGATTGTGTCTGCATCTTCTGACGACGGTTCGAAGCTTAAACTCGCAGTTTAGACGGTGTTAGCTGTGTAGTACCACTGGTGGCCTAACCTGACGTTGAGGGCAGCAAGTACCGGGAGGATTAATTAGCGGCTCCATGGGGCCAAATAAACAGCGATAGCACCATCAAGACAGAAAGGATTAAAACCATGTCGACTCCATTCATCGTACACCAGGGACGGTGTCGACCGTACCGCGCCGTCTTCTCCCTGTCTGTTCTCCGGTCCATGCAAAGCGGAGACGACGGACGC